>JBAIAA010000008.1:1475000-2147500 GCA_037893245.1 Crossaster papposus | reverse complement strand
TATTATCTGAAACAGATTGTTTTGGGTTATATGGTCAAGTGACTAAGCGTGCACGGTGGATGCCTTGGCAGTCAGAGGCGATGAAGGACGTGGTAATCTGCGATAAGCGTTGGGAAGCCGATAAACAGGCATTGATCCAGCGATTTCCGAATGGGGAAACCCACTCACATAAGTGAGTATCCTGTTACTGAATACATAGGTAGCGGGAGGCGAACCCGGGGAACTGAAACATCTAAGTACCCGGAGGAAAAGAAATCAATTGAGATTCCCCTAGTAGCGGCGAGCGAACGGGGATTAGCCCTTAAGCTTATTATGGTTTAGCGGAACGCTCTGGAAAGTGCGGCAATAAAGGGTGATAGCCCCGTACGCGAAAGGCCATTTTAAGTGAAATCGAGTAGGTCGGGACACGAGAAATCTTGACTGAACCGTCTTCGGACAAGGGGGGACCATCCTCCAAGGCTAAATACTCCTGACTGACCGATAGTGAACCAGTACCGTGAGGGAAAGGCGAAAAGAACCCCGTTGAGGGGAGTGAAATAGATCCTGAAACCGTGTACGTACAAGCAGTGGGAGCAGACTTAGTTCTGTGACTGCGTACCTTTTGTATAATGGGTCAGCGACTTACATTCTGTGGCAAGGTTAACCGTTTAGGGTAGCCGTAGGGAAACCGAGTCTTAATCGGGCGTCCATAGTCGCAGGGTGTAGACCCGAAACCGAGCGATCTAGCCATGAGCAGGTTGAAGATCAGGTAACACTGATTGGAGGACCGAACCCACCTATGTTGAAAAATGGGGGGATGACTTGTGGCTAGGAGTGAAAGGCTAATCAAGCTCGGAGATAGCTGGTTCTCCTCGAAAGCTATTTAGGTAGCGCCTCGTGTCTCACCATTGGGGGTAGAGCACTGTTTGGGCTAGGGGGTCATCCCGACTTACCAACCCCATGCAAACTCCGAATACCAATGAGTGCAATCACGGGAGACACACGGCGGGTGCTAACGTCCGTCGTGGAAAGGGAAACAACCCAGACCGTCAGCTAAGGTCCCAAAGTATTAGTTAAGTGGGAAACGATGTGAGAAGGCCCAGACAGCCAGGAGGTTGGCTTAGAAGCAGCCATCCTTTAAAGAAAGCGTAATAGCTCACTGGTCGAGTCGGCTCGCGCGGAAGATGTAACGGGGCTCAAACTATTCACCGAAGCTACGGGTTCAGTACTATGTATTGAGCGGTAGAGGAGCGTTCTGTAAGCCGTTGAAGGTCAAGCCGGGAGGCAGGCTGGAGGTATCAGAAGTGCGAATGCTGACATGAGTAACGATAAAGGGGGTGAGAGGCCCCCTCGCCGGAAGACCAAGGGTTCCTGCGCAACGCTAATCGGCGCAGGGTGAGTCGGCCCCTAAGGTGAGGTCGAAAGACGTAATCGATGGGAAACAGGTCAATATTCCTGTACCCCTTTTGACTGCGATGGAGTGACGGAGAAGGCTAGGCTAGCGCGGCGATGGTTGTCCGCGTTTAAGGTAGTAGGCTGAGGACTTAGGCAAATCCGGGTCCTCAAAGCCGAGAACCGATGACGACTGATCTTATCGATCGGGAAGTAGTCGATGCCAGGCTTCCAGGAAAAACTTCTAAGCATCAGGTCAAAAGGGACCGTACCCCAAACCGACACAGGTGGTCAGGTAGAGAATACCAAGGCGCTTGAGAGAACTCTGGTGAAGGAACTAGGCAAAATGGTACCGTAACTTCGGGAGAAGGTACGCCCCCGCCGGTGATGAGACTTGCTCTCTAAGCTAGTGGGGGTCGAAGAGACCAGTTGGCTGCGACTGTTTATTAAAAACACAGCACTGTGCAAACACGAAAGTGGACGTATACGGTGTGACGCCTGCCCGGTGCCGGAAGGTTAATTGATGGGGTTATCTTCGGAGAAGCTCTTGATCGAAGCCCCGGTAAACGGCGGCCGTAACTATAACGGTCCTAAGGTAGCGAAATTCCTTGTCGGGTAAGTTCCGACCTGCACGAATGGCGTAACGATGGCCAAGCTGTCTCCACCCGAGACTCAGTGAAATTGAAATCGCTGTTAAGATGCAGTGTATCCGCGGCTAGACGGAAAGACCCCGTGAACCTTTACTATAGCTTCACAGTGGATCTTGATGTTGCTTGTGTAGGATAGGTGGGAGGCTTTGAAGTGTGGACGCCAGTTCGCATGGAGCCAACCTTGAAATACCACCCTGGCAATATTGAGGTTCTAACCCAGGTCCATTATCTGGATCGGGGACATTGTGTGGTGGGTAGTTTGACTGGGGCGGTCTCCTCCTAAAGAGTAACGGAGGAGCACGAAGGTTGGCTAAGTACGGTCGGACATCGTACGGTTAGTGTAATGGCACAAGCCAGCTTGACTGCGAGACTGACAAGTCGAGCAGGTACGAAAGTAGGTCATAGTGATCCGGTGGTTCTGTATGGAAGGGCCATCGCTCAACGGATAAAAGGTACTCCGGGGATAACAGGCTGATACCGCCCAAGAGTTCACATCGACGGCGGTGTTTGGCACCTCGATGTCGGCTCATCACATCCTGGGGCTGAAGCCGGTCCCAAGGGTATGGCTGTTCGCCATTTAAAGTGGTACGCGAGCTGGGTTTAGAACGTCGTGAGACAGTTCGGTCCCTATCTGCCGTGGACGTTGGAAGTTTGAGAAGAGCTGCTCCTAGTACGAGAGGACCGGAGTGGACGAACCACTGGTGTTCGGGTTGTGTCGCCAGACGCATTGCCCGGTAGCTACGTTCGGACGGGATAACCGCTGAAAGCATCTAAGCGGGAAGCCCCCTTCAAGATGAGACTTCCCTGGGTCCTTGAGGCCCCTGAAGAGCCGTCAAAGACTATGACGTTGATAGGCTGGGTGTGTAAGCGTTGTGAGGCGTTGAGCTAACCAGTACTAATGACTCGTGCGGCTTGACCATATAACGCCAAAGCGATTTGTAGAGAGACTACAAAGCCATACATAAAGAGTGTATCGCAAGAATTTACAGCTTAAAATCGGATTCCAGACAGAAGACAAAAGCCTTCTGTCACTGTTTAGCTTGACAGCCATAGAACATTGGAACCACCTGATCCCATCCCGAACTCAGCAGTGAAACGATGTATCGCCGATGGTAGTGTGGGGTTTCCCCATGTGAGAGTAGGTCACTGTCAAGCACCTATTAAAAAACCCTGATAGCTCACGCTGTCAGGGTTTTTGCTATAGGGAGAAAAAATTTTCCCTATCTGCTTGCGGGTTATTTGGTACGATTGTTAATGATAATATAACTCACGTGAGTTAATTGCCGCTTAATAATGGGATATTACTCGTTTGAGTTTTTTGCACCGTAATATCCAATATTACTCGGTTGAGTTCTAATAGCTGTTAGGCGCAAAAACAATTCAGGCCGCATATGACTGATCAACTTGAAAGAATGATGAAAAAGCTCGAAGGTGACGGACCTATTGAGAAGCATATATTGCTTCTTAAGCTAACTGAAGCTTTAGAAAACGCGCCAGAATTTGGCGAGAAAGCAATAATGGAGGCATCTTCCCCTCAAAGGCAGTGGTTGTCCAAAGTTGGCGCGTTACTGTCACTGATCTGATGCACTACTTCTGGACACCTCACTATGATAGTTAAACGACTATTTGAGGTGAGCAATTGCCACTACAAGAGAATTTAGAGAAGAGGCACTTAAGCTGGCTGATACCGTTGGTATCCCTACTGCTGCCAAGGAATTAGGAGTAACGACTGCAAAGCTCTATGGCTGGAGGTCTTCTGCCAAGAAGAAAAGCTCTGTTAGCCAGCGAGAAACGGAGCTTACAACAGAAAATGTTCGTCTAAAGCGCCAATTGACGGAAAAGACAGAGGAGCTGCGTATTCTGGCTTCCCTTGAACACTCATTCTGGTAACCGATGAACACCGATTCTGGTAACGCTTGAACACCCATTCTGGTTTCTCGTGAACACTTTTCCGTGTTTTCCAGAATCGGTGTTCAAGCCACCATATTCAGGGATTTGGTGTAAACCCTTCAACCGCTTATGCATTGATTTTCCTTAACTTTGGCCGCTCTTATCTTTAACAAAAGAGGGAGCTGCCATGACTGATCAAAGGATATCCATGCGTAAACTACGAGACATTCTTCGTTTACGGTACGACAACGGACTCAGCATCCGGGAAATATCGGCTCTCTGCCCATTTTGTTTTTGCTAGAATAGTCCTCAAGCCTTTTATTTCTCTGGCCTTCGACTTTTCTTAGGTATTTTCAAATGTCTCATATTTCCGCAGATTTTCTGGGCCTTAGCCACATTGAAATCCTCAGTGTTGATCTGAAAAGCGACGGTGCCTACATAACTGTGACCACCGATCACGATGACATTGATTGCCGAATCTGCGGCCAGCCTGTTCCGTTTACGGGCTATTCCGAGTCACGAACCATTCGTCATCTCCCCATTCTGGGCAAACCCTGCTATCTCATCATCCGGCCGAAGAAAGGTGTGTGTCCAGATTGTGATAAACACCCAACTACATGGCAAAAACTGGACTGGTGCCTCCCCAAAAGCCGCCATACCAAAGCTTACGAACAGCACCTTATGTTGGCGTTGGTCAATAGCACGGTGGCGGATGTAGCCATGAAAGAAGCAGTTGGTGAGAAGGTTGTTCGGGGTGTCATTGACCACTGGATCAATCAGGAGACCGACTGGAAGAGCGTGAAGAAGCTGGGATTGCTGGGTATTGATGAAATCGCCCTGAGAAAGGGCTACCAAGACTATCTGACCCTGATTACTTCCAGAGTGGATAACCAGGTTCACCTGATCGGCGTCATAGAGGGTCGGGAGAAGGCCAAAGTCAAAGCCTTCCTAAAATCAATAGCGGGCCGTTTGAAGCGCACGATTAAAGGAATCTGCTGTGATATGTACGATGGCTACGTGAATGCCGCCAGGGAAGCATTGCCGAAAGTACCCATCATGATTGACCGGTTTCATGTCGCCAAACTGTACCGGAAGGCGTTGGTTAAAATCAGACAATCTGAGCTGGCCAGACTTCGTAAGTTGCTCAGCACCGAGGATTACCAAGCCCTGAAGCCCTCTATTGCAATATTGCGCCGTAATGCCGAAATGATTAGCAAGGAAGAGCGGATGGAGCTAGAAAAGCTGTTCAAGCACTCTACCAAGTTGAAAGCGGCCTATCGCCACTGTCGCAAGATTTACCGGTATCTTCAACAGTCAGATAAGCAAGAAGGCAGCCAGTGATCGGTTGGATACTTGGATAACGGAAGTGGAACGGTCATCCATTAGTCAATTTGACAGCTTCATAGAAACCTTACGGAAGTACAAAGAACCAATCAGCAACTATTTCAGGAAGAGAGAAACCAGTGGTTTTGTGGAAGGATTCAACAACAAAGTGAAGGTCACTAAGCGACGCTGCTATGGTATTTTAAGCGTAAAAACGTTCTTTCAGCGACTGTTTCTAGATACACAAGGATACGCTGTATTCCTTGGTGCACAAGAGATATAGCCAATATGTCACCACAAACAAAATGGACATAGAGCCTACTGCTTTAGTTTGAGCGCAAAAGGCCAATTGCGGGTGGTACGAAAGAGCCCCTCTTTTTTTCTCATTAAAGCCTTTCTTGGCGCCTTCCTGAAAACCGAAACAGGTTTTTACCGTAGAGTCCAGGTCAATGGTGATCTGTTTACGTGCATAAATGGTAGATGTTCCTGAGCGCAACGCCTGTTTCCAAACCCTGCCCCTCATTTCGTGGACAGCGGTTTCCAGTTCAACGACGCTGGCAAAACTAAACAGCTTTAAAATGCGTCCAAATTGACTGTCACAAGGGATTCGTTGAAATTGGGTACATTCTCGAAGAGTGCTATCCTGCCAGACCGTGCACACTTTCATCAGACTTCTGGCACCTGCCAGCATGCCGGTGGTTACCATCAGAATGACATCTGACAGTTGGAAAGTGGCATTAGAGCCTCGTTGAATATTAATCCGTTTGTTTAGTAAGCCGGACAGCCCCAGCCGATTCAGGAAGCGAAACGCAGGGATCAGTCCAGCCTGACTGGTGAGCGGCTTTTTAGCTTGGGTGAAACGTACCTTCCGCTGTTTCAAACGTGCTTTTGACTTGTTTTTTTTGCTCATGGGAAAAGTGATGCTTTATTGAAACCAAAGCATCACTTAATCCCTTTATTCATAGGATATTGCAACAGTTATTTCGAGATCTTTTGCAGGATTTAGGTTCAAGAATATCCTCCATCGCACTCCCAAAGTTGGCGCTTTCTTCCGCAGGGATACACCATTCCTTTTTTTGCCAGGGCTTAAGCTCATTTTTTTTAGCCCCTCATGTACTGTGCTTCTGCAAATCGATTCGACGTATCTGAGCTCAATCATGCGATCTGTCAGTAAGTTTAGCGTCCATCGGCTGGTTCCTTCCGGTGGTGGTGCGCAGGTAAGGGCAATAAGGTGAGCTTCGGCTTCGCCATCGAGTTTACGTACCCGACCGTGGCTGCTTAGTTTTCCATTGACAGCGACATCAAGCCCTTCTTCAACAAATCGTTGCCTGAGGCGAGTGATAGTAAGCGGCCTAACATGGAAAGCTTTGGCTACCTGATCATGCTGCAGTGGATCATGGTTTTCATCGATAGCCAGAAGGATATTGGCTTTACGTTTTTTGTGTTGTGCAACTTTGGGCTTTTCCTGCTTGATAAGCCGTTCAAGTATTGATCGTTTTTCCTCGCTGAGTCGAACATGATATTTGATGGTCATAATAACTCCGGTGTTATGGACTCGGAGTTATTAGAATAGCCTTCAGTAAACTATCATTTTCTGCCGGACGGAGTACTAGCAGGATTTGGCTAATAGAGCCGTTATGCTCATGGTCTATGCTAACTACGCTATTACTCGCTGTCTTCCTTGTTCTATCGTACAACTTACCATGTTCATTACGGCAGGTAGATAGCTAGCTAGAATAGATCATTGGTATTAGGCTCTGCATTGACCAATGGCCTCTCATTTCAGGATACGTTGTTCATGTCGATTACTCACTATCCATATTCACCCTGGCAGCCTTATCAGGCATTACAGGGGGATATTCCTGCGTCACTCAAGCAGTGGTTGCTTGATAAGGGGTCTTTGACGGAAAAGCTGAAAGCAGCCTATGACAATAATTTTCATGTGGATGTCTTAACCCAAGGCTGGGAAAGCCCAACACTATCAGAAAGTTTATTTCTTGGGCTCGCCGGTCAGGAAAGAGCCAGTATTCGAGAAGTGCTTTTAGTCTGCGGTGGAAAGCCCACCGTATTTGCACGAAGCATTATGCCTGAAAGCAGTTTAGTGGAAGAAAACCAAGCACTATTAACACTGGGAAGTCGCTCATTAGGCTCTTTTTTATTTTCACATAACAATCTACAACGTGGAGATATTGAGATTGCCCATGTGCCGGCATCGCAGTTTAATACCAACCTCGGTGATAGTTATGCTGATGAAAGCGCCTGGGGCCGACGCTCCTTATTTTATTTGAACCATAAGCCTGTCTCTGTTTGTGAGATATTTCTGCCTGATACGGTCGAGTTGCAGCCTTACAACTCATCAGATGTTTATGGTTAGGGCGCGTTCACAATTAGACATGCGCCAGGCAAGGCACTCACTGTGATGTGTGGTTATTCCACATGAGCAATAAATAACGCACCATGGCATCAATAATGGCTGGCCCTCCTGGTGTTTCACACAAGTCCTCAGACTGCGTTAAACGACTTGAACAGGGAATGCCATGCCCTACGTCGTTTGCCTTGCCTGAGAACGTGTATGAGAAACGGGGCTCATTTGCTACCGGACGGAGCGCTAGATCGAAATTGTTACTTTTTCAACGAGAAACAGACGGCCAAAGGCTGTGATGCCTTGAGGAATAACTGCAACAATCATGAGAACGATGCTTACTATGCCACCGCGCTTTTACGACTATATTGCTCTTGCCCGTCTTGACCGACCTATTGGAATTTATTTACTGCTCTGGCCTACCTTCTGGGCATTGTGGCTTGCAGCTGATGGCATGCCAGATCTGAAGAATCTTGTAGTGTTTACGCTCGGGGTCGTGCTGATACGCAGTGCCGGTTGCGTCATTAATGACTATGCAGATCGCCACGTGGATGGCGCTGTAAAACGAACGGCGAAACGGCCCATGGCCCTAGGTCGTATCAGTGAAAAAGCTGCCATCTTGTATTTTGTGCTGCTGGTTGTTCCTGCATTTCTGCTAGTGCTGACCACCAACACCTTAACCATTTATTTATCGGTGATTGCTTTGGGTCTGGCAGGCTGCTATCCATTTGCTAAACGTTTTACCCATATGCCTCAGGTGGTATTAGGTGCAGCATTTGGCTGGTCAATCCCCATGGCATACGCTGCTCAATATGGCAGTTTAACCACAGAGACCTGGCTCTTGTTTATTGCCAATCTATTGTGGACAGTGGCTTACGATACGCAGTACGCCATGGTCGACCGTGATGATGACGTTAAAGTGGGCATTAAATCGACAGCCATTCTTTTTGGTAAAAGGGATAATCAAATCATCGCCTGGCTTCAGGTGATGACACTGCTGACATGTGTAATCCTTGGGGGTATACAAAGCTACGGGTGGGCATTTTATCTTGCCATCATTGTCGCGGCGGGCTTTTTTACCTACCAGCAACAGCTCACGAAACAGCGTAACCGGGATGACTGTTTTAAGGCGTTTCTGAGTAACCACTGGGTCGGTGCGATTATCTTTGTTGGGATTTTACTCGGGCATTAAACAATCAAAGCCATGGGCTGTAGATTTTATTGCTACACGCGCCATGGTATTTGGGGGCGCTCTCAATGAGACATGTGTCCTAGGGGCTGTTGACGTTTCATTGCTAGACTCAGTGGCTCATAAAGCCTTCAGTCATGCGAAAGGCTTGTGAAAATTGTCGTTATTCTACATTAAGCAAGCCTGACAAAGTGGATGGAGGCTTTATGAGTCACCCGAAGGGCGCTTATGGGAGCTTCTATGTCTGCGTTACAGCATTTTGAAAGGCCTTGGCATTCCTGCAATGCTGCGCCTTGCCATAGAAACTCCCATAAGCGCTGAGTCACGCAATGAAACGTCAACAGCCCCTAGCACTCCGTCCGGTAGCAAATGATTGGTTCAGTGGTTCATAAAGCGGCCAAATGCAAGGCGGGCTTGTGCAGGAATACTGAAGTATTTCAAACAAGTCCAACGAAGTCGGTTGACCGCTTTATGAACCACCCGAAGGGCGAAACCCAGAGCGACTGTGGACGTCGTTGCGGTCACTTAAAAGGCATGAGCCTTCCTGTTTAACCACGCCTAGCCACAGTAGCTCTGTGGTTTCGCTGAGTTTGTGTTCTTATGTCAACAGAGCCTAGATAATACAGAAGTTTAAGTATGTCATTTGGTTGTAACATTGAGACGGTGTAATATCTTGAGTCGGAGCTTTTCTCATGTAGCAATGATACGGTAACTACCGTAAAGAAAGCGTTTCTGGATAAAACCACCCTCCTACTTTTAACAGGCAAAAACGTATGTCTGCAAAGACGGTGCTTATTGTTGACGATGAGCAAGCTATTAGAGAAATGATCGCTATAGCACTTGAAATGGCCGGTTTTGAGTGTATCGAAGCGTCAGATGCCAGCGATGCACATGCACAGGTGGTTGATCGTAAGCCTGATTTAATTTTGCTGGACTGGATGATGTCGGGCATCTCCGGGATTGAATTTGCTCGACGCCTAAAACGTAATGAGATGACGTCTGAAATACCGATTGTCATGCTGACCGCTAAAGGTGAAGAAGATCATAAAATACGTGGCCTGGAGACAGGTGCTGACGACTACATCACCAAACCATTTTCCCCAAGAGAGCTGATTGCAAGACTGAAGGCCGTGTTGCGAAGAGGAGGGACAAATGATGGTCAATCCGCAATAGTGATTCAGGGGCTGGAGCTTGACCCAGTGAGTCACCGGGTATCGGTGAATGGTTTGCCCGCTGAGATAGGTCCGACAGAGTACCGCCTGCTACAGTTCTTTTTAACACATCAGGAAAGAGCGTATTCCAGAAGCCAGCTACTGGATCAGGTATGGGGTGGGAATGTGTATGTTGAAGAACGCACCGTCGATGTCCATATTCGGCGTTTGCGCAAAGCCCTTGGCAAAGACTATGAAGGGTTTGTCCAAACTGTCAGAGGGACAGGCTATCGCTTTTCTACCAAAGCGTAAATCGCTGAAAGATAATAGAGCCTCAACAAGAGTGATGATGTGACCACATATACAGGCACAGCTGTCTATATTCGGTTTTTTTCGGTATTGGCTATTGCGATATGTGCTGGCTACCTACTGGGCTACCCATTACTAGGCCTGTCTATCGTTCTGATACTGTACCTTCTATGGAATATGGCTCAGTTGATTCGCTTACTCTGCTGGTTAGAAAAAGCCGCAACTAAAACGATTGAACCGCCTGAAAGCAAAGGTCTATGGGGGCGAATTTTTGATGGAATATACCGTATTCAACGCAATCAGACAGGCTCTCGTGATAAGTTGAAAGGGGTTATAGAACGCATTCAGGAATCCACCGCAGCCTTGGCTGATGGCATTGTTATGGTGGATCCGCTGGGTAATCTTGAGTGGTGGAATAGAGCGGCAGAAGAGTTTTTAGGATTACAAGCGCCTGATGATCAAGGGCAGCTTATGACTAACCTTGTCAGGGATCCTGCTTTTTCTACTTACTTTGAAAAAGGAGAGCATAAAGGATTTATTGAGCTGCTTTCACCGGTCAATTCAGACAGACAACTGCAAATCAGTACAACCATTTTTGGTGCTGGAAACCGGCTGCTGTTGATTAGAGATATTACCCGAATAAGCCTGCTTGAGACCATGAGAAAAGACTTTGTTGCTAATGTTTCTCATGAGCTTAGAACGCCTTTAACCGTCATTTCTGGCTACCTTGAGACGTTGTCAGATACTGTAGAGCTTCATAGTGCTATACCACCAATGTGGGTAACAGCCTTGCAGCGTATGCAACAACAAGCCCTACGTATGCAAAATCTGGTAGCAGACTTGTTATTACTATCTCGTCTTGAATCAGTTGAGGTGAATGCATCGGAAGACATTGACATTAAATCATTACTGGAAGTAATTTCTACAGATGCCAAAGCATTAAGTGGTGAAAATCAGCACAATGTATCATTATCCTGCCCAGACAAGCTATACATAAAGGGCAGTCATAATGAACTAAGGGAAGCAGCAATTAAGAAGTTACCAGTTTTGAAACGATCATAACGTTCCATTTTTTCAGCTCTATATAAGGATTAATTTTTGCTAACCCAGATTTACAGAGCTTTACACCCTTTTCATAGGTTCTATCCAATAGTGCAACAATAGGACTGATGCATCTCCACGTCATGCTTTTTGTCCACTCAATAACCGCTGTTGCTGTATTCAATAAAGCTCCACCCCAGTGATCCTCCAGAAATGCCCAAGACCTTTCAATGGGATTGTACTTGCTGTGATAAGGAGGGTAGTAAACAAGGTGAATTTTTAATCCTGTTGCCTGAGCAAACATGACCATTCTGAAAAGAAACTGGGTTCTATGGCTGTTGTTTTCTGGGCCGTTGTCCGCGTAGATAACCAGCTCATCTATATGCTGATAGCTTTCTTTAATGCCCGACCACCACTGCTCCAGAGCATCACAGATAAAGTCACTGGTTTTATAAGAGACCCCGTAAAATACGCTGAGTTGGTCATTGTCCAGATTCAGAATACCAAAAGGAATCATTTTGTCTTTTTTCGCCATATCATGATCCAGCGCCTTGACGGCTGAGGAACCTCTATCTTTTCCACCCCGAGAAAAATCTCCGAGATTGACCGTTGCTTTGCAGTCTATGCTGAGTTGTAAGACATTTTTTCTTTGGTCGGCCTCTTCCCTGACTCTGCGGATATTGGCAAAGATGGCATCGGTTTCCGGAATTTTTTTTCAGGCTTTGTTTTTTCAACCTTACGCAGCTTGTATCCCAAACGATTCAAAATATTATTGATAGTGCGCACTTGAGGAAGGGAATCATTATCCCAGTCTTTTTCTTCTATCAGTTTCTGCCGTACATTTTTTGCTGTCACCCGTGTATAGGCAAACGTATTGCGTAGCTGAGGGTCTGCCTGACTTTCCGGTTCTACAAGGCAGCGAATATCCTCTGCCAATTGTGGCGAGACATCTTCACTCTTTCGCTTCCCGGATGAAGCATAGTTTCCGTAACAGATCATCCCTGTGCATTTTTCATGCATACCCAGTTCTACGGTATGACGACCAAAACCAAACTCAGTTTCAGTGAGACGGGGGCTGCCATAGCAGAGTGTTTCAGCCACCTCAGCCACAAACAACCTGCGATCATGGCCTTTCAGTTTCTTTGCGGCGAGCTTAAGAAGACTCTTACATTCTGGGGCAACATCAATTGTGGTATTCATAGCGGCAAAGGCGAAAGGGAAGAAAGACTCACCATACTCCGGTAAACTTCTCTATGCCACTCCCCTAAGAAGTGCTTTTTCTAATCTTGCCTTCAATGCAATCCGTTATACGCCCGCAGGAGGCAACGTTCATATCAATGTAAAGATGACGAAGCGAGGGGTGGAAGTGTCTGTTGAAGATAACGGTGTTGGGATTGACCCTGTACACATCCCTCGGCTAACGGAACGCTTCTACCGTATTGACAAAGGCCGTAGCTTATCAACAGGGGGAACAGGGCTCGGGCTTGCTATTGTCAAGCATGTGCTGCTAAGGCATGATGCCTCTATGAACATTAGTAGCCACCCGGGAAAAGGCAGCAAGTTTAGCTGTTGTTTTCCTGAGGAGCGATGGACGGCTCAGTCACAATTAAAAGAAAGAACAGAATCATTCTAGTACTCCATCCGACACCATTTGATAACCACAGATAACCGATCGGTCAGCTGTTTGTGTAAATGGTCGACAATGGTTAGCCGTCCTGTTATTTGAGTCAATTTTGAATGGCAGGACAAAAAAATGGGATATTTCACGCAAAGTGCCCCATTTTCCAATTTTTCATGGGAAAAAGTGCTGCTCTAATAGCCTGGTTTATGTTCTATGGAGGCTCTCAATCTACTCTGTATTATCAAGCTCTGGCATCTTTGGATACAGTCTCTTAAGTTTTATCCGAGCGTCTTCAGTGGTAAAACGCCACTGTGTAGTCACTTTTCTTGCGTTGCGCTTCTCCTCCCAGGCTTTGACTTCTCTCCGGAGAATATCTTGGGTAGGGATACGCCGATCCAGACATTGGCGACTCAGTATACTCAGCTCAATTTCGGCCATATCCAGCCAACTGCCATGCTTTGGGGTGTAATGAAACTCAAGCTTATCAATCATTCTGCGGGCTTCTTCTGGGGAAAAAGCTTTATAAAGTGATGCGGGAAAATGCGTGTTCAAGTTGTCTCCAACCAGTATAACTTTCTCTGCATCTTTGTGGCGAACATCGACCAGAAACTTGATTTGATGAGCCCAATCAATCGCTGTCCTACGATCAGTCACCTCAACATGCCGCCAACCTGTCAAGGGTGCAAACATCATGAACAGATTGCTGACGCCATTACGTTCATACTCTGTGTCATAACGCTCCGGTTTTCCAGGCTCAACAGGCATTGGATTAACGACTTCTTTAACATGCTGCTTGCTACTTTCATCAAGGCAAACAAGCGGACGCCTTGGATCAAGAGGACGTTTATAGACTTCAAGAATATCCTCCATCGCACTCACAAAGTTGGCGCTTTCTTCCGCAGGTATACACCATTCCTTTTTTTGCCAGGGCTTAAGCTCATTTTTTTGGCTCTCTGCCCATTTTGTTTTTGCTAGAATAGTCCTCAAGCCTTTTATTTCTCTGGCCTTCGACTTTTCTTAGGTATTTTCAAATGTCTCATATTTCCGCAGATTTTCTGGGCCTTAGCCACATTGAAATCCTCAGTGTTGATCTGAAAAGCGACGGTGCCTACATAACTGTGACCACCGATCACGATGACATTGATTGCCGAATCTGCGGCCAGCCTGTTCCGTTTACGGGCTATTCCGAGTCACGAACCATTCGTCATCTCCCCATTCTGGGCAAACCCTGCTATCTCATCATCCGGCCGAAGAAAGGTGTGTGTCCAGATTGTGATAAACACCCAACTACATGGCAAAAACTGGACTGGTGCCTCCCCAAAAGCCGCCATACCAAAGCTTACGAACAGCACCTTATGTTGGCGTTGGTCAATAGCACGGTGGCGGATGTAGCCATGAAAGAAGCAGTTGGTGAGAAGGTTGTTCGGGGTGTCATTGACCACTGGATCAATCAGGAGACCGACTGGAAGAGCGTGAAGAAGCTGGGATTGCTGGGTATTGATGAAATCGCCCTGAGAAAGGGCTACCAAGACTATCTGACCCTGATTACTTCCAGAGTGGATAACCAGGTTCACCTGATCGGCGTCATAGAGGGTCGGGAGAAGGCCAAAGTCAAAGCCTTCCTAAAATCAATAGCGGGCCGTTTGAAGCGCACGATTAAAGGAATCTGCTGTGATATGTACGATGGCTACGTGAATGCCGCCAGGGAAGCATTGCCGAAAGTACCCATCATGATTGACCGGTTTCATGTCGCCAAACTGTACCGGAAGGCGTTGGTTAAAATCAGACAATCTGAGCTGGCCAGACTTCGTAAGTTGCTCAGCACCGAGGATTACCAAGCCCTGAAGCCCTCTATTGCAATATTGCGCCGTAATGCCGAAATGATTAGCAAGGAAGAGCGGATGGAGCTAGAAAAGCTGTTCAAGCACTCTACCAAGGTGAAAGCGGCCTATCGCCACTGTCGCAAGATTACCGGTATCTTCAACAGTCAGATAAGCAAGAAGGCAGCCAGTGATCGGTTGGATACTTGGATAACGGAAGTGGAACGGTCATCCATTAGTCAATTTGACAGCTTCATAGAAACCTTACGGAAGTACAAAGAACCAATCAGCAACTATTTCAGGAAGAGAGAAACCAGTGGTTTTGTGGAAGGATTCAACAACAAAGTGAAGGTCACTAAGCGACGCTGCTATGGTATTTTAAGCGTAAAAACGTTCTTTCAGCGACTGTTTCTAGACACACAAGGATACGCTGTATTCCTTGGTGCACAAGAGATATAGCCAATATGTCACCACAAACAAAATGGACATAGAGCCAAACGATGCTCAGTGTCTGGCAGTATCTCTTTGAATGCATTGCTCATCCCGAGCGCTTGATCGCTGATATTAACCTTGGGATGAAAGCCTTGCTCTGTAAGCTCCAGGAGGTGAATAGCCCAGGTTTCTGCGTCACGGCTATCTTCTCGTGTAAGGCTCGCACAGTAACGGCTTTCGATATCAACGACTGCTAAATGAGGCTTATTACGGTGATATATTTCATCAGAGGCGCTCTGTCTGATTGAGCCAAGATCGTAGGAGGCGTTAATCTCAGACGCTTTATGACAAGCATGGTTGTGGATGTTGAAAATGGTTCCGATACACATATCCGTGTCAAACAGGTCATGTAGGAACATCTGCGCACTGCGATAACTTCCCTTGCAGATCAATAAGATTCCCAGTACCACCTGGTGAAGGAAGGCTTTGGTGACCGGTAGATGGAATAGAGTCTGATCATCTGGATCTTGATCCATGAAGGCTTCATTGACTGCCGATTGAGTGAGTTGTTTTTGCGTGTAGACAGTGTTTCTGCACACCTGATGCAGCCTGGCAATATGAGATATGTTATTTTCGAAAATAGCCTGTAGGCCAATAGATTTCTTGCATTCAGGGGATAAACGTCTTTGCATGTACAGGCTCTAAAGTTGATCAAAATAACAGGATAGGCTGAGTAACCTGGCATTATAATCAACCTGCTGAAAATGTGCTGTACTGATGGCCTCCATAGACATGAAAGTGTTCACTTGATTTGAACCATGCCCAAATTAGCCCTATGGATAATAGGCGGTAACATGCTGGTAGTGGTACTTTGTGAGATTGATGATAGTATTTTGCGTAGATGACAGGCGTGGTAACGGGCTAGTAAAAGCATTAAACGACATATATTATTTACTGGCTAGGCGCAATCGTTGAAAAAATTGTAAAGACAAGAATCTTCTTGCCTTTGGTAAGGTGTTGCTATGATGGTGAGTATGTCTGCTATCCGTAGGAAAATAACTATAGTTATACCTTGATGTAGGGGGCTGAAAATGATATTTCAGTGTTCAGCCAAGGGAACATCACCTCTAATAACGATGGTTATAATTTGTCATTCGCAACATGAATACCATGAAAGCCTATTAGAAACTAAAGAGCAGTTCTTGCCCCTGTCACAATAGACTAGAAAAAACATCTACAGTCTACTCTTAAGACTTCCATCATTTTATGGCTTGCTGTATAACTACAAGGCTAAATCACTTCAATTTAAATTAACCCCACAGAACTTATTAGGGAGTTTCCAGTATGAATGTTTTTGAAGAACTTCTACAGCGATTGAGTAGCAAGACCCGTATTCGCCAACTGTGCAAAGACGTTCAAACAAGTGATCTTGAGCGTATTCTTTCTCATGCCAAAGATGTTCTGGAAGAAAAGCAAAGCGTGCGTGATTCAGAAGAACAGCAGCGCATGGCAAAGCAAGAAAACATCGAAGCAATAAAGCAACTTATGGCTGCACGAGGTGTTTCTGTTAATGACTTTGGGCTCGGCAATGAAACAGCTTCAAAGCGGCGTAATAATACACCTAAGTATACATTTCAGTATCAAACAAATGCTGGTGATAACGTCGTCTGGGAAGGCGTAACCACAGGGCGCTTACCTCGTGACTTCCAAGCCTACCTTGATCGTACCGAAAAAAAACGCATGGACTGTGTGATCGAAGATCAACAAGAAGACTAATGTCACTCACGCAACACTCACTATTGCATTCGTTGCCTGTATAAAGCCGAAGCAAGTGTATTGTCTGGAGCTATTCGTTCAGTGAGTAGAAACGTGTGCATCAACACAAGACGTGCACTCATTCACTACCCAGAATATAGCGCACCATTGATGAGTCAGTGTTGCCGAGTAGCCTTAAGATAGAACAAACCTTTATAGTTACCGTGCTTTCTAACGAAGGGCTTAGAAGCTGTTCATAATCTTATTATGAGCTGCAAACGTCGATAAAAGACCCCTGTTCAGAAAATCGAAAAACAGAGGCCTTTTCTCAACGTTTTCGCTTTTCACAAAAGATCATGAACAGCTTCTTAGCAATCTTTGTATGCTGCAGGGCGTGATAATGTTCTTTAGCTGCTGCTTTGATCGTCAAAAAGTAGCAAAGACCTTGTGAGAAGGTACGGCTAGCTTTTCTTTGACAGTTATAGGGTGGGTAAAAGCCGCCTGTTTAATAGTACTTATTCTTCACTATTATTCTTCACTATTATTGTTCTAGTACTCCATCCGACACCATTTGATAATCACAGATAACCGATCGGTCAGCTGTTTGTGTAAATGGTCGACAATGGTTAGCCGTCCTGTTATTTGAGTCAATTTTGAGTGGCAGGACAAAAAAATGGGTTATTTCACGCAAAGTGCCCCATTTCCCAATTTTTCATGGGAAAAAGTGCTGCTCTAATAGTCTGGTTTATGTTCTATGGAGGCTCTCAATCTACTCTGTATTATCAAGCTCTGGCATCTTTGGATACAGTCTCTTAAGTTTTATCCGAGCGTCTTCAGTGGTAAAACGCCACTGTGTAGTCACTTTTCTTGCGTTGCGCTTCTCCTCCCAGGCTTTGACTTCTCTCCGGAGAATATCTTGGGTAGGGATACGCCGATCCAGACATTGGCGACTCAGTATACTCAGCTCCATTTCGGCCATATCCAGCCAACTGCCATGCTTTGGGGTGTAATGCAACTCAAGCTTATCAATCATTCTGCGGGCTTCTTCTGGGGAAAAAGCTTTATAAAGTGATGCGGGAGAATGCGTGTTCAAGTTGTCTCCAACCAGTATAACTTTCTCTGCATCTTTGTGGCGAACATCGACCAGAAACTTGATTTGATGAGCCCAATCAATCGCTGTCCTACGATCAGTCACCTCAACATGCCGCCAACCTGTCAAGGGTTCAAACATCATGAACAGATTGCTGACGCCATTACGTTCATACTCTGTGTCATAACGCTCCGGTTTTCCAGGCTCAACAGGCATTGGATTAACGACTTCTTTAACATGCTGCTTGCTACTTTCATCAAGGCAAACAAGCGGACGCCTTGGATCAAGAGGACGTTTATAGACTTCAAGAATATCCTCCATCGCACTCACAAAGTTGGCGCTTTCTTCCGCAGGTATACACCATTCCTTTTTGGCTCTATGTCCATTTTGTTTGTGGTGACATATTGGCTATATCTCTTGTGCACCAAGGAATACAGCGTATCCTTGTGTGTCTAGAAACAGTCGCTGAAAGAACGTTTTTACGCTTAAAATACCATAGCAACGTCGCTTAGTGACCTTCACTTTGTTGTTGAATCCTTCCACAAAACCACTGGTTTCTCTCTTCCTGAAATAGTTGCTGATTGGTTCTTTGTACTTCCGTAAGGTTTCTATGAAGCTGTCAAATTGACTAATGGATGACCGTTCCACTTCCGTTATCCAAGTATCCAACCGATCACTGGCTGCCTTCTTGCTTATCTGACTGTTGAAGATACCGGTAATCTTGCGACAGTGGCGATAGGCCGCTTTCAACTTGGTAGAGTGCTTGAACAGCTTTTCTAGCTCCATCCGCTCTTCCTTGCTAATCATTTCGGCATTACGGCGCAATATTGCAATAGAGGGCTTCAGGGCTTGGTAATCCTCGGTGCTGAGCAACTTACGAAGTCTGGCCAGCTCAGATTGTCTGATTTTAACCAACGCCTTCCGGTACAGTTTGGCGACATGAAACCGGTCAATCATGATGGGTACTTTCGGCAATGCTTCCCTGGCGGCATTCACGTAGCCATCGTACATATCACAGCAGATTCCTTTAATCGTGCGCTTCAAACGGCCCGCTATTGATTTTAGGAAGGCTTTGACTTTGGCCTTCTCCCGACCCTCTATGACGCCGATCAGGTGAACCTGGTTATCCACTCTGGAAGTAATCAGGGTCAGATAGTCTTGGTAGCCCTTTCTCAGGGCGATTTCATCAATACCCAGCAATCCCAGCTTCTTCACGCTCTTCCAGTCGGTCTCCTGATTGATCCAGTGGTCAATGACACCCCGAACAACCTGCTCACCAACTGCTTCTTTCATGGCTACATCCGCCACCGTGCTATTGACCAACGCCAACATAAGGTGCTGTTCGTAAGCTTTGGTATGGCGGCTTTTGGGGAGGCACCAGTCCAGTTTTTGCCATGTAGTTGGGTGTTTATCACAATCTGGACACACACCTTTCTTCGGCCGGATGATGAGATAGCAGGGTTTGCCCAGAATGGGGAGATGACGAATGGTTCGTGACTCGGAATAGCCCGTAAACGGAACAGGCTGGCCGCAGATTCGGCAATCAATGTCATCGTGATCGGTGGTCACAGTTATGTAGGCACCGTCGCTTTTCAGATCAACACTGAGGATTTCAATGTGGCTAAGGCCCAGAAAATCTGCGGAAATATGAGACATTTGAAAATACCTAAGAAAAGTCGAAGGCCAGAGAAATAAAAGGCTTGAGGACTATTCTAGCAAAAACAAAATGGGCAGAGAGCCCAAATATTGGTAAGAGGCCTGATGCTTTTTAAAGGCCCGCCGCTGTGCGCAACACGTCCGCTTTGTCAGTTTTCTCCCAGCTAAACTTAGCTTCTTCACGGCCAAAATGGCCATAAGCGGCTGTGGCCTGATAGATTGGGCGTTTCAGGTCCAGCATTTTGATCAACCCACGTGGACGCAGATCAAAGTGCGCCTGCACTAACTCAACGATTTTGTCGTCAGCAATTTTTCCGGTACCAAAGGTATTGATGGAAATAGATGTTGGCTCTGCAACACCAATGGCATAAGATACCTGAATTTCACAGCGCTCAGCAATGCCTGAGGCAACAATATTTTTAGCCACATAGCGGCCTGCATACGCGGCAGAACGGTCAACTTTTGACGGGTCTTTGCCTGAGAATGCGCCACCACCGTGACGTGCCATACCACCATAGGTATCGACAATGATTTTACGCCCGGTTAAACCACAGTCGCCGACTGGGCCGCCAACGACAAAGATACCGGTAGGGTTGATGTGGAAGCGGGTTTCTGTGTGCAGCCACTCAGAAGGCAATACAGGTTTGATGATGTGTTCCAGTACCTCTTCTTCAAGTTGTGCCTGAGAGATATCAGGGTTGTGTTGCGTCGACAATACGACAGCATCGACACACTGTACATTGCCTTTGCTGTCATAACGCATGGTCACCTGACTTTTTGCATCCGGGCGTAACCAGGGCAAGGTGCCATTTTTACGCAGTTTAGCCTGACGCTTTACCAGCTCGTGTGCATAATAAATAGGGGCAGGCATTAATACAGGGGTTTCGTTTGTGGCATAACCAAACATTAGTCCTTGGTCACCGGCGCCTTGCTCACGTTCTTCGGTTTCATCAACACCTACAGCAATATCGGCAGACTGTTTACCAATCGCATTAAGAACGGCAACGGATTCACCATCAAAGCCCAAGTCACCGTGGTTATAACCAATATCTGTGACAACGTTGCGTACTAACTCTTCAATATCCACATAGGTGTTCGTCCGCACTTCGCCAGCCACGATGACCATGCCGGTTTTGACCATGGTTTCCACAGCAACACGGGCTTCCTTGTCTTCTTTCAGAATCGCATCAAGAATTGCGTCAGAAATCTGATCGGCCACTTTGTCTGGATGCCCTTCTGATACTGACTCAGAAGTAAACAGTGAGTAATCTGCCATAGTTATCTTATGCCTCAATTATGTTTCAAACAGGGCGGGTAAAGCGCCTGATCTGAATCTGAAAACCATTACGTAACGCCAGATACTGGCCGTCACTGTTTATAAAGCCTGCCTGCTTTGCCCATTGGCTTAACTCCTCAGGGCTAAAGCCCAGCCAGAGATCACCACAGGAAGACCGGGCCCACTCCTGCTTATGACGACACAACTCGCTAATCAGAAAACTGCCCCCAGGCTTTAATAATTCTATGGCCTGAGGGAGCATTGCTGCTGGGCTGGGTACATGGTGCAAGACCATGTTGGCAACAATACAGTCGAACTGGTTGTTCAAATGTGCCAACTCGTTAATTTCACCGAGGTGAAACTGCACATTGTTTAATTGTTCATCATTGACGCGTTGCTGGGAGCAATGCAACATATCCTGACAATTATCCACTGCATAAACGTGTGAAAATTGCTGACTCAGTGTCTTAAGGAAGGCGCCTTCACCGGGGCCGATTTCCAGCGCCAATGCTTTCGCTGGAAAGGTTGTTTGTGCGAGCAAACTCACCATTCCCTCTGCATAAAGGGTATGGTCAGCAATCAGCTCCTGCTGTTTGCGCAGTACGTCGGCATGGCGTGCGAAAAATTGCTGTGACTGCTCTGCACGCTGCTGTTGAATGCTGTCGAGTTTTCTTGTTAATGCTTCAGACAATACTGTGTTATCTACAGCGACACAAAAAGCGCGGATAATTGCTTCATGACAGCTCCCTACTGGCGGTAGTGCACGTCGGTAAAAGACGGTATTGCCCTCCTTTCGGGTCACCACCAGACCCGCCTGCAACAATACTTTCAGATGATGGCTCATGGCCGGCTGGCGCATACCAAACACCTCACTGAGTGCCAGCACACCTAAAGACTCAGTACTCAGCACCCGAAGAATCGTCAGTCGTAACTGGTCTCCAAAGGCTTTGCCCAGTATGGCGAGCTGATCAATAGTTGTGGTCTCAGACAAGCGGTGCTCCCGTCAATGCAGTGTGACTGGCAGTCTAGCAAGCAACTTCATGTATATCAAAATATATTGATATAGACTAACCCTTTCCGGTCAATGCCCCGTCTTAAGATTGGAATTTACAGTAAAATAGAAGCGATTAATGATGAACGCAAAGGTGGAGTACTGGAATGATAAGCCGATAAGGCTATGGATAATATGGAGATAATCAATGAACAGGCTTTCAGGTATTTCAAACCTTCTCAAAACGTCACTACTAGCTCTGAGGGGATCTGAAGTAAAAGCATTCACACGGCATATTAAAGCCGCTAATATTTCTCCAACTCAGGGTTTACGTACGGTGCAACGATCACCTATTCAAACGACTCATTTAAGAGACAGGTTCGCTCAGGTAAGGCCTGATGTGAAGCCTATGCTGACACTGGCAGATAAAGAAACACTGTCCAGATTACGGCAATCAATGCGCAGTGACAGCAAAATACAGGCCAGTAATTTTACGTATCTAAAACATAGAATCCGAGTCGCGAATAATCATAAAACCCTTAATCTCTACCAGAAAAGGATTGATAACCCTAAACTTTTTGGTGATCGCTTTACTCAGCCTCAAACGGCTGAACTAAAAGACGTAATAACTAAGCAAAGACGAGAGCTGAATACTGCCCCTCCCAGAGCAATAAGAGACCCTAAGCCTTTGAAGGTTGGTGCATATGATCGTCTGACAGCATTAAGCTTAAGCGGGCAAAACCTTAAAAAACTGGGTAATACATTAACAGGTGCTGCAGCTCAACAGTTTTATAAAGACCTGCAAGAGGAGTCTGTGGCTTCTTTAGAAGCGGGGCGGCCAGTATTTACTCAACTCAGCCTTAGTGAGAAAAATGCCATTCGGATGAAGCTGTACCCTAAAATTAGCCGCGCAGTTGAAGCGGCAAAGCGTCAGGTGCCACAATTGCAAGCTGAGATCCTAAACGCAGGCACGCTTGATGCGCTGAATAGCGTAGAAGCACGGTTTCGAGCCTTAGAGTCAATGATGCCCTACCAGCAAAGAGTAGAGCTCAACAACCTTTTCAGGATTACCAAAGAAACGTTGCGTTAATCCTAGTACTCCGTCCGGCAGAAGATGATAGTTTACTGAAGGCTATTCTAATAACTCCGAGTCCATAACACCGGAGTTATTATGACCATCAAATATCATGTTCGACTCAGCGAGGAAGAACGATCAATACGTGAACGGCTTATCAAGCAGGAAAAGCCCAAAGTTGCACAACACAAAAAACGTAAAGCCAATATCCTTCTGGCTATCGATGAAAACCATGATCCACTGCAGCATGATCAGGTAGCCAAAGCTTTCCATGTTAGGCCGCTTACTATCACTCGCCTCAGGAAACGATTTGTTGAAGAAGGGCTTGATGTCGCTGTCAATGGAAAACTAAGCAGCCACGGTCGGGTACGTAAATTCGATGGCGAAGCCGAAGATCACCTTATTGCCCTTACCTGCTCACCACCACCGGAAGGAGCCAGCCGATGGACGCTAAATTTACTGACAGATCGCATGATTGAGCTCAGATACGTCGAATCGATTTCCAGAAGCACAGTACATGAGGGACTAAAAAAAATGAGCTTAAGCCCTGGCAAAAAAAGGAATGTAGAACTTACGCATTGACAGGTCCGGCAAAAAATGGCCTCAACCATGCCTTTCCCTCGGAGAAGCTTTTTATGAAATCCCAGGTAGCTTCTTTGAGGGCGTCTTTCCTGACGCTATAGACGCTTCTGAGTGACCCTGATACTTTCATCGCCTGAAGACAGGTATAGCCAAAGATAGCCGCAAAAATATGATTCCGGACCTGTCGCTCCCCTCTCACCTGAAAACGCTCGATGTTGCAGAGTTGCTGTAATGCCCGGTGATACTCTTCGATCGCCCAATGATGTTGGTGCAGCTGATCAAAATCAGATCGTGGAGATAGATCTGCTCAGACATGAGGAGTGTAAACAACGTAATGGCGCAGCTCGTTTTTGAGTCGCGTCCGGTAGAGTCGTACAGGACCAAAGTGACGTAGCCATACAGTTTTTCCTTCTTCGGTAATCTCCAGGCTCTGCACCTGTTGGTAGTTACCCTTTTGCACAGAGACAGTACGGTTGCTTTTAACAGCGAACATAAAACCCAAACCATTGTTTTTCACAGCTTTGAGGTTTCCAATACTGCTATACCAAGAGTCACCGGTAACACATGCAGATTCGAGTCCCCATGCCAGTACTTCTTTCAGCATATCGACAAAGTAGTCATTTTTAGTTTTGCCATCGGCTGGATTGTAAATACGGAAATTAACGGGCAAGTTGTAGCCTTTGATGTCCGTGTAATAAAGCGTGATGAGATTAATACCCTTGACGGTTTTGTGGTGCTTTCCTGAGTAGTAATGACCGACTAAAGCCGTGTAATGGGTATAAGGTTTATCCAGCACCGTATCATCAACCGATAGCGTCCCACCTTCAAGAATAAGCCTTGCTGACGCTTCTAGAAACAGATCTTCAGGAGCAAAGTTTTCACGTTGGAGAAAGCGGTTAACACTGTCATGCGATATATCACTCAATTCGCTAAGACGGGTACAGGTGGCTGATTTGGGTTCACAGAGTAGAAACCCCGTATACTTCGGGAGGTCGCACTTGGCTGTTGTTGGTTTTGTTATTTTTCTACGCACGACGACATTCACTGTTTTTTTGCTGATCTAGCAATTTTTGTGGATGTCTGTCAATGCGTAAGTTCTAGAATGGTGTATACCTGCGGAAGAAAGCGCCAACTTTGTGAGTGCGATGGAGGATATTCTTGAAGTCTATAAACGTCCTCTTGATCCAAGGCGTCCGCTTGTTTGCCTTGATGAAAGTAGCAAGCAGCATGTTAAAGAAGTCGTTAATCCAATGCCTGTTGAGCCTGGAAAACCGGAACGTTATGACACAGAGTATGAACGTAATGGCGTCAGCAATCTGTTCATGATGTTTGAACCCTTGACAGGTTGGCGGCATGTTGAGGTGACTGATCGTAGGACAGCGATTGATTGGGCTCATCAAATCAAGTTTCTGGTCGATGTTCGCCACAAAGATGCAGAGAAAGTTATACTGGTTGGAGACAACTTGAACACGCATTCTCCCGCATCACTTTATAAAGCTTTTTCCCCAGAAGAAGCCCGCAGAATGATTGATAAGCTTGAGTTTCATTACACCCCAAAGCATGGCAGTTGGCTGGATATGGCCGAAATTGAGCTGAGTATACTGAGTCGCCAATGTCTGGATCGGCGTATCCCTACCCAAGATATTCTCCGGAGAGAAGTCAAAGCCTGGGAGGAGAAGCGCAACGCAAGAAAAGTGACTACACAGTGGCGTTTTACCACTGAAGACGCTCGGATAAAACTTAAGAGACTGTATCCAAAGATGCCAGAGCTTGATAATACAGAGTAGATTGAGAGCCTCCATAGAACATAAACCAGACTATTAGAGCAGCACTTTTTCCCATGAAAAATTGGGAAATGGGGCACTTTGCGTGAAATAACCCATGTTTTTGGGCTCTCTGTCCATTTTGTTTGTGGTGACATATTGGCTATATCTCTGGTGCACCAAGGAATACAGCGTATCCTTGTGTGTCTAGAAACAGTCGCTGAAAGAACGTTTTTACGCTTAAAATACCATGGCAGCGTCGCTTAGTGACCTTCACTTTGTTGTTGAATCCTTCCACAAAACCACTGGTTTCTCTCTTCCTGAAATAGTTGCTGATTGGTTCTTTGTACTTCCGTAAGGTTTCTATGAAGCTGTCAAATTGACTAATGGATGACCGTTCCACTTCCGTCATCCAAGTATCCAACCGATCACTGGCTGCCTTCTTGCTTATCTGACTGTTGAAGATACCGGTAATCTTGCGACAGTGGCGATAGGCCGCTTTCAACTTGGTAGAGTGCTTGAACAGCTTTTCTAGCTCCATCCGCTCTTCCTTGCTAATCATTTCGGCATTACGGCGCAATATTGCAATAGAGGGCTTCAGGGCTTGGTAATCCTCGGTGCTGAGCAACTTACGAAGTCTGGCCAGCTCAGCTTGTCTGATTTTAACCAACGCCTTCCGGTACAGTTTGGCGACATGAAACCGGTCAATCATGATGGGTACTTTCGGCAATGCTTCCCTGGCGGCATTCACGTAGCCATCGTACATATCACAGCAGATTCCTTTAATCGTGCGCTTCAAACGGCCCGCTATTGATTTTAGGAAGGCTTTGACTTTGGCCTTCTCCCGACCCTCTATGACGCCGATCAGGTGAACCTGGTTATCCACTCTGGAAGTAATCAGGGTCAGATAGTCTTGGTAGCCCTTTCTCAGGGCGATTTCATCAATACCCAGCAATCCCAGCTTCTTCACGCTCTGCCAGTCGGTCTCCTGATTGATCCAGTGGTCAATGACACCCCGAACAACCTTCTCACCAACTGCTTCTTTCATGGCTACATCCGCCACCGTGCTATTGACCAACGCCAACATAAGGTGCTGTTCGTAAGCTTTGGTATGGCGGCTTTTGGGGAGGCACCAGTCCAGTTTTTGCCATGTAGTTGGGTGTTTATCACAATCTGGACACACACCTTTCTTCGGCCGGATGATGAGATAGCAGGGTTTGCCCAGAATGGGGAGATGACGAATGGTTCGTGACTCGGAATAGCCCGTAAACGGAACAGGCTTGCCGCAGATTCGGCAATCAATGTCATCGTGATCGGTGGTCACAGTTATGTAGGCACCGTCGCTTTTCAGATCAACACTGAGGATTTCAATGTGGCTAAGGCCCAGAAAATCTGCGGAAATATGAGACATTTGAACATACCTAAGAAAAGTCGAAGGCCAGAGAAATAAAAGGCTTGAGGACTATTCTAGCAAAAACAAAATGGGCAAAGAGCCGCAATGTATACCCCAGGCAAAAGCCAAAAAATGCATGAGCAAAAGGCAAATGCATTTTTTAAACTTAAAACACTGGCTGATCCTAGCTTTACCTTCCCTACACCGTATATACCCAGCCATGAAAGTGTCATCAAACGTTATCAGTTTCAAAGGGACTGATGCAATCCAGAGACAATGGATCAATTAGGAATCACCAATACCTGCCCTATCATAATCGAGTTAGCTCGCGATATTTTATTGGCCTTTTTTAACGACGACAGACTGACATCGTAGTCCTGCGCAATGCCAGAGAGTGTATCACCGGATTGCACCACATACTTGCCCGGGCGGGCATGCAGTTTGCCTTCACGCTTCCATTTAGCAACAAGCGTGTTCGGTGGAGGGCTCTGCACAAACCAAGTTTGTAGCCCGTTAAAGATAGAACGTGCCATCGCTCGCTGGTGTGAGCGGGTTTTTAACTTTCTCGATTCTGACGGGTTGGTGATAAACCCCGTTTCAATCAAAATGGACGGGATATCAGGTGACTTCAGCACCACAAACCCGGCTTGCTCGACGTTTTTTTTATGCAGCCGATTTATCTTCCCCATGTTGTTGAGGACTTTATCGCCCACACTCAGGCTGGATGATAGCGTTGAGGTCATGGATAAATCGAGTAAGACCCCTGCCAGTTGATCATCTTTATCACTTAATGAAATACCGTTCTCACCGCCAATCTGATCAGCATTATTTTCTTTTTGTGCTAACCACCGAGCAGTTTCAGACGTCGCGCCCCGACGAGATAAAGCATACACCGATGCCCCATTCGCCCGGAAATCATTAAACCCATCGGCATGAATCGAGATAAACAGGTCAGCATTATTTTCGCGGGCAATACGAGTACGCTGGCGAAGATCAACGTAGTAATCCCCATCACGAATCAATACCGGCTTAAACCCGGGCTCTTTTTTCAACAGTGCAGCCAGATAGCGAGCAATGGCTAGCGTCACATGTTTTTCGTAGCCTCCCCCATGAGCAATCGCACCAGGGTCTTCCCCTCCATGACCTGCATCAATGGCGACAACAATATCTCGCCAGCCTTTCTGTTTAGGAACAGGTGCTGGGGCTTTTCTGTTTTTATCAAAAATATCCACCACCAGCCGATGACCATAGGTTTCGTTGGGCTTGAGTAGAAAGCTGTTAACAGAAACAGACTGATTAAGATCCAGTACGACGCGCAAATCATTCTTGTTGCGTACACCAGAACGCATTTTTTTGATGGGCGTATTTTTCAGCGGAACACGAGACAGTGATGTTTTAAGCTGTGAATCTTTAATATCAATGACCAGTCGCTCGGGTTTTTCCAGAGCAAACTCAGAATGCGCGACAGCACCTGCAACATCAAACACCAGACGTGTTTTATCCGGCGAACGCCAAAGGCGTACACCTTTAATCATGGCAGATACCGCCCAGGCAAACTCTGTTTTCAATACCGACAAACTGAACAACAATGCAAAGGACCCAGCCGCTTTAGTCACAAATTGGCGACGGTCTTTTGAAACCCTGGGGTTAATGGTTGTTGTCTTTGGGCGGCGAAAGGAAACGAGTCGATGAAAAAACTGTGCTGTTTTTTTCGACAGTGATGCCATTCAACCCCCCTGTTGTTGGGTATAGGCCGTTACCATTGCTGCCACTAGCTGCTGACCGTAATCAGTACCGGCAGATAGCAGGGCTGTGCGTCCCGGCAGGTTATAATTCAAGGTTATCTCCATATCTGCTTGTGGCAGTGTACCTTCACCTTTGGAGGGCCATTCCACCAGGCAGAGGCTTTTTGGTTCGAAGTAATCACGCCCACCGATAAACTCCAGCTCTTCGGGGTCGGCCAGGCGGTAAAGATCAAAGTGGTAAATGGCCTGACCGTTGACCTGGTAAGGCTCCACTAAAGTGTATGTGGGGCTTTTTACCGCCCCCTTGTGGCCCAGTGCTGTTAACACACCCCGGCAAAAGGTGGTTTTACCTGCACCGAGATCACCGTGCAAAAAGATAATGCCTTCACCCTGACAGGCGTCGGCCAGCAGCGCACCCAGACGCACCATGTCCTGTTCATTATTGAGCAGCAGTTCATTGCTGTTTACCATCATGTACAACGCACCAAGCTATTTAATCGATCTCGTAGACAGGGTATCAGGTTTGTAGCAAGCACACCTATTTCACCGTGCTTTGCTACATAGTCATCACCGGCGGTGGCATGCAGCCACACACCCAGTGCTGCGGCTTTATCTGCGGGCAACCCCTGTCCTAATAGCGACACTATAACACCACTGAGCACATCACCCATACCGGCAACCGCCATGCCGGGGTTACCGGCTGCGCACAGGCTAATGCCCTGCTCACTGCCAATCAATGAGCCTGCGCCTTTTAAAACTACCGTGGCATTATACTGCTTGTGCAACAATATAACATTGTCGAAACGATTGCTTTGAATCATTGCTGTTGTGGTATTCAGCAGTCGGGCTGCTTCTGCCGGATGAGGGGTTAAAACTATTGGCTGTTTTCGGTGCTCTAATAATGAAGGTGTTTTAGCAATCAGGTTCAGTGCATCAGCATCTGCAATTATCGGGCATTTCGCTTTTAACGCTTCTTTGAGTAATGCCTGAGACCAGTCATCCTGCCCAAACCCTGGCCCCACTAATACCGCCGCTTTCCCTTTTATGAGTGTGTGCAACTTTGCAGGCGTTTCCACTGCGGATGCCATCACTTCCGGGCAGCGAATAGCCAGTGCCGTAAGATGCTCTGCCCGCGTGGCAACGGTCACCCGCCCAGCACCTGAAGCCATGGCTGCTTCGGCGGCCATAATAATTGCACCAGGCATACCGTGATTGCCACCCATTAATAACACACTGCCGTATAACCCTTTATGGGCATGGGCAGGTCGTTTACCGATAAGGCCTGTAAAGTCAGCAGAACTCAGCCTATAGCTTGACGGTGTTTGTGTTGTATAGACGTCATCGGGTATATCTAACGGTGCAAAGTGCAGCTCACCGCAACAGTCCGGACCCATAGCTGTCAGCAACCCCTGCTTCATGCCGATAAAGGTGACAGTCGTAGTGGCTCTTATGGCAGCACCTAATATAGCGCCGGTATCCGCACACAACCCTGAAGGGATATCCACAGCCAACACCGGCTTACCTGAAGCATTGATATGTTCAATGGCCGTGCGATAGTTGCCCCGCACATCACCTTGTAGGCCTGTGCCCAGCAGGGCATCTACAATAATATCAGCCGTGACAGCATCACTGTCGTTAAACGCCGTGATAGAAACCTCTTGCTGTTTGCAGTGCAGCCAAGCTTTTTTAGCATCACCGGTGAGTTGCTCGGGGGGTTTAAGGTAACTCACAGAAACCGGGATCGCCTTTTGTTGTGCCAGTGCAGCAATAAGGTAGCCATCACCTGCATTGTTGCCAGCACCACAGAAGACCTGCAGAGTCGTTGCCTCTGTTATCGCCTCAGACCACTGGGTGCAGAGTTTCTTAAAAGCCGCTGTTGCCGCTTTGTTCATTAGTAGAACTTACGCATTGACAGACATCCAAAAAAATTGCTAGATCAGCAAAAAAACAGTGGATGTCGTCGTGCGTAGAAAAATAACAAAACCAACAACAGCCAAGTGCGACCTCCCGAAGTATACGGGGTTTCTACTCTGTGAACCCAAATCAGCCACCTGTACCCGTCTTAGCGAATTGAGTGATATATCGCATGACAGTGTTAACCGCTTTCTCCAACGTGAAAACTTTGCTCCTGAAGATCTTTTTCTAGAAGCGTCAGCAAGGCTTATTCTTGAAGGTGGGACGCTATCGGTTGATGATACGGTGCTGGATAAACCTTATACCCATTACACGGCTTTAGTCGGTCATTACTACTCAGGAAAGCACCACAAAACCGTCAAGGGTATTAATCTCATCACGCTTTATTACACGGACATCAAAGGCTACAACTTGCCCGTTAATTTCCGTATTTACAATCCAGCCGATGGCAAAACTAAAAATGACTACTTTGTCGATATGCTGAAAGAAGTACTGGCATGGGGACTCGAACCTGCATGTGTTACCGGTGACTCTTGGTATAGCAGTATTGGAAACCTCAAAGCTGTGAAAAACAATGGTTTGGGTTTTATGTTCGCTGTTAAAAGCAACCGTACTGTCTCTGTGCAAAAGGGTAACTACCAACAGGTGCAGAGCCTGGAGATTCCCGAAGAAGGAAAAACTGTATGGCTACGTAACTTTGGTCATGTACGACTCTACCGGACGCGACTCAAAAACGAGCTGCGCCATTACGTTGTTTACACTCCTCATGTCGGAGCAGATCTATCTCCACGATCTGATTTTGATCAGCTGCACCAACATCATTGGGCGATCGAAGAGTATCACCGGGCATTAAAGCAACTCTGCAACATCGAGCGTTTTCAGGTGAGAGGGGAGCGACAGGTCCGGAATCATATTTTTGCGGCTATCTTTGGCTATACCTGTCTTCAGGCGATGAAAGTATCAGGGTCACTCAGAAGCGTCTATAGCGTCAGGAAAGACGCCCTCAAAGAAGCTACCTGGGATTTCATAAAAAGCTTCTCCGAGGGGAAGGAATGGTTGAGGCCATTTTTTGCCGGACCTGTCAATGCGTAAGTTCTAATTAGTTCAAAACCATCAATATGAAAGTCTTCTATTGCTATATGATCAATCTCGCGAGTTTGAGAGGTGAGATACAGTGGTTTGATATTGTTTAGAGGCATGAAAGCACCTTTTTATGCTGGTATGGCTGATTCAGTGTTGGAGTGTTGATGGAAAATAAAAAGTGACAGATCATCCAATTATGCAGCAGAACGAATTAGTGTACCGGTTTATGTAAAAAAATGAGCTAACACCTGAAGATATTTTTTCTACGTTTAGGTTTCACGTCATAAAAGTAGTTTGAGGCTGTTATGTATTTACTGAGGTCATATTCAAAGCTAATTCAGGGATTCACGTCCATTTTATTACTATTTTTAGCAGCCACATCTGCAGTTGCTGAGTTTAAAGGGAAAAGGATCTCTGTTGCTGAGCATATTGATGTTCAGTTTGTAGGGGCCACAAATATTGACAACGACGAAAACTACTTCACCACCGTAGCTTTTTGGCTTAATGGTAGTGAGATTGATGAATTACCCTTTATCCTTTCTTTTCGCTCAATTTCGCCGCAATTTTTAGGCTGCAAAGCTATGAGTGAATACCCAAAGGGAGATGAGCGTACAGAAATGGCAGATGCACTCCATACAGAGCTGGTACTCGATCAGCAAAAGTTGGATGAGCAAGATTTAGCAATCGATGTAGATAAGCGCTATGTTAATGACCATAATGCAACCGTAGAAATGGACTAGAGCGAGGAAGCTGAAAAACGTTCAGTTTTTCTCTCAAGAGAGCTTTTAGAGGTGATCTGTGGCGCTTTAAAGTCTGTTCGAGACAAGCCGCTTGATGATGATAACCCATTAGTTACATCTGAGTTTTTACAAAAAGCTTCACTTGATGAGGAAGAAGAGGAAGAAACTTCGAACAAAGGTGATAGCACAACGGAAAAAAATCATGCTTGGTTCATAGATCTTGAAAAAATACCTGAAGGGAGTAGACCGAGGCCTTCAGTCATTATTCGTCTTGACCAATGCTTGAGTGATGGAAAAGTCAATGATGGTGCGTTTGTGTTCTTTAAGGTAGGCGATGAAACTGGCAGTAAAGTTGAAAAAAAAGAGAGTAGTGATGAGACTCCGGAAGAGTGGACGTTAACCCCACAGGTTACACAAGAGGAAATAAATACAGCAAAAACCAGGCTGATGGAATGGTTTGCCAAGGCTCAGCAGGGTGAGGGGGGAGACAGGAGATGACCAAAGAGTTCCTCATCCTAAAAATGCAGCCGTAAATAGTGACCCTGATGTAGATAGCTCTGCTTCAAAAGGTACAGGCGAGTAAGAAGGTGTAGATATCAATAAAGGCCATGGTTGTGAGCCATGGCTTTCCAATCGCTGATTCTACCTGCTAAACTTCACCCCCCAACACCACCAAAGCCAAGCCCCATTGCCAGCCCCCCCCTTCACCGACAATCAACTCCGAACCCTCAGCCAACAAATAAAAACATGGGCCAGAGAGTTGGGTTTCCAGCAGACGGGCATTACCAAACCTGCCATCAATGAACGCGACCAAGCCGAGTTTCAGCAATGGCTGGCCGAGGGGTTTCATGGCGATTTGGATTATATGGCACGCAATACCGACTTACGGTTTCACCCTGAGCAGCTTCATGAAGGGGTAACCCGTATTATTTCGGTGCGGATGGATTACCTGCCCAGCGACACTAAAGCCATTAAGGTGTTGAGCAATAAAGAAAAAGCCTATGTTTCTCGTTACGCGTTAGGGCGTGATTACCACAAGTTGATTCGTAAGCGCCTGACACAGCTCGGTAAAAAGATTGAGGAACACTGTGGGCAACACGGCTTCAGAGCTTTTGTCGATAGCGCGCCGGTGATGGAACGGCCATTGGCTCAGCAGGCCGGCTTAGGCTGGATGGGCAAGCATACGCTGATTATTAACCCGAAAGCCGGGTCGTTCTTCTTTCTGGGGGAGTTATTTACCAATATTCCGTTACCGGTGGATGCCCCCTTTGAAAAGACGCATTGTGGCAGTTGCACCTCCTGCCTCGATCAATGCCCAACTCAGGCCATCGTAGCCCCTTACAAGGTCGATGCTCGCCGGTGTATTTCGTACCTTACCATTGAAAACAGCGGGCCGATCCCTGTCGAGCTGAGGCCGTTAATGGGTAACCGCGTGTTTGGGTGTGATGATTGTCAGCTGGCCTGCCCATGGAACAAGTTTTCAAAACCAACAGGGGAAGACGATTTTCAGCCGCGGCATAAGCTGGATGCGGCCGATCTGGCTGAGCTGTTTTTGTGGAGCGAAGAGGCCTTTTTAATCAATACCGCCGGGTCAGCGATTCGCCGCGCCGGGTTTGAATGCTGGTTACGTAATTTGGCGGTAGGATTAGGCAATGCACCCTCTACGGCAAAGGTAATAGCAGCGTTAACAGCAAGAGCGGATTACCCCTCTGAACTGGTACAGGAGCATGTGCAGTGGGCGCTTGAGCAGCACCAGCAATTGAATACTATACTGGTGGCATCGTCCTCCGATTGAAGTAGCTACTTATGAGTACACAGGTCACCGGTGAAGCCCTCGCCCCGTTTAAACAACTGATTCACGACCTTGATCCGGGGTTTCGGGAACGCAATAGCCATAAGATTATGTCGAAGTTTGTCCCCGACAACGACGTGCTGAGTTTTGGATTGATAGGCGATAACGACAGCAAATCAGCCCTTGAGCAACACTGGCAGGAACACTTTGGTGCTTATAAAGCATCAGAAAACCGGGAAGAACACTATATAGTGTAGAACTTACGCATTGACAGGTCCGGCAAAAAATGGCCTCAACCATTCCTTCCCCTCGGAGAAGCTTTTTATGAAATCCCAGGTAGCTTCTTTGAGGGCGTCTTTCCTGACGCTATAGACGCTTCTGAGTGACCCTGATACTTTCATCGCCTGAAGACAGGTATAGCCAAAGATAGCCGCAAAAATATGATTCCGGACCTGTCGCTCCCCTCTCACCTGAAAACGCTCGATGTTGCAGAGTTGCTTTAATGCCCGGTGATACTCTTCGATCGCCCAATGATGTTGGTGCAGCTGATCAAAATCAGATCGTGGAGATAGATCTGCTCCGACATGAGGAGTGTAAACAACGTAATGGCGCAGCTCGTTTTTGAGTCGCGTCCGGTAGAGTCGTACATGACCAAAGTTACGTAGCCATACAGTTTTTCCTTCTTCGGGAATCTCCAGGCTCTGCACCTGTTGGTAGTTACCCTTTTGCACAGAGACAGTACGGTTGCTTTTAACAGCGAACATAAAACCCAAACCATTGTTTTTCACAGCTTTGAGGTTTCCAATACTGCTATACCAAGAGTCACCGGTAACACATGCAGGTTCGAGTCCCCATGCCAGTACTTCTTTCAGCATATCGACAAAGTAGTCATTTTTAGTTTTGCCATCGGCTGGATTGTAAATACGGAAATTAACGGGCAAGTTGTAGCCTTTGATGTCCGTGTAATAAAGCGTGATGCGATTAATACCCTTGACGGTTTTGTGGTGCTTTCCTGAGTAGTAATGACCGACTAAAGCCGTGTAATGGGTATAAGGTTTATCCAGCACCGTATCATCAACCGATAGCGTCCCACCTTCAAGAATAAGCCTTGCTGACGCTTCTAGAAAAAGATCTTCAGGAGCAAAGTTTTCACGTTGGAGAAAGCGGTTAACACTGTCATGCGATATATCACTCCATTCGCTAAGACGGGTACAGGTGGCTGATTTGGGTTCACAGAGTAGAAACCCCGTATACTTCGGGAGGTCGCACTTGGCTGTTGTTGGTTTTGTTATTTTTCTACGCACGACGACATCCACTGTTTTTTTGCTGATCTAGCAATTTTTTTGGATGTCTGTCAATGCGTAAGTTCTATAGTGTATGTCTACGGTGAGGCGGCCTGTCTGTGCCTGACACACCGTATTGAAGGCAGTGATAAGCCTTATACGCGGTTAACCCTGTTTCTTGAAAACCATAACGGTGCCTGGCTCATTCGGCACCGCCATCATTCGCAGGGTGTTTAAGCGCTTGGTTATAACTTAATAAAGTGCTGCTGGTAATACTGCATTTCCATAATGGAGTCGCGGATATCTTCCAGTGCCAGGTGTGAGCTTTTCTTGGTAAAGCCTTTTAACAGCTCTGGCCGCCAGCGGCGTGCCAGCTCTTTCAGGGTGCTGACGTCGATATTGCGGTAGTGAAAATAGTCATTCAGTGTGGGCATATAACGCCACAGAAATCGACGATCCTGCCCGATGGAATTGCCGCACATGGGCGATGCCCCTTCAGCCACATGCTTGCGCAAAAAGGCCAACGTTTGCTGCTCAGCTTCGGCTTCGCTGGTGCTGCTTTGCTGCACGCGTGTGGTTAGACCAGAGTTACCATGGGTTTGCGTGCACCAGTCATCCATGCCATCGAGTAAATCATTACTTTGATGAATGGCCAGTACCGGCCCCTGGGCAATTTCGTTCAGGTGCGGGTCGGTGACGATGGTGGCGATTTCAATAATACGATCGGTTTCCGGGTCCAGCCCGGTCATTTCCAGATCAATCCAAATAAGGTTATCCGATGTAGCCATTAAGCACCCAGTGTGAAAGCGTGACAGTCCTTCTCGAAATAGTACCGTTTCTATGAAGATAAGTCCTGAATAATCAAATCATAGCTGACATTGACGGGGGAGTTCATCATAATTCCCCCCTGAAATTGACGATAGTGTGACTGAATGAGCAAGCGCAAACTGACCCGCCGACAAAACTGGCGTATTCAGAAAATCCAGGATGAACGTATTGCCCGAGCGAGCAAACGAGAATCACAGATTGAGCAGCAGCTCAATGATGACCGCCTCGGCTCGGAACAATCAGGTCTTGTGATTGCGCACTATGGTGCTCAGCTGGATATTGAGCCCATTAACGACCCGGGCAATGTCTGGCGCTGTCATTTGCGCGCCAATCTACCACCGTTAGTGACTGGTGATAAGGTCATCTGGCGTGCCGCAACGGATGATCGCTCGGGTGTTGTGGTTGCATTGGAAGATCGCACGAGTGTACTCTCACGGCCGGATACGCGCGGACAGCTAAAGCCGGTGGCGGCCAATATTGACTATATCGTCCTGGTGATTGCACCGGTGCCAACGCCTTATCCTAACCTGATCGACCGCTATTTGGTGGCCGCTGAAACCGTTGAGATAGAGCCGGTGCTGCTATTGAACAAAACGGATCTGCTGGAAGATCAGGAAAGCCGCGATATTCTTGATGATATGCTGGCTGTGTACAGTGAAATTGGTTACAAAGTGCTAAAAGCCTCCACCCGTTCTGCCGAAGGGCTAGCGCCTCTACAAACCCTGTTAAATGAAAAAACCAGTGTCTTTGTCGGACAAAGCGGTGTGGGTAAATCGTCTTTGGTTAATGTGCTGCTGCCAGGTGAAGATATCCGTGTTGGCGCGCTGTCAGCGGCAACGGGTAAAGGCACCCACACGACCACGTCTGCAAAACTCTGTCATTTCCCTACGGGCGGTACATTAATCGATTCCCCGGGAATTCGGGAATTTGGTTTATGGCACATGGAGAAAGACGACATTATTGATGGCTTTCGGGAGTTCCGCCCGTTTCTTGGCCATTGTCGTTTTCGGGATTGCCGTCATCAGCAGGAACCGGGATGTGCCATTCAACAGGCATTAGACGATGGTGATATATTGTCTGAACGGCTAGATAGTTATTGGAGCATTGTGCACTCGCTGTGATTAGTGTCAGCTGATTGATTCCTGTGCGCTTTAGTGCAGGAATTAACATAAGTATACTTTACTAACGGTTTATTAATCATAGGAAAAGGAGTTTTTTATTTTCTTGCCTATACTCTTCATCAAACAAAGTGTAGAGGAAAGGTAAATGACACAATCATTTTTGTTTTTTGGCTTGCCCAAAAGTCACTATTTTTTTAAAGTCCTTTTTTTGTTTTCTAGTTTCTTTGTTTTTTGTTCCCTGTTATGGGGTTTGCAGGAAAGCCAAATCATCAGATAGAAATTCCAGAAGACTTAGAGGCTAATTTCAGGTTAAAATGTTGGAATAAAAGGATTGTTAGCCAGTTTGAGGCTATGGATAAGTTAGGGAAGCAGCAATTAAGAAGTTACCAGTTTTGGAACGATCATAACGTTCCATTGTTTCAGCTCTGGGTTACGCAGAATATAAGGATTAATTTTTGCTAACCAAGATTTACAGAGCTTTACACCCTTTTCATAGGTTCTATCCAATAGTGCAACAATAGGACTGATGCATCTCCATGTCATGCTTTTTGTCCACTCAATAACCGCTGTTGCTGTATTCAATAAAGCTCCACCCCAGTGATTCTCCAGAAATGCCCAAGACCTTTCAATGGGATTGTACTTGCTGTGATAAGGAGGGTAGTAAACAAGGTGAATTTTTAACCCTGTTGCCTGAGCAAACATGACCATTCTGAAAAGAAACTGGGTTCTATGGCTGTTGTTTTCTGGGCCGTTGTCCGCGTAGATAACCAGCTCATCTATATGCTGATAGCTTTCTTTAATGCCCGACCACCACTGCTCCAGAGCATCACAGATAAAGTCACTGGTTTTATAAGAGACCCCGTAAAATACGCTGAGTTGGTCATTGTCCAGATTCAGAATACCAAAAGGAATCATTTTGTCTTTTTTCGCCATATCATGATCCAGCGCCTTGACGGCTGAGGAACCTCTATCTTTTCCACCACGAGAAAAATCTCCGAGATTGACCGTTGCTTTGCAGTCTATGCTGAGTTGTAAGACATTTTTTCTTTGGTCGGCCTCTTCCCTGACTCTGCGGATATTGGCAAAGATGGCATCGGTTTCCGGAATTTTTTTTCAGGCTTTGTTTTTTCAACCTTACGCAGCTTGTATCCCAAACGATTCAAGATATTATTGATAGTGCGCACTTGAGGAAGGGAATCGTTATCCCAGTTTTTTTCTTCTATCAGTTTCTGCCGTACACTTTTTGCTGTCACCCGTGTATAGGCAAACGTATTGCGTAGCTGAGGGTCTGCCTGACTTTCCGGTTCTACAAGGCAGCGAATATCCTCTGCCAATTGTGGCGAGACATCTTCACTCTGTCGCTTCCCGGATGAAGCATAGTTTCCGTAACAGATCATCCCTGTGCATTTTTCATGCATACCCAGTTCTACGGTATGACGACCAAAACCAAACTCAGTTTCAGTGAGACGGGGGCTGCCATAGCAGAGTGTTTCAGCCACCTCAGCCACAAACAACCTGCGATCATGGCCTTTCAGTTTCTTTGCGGCGAGCTTAAGAAGACTCTTACATTCTGGGGCAACATCAATTGTGGTATTCATAGCGGCAAAGGCGAAAGGGAAGAAAGACTCACCATACTCCGGTAACCTTCTCTATGCCACTCCCCTTAGCAAGATCATATGACCCTGAACACTTACCTGTTGGTGAAATGGGTGATGTTTTTCAATCACTTCAGGATAGTTTAAGTGCTCTTAATAAAGATGAAGTAGGTAATTTAGAACAGGTATATAATGAAAGAAAAAAATTTATCGTGTTACTCTCAAGGATAATAATGAAGTGCGGTGGTTGTTGAATAGTGAGGTAAAATTAAATATCCCTACCAACAGTGCTTCATATGATGTGATGGTGCCATTTTTCAATATGTCACTTTGAGATACTGTAGATTGTTTAAATGCATGGCTCACAGTCCAACAACTGATGACAACCCCTGTAAAAACTACGCAAGTTATCAGTTCATCAATATCTTTTCTGACTCAGTGGGGGAAAAAGCTAATTTCAATAAACTCTGAGTTTTACAGTGCGGTGTCTGCTATTATCACCTATTTAAAATAACCTAGAAAATAACCTAGAAAATAACCTAGAAAATAACCTAGAGAATAGTTCAGAATAGTTCTATTTCTGGTTTGAGAATGCCTGTCGGTTATTTTCATCTATTTCTGTAGGGAAGGCTTAGTGGTTTATCTTCACCTATGGGAGGAAGCCGGCAGAGCTCTCAAGTGTTATCTCTTCGAGCGAGCTCTAATTTTGATTCGTCTCCTTCTGCTCAAGGATCACCAAGGCTAGATAGTGAAGATCTAAATAGTGAACAGCAAGAGCTAGAGAATGCTCTAGAGCGGGCGCTGACTTTACAGGCTGATCCAGCAGAGGAAAAAGAAAAAAGGCCTTTCCGTCATGAATGTACATTATTGAAAGCCAGAGTTTCTCCTTATATTGAACTTGTTTCTCGGACGAATAATCCTTTTTTATAGAACTTACGCATTGACAGACATCCAAAAAAATTGCTAGATCAGCAAAAAAACAGTGGATGTCGTCGTGCGTAGAAAAATAACAAAACCAACAACAGCCAAGTGCGACCTCCCGAAGTATACGGGGTTTCTACTCTGTGAACCCAAATCAGCCACCTGTACCCGTCTTAGCGAATTGAGTGATATATCGCATGACAGGGTTAACCGCTTTCTCCAACGTGAAAACTTTGCTCCTGAAGGGCGTTGTTGAATAAATCACCGGATAGCCCTGATTGACGATAAGTGGCTAAGGTTCGTATCCTAATGTCCTTTTTTTGCAGACATCATCTCGCTATGCCTTACAAACACAACGAAGCTCGTCGCCATAAGATCAAAAAATCGACTTATAAAGTGACGAATTGGTCTGATTATAATAACGCACTGCGAAAAAGAGGTGATATTACCGTCTGGTTTACGGATGAAGCTATCACTATCTGGACGCCAGCGCCCATCCAAAAACGAGGTGCGCCGACACAATACTCGGATCTGGCGATTGAGACCTGCCTTATGCTCAGGCAGGTTTTTAGCTTACCGCTAAGGCAGACTGAAGGTTTTGCTAGATCTCTGGTTAAGCTCATGGGGTTACAGCTTAAAGTCCCTGATTACAGCACTCTCAGTAAGCGAAGCATCAATTTATCATTGCAAAAGCTCATCGATACCTGTGAGCCTGGTTCTCACTTTCTGGTAGATAGCACAGGATTGAAGGTTTATGGCAAGGATGAATGGAATCAGGAAAAACACGGTACGAAGCCTAAACGTACTTGGCGAAAACTGCATTTAGCCATCGATAAAAATCATCATGTCGTTGCAAGTGACCTTACCGGAAAAGAGATAGGTGATACTTCAGTTTTGCCTAATCTGCTGGATCAAGTTGATGGATTTGAGGTTTTCATGGCCGATGGAGCCTATGATAGCGACAAGGTTGATCAGCAAATTAAACAGAAGCAAGCTGCTGCTAAAATCGTGATTCCACCACCTAAAAATGCTGTGCCTGACAGTAGTCAGCACAATACACGAAACGAGGCAGTAGCCCTCATAAAAGAGCGAGGTCGCATGGCGTGGCAAGGGCTAACCGGATACGGCCTGAGAGCCTTGGTTGAATTGGCTATGCTTCGCTATAAAACCATTATCGGCTCAAAGATGCAAGCACGTGAACTACCTCAGCAAAAAACGGAGGCAGAGGTTTCCGTTCGCGTGTTGAACAGGATGACCGGTTTAGGGATGCCGATATCAGTGAAAGCTAGCTGAAAAAGGCCTGGATACAGGCTCGATCAGGCTGAGCTTTATTTATGCAACAACGCCTATGGAAACCCAGTCCTGCGTTGCACTGCCTAATGAAGCAGACAGACTGACCTTTCACCCTTCGTCACAAAGCCCGATGGAAATGCATCAAACGGCAGCGTCTGTATTAGGTGTAGAGCATAATCAGGTTGATGTCGGCATAAGGCAGGTCGGTGGCGGCTATGGCGGGAAAACCGAGCAAGCCAAGTTTATCATTGGTGCAGCAGCTGTGGCGGCTAAAACACTGGATCAACCCGTCAGGCTGGTAATGCCAAGAGACAATGACACCAGCATGATTGGTAAACGTCATCCTTACTACGGACAGTATCAAGTGGCTATTGATGACGGCAAAAACAATCCCGATGATCAAGGGCTGGTTCGCGGGCTGGATTTACAGTTTTATGGTGATGGCGGGGCGTTTTATGATTGCTCTTATATTGTCTCAAACTGTCTGCAAACCCGTGTCGACAATGCCTATATGACACCGAACTTTCGAAGTACCCTCGATGTCTGTCGTACCAACACTGCCCCGAATACGGCCTTTCGCTCCTTTGGCGATATTCAGGGGAAACTGATTTCTGAAAATGCCATTGATGATGCCGCGTTTAGTATTGGTATGGATCCCATGGATGTCCGGGAAAAAAACCTTTACCAACGTGGGGATGTCACCCCCTTCGGACAAGCACTGTCGTATTGTTACATTCGCGAGGTTTGGCAATACCTGAAAGATATTTCTGATATTGAAAACCGTAAAAAATCAGTGGCTGAATTGAATAAAAACAATAAATGGCGAAAGCGTGGTATTTACATGCTGCCCGTGAAATACGGGTCAGGCTATAATCTGGTGCAGTTAGAGCAGGCCAGTGCCATGGTGTCGGTCTATGCTGGCGACAGTTCTATAGTGATTAATCAAGGTGGCGTCGACATGGGACAGGGCATGGTCACTAAGATTGAGCAGATAGCGTCGTACATTTTAAATGTCCCTATGGATATGATCCGCATTCAGCTGCCAAAAACTGATGTTATCCCTAACCCAACCAGTACCGGAGGCTCGACGGGAACAGCCTATAATGGACTAGTACTCCATCCGACACCATTTGATAATCACAGATAACCGATCGGTCAGCTGTTTGTGTAAATGGTCGACAATGGTTAGCCGTCCTGTTATTTGAGTCAATTTTGAGTGGCAGGACAAAAAAATGGGTTATTTCACGCAAAGTGCCCCATTTCCCAATTTTTCATGGGAAAAAGTGCTGCTCTAATAGTCTGGTTTATGTTCTATGGAGGCTCTCAATCTACTCTGTATTATCAAGCTCTGGCATCTTTGGATACAGTCTCTTAAGTTTTATCCGAGCGTCTTCAGTGGTAAAACGCCACTGTGTAGTCACTTTTCTTGCGTTGCGCTTCTCCTCCCAGGCTTTGACTTCTCTCCGGAGAATATCTTGGGTAGGGATACGCCGATCCAGACATTGGCGACTCAGTATACTCAGCTCAATTTCGGCCATATCCAGCCAACTGCCATGCTTTGGGGTGTAATGAAACTCAAGCTTATCAATCATTCTGCGGGCTTCTTCTGGGGAAAAAGCTTTATAAAGTGATGCGGGAGAATGCGTGTTCAAGTTGTCTCCAACCAGTATAACTTTCTCTGCATCTTTGTGGCGAACATCGACCAGAAACTTGATTTGATGAGCCCAATCAATCGCTGTCCTACGATCAGTCACCTCAACATGCCGCCAACCTGTCAAGGGTTCAAACATCATGAACAGATTGCTGACGCCATTACGTTCATACTCTGTGTCATAACGCTCCGGTTTTCCAGGCTCAACAGGCATTGGATTAACGACTTCTTTAACATGCTGCTTGCTACTTTCATCAAGGCAAACAAGCGGACGCCTTGGATCAAGAGGACGTTTATAGACTTCAAGAATATCCTCCATCGCACTCACAAAGTTGGCGCTTTCTTCCGCAGGTATACACCATTCCTTTTTTTGCCAGGGCTTAAGCTCATTTTTTTTAGTCCCTCATGTACTGTGCTTCTGGAAATCGATTCGACGTATCTGAGCTCAATCATGCGATCTGTCAGTAAATTTAGCGTCCATCGGCTGGCTCCTTCCGGTGGTGGTGAGCAGGTAAGGGCAATAAGGTGAGCTTCGGCTTCGCCATCGAGTTTACGTACCCGACCGTGGCTGCTTAGTTTTCCATTGACAGCGACATCAAGCCCTTCTTCAACAAATCGTTTCCTGAGGCGAGTGATAGTAAGCGGCCTAACATGGAAAGCTTTGGCTACCTGATCATGCTGCAGTGGATCATGGTTTTCATCGATAGCCAGAAGGATATTGGCTTTACGTTTTTTGTGTTGTGCAACTTTGGGCTTTTCCTGCTTGATAAGCCGTTCAAGTATTGAGCGTTCTTCCTCGCTGAGTCGAACATGATATTTGATGGTCATAATAACTCCGGTGTTATGGACTCGGAGTTATTAGAATAGCCTTCAGTAAACTATCATCTTCTGCCGGACGGAGTACTAGCCGTAAAACAAACCTGTGAGCGGCTCCGTACCCGCTTAACCGAGTTTGGCTACGACATGCGGAAAGAGCAGGGGGACGACTGGTGCAAAAATAGCGGGATTGATTTCTGGAATTATGGCACCGAAGGGTGGGCTGCTTCGGTGGCGTTACCGGATGGAAGAAAAAATCTCATCTGGCAAAACCTGATCAGTCTGGCCAATGCCAAACGAGTCAGCCTGGTGGAAGCGTTTAATGCACAAGTGCCCGGTGGTACGACACCGATGCCTAACTTAATCTATAAACCCAAAGAACTGCAAAAACCATTACCCGGTATTCCGCTTGCGGAGAACCCCATTCTTGGCGATTTTGATTCCTTTTGCGGATTTACGTATTCCGCCGCATGCTCTGAAGTCGAAGTGGATATTCTGACCGGTGAGGTGAAAATTTTACGCTCAGATGTGATGTACGACATGGGATGGAGCATTAACCCTGCGCTGGATATTGGTCAGGTAGAAGGTGCCTTTATTCAGGGTGTCGGTTATGTCATGACAGAAAAACTGGTGTTTGAACCTGAAGGGGATGAGCAGGGTCGGCTTAATACCGTCAACACTTGGCGGTATAAACCACCAGGCATTACCAATGTGCCATTACAGCTGAACGTGCATCTGTTCCCTCGGGATAAAACCGATAATGTGCCTGAAACCCCCAACGATTTATTGTCTGCAAAAGAGGTGGGCGAACCCCCCTTGGTACTGGCAGCCACGGTCTTTTTTGGCATGGTTCAAAAACAGCTGTTTTTAGTGAACACCAAACAAACATAACCCTACCAGAGACTGGTATAGAAATGACTCAACAAGATAGTTAGCAGCCATTCCTGCTAAATAACCCAAGTCTTCTGCCACAAGGGTTGCAGGACAGGTAAAAAATATAAAATCGTAGACTTTTACAAGCTAAAATTGTGTTTGACATTACTTTTTAATATCAAGCTGTTGTAACCGCAATCATGCCAAATCACAGAAAACACCTTAACGCAGAGAACCTTATTTTTCAGGTCTGCAAATGCTTTGATGAAATCCCTGATCACCGCGCCAAACATCATGCTAATGGCATCCCCTTTCCCAACTTTGCAAAGTCTGCCTTTGCCATGATGCATCAGAAGTACGGTTCTTTGCTGGATTTTGATACTGACTGCGCTGACCCCGTGCTCTGCCACAACCTTACAACTCTTTATCATGTACAGGATGGGCGGGTGCCATGTGATACCCATATGCGGGAAATGCTTGACGCTGTTGATCCACAACACTTACGTAAGCCATTTAAAAAACTCTTTTCCCTCGTTCAGCGCAACAACTCACTCAAAGCCTTCAAGTTCCAGCTCGGTGATTTACAGGATCACTACTTGATGCCTCTGGATGGTACTGGAACGTTTTACTCCAGCAAATGCGGTTGCCCTGAATGCTGCGTGAAAAATGAGGGGAAATCCAACGAGTCTTATCAGCATGGTCTCATGGGAGGGTGCCTTGTTCATCCCGAACAAAAGACCGTACTTCCCTTTGCTCCTGAGGCCATTGTGCGTCAGGACGGCTCAACCAAAAACGACTGTGAGAAAAATGCCCTAAAGCGCTATCTGGCACATGTCAAACGAGAGCATCCTCACCTAAAGCTGATCATCCTGCTGGATGGCTTGTATGCAGATAATCCAACGATTGAACTCATCAAACGCTATGGTTGGCACTACATCATTGTCGCTAAAGATGGTAACCATAAGTCATTAATCGAAGCAATGAATGCTTTAGGCGACCAGGGTGAGCTTAACCAGCATGAAGTTATTGATGAAAAAACCGGCACAAAGCACATGTTCCGTTTTGCCAACAATGTGAAGCTTAATGCATCAAAACTCACCCAAGTCGTCAATGTTCTTGATTACATCGAAATTGATAAGGAAGGCCATCACCATCCTTGGTGCTGGGTGACCGATATCGAGTTAATCCATGAAACAGTTGAAGCTGTAATGCGAGGAGGAAGATGTCGCTGGCATATCGAGAATCAAACATTTAACACCCTGAAAAACCAAGGCTACCATCTTGAACACAATTACGGTCACGGTAAGTGTCACTTGGCAACTAACCTAGCTTATCTCACGTTTCTGGCTTTCATGGTTGATCAAATACAGGAAATAACCAGCCCAGAATTTCAAAAAGCCTTGAAAAAGCGAGCGAGAGGCGTCAGAACCCATCTTTGGAAATCGATAACGCGAATATTTTTATCCTGGCTGATTGAAAGTTGGGATGAATTGTTTGAAGCCATTATAAGCGGTATCAAGCCGACCCGATTAAAAATCGATACATCTTAAGGCTTTTTGGTAGTCAGGGTTTTCAGGGGATATGAGATTTGAAAATTGCATTTTATATGCAACGGGTTGGCTGTGCTCGCCTGAATAGAGACGAAATTTAAAAGCAATTTACGACTTATTTATATGGAAAGCGGGAATTGCTGGAGAGTTAGTTTATGCAGCTTTTCTGAAGCGCTGGAACCCCAGTATTTCCAGCCAATTGGGATGAGGATTGCCGGTCATCACCTCGGCTGGTGTTTTGCCTTGCATGTAAGCATGCTTACTCCGGAGAAACACGTGATGATTCAGATAGAACCGGATTAGATTGAGGCTCTCAGAGGTAATTTGTTTACGGGAGTCCAGATAGGGCCTGAGTCTGCTGTTGAAATTCTCTACCATTGAGCTGCACCGAGGGGTTTCGGCGATTACCTTCAGCACCTCATCTTCGATGGGCTCGAAGATCGGCCCCATCCGTGATGCCAATACGTCGGCTTTTTTGTGGTAGCTCGGTGCTTGTATATCGTATCGGGTCACATCGCATATATCCCAGACGTCTTGCGCAGCAATAGCGTAGCGGGCTGCAATCTGTTGGAACTCTCTATTCAACACATGACTGGCGGCCAATAGGTTGTCCTTTTGGTGAGTCAGGGATATCACAAAGGCCATGATACGTGGAGAGGTGTCAGCCACTGCAGACAGCTCCTCCAGTACGAAATCAAAGAGCTTTTCTCTATCAACGGGGTTGTGCCCTGGCAGCTGTAAAATATCATGCTGGAGCCAGGCATTCAGTGTGGAAACATGACGATAGATAGCCTCTGCCTGTGTCGTATTGCTATTGACCAGGGCGAGCTTCGTTGAAAGAGTGTGCCCCTTACTTTTTTTCTTTGCTCGTTCCATTTTTTCAAGCAGCTTAATATGGGCCGTTATTGCTGATTCTCTTTTGTTTTTTAGGTACCTGACCAGTTCCTTCCCTGCTTTGATCAGGTGGAAGTGGTCAAAACGATGCTCAGTGTCTGGCAGTATCTCTTGGAATGCATTGCTCATCCCGAGCGCTTGATCGCTGATATTAACCTTGGGATGAAAGCCTTGCTCTGTAAGCACCAGGAGGTGAATAGCCCAGGTTTCTGCGTCACGGCTATCTTCTCGTGTAAGGCTCGCACAGTAACGGCTTTCGATATCAACGACTGCTAAATGAGGCTTATTACGGTGATATATTTCATCAGAGGCGCTCTGTCTGATTGAGCCAAGATCGTAGGAGGCGTTAATCTCAGACGCTTTATGACAAGCATGGTTGTGGATGTTGAAAATGGTTCCGATACACATATCCGTGTCAAACAGGTCATGTAGGAACATCTGCGCACTGCGATAACTTCCCTTGCAGATCAATAAGATTCCCAGTATCACTTGGTGAAGGAAGGCTTTGGTGATCGGTAGATGGAATAGAGTCTGATCATCTTGATCCATGAAGGCTTCATGGACTGCCGATTGAGTGAGTTGTTTTTGCGTGTAGACAGTGTTTCTGCACACCTGATACAGCCTGGCAATATGAGATATGTTATTTTCGGAAATAGCCTGTAGGCCAATAGATTTCTTGCATTCAGGGGATAAACGTCTTTGCATGTACAGGCTCTAAAGTTGATCAAAATAACAGGATAGGCTGAGTAACCTGGCATTATAATCAACCTGCTGAAAATGTGCTGTACTGATGGCCTCCATAGACATGAAAGTGTTCACTTGATTTGAACCATGCCAAAATGTGACCACCAAAAGGGCACGTATTTTTTTAATAGCATGCATAATATTTATTAGGTATGTTAACAAGATTGATAATCACTGAATGCTGCCTGAGTATTTCTTAAGGCAAACACACCTCTGAGCATAGCCCATGAAGCCTATTCGTCTACTGGATAATCGCCTTGCCAACCAGATTGCTGCTGGTGAGGTGGTTGAACGCCCTGCTTCGGCGGTTAAAGAGCTGTTAGAAAACAGTCTGGATTCTGGTGCGAGACAATTAAGCCTGGAGGTAGAAGCGGGTGGGGCAAAACTCATTCGGGTGCGGGATGATGGTTATGGCATTCCCAAAGATGATTTGTCATTAGCCCTGTCACGCCATGCGACCAGTAAAATTTCTGAGCTTGAAGACTTAGAGGGTGTTGCAACGCTGGGGTTTCGAGGGGAAGCGCTTGCGAGTATCAGCGCCGTATCTCGCTTAACTTTAACGTCCAATACTGAAGGGCAGGATTCAGGCTGGCAGGTTCAGGTCGAAGGACGTGATATGGACTCCCGGTTAGACCCAGCCCCGCATCCTATTGGTACGACAGTGGAAGTCAAAGATCTGTTTTTCAACACACCTGCCCGACGAAAATTTTTACGCACTGAAAAAACTGAATTCTCTCATTTAGAAGAAGTGGTTAAACGCTTGGCGCTCTCCCGCTTTGATGTCGCTTTTGCTTTACGGCACAATCAGCGAAGCATTCATCAGTTACGCGCAGCAAGTACCCAAGCAGAAAAGGATCGCAGGGTAGCCTCGCTCTGTGGCCCTAAATTTATTGAGAATGCTGTTTGTATCGATGTAGAAGCATCCGGGTTAAAGCTGTGGGGTTGGGTTGGCTTGCCGACTTTTTCTCGCGCCAGTGCTGACTTGCAATACTTTTTTGTGAATGGCCGTGTTATTCGTGACCGGCTGGTAGCGCACGCTGTGCGTCAGGCTTATCGGGATGTGCTGTTCAGTGGTCGCCACCCCACCTTTGTGTTGTACCTTGAGCTTGATCCGGCACTGGTGGATGTCAATGTGCACCCGACCAAGCACGAAGTGCGTTTTCGTGATGGCCGCATGGTGCATAACTTCCTATTCAGTACCTTAAACAGAGCATTGGCAGAAGTGCGGCCGGATGATCACTTGCCACCGGCAACACTGGCATCGGAGCCACACACATTGAGCTCTGGCATTGAAGCCGGTGAGTTTCAAGGGCAGGGGAATATGTCGCTGTCCAATTCACCGACACCCGCATCCAAAACAGGCAATGCAGCAAGACCTGCCTACTCAGCCCCTGCTGCATCTGAGCAAATAAAGCGGCAGATACAAACGTATGGCGAGTTGTACGCCTCAGCAACACCTGCCGTTACAGGGCAAGATAACACTGAACAGGTGGTCGGTTCAGATATCCCGGTACAACCTTCCTATCAGGCATTAGCTGATTCTGAGAAACTTGCCCCGCCTCTAGGCTACGCTGTTGCGCAGTTAAAAGGTGTTTATATTCTGGCCGAGAATGATCAGGGTATGATTCTGGTGGATATGCACGCTGCTCATGAGCGGATTACCTATGAACGGATGAAAGTAGCGTGGGGCGCAGAAGGGATTGCCGCTCAGCCACTGTTAGTCCCTAAGTCTATTGCTGTCAGTGCCGGCGAGGCTGATTGCGCCGAAGAGTATGTGACGCATTTTCAGAAACTGGGGTTAACGCTGGAGCGAATGGGACCGGAAACTCTGGTGGTTCGAGAAGTGCCCGTGTTATTGAAGACTGCCGATACTGAAAAATTAGTGCGAGATATCATCGGTGACCTCAAGCAAGTTGGAACCAGCGATAAAATTGAAGCACACATTAATGAAATTCTGGGGACAATGGCGTGCCATGGTTCAGTCCGAGCGAATCGTAAGCTGTCCATTGAAGAAATGAATGCATTGTTGCGGGATATGGAACACACGGAGCGCAGTGGGCAGTGTAACCATGGTCGACCAACGTGGACACTGTTAACAATGAATGAGCTGGATAAGTTGTTTATGCGCGGGCAGTAGGATGTTGTTGAGCTCAAGGGGCGTTCATCTCTTCTGTAAATTCAATGCAAGCAAAACGCTAGCGCAGGGTAATCTTCTGTCCTGCCTAAAAGAATGAACTAGACTGCAAGTCACTTTCTTCTTTGCTGGATAAGTAAGCTTTGCTAGTTTTTAAAACACCCCAAGTCTCTCAAGGGATGACTAATTGCTGTTGGATGGTATCGCCGAGCATTGCGTTTAGTCGTGGCGACTCTATGGCATCATTCAATGAAAGCATGGCTTGCTTGCTTGCTTGCCCGACTTGGAATGAAAGCAGGTTGTTTTGATGGTTTTTGGGACAAAACGCCCTGGAAAACAGAATTCAAAAAACTAAGTGATGAAGGCCTGTCTTTTGAAAATGTGGATAGCACCTTTCAAAAAATGAGGCTGGTTATTGGGCCTGTTATTGGAAGTATGTATCAGCAGGGGTTATCTCAGGAGGAGATGTATCGACATATTCTGGGTCTGCTGCAGGGAGGACCTCTTGTTATGACAGGGCCTGCCCTTGGCAATGACTACTTTCATGCTGCACCTGTTATTGGTGTTTTCAGAGCGATGGAGGCAGGTGAAGTTCAGTGTTATCTTGTTTTGCGAAATACGATGACAGGGCTCTGCTCCAGTTACTCAATGAATGACTACCATGCACTTGAAGAAGCGAAGGGCCAGCCCTATAGGCTGCATACGTTTGGATCAAGAAGTGGACGCCCAGAAACGCTCAATGATGTCGAAAAGCTCCAGCTGTTAACCGCGCTGAAAAACAATATGGGGATGGGAACTGCCAGTGATATTGTTTCTGCCAATTTGAGCGAGGATGGAGAGCATTATGTTGATATACCGGCTAAAAGGAGAGGTGTCAGTCGATGAACGTCTGTCATCAACGCCTGAATCATTATTACTGTACACAATGTAGAAGGTACCTTAAGGCAAGGTAGTAAGCGTTTAAAAAATCAATAACAATTTTCCTGAATGCCATGTGACTCTTGTGTGCGGCATTAAAATTTTAGAATCCGGCAAAGCGAAACAATCAGTATATACTAGGCAGTCTGTTTGGTTTTTTTGGCTAATGTTGAGTGAATAAAACATCCGAAACGCTTCCCCCGGCGATTTTTTTAATGGGACCGACGGCTTCAGGCAAGACTGACCTGGCGGTAGCCCTTTCCAAAGCTCTGCCTTGTGACATTATCAGTGTTGATTCCGCTCTGGTGTACAAAGATATGGACATTGGTACCGCCAAGCCAACGGCGGATGAACTGGCAAAAGCCCCGCATCGGTTGGTGAGTTTTCTTGACCCAGCACAGTCTTACTCAGCAGCAGAATTCCGTCAGGATGCCTTGCGGGAAATGGCTGATATCACTAGCAAAGGCCGAATTCCATTGCTGGCAGGTGGCACAATGATGTATTTTAAAGCGCTGCGCGATGGCTTGGCGACGCTGCCAGAGGCCAATACAGAAATCCGTGCTGCATTGTTGCAGGAAGCGAATAAGCAAGGCTGGCAAGCATTGCACACACGCTTAAAAGCTATCGACCCCGTCGCTGCCATACGTATCAAACCAACAGATACCCAGAGGTTGCAACGCGCGCTCGAAGTCTATGAGGCTACGGGTCGGCCTTTATCAACATGGCATGCTGAGCAGGAAGTTTCGTCATTCCCTTATCATGTAATTAATTTGGCTATAGCCCCAAAAGACCGAGCAGTGTTGCATCAGCGTATCGCGTTGCGATTTCAGCAGATGGTTGATAACCGGTTTGAAGACGAGGTGAGGGTGCTTTATGAGCGGGGTGATCTTAATCCCTTTCTACCATCAGTGCGTGCGGTGGGTTACCGCCAAATGTGGGCAAAACTTGATGGGGAACTTAGTCATGATGAAATGATCGAAAAAGGTATCGTTGCCACGCGGCAGCTGGCCAAACGGCAATTGACCTGGCTGCGCAGCTGGCCCGATATTCACTGGCTGGACTCACTATCAACAGATATTCTGGCAGATGCCTTGCAAGTCATCCAACAGGGTCTAAGATAGTAGACTTCCTCTTTTTATCGGTTTATGTGTCAGTCGGATAAGTAATTGACTCTATCAATGTTTTGTTGGCTGGCATGTTCAATTAGCATAAGTAAAGTAACGACCTCCGGGTTGGAGCTAAAAGAGCTTGTTTCAAGACCGCTTTAGTATTTTAGGCGGACAGTCTTGCAGGTTTGGTAGGACTAGCTAGTATTACTTATTGAGTGCGGTATGACGTTCGCCTAAGGTGAGCCGGCACTTTATGGGCTGTACATAGATCATACAATAGGCGCTGGCTCAGCCGGTCAATCGAATAGCCGCTCTCTTACAAGTGATAAAAGGCTATTCACAACCTCAGAATTTTTTAAGGAGTACAGAAATGTCAAAAGGGCATTCTCTACAAGACCCTTACCTGAATGTGCTACGTAAAGAACGCGTACCCGTTTCTATTTATCTGGTGAATGGCATCAAGCTTCAGGGACAGGTTGAGTCTTTCGACCAGTTTGTCATCCTGTTGAAAAACACGGTCAGCCAGATGGTCTACAAGCATGCAGTGTCGACTGTTGTGCCAAGCCGTCCGGTTCGTTTGCCTATGCAAGGTGAACATGAGCAGCAGCCTCAACCTGAACAGATGTAATTATCTGTTTGCTGCAAAAAAAAGGTGCTTTCAGCGCCTTTTTTTGTGCGTGCGTGTTTTGTAGGGGCGACAATGCTACTCTTACGGTTCAATTGACAGCAGTAACCAGGAGTTGATTTTTGTTTTTTGAGCGCCATGAAGGAGGAGAAAAGGCTGTTCTTGTCCATCTTGAAGTCAGAGATGAAGGGAGCAGAGAAGATCCACAAGAGTTTATGGAACTCGTTGCCTCGACGAAAGTATCGTCAGAAGCTTATCTTACCGCCAATAATCAACACCCGAACCCACGATTTTTTGTGGGCCCTGGGAAAGTGACAGAAATCAGGGAGCTGGTGGTTCTGCATGAAGCTGAAGTAGTCATCTTTAACCACGAGCTGACACCCAGTCAGGCGCGTAATCTAGAAAAAGAATTTCACGCGCGTGTGATTGATCGTACAGGACTGATTCTTGATATCTTTGCTCAGCGCGCCCGCACCTTTGAGGGTAAATTACAGGTTGAGCTGGCGCAACTTCAGTATATGAGTACTCGTCTGGTTCGGGGTTGGACGCACCTTGAGCGACAGAAGGGGGGGATAGGTTTACGCGGACCCGGTGAAACCCAGCTGGAAACAGATCGCCGGTTACTTCGGGCACGGATCAAAAGTATTATTCGTCGGTTGGATAAAGTCCGTCGTCAGCGCGAACAGGGACGACGCTCCCGAAAGCGGGCGGAGTTACCCTTAGTATCGCTGGTAGGTTATACCAATGCGGGTAAGTCGACGCTGTTTAACAGGCTGACAGAATCCACCGTGTATACTGCAGATCAGCTGTTTGCCACGCTGGATCCAACGCTGCGCCGATTTGAGTTTCCTGACATTGGCCCGGCGATTGTTGCCGATACAGTGGGTTTTATTCGCCACCTTCCACATAAATTGGTAGAAGCGTTTCGTGCCACGCTGGAAGAAACCAGTCAGGCCGATTTATTACTTCATGTAATTGATAGTCATGATCCGGAGCGTCTCGATAATATTGAGCAAGTGCATAAAGTGCTCGAAGAGATTGACGCAAAAGGTGTGCCCACCCTGCAGGTGTTTAATAAGATTGATCTACTTGATGGTGTTGAGCCCAAAATCCAGCGTGACGAGTACGGTAAGCCCGTTAGGGTCTGGCTATCAGCAGTCACCGGTGAGGGCATTGATTTATTGCAGCAGGCCGTGTCAGAGCTTTTAGCTGAAGATATGTTTGAAGCAAGTCTGTCACTGGCGCCTTCACAGGGTAAAATTCGTGCTCGCCTGCATCAAATGGGTGCGATTAAAAAAGAAGGCTATTCAGAAGCGGGTGAATTGCTTCTGGATATTCGCCTGCCCCGTATCGACTTTGATCGGTTGGTTAAGCAAGAAGGGTTGGCGATGGATCGCTGTATCGTATAGTTTATAAGCTGGATTGACAGGTGCTACTACGCAAATATCCTGTGTTCAAGGTGTGGAATTTACCAATTCAACTTGCGCTGTTTGCTGTGTAAACCCTACAATCTGGCTCATGGTAAAACTAAGCTTCGCCGGCTTAGGGGTCATTCCCTTCGCATGTGAGTGTAGTCTTTTTCTTCGATTTTGACTCTACGGAGACGTATATGGCCTGGAACGAGCCGGGTGGAAATAACCAGGACCCTTGGGGTGGAGGCAATAAAGGAAAGAAACAGGGTCCTCCTGATCTTGATGATGCCTTCCGCAAATTCCAGGATAAACTGCATGGTATTTTTGGGGGGGGCCGAAGCGGGGGAGGCTCTGGTTCCGGAAAAGGGAGTAATAACGCCGGTTCATCGGCGGGGCTGTTTATCGGCGGGTTTTTTTTACTGGCTGTAGCCTACCTGTGGAATGCGGTGTATACCGTGGATGAAAAAGAGCGGGCTGTCATTCTACGTTTTGGTGAGTATGTTGAAACGGTAGGCCCGGGCTTGCACCTTTACTTCCCAGGTATTGAACAAAAATTCCAGGAGCGCGTTACTGAGCTTCGTACCTACAATCTGCATCAACAGATGCTGACAGAAGACGAAAACATTGTTGAAGTCTCCATGTCCGTTCAGTACAACATCGATAATATTAAAGACTACACTCTGAATGTCGCCCGCCCATTGGCCAGCCTTGAAGAAGCGACGCAAAGTGCTTTACGTCATGTAGTCGGTAGTGCAGAAATGCATCAAGTACTGACGGAAGGCCGTGAGACGATGGGTACTGATGTACGTGATAGACTCCAGACGTATATTGACAGCTACGGCTCAGGTCTTAGTGTTAGAAAGGTAAACATCGAAAGTGCACAGCCGCCAAAAGAAGTACAAGCTGCTTTTGATGACGTCATTCGTGCACGGGAAGATGAAGAGCGGGCGAAAAACCGTGCCGAAGCCTATTCCAACAAAGTAATTCCTGAAGCGCGAGGCTTGGCACAGCGAGCGATTGAAGACGCTAATGGTTATCGTGATGAGATTATTGCCAAAGCAGAGGGTGAAGCGGCACGTTTCAGTAACCTGTACTCTGAGTACCGCAAGGCACCCAAAGTTACCCGTGAGCGTTTATACCTTGAAACGGTTGAGTCTGTACTGAGCAATAGCAGCAAAGTGCTTGTGGATGTGAAAGGAGGCAATAACATGATGTACCTGCCTCTGGATAAGCTGACCAGTAACAAGGCAAACGCCCGTCCAATGCCATCACGGGATTTAACCCAGCAGCAGCTGAATGAAATCACTAATCGGGTCACTGAGGAATTGAACAAACGCGTGAGTTCCGCACGAAACAGTAGCAGCGGGAGGGTAGGACGATGAGCCAGAGAGCTTTCAGTGGATTGATTGCTGTTGTTGTTATTGCCCTGGTGGCTTACAACACACTCTTTGTGATTTCAGCGCGTGAGCGTGCAGTACAACTTCGCTTTGGTCAGGTTGTCAAAGAAAACATTGAACCGGGTTTGCATTGGAAAATCCCCCTTGTTGATAAAATCAGGGTGTTTGATGGCCGCCTGCAAACCATGGATGTACCTTCCGAGCGTTTTCTGACGCTGGAAAAGAAAGCCGTGGTTGTAGACTCGTACATCAAGTGGCGCATTCATGATGTGTATGCCTTCTATAAGTCCACTGCGGGTGATTTAGTGCGTGCCAACACCTTGCTGGCTCAGCGAGCAGAGTCCCGGATGCGAAACAAGTTTGGTGGATTAACACTGAACGAAGTGGTTTCCGGCCAGCGTGACCAACTGATGGATGATATTACCCAGTCGCTCGATAGTGTGGCTCGTACTGAGTTGGGTGTGTCTGTCGTGGATGTTCGGGTTAAGCGCATTGATTTACCACCTCAGGTGAGTGACTCCGTGTTTGAGAGGATGTCTTCAGAGCGTGAAAAAGAGGCTCAGGAATACCGCTCTAAAGGTCTGGAAATGGCTGAGGGTATCATGGCCAACGCGGATCGTGAAAAACGTATCCTGCTGGCTAATTCCTACAAGAAAGCAGAGATTCTCAAGGGTGAGGGTGATGCCAAGGCGGCTGATATTTATGCCAAGGCATACACTCAGGATCCGGATTTCTATGCATTCTATCGAAGCCTGCAAGCCTATAAAGAGTCCTTTAATGATCCGAGCGATATGATTTTGGTTGAGCCGGACAATGACTTCTTCAAGTACCTGAACAGTTCAACGGGGAAAGATAAGTAAAGGATTATTGTCTGTAACAGTGTACTCTGCCGCAGACAGTGATAGACTGCTAAAAACCGGGTTCAGGCCCGGTTTTTTCGTGTATAGAGGGAACAGGTTATGAGTCTTGGCCAGCAGGTATTGATTGCTCTCAGCCTGATGTTGGTACTCGAAGGTATTGTTCCATTTCTCTATCCGCAACGCTGGAGACTTTTGGTATCCAGACTGGCTGAAATTGATGACCGTCAGCTTAGGTTTGCAGGTCTGGCCAGTATGTTGGTGGGTGTTATACTGCTCTACGTGAGTCATTGAGGTCTTAACACCGCGAGAAACTTGGAAGCTATGAGTCTGCTGTTTACAGCTTGTAGCTTGGGTCATCTGTTTTATTAGACGTTAAGAGACTGATTCCATGGGTAAGACTGTTGTCGTACTGGGCACTCAGTGGGGTGATGAAGGTAAAGGCAAGATAGTTGACTTGCTTACCGAACAAGCCGAAGCGGTGGTTCGTTTTCAGGGCGGACACAATGCAGGCCACACTCTGGTTATTGAAGGAAAAACGACGGTTTTACACCTGATTCCTTCCGGAATTTTGCGTGACGATGTTATTTGTTACATCGGCAATGGCGTAGTGCTATCGCCTGAAGCACTGCTGAAAGAAATGGCGCAGCTGGAAGACAAAGGCATTCCTGTTCGCGAACGTTTGCGACTGAGCCCTTCCTGCCCATTGATTCTGCCTTACCATACTGCATTGGATCAGGCGCGCGAATCAGCACTGGGTAAAGCCAAGATTGGTACCACGGGCCGTGGCATTGGTCCGGCTTATGAAGACAAAGTCGCACGTCGTGGTTTGCGCCTGGTGGATCTTCTGCACCCTGAACGTTTTGCTCAAAAGCTGAAAGACGTTTTGGAATACCATAACTTTGCGTTGAAAAACTATTACAACGCAGAAGCAGTGGATTACCAGAAAGTGCTGGATGAAACTCTGGCGATGGGCGAGCAATTGGCACCACTGGTTGACCGTGTGACGGATAGTCTGCACGAACACCATGAGAAAGGTGATCACATCCTGTTTGAAGGGGCTCAGGGTTCTCTGCTGGATATCGATCATGGCACCTTCCCGTTTGTAACCTCCTCCAACACAACGGCTGGCGGAGTGTCTACGGGTAGTGGTTTTGGCCCACTGTATCTGGATTATGTGCTGGGTATTACCAAGGCCTACACAACGCGCGTCGGTTCTGGCCCGTTCCCAACCGAACTGGACTGTGAAGTCGGTCGCCATCTGGCTGAGAAAGGCCATGAGTTTGGTGCTACCACGGGTCGTCCGCGTCGCTGTGGTTGGTTCGATGCCGTGGCATTACGTCAGGCAATTCAGATCAACAGTGTTTCCGGTCTGTGTCTGACCAAACTGGATGTAATGGATGGCCTGGACACAATCAAGATTTGTGTCGGCTATAAGAACGCTCAGGGTGAATCCATTACCACACCTGTCGATGTAGAAGAGTATGAATCTCTGGTGCCTGTGTACGAAGAAGTACCTGGCTGGAGTGAGTCTACCTTTGGCGCTAAATCGTTGGATGTACTCCCTGCGCATGCCAAAGCGTACATTAAAAAGCTGGAAGAAGTGACTGGCGCACCCATTCATATTGTCTCTACAGGTCCTGACCGTGTAGAAACGATTGTGCTGGAACAGCCTTTCGGTTGATGCGTGTATGACTAAGCCTACATCATTGGGTGTAGGCTTTTAGTGATTTAACCCTTTGAATACGACACCCATCTTTTAATGTTCCTCTATTCTATTTAAGACGGCATCTTAATCTCTTCTGCCGTTAAGTGCCGCCACTGACCCGATTTAAGGGTCGTATCCAGCGTAATGCCGCCCACCTGTTCGCGGTGCAAGCCCACCACCTTATTGCCCAAAGCCCCAAACATGCGCTTGACTTGGTGGTATTTACCCTCAAATAAGGTCAACAAAACCTCATTGGGTGTCAACACTTCTAAAATAGCGGGTTTAGTGATGCTGGATTTACTGCGAAGCTGTATGCCGTTGGCACACTGTGTAATCACAATCTGATGGTCATGCGGTAAAGCATCCGCCAGATTCACCCTATAGCGTTTACCACACTGCTTGTTCGGCGAGGTTATGCGGTGCGCCCACTGGCCATCATCAGTCACCAACACCAGTCCTGTCGTATCGACATCCAACCGGCCCGCAATCACCATCGATATTGCTTTGTCCACATCCAGCAGCGACAACACGGAAGGATAACCGCTTTCACTGATAGTAGAGCAGACAGTATCAATGGGCTTATTGAGCATAATATAGCGGGTACCCCGAGGTTTTATCAGTACTTCATCCAGCGTTACCGTAGCACCTTCAGGCACTTTAAAATCAGCTTTGGTAATAACGTAGCAATCACAGGTCACTTTGCCGCTTTTCAGCGCTTTTTTAGCGCCTGTACGGGTAAGGCCGGAGCTTTCGCAAATATATTTATCAATGCGCATACAGGTAAGTTTCAACAATTCATTGGTGGAGAATGATAACCCTGATAACAAACAGTTGCTTATAAATTGGGCATGGTTCAAATCAAGTGAACACTTTCATGTCTATGGAGGCCATCAGTACAGCACATTTTCAGCAGGTTGATTATAATGCCAGGTTACTCAGACTATCCTGTTATTTTGATCAACTTTAGAGCCTGTACATGCAAAGACGTTTATCCCCTGAATGCAAGAAATCTATTGGCCTCCAGGCTATTTCCGAAAATAACATATCTCATATTGCCAGGCTGCATCAGGTGTGCAGAAACACTGTCTACACGCAAAAACAACTCACTCAATCGGCAGTCAATGAAGCCTTCATGGATCAAGATCCAGATGATCAGACTCTATTCCATCTACCGGTCACCAAAGCCTTTCTTCACCAGGTGGTACTGGGAATCTTATTGATCTGCAAGGGAAGTTATCGCAGTGCGCAGATGTTCCTACATGACCTGTTTGACACGGATATGTGTATCGGAACCATTTTCAACATCCACAACCATGCTTGTCATAAAGCGTCTGAGATTAACGCCTCCTACGATCTTGGCTCAATCAGACAGAGCGCCTCTGAGGAAATATATCACCGTAATAAGCCTCATTTAGCAGTCGTTGATATCGAAAGCCGTTACTGTGCGAGCCTTACACGAGAAGATAGCCGTGACGCAGAAACCTGGGCTATTCACCTCCTGGAGCTTACAGAGCAAGGCTTTCATCCCAAGGTTAATATCAGCGATCAAGCGCTCGGGATGAGCAATGCATTCAAAGAGATACTGCCAGACACTGAGCATCGTTTTGACCACTTCCACCTGATCAAAGCAGGGAAGGAACTGGTCAGGTACCTAAAAAACAAAAGAGAATCAGCAATAACGGCCTATATTAAGCTGCTTGAAAAAATGGAACGAGCAAAGAAAAAAAGTAAGGGGCACACTCTTTCAACGAAGCTCGCCCTGGTCAATAGAAATACGACACAGGCAGAGGCTATCTATCGTCATGTTTCCACACTGAATGCCTGGCTCCAGCATGATATTTTACAGCTGCCAGGGCACAACCCCGTTGATAGAGAAAAGCTCTTTGATTTCGTACTGGAGGAGCTGTTTGCAGTGGCTGACACCTCTCCACGTATCATGGCCTTTGTGATACCCCTGACTCACCAAAAGGACAACCTATTGGCCGCCAGTCATGTGTTGAATAGAGAGTTCCAACAGATTGCAGCCCGCTACGCTATTGCTGCGCAAGACGTCTGGGATATATGCTATGTGACCCGATACGATATACAAGCACCGAGCTACCACAAAAAAGCCGACGTATTGGCATCACGGATGGGGCCGATCTTCGAGCCCATCGAAGATGAGGTGCTGAAGGTAATCGCCGAAACCCCTCGGTGCAGCTCAATGGTAGAGAATTTCAACAGCAGACTCAGGCACTATCTGGACTCCCGTAAACAAATTACCTCTGAGAGCCTCAATCTAATCCGGTTCTATCTGAATCATCACGTGTTTCTCCGGAGTAAGCATGCTTACATGCAAGGAAAAACACCAGCCGAGGTGATGACCGGCAATCCTCATCCCAATTGGCTGGAAATACTGGAGTTCCAGCGCTTCAGAAAAGCTGCATAAACTAACTCTCTTGTTGAGTCATTTCTATACCAGTCTCTGGTAGGGTTATGTTTGTTTGGTGTTCACTAAAAACAGCTGTTTTTGAACCATGCCAGAATTTCAACAGCAGACTCAGGCCCTATCTGGACTCCCGTAAACAAATTACCTCTGAGAGCCTCAATCTAATCCGGTTCTATCTGAATCATCACGTGTTTCTCCGGAGTAAGCATGCTTACATGCAAGGAAAAACACCAGCCGAGGTGATGACCGGCAATCCTCATCCCACTTGGCTGGAAATACTGGGGTTCCAGCGCTTCAGAAAAGCTGCATAAACTAACTCTCTTGTTGAGTCATTTCTATACCAGTCTCTGGTAGGGTTATGTTTGTTTGGTGTTCACTAAAAACAGCTGTTTTTGAACCATGCCAACAATCAATCAAACCATCGAAAAACTGGTCATCCCTCGTGATGGCTGTCGGGAAGTAATGACCTTTCTCGCATTAGGCGCAGTGAGTAATGCGTTTTCACAGCAGGTAGCTTTTGGCAGCTCTATGGGCATTGGCAGTGCGCTGGCGAGCTCGTTTTATGCCGGTCATCAAAGCTGGCTAGGTGCGCTTTGGCTCAACGTTACAGGTGTGCCGGGATGGGTCACCGTTGCTGGGGCCTCAATGGGAGCGGCAATTGTTGTGCTGTCGGTACCATTGGTATCGCCGCTGTCAGAGCTAGTTGTTAACCGCCTTCGCGGGGCGTTGTTGCATAAATAAAGCTCAGCCTGATCGAGCCTGTATCCAGGCCTTTTTCAGCTAGCTTTAACTGATATCGGCATCCCTAAACCGGTCATCCTGTTCAACACGCGAACGGAAACCTCTGCCTCCGTTTTTTGCTGAGGTAGTTCACGTGCTTTCATCTTTGAGCCGATAATGGTTTTATAGCGAAGCATAGCCAATTCAACCAAGGCTCTCAGGCCGTATCCGGTTAGCCCTTGCCACGCCATGCGACCTCGCTCTTTTATGAGGGCTACTGCCTCGTTTCGTGTATTGTGCTGACTACTGTCAGGCACAGCATTTTTAGGTGGTGGAATCACGATTGTAGCAGCAGCTTGCTTCTGTTTAATTTGCTGATAAACCTTGTCGCTATCATAGGCTCCATCGGCCATGAAAACCTCAAATCCATCAACTTGATCCAGCAGATTAGGCAAAACTGAAGTATCACCTATCTCTTTTCCGGTAAGGTCACTTGCAACGACATGATGATTTTTATCGATGGCTAAATGCAGTTTTCGCCAAGTACGTTTAGGCTTCGTACCGTGTTTTTCCTGATTCCATTCATCCTTGCCATAAACCTTCAATCCTGTGCTATCTACCAGAAAGTGAGAACCAGGCTCACAGGTATCGATGAGCTTTTGCAATGATAAATTGATGCTTCGCTTACTGAGAGTGCTGTAATCATGGACTTTAAGCTGTAACCCCATGAGCTTAACCAGAGATCTAGCAAAACCTTCAGTCTGCCTTAGCGGTAAGCTAAAAACCTGCCTGAGCATAAGGCAGGTCTCAATCGCCAGATCCGAGTATTGTGTCGGCGCACCTCGTTTTTGGATGGGCGCTGGCGTCCAGATAGTGATAGCTTCATCCGTAAACCAGACGGTAATATCACCTCTTTTTCGCAGTGCGTTATTATAATCAGACCAATTCGTCACTTGATAAGTCGATTTTTTGATCGTATGGCGACGAGCTTCGTTGTGTTTGTAAGGCATAGCGAGATGATGTCTGCAAAAAAAGGACATTAGGATACGAACCTTAGCCACTTATCGTCAATCAGGGCTATCCGGTGATTTATTCAACAACGCCCCTTCGCGGCGAGAAACTACTGCATAAGATGGTGACTCAGGCACACCATCAGTTTACGGATGATTCTGTCGATGCCATGAATGTTGCTGGTACGCTGGCCAGCTATTTGCAGGTGGTGCCTGATTTGGTTCAAGCAGTGCGCAGTTTAAAAGCCTGATACACCCTGCCAATTAACAGTGCGTCTTTCGCGAGCCCTGCACGCTATTTGTGCATGTGTTCATCATTCATCCTACGCACAATAATAGCGCAATGAAATCGCTGAATATCTGATAGCAAGCTTAGAATGACGGCTTTTCGAAACTGGCACAATAGCTGCTTATATACTCCTATGCATACGTAGTGGGTTGGATACTACTAGCCGTCAGCGTAAACTGGCACCCTGATTTCGTCAGGGCTACCCCTCCCCTACGATGATAGTGTTCAGGAGAAGAATGTATGAAGTTGGTTTCCGCGATTATAAAGCCTTTCAAACTGGATGACGTTAGGGAATCCCTTTCCGACATCGGTGTGCAAGGTATCACTGTGACCGAAGTGAAAGGCTTTGGTCGTCAGAAAGGACATACTGAGTTATACCGTGGTGCTGAATATGTGGTGGATTTCCTGCCTAAAGTAAAAATTGAAGTAGCGATTTCTGAGAGCCTTCTTGAACAAGTCATAGAGACCATTAGCAAGGCGGCCAATACCGGGAAAATAGGCGACGGCAAGATTTTTGTGACCGCACTGGAGCAGGTCATTCGAATCCGTACGGGTGAAACCGGTGAAGACGCCATATAGCGCCCTCTTTGGCTGCTAGCCAAACCAGAATCTAAAAAAAATTACTTTTTGGGAGGGGTCTCATGGTCGATATCGTCCAACTGTCTTATGCGCTGGATACATTCTATTTTTTAATTTGTGGTGCCTTGGTCATGTTTATGGCCACGGGATTTGCCATGCTCGAAGCGGGCATGGTGCGTTCAAAAAACACGGTAGAAATTCTTACAAAGAACATCGCTCTGTTTGCGATTGCTTCTACCATGTACCTGCTTTGCGGCTACCAAATTATGTACCCAGGTACTCATGCAGGAGGCATTATCCCTGTGTTTGGCACATTACTGGGTGCAGAACATACCGTTGATGCTGTTACCACAGGGGGTGAAAGCGGCCCCTATTATGCGCAACGGGCGGACTTTTTTTTCCAGGTGGTCTTTGTTGCCACCGCCATGTCTATTGTTTCTGGTGCGGTGGCTGAGCGCATGACACTCTGGGCTTTTCTTGCCTTTGCCGTGGTGATGACAGGTTTTATTTATCCTGTACAGGGTTTCTGGAAGTGGGGTGGTGGCTTTCTTGATGCACTGGGTTTCTTTGATTTTGCAGGTTCCGGCATGGTGCACTTAGCCGGCGCGTCTGCTGCTCTGGCCGGTGTATTATTATTAGGCCCACGTAAAGGGAAGTATGATGCCAATGGCACAGCCAATGCGATTCCTGGAGCCAACTTGCCGTTGGCGACACTGGGTACCCTCGTATTATGGTTTGGTTGGTTTGGTTTTAATGGCGGATCTCAACTTAAAATTGCCAATGTCGAAAACGCCAATGCGGTAGCGCAAATTTTTGTAAACACAAATGCGGCTGCAGCAGGTGGTGTAATTGCCGCGCTGATTCTTTGCCGCCTATTGTTTGGTAAAGCGGATTTAACCATGGCGCTCAATGGTGCACTGGCGGGCCTAGTGGCTAGTACTGCAGAGCCTCTGACACCTTCCGCACTGAGCGCTACGGCCAGTGGCGGCATTGGAGGACTGCTTGTTGTACTGGCCATCATTGGTCTTGATAAGCTCAAAATTGATGACCCTGTGGGTGCGATTTCTGTGCATGGCGTAGTTGGTATCTGGGGCTTGCTCGCTGTCCCCCTGACAAACCCTGATGCTGATTTGTACAGCCAGCTAATCGGTATTACGGCCATATTCAGCTGGGTCTTTGTGACATCACTGGCTGTGTGGGGAATGATCAAAGCCGTTTCCGGCATACGTATCTGCCATGAGCATGAGTATATTGGTGCGGATAAAGCAGAGTGCGGTATTGAAGCCTACCCTGAATTCACTTCCAAAGGATCCCGGTCACCTATTTAGTGAGACTATGTTATAAAAATTGTCGTTACTTCCATATCGTATATGGATAGTGGAAAAGAGTGTACTAAATCCATAGTTTTCATCTAAAAGAGGCTCTTTCATAGACTGATCTGATGCACTAATTCTGGGCATGGTTCAAAAACAGCTGTTTTTAGTGAACACCAAACAAACATAACCCTACCAGAGACTGGTATAGAAAGGCGTTGTTGAATAAATCACCGGATAGCCCTGATTGACGATAAGTGGCTAAGGTTCGTATCCTAATGTCCTTTTTTTGCAGACATCATCTAGCTATGCCTTACAAACACAACGAAGCTCGTCGCCATAAGATCAAAAAATCGACTTATCAAGTGACGAATTGGTCTGATTATAATAACGCACTGCGAAAAAGAGGTGATATTACCGTCTGGTTTACGGATGAAGCTATCACTATCTGGACGCCAGCGCCCATCCAAAAACGAGGTGCGCCGACACAATACTCGGATCTGGCGATTGAGACCTGCCTTATGCTCAGGCAGGTTTTTAGCTTACCGCTAAGGCAGACTGAAGGTTTTGCTAGATCTCTGGTTAAGCTCATGGGGTTACAGCTTAAAGTCCATGATTACAGCACTCTCAGTAAGCGAAGCATCAATTTATCATTGCAAAAGCTCATCGATACCTGTGAGCCTGGTTCTCACTTTCTGGTAGATAGCACAGGATTGAAGGTTTATGGCAAGGATGAATGGAATCAGGAAAAACACGGTACGAAGCCTAAACGTACTTGGCGAAAACTGCATTTAGCCATCGATAAAAATCATCATGTCGTTGCAAGTGACCTTACCGGAAAAGAGATAGGTGATACTTCAGTTTTGCCTAATCTGCTGGATCAAGTTGATGGATTTGAGGTTTTCATGGCCGATGGAGCCTATGATAGCGACAAGGTTTATCAGCAAATTAAACAGAAGCAAGCTGCTGCTAAAATCGTGATTCCACCACCTAAAAATGCTGTGCCTGACAGTAGTCAGCACAATACACGAAACGAGGCAGTAGCCCTCATAAAAGAGCGAGGTCGCATGGCGTGGCAAGGGCTAACCGGATACGGCCTGAGAGCCTTGGTTGAATTGGCTATGCTTCGCTATAAAACCATTATCGGCTCAAAGATGAAAGCACGTGAACTACCTCAGCAAAAAACGGAGGCAGAGGTTTCCGTTCGCGTGTTGAACAGGATGACCGGTTTAGGGATGCCGATATCAGTTAAAGCTAGCTGAAAAAGGCCTGGATACAGGCTCGATCAGGCTGAGCTTTATTTATGCAACAACGCCGGATCGTGCACAGAAATGCTGTTGCCCTTCTGTCGTGCCTGCTCTGTTATTTGCAGCAGCAACCGACCACCGACGCCGCGACCGCGCGTTAATCGTCGTACACACAGGCGATGCAACAACCAGCTATGGTCTCTTTTATCTACAATAATAGCCGCGAGAAGCCGGTTATTAAAACGTGCGGCATAGAGGTGACGTCCTGCCGTGTCATTTACGCCATCAAGGAGCTGTTTAATAGCGCATTGATGAGCTGGCGATTGCCAGTGTTCCAGCATCCATACAGGCGCATCTTCATAAATTTTTTGCAGGTCATCCCAGTCCTGGATGGAGGGCAGGGTGACTTCTTCAACAGTAACAGGCATAGCGCCTCAACGTTCCCAACCAAAGGTGAGCACCAGTGTGCTGGGCTTCACGCATCTTTTCAAGGGTTTTTCCGGCAGGTATACGAAGGAACGCTATTATTAGTGACACCTTTATCAGCATCAGCAGCACTATTCAGCACTCTGCTGGATCTCTGGGTATTATAATTTCCCTACCGAGGTGTTTATCATGTTCATGTCTGCAGCCGCTGTTCAGCGTTGGTTGCCTGCTATTATTAGCCTTTTACTGATATCCGCTTGCTCTGATAATAATAATGAGGTGTCGCGAACCCCAAAAATGGATGAAAAACGTTCCCAGTACATCATTGCGCAGGGCGGCCTGCTCTACGATGCGGTGAGAGAAAAGCGTTTAAATGACAAAGCAAGCATTCAACTTCCCGTCATTGTGCATGGCTATGAGCGTGGATGGTTCGCCAGAAGCAAGCCTGACTGCGTTAAAAGTACACGCTTGGCTGTTACCCCCAAAGAAGGCGCCTGGTTTAACGGCGTATTATTATCTGTTTCGGCAAGTACGATAAAAAGTCTGGACAGAAAAGAGCCTCAGTTTCACCGAGTTGAAGTGCCGGGCAGTCAGCTGGCATCTATGATTGCTCAACCGTTGCCCAAAAACGGACAATTCTGGATTTATCAGGAAATGCCCGAAGCGGTTAAAAAGCCGGCGGGTAATTTCCCGATTCTGCAATCCAGAGTGGATGAGTTTCTGACAGGGTGTATCGATCAGGGAGAGCGTTTTTTACTCAAAGACTTTGCTAACCAGTGTGTTACAAGCACTCAGGGATGGTCTGTGCATTGGAGTAATGACAGAGTAAGACCGTTCGGCGGTAAGATTGTTCAGGTGCAGCCTAAAGCCGTTGATAAATTATTAGAAACGCTGGATGGTGATCTCTACGAAAGAGTACGGGCTGAATAATAGCAATGCTAGAAGCAGCGCAGTAAAGCAATACGTTATGTAATTGAGCACTTAGGAGTGCAATAATGACGGAGGAATAACAACACGAGGCAGCAGTCAATACAATGAATGATATGGTTCCGGAACACCAGCCTGAGCGTGACGAAAAAAATCTGGCCATGCTGGTTCACCTGCTGCCTTTACTGGGCTTTATGATTCCTGGCCTGAATATTGTGATTCCACTGGTGATTTGGTTCATGAAAAGAGATAAGTCGCCTTATATGGATCACCATGCCCGAGAGTCTCTGAATTTCCAAATCACAGTATTGATCGTTTTTGCGGTTTGGGTTGTGTTGAAATTTATGATTGTTGGCTTGCTGCTATTACCTTTAGTGCCCGTCGTGATGATTTTAGTCTTTGTATTCATGGTGCGTGCAGCGATGATGGCCTCCCGGGGAGATTATTATCGATACCCAGCAGTCCTGCGGCTGGTCAGTTAAACAAATTTTCCAATTGACTCTCTAGGAAGCGGCTCACAGTCTTTTGTGACAAGCTTCTAAGATAACTGAATTTCGGCATGGTTCAAATCAAGTGAACACTTTCATGTCTATGGAGGCCATCAGTACAGCACATTTTCAGCAGGTTGATTATAATGCCAGGTTACTCAGCCTATCCTGTTATTTTGATCAACTTTAGAGCCTGTACATGCAAAGACGTTTATCCCCTGAATGCAAGAAATCTATTGGCCTACAGGCTATTTCCGAAAATAACATATCTCATATTGCCAGGCTGCATCAGGTGTGCAGAAACACTGTCTACACGCAAAAACAACTCACTCAATCGGCAGTCAATGAAGCCTTCATGGATCAAGATCCAGATGATCAGACTCTATTCCATCTACCGGTCACCAAAGCCTTCCTTCACCAGGTGGTACTGGGAATCTTATTGATCTGCAAGGGAAGTTATCGCAGTGCGCAGATGTTCCTACATGACCTGTTTGACACGGATATGTGTATCGGAACCATTTTCAACATCCACAACCATGCTTGTCATAAAGCGTCTGAGATTAACGCCTCCTACGATCTTGGCTCAATCAGACAGAGCGCCTCTGATGAAATATATCACCGTAATAAGCCTCATTTAGCAGTCGTTGATATCGAAAGCCGTTACTGTGCGAGCCTTACACGAGAAGATAGCCGTGACGCAGAAACCTGGGCTATTCACCTCCTGGAGCTTACAGAGCAAGGCTTTCATCCCAAGGTTAATATCAGCGATCAAGCGCTCGGGATGAGCAATGCATTCAAAGAGATACTGCCAGACACTGGCGTTGTTGCATAAATAAAGCTCAGCCTGATCGAGCCTGTATCCAGGCCTTTTTCAGCTAGCTTTAACTGATATCGGCATCCCTAAACCGGTCATCCTGTTCAACACGCGAACGGAAACCTCTGCCTCCGTTTTTTGCTGAGGTAGTTCACGTGCTTTCATCTTTGAGCCGATAATGGTTTTATAGCGAAGCATAGCCAATTCAACCAAGGCTCTCAGGCCGTATCCGGTTAGCCCTTGCCACGCCATGCGACCTCGCTCTTTTATGAGGGCTACTGCCTCGTTTCGTGTATTGTGCTGACTACTGTCAGGCACAGCATTTTTAGGTGGTGGAATCACGATTTTAGCAGCAGCTTGCTTCTGTTTAATTTGCTGATAAACCTTGTCGCTATCATAGGCTCCATCGGCCATGAAAACCTCAAATCCATCAACTTGATCCAGCAGATTAGGCAAAATTGAAGTATCACCTATCTCTTTTCCGGTAAGGTCACTTGCAACGACATGATGATTTTTATCGATGGCTAAATGCAGTTTTCGCCAAGTACGTTTAGGCTTCGTACCGTGTTTTTCCTGATTCCATTCATCCTTGCCATAAACCTTCAATCCTGTGCTATCTACCAGAAAGTGAGAACCAGGCTCACAGGTATCGATGAGCTTTTGCAATGATAAATTGATGCTTCGCTTACTGAGAGTGCTGTAATCAGGGACTTTAAGCTGTAACCCCATGAGCTTAACCAGAGATCTAGCAAAACCTTCAGTCTGCCTTAGCGGTAAGCTAAAAACCTGCCTGAGCATAAGGCAGGTCTCAATCGCCAGATCCGAGTATTGTGTCGGCGCACCTCGTTTTTGGATGGGCGCTGGCGTCCAGATAGTGATAGCTTCATCCGTAAACCAGACGGTAATATCACCTCTTTTTCGCAGTGCGTTATTATAATCAGACCAATTCGTCACTTTATAAGTCGATTTTTTGATCTTATGGCGACGAGCTTCGTTGTGTTTGTAAGGCATAGCGAGATGATGTCTGCAAAAAAAGGACATTAGGATACGAACCTTAGCCACTTATCGTCAATCAGGGCTATCCGGTGATTTATTCAACAACGCCTACTGGCATGGGGACTCGAACCTGCATGTGTTACCGGTGACTCTTGGTATAGCAGTATTGGAAACCTCAAAGCTGTGAAAAACAATGGTTTGGGTTTTATGTGCGCTGTTAAAAGCAACCGTACTGTCTCTGTGCAAAAGGGTAACTACCAACAGGTGCAGAGCCTGGAGATTCCCGAAGAAGGAAAAACTGTATGGCTACGTAACTTTGGTCATGTACGACTCTACCGGACGCGACTCAAAAACGAGCTGCGCCATTACGTTGTTTACACTTCTCATGTCGGAGCAGATCTATCTCCACGATCTGATTTTGATCAGCTGCACCAACATCATTGGGCGATCGAAGAGTATCACCGGGCATTAAAGCAACTCTGCAACATCGAGCGTTTTCAGGTGAGAGGGGAGCGACAGGTCCGGAATCATATTTTTGCGGCTATCTTTGGCTATACCTGTCTTCAGGCGATGAAAGTATCAGGGTCACTCAGAAGCGTCTATAGCGTCAGGAAAGACGCCCTCAAAGAAGCTACCTGGGATTTCATAAAAAGCTTCTCCGAGGGGAAGGAATGGTTGAGGCCATTTTTTGCCGGACCTGTCAATGCGTAAGTTCTATTCAAGCTTCTAGACACAACGCCCTACAAACCTTACACTCACGCCTTGTTGGTTGGGGTGTGGCAGGTGTATTTACTGGCCACTGAGACAGCAAATTACTGAACCCATTGAACCTGAACCAGGTCATTCTGGCGTAGGAAACCTCACAGGTACGCTTTAGCACTATGATTTTATAACATTGATAGTGTGACCTTTTGCGGCCTCTTCACTCCTGTCAGAATCCGTGATGCTTCATGCCGTTACAGGAGATGTTCCCCTTATGACACCTATTGCATTAACGATTGCCGGCTCCGACAGTGGCGGCGGCGCGGGTATTCAGGCAGATCTGAAGGCCTTTTCAGCATTGGGTACTTATGGGTGCAGCGTGATTACCGCGTTAACGGCACAAAATACCCAGGGTGTGCAGGGCATTGCTGATATTGAGCCGGCGTTTATCGCCCAGCAGTTGCAGTCGGTATTTTCTGATATCAACATCAATGCTGTAAAAGTCGGCATGCTCAGTCGAGCCGCCGTTATCAATACCGTTGCCGAAGCCCTAGAGCGCTTTCAACCCCGCTATCTTGTGGTTGACCCTGTTATGGTCGCGACCAGTGGTGATGTGTTATTGCAGCAGGAAGCCATTGCCTGTCTGAAAGACGTCTTACTGCCAAAAGCAACACTCATCACACCCAACCTGCCTGAAGCCGCTGTTTTATTGGGAAGAGAAAGACCAGAATCCCTTCAAAATATGGAGACAATGATTGAGCCGCTGTTGGCCTTGGGGGCTAAAACCGTGTTGTTAAAAGGTGGCCACCTTTCTGGCAGTCAAGCCATTGATTTATTCCATGACGGGAAGCAATTGCACCGCCTTGAATCTCCGTGGGTCAACACTCCCAATACACACGGTACGGGCTGCACGCTCTCTTCTGCCATTACTGCATTGCTGGCCAAGGGTTTTACCTTGAGTGAAGCCGTGCAAGGTGGCAAAGACTACATTGCCAATGCAATCGTTCATGCTGATGCTCTGACCATTGGCAAAGGACACGGGCCTGTCCATCACTTTTACAAAAGCTGGTAACGTATGTTCGACGTTATTATTCGCGACGCTGGACTGGCTTATGGGTCTCATGCGTTATTTTCCCATCTCAACCTGACACTCAAAGGCGGTCAGTGGACGTGCCTGCTCGGGGGGAGTGGGGTGGGTAAAACCAGTCTGCTGCGGTTTATTGCCGGATTGCATACCGGTAAGCATACCTACATCCAAGGTACGGTCACCTGTCAGGATGGGTTTTCACTGAAAGGCCGCTTAGCCTGGATGGCACAGCAAGATGTATTGCTGCCTTGGTTTTCTGTCCTCGACAATATCACCTTGGGCGACAAGCTACGTTCCTCCTTTTTTCGTCGAAAGCAATTAGCGCCAGAGGTTAAAGAGCGTGCTCTGGATATCTTGCACAGGGTGGGCCTTGAGAAAAAAACAGATGTGCTACCTCAGCAATTGTCTGGCGGCCAGCGTCAGCGCGTTGCGCTGGCGCGTACCTTGATGGAAAACCGCCCGCTCGTCCTCATGGATGAACCTTTTGGTTCATTGGATGCTATTACCCGCCTTAATTTACAAGACCTGGCCTGCGAGTTATTGGCCAACAGAACAGTGTTGTTGATTACTCATGACCCTCTGGAGGCATTGCGTCTGGGTCATCAGGTGTATCACCTGCGGGGTCATCCGGCAGTTCTAACAGATGCCATTGAACCTGAAGGCAGTGCGCCACGGTCATTAGAAGATGGTCGCCTGTTAGCACTGCAAGGCAAACTGCTGGATCGCCTGCGACATGAAGAGCAGGAGTTGTCTGATGACAAATAATATAAAGCCCTTTATTGTCTTTGCAGGCCTGCTGGCTGGCTGGCAACTGTTAACCCTTGTTGTTGATATCCCCTCCTACATTCTGCCAGGCCCGGATCGGGTGTTGATCAGCATGGTGGATAATGCAGAACTGCTTTGGGATAACACATTGATCACCTTGGCTGAAATGTTGCTGGGTCTGGTCTTTGGCGTTTTAGCGGGTATCTCTCTGGCAGTGATGCTGGTGTATTTTACCGGGCTGCGCCCCTGGCTTTTGCCAGTGCTGTTGATTACACAAGCGATCCCAACGTTTGCACTGGCACCTATTGTGATGCTTTGGTTTGGCTACGGGCTGGCATCAAAAGTCGTCATGACCATACTGATGATTTTTTTCCCCGTGGCAACCTGTTGCTATGACGGGTTACGTCACACCCATCAAGACTGGCTTGATATGGCCACGACCATGGGTGGCAGTCGACTGGCGACCATGCGTTATATCCGCTGGCCTTCAGCCGTGCCTGCATTGGCCTCGGGTCTGCGGGTTACCGTTGTGGTGGCACCCATTGGTGCCGTCATCGGTGAGTGGGTAGGCTCCAGCGAAGGGTTGGGGTATATGATGCTGCAAGCCAATGCGCGCCTGCAAACGGATCAGATGTTTGCAGCGCTTTCTGTACTCGCCTTCTGCTCTGTCGGACTTTATTTCATCACCGACCGCTTACTGCGCAAGTGGATTCCCTGGCAGCAGGAAACCTCTCATTCGAGTTAATTATTCTAAGAGCCCTACAACAATGATGAAACGATTATCGTACTTTATAGCTTTCTTGCTGCTGATACCGACCATGGTGTTAGCCAGTACCACACAATCACAGGGCACTGAAAAAACTACACCCGCCGTCAAAGATATTACGGTGATGCTGGACTGGTTTATCAACCCCAACCACGGGCCTGTGATCATTGCCCAGAAAAAAGGGTACTTTAAACAAAGTGGTGTCAATGTCACCCTTCAAGAGCCCGCTGACCCTAGCCTTCCCCCCAAACTGGTGGCTGCCGGCGAGCTTGATCTTGGCGTGTATTATGGCCCTTCATTGATGGAAGGCGTAGCCAGTGGTTTACCCCTTGCCTGGGCAGGCACGCTGGTTGCCAGTGGTCTTGATGGCATTATTGTGCTCGATAAAAGCAAAATTAAATCCGTTGCCGACCTCAAAGACAAAAGCATAGGAATGAGCTCTACCAGTAACCGGTTCCCTCAGCTCGATAAGGCCTTCAAACCTTATGGTTTTGACGCCGGTGACGTAAAAATGGTCAATGTTGGCTGGAATTTATCATCGTCATTAATGAGCAAACAGGTCGATGCCATTACCGGTGCTTATAGAAACTTCGCACTCAACGAGCTGGCATTACACGGTGCTAAAGGCCGGATGTTCTACTTTGAAGAGCTGGGTGTCCCTCCTTATGATGAACTGATTTTTATCGCCAATACCGACCCGAAAAAACGCGACGATGAAGCCATTCGCCGTTTTCTGCGCGGTGTAGAACTCGGCACCCAATATATTATTAATCACCCGAAAGAAGCCTGGGAAGTCTTTAAAGCGTCTAACAAAAAGCAGTTGGATACACCACTCAATAAACGCGCCTGGTTTAATACAGTGCCCTACCTTGCAAAGCGTCCTTCCGCTGTCAATATTGAACGCTACCAGAAATACGCAGACTTTTTATTGGCCAGCGAGGCGATCAAAAAGCCCTTGAATGCGAATGAATTGATGATTCAATTGTAATCAGCGTCATAAATAAAACAGATTATCCATTAAGTGGCCAGTCTGTTTTATCATGTATATATTTAGAAATCTTCTCCCCTAACATCAGAATCTTGCATTACCTTGGGTAAAAACCCATCAAGAACCTGCAACATAAAGCGTGCATGTTTTTTCGTAAATTGATTCGGCGTAATCTTGCTATCTCTATACACTATTCTTATTGTGTCGCTCATAATTATCAGAGCAGGTAATGGCATATTTCCATCATTATTTCCTGTGGCTGTTCTCCAATGATCATTTATTTCTTTTGACATGTTAATAGTATATGCAAAGTCACCGATAGTAGAACTGTGAACCATGCCTATGAAAGCATCTTCGTCATCCCATGCATCAAGGTCATCACTTATCTGTCCCTTAAAATACGGCTGAATAATGTCAAAAATATTTTTATTATTGTTAACGGCATCTTTGAATGTCGTCCATTGTTTATGAACTTTTATATAATGACCGTGATTTGCAAATGCTCTATGCAAGTCTTTTAAAAAATCAGGTATTCCTCGAGGTGTTGTGAAGAAGATAGTTTTTCTCTAACAACATTATGAATAATAGCTGCTTGCCCATCTAACTGATTTTCTTTCTTATTGCGATGAAAGAGCACCCAGTGCACTTTACTCCTTAACCCAGCCCACTTGCTATCTTCTAAAATATCAGATAAAAGTAAACAGGGGTGACACGCATAGGTAAAGACATTGATAACCACTGTTTTCCCGTCATGTTCAGCCCGTTCAGCAGCATCTGCCACATATTTATCCGAAAGCAAGTGAGCAAACGCTGACTCTGCGGGTAATTCAACTGATTTCACCCCTTTCGATCCTGCTGTCGCATCCAAAACAAAAAAATAACAAACCAATACAAAAATAGAAGAACGACAATAGCAAGCAACAATAGAAAAATTTGTCACTGCATGTATACACCGCTTAAGTAGTTGCATAACACATCAAGAATAGAATGAAATACAACCATTGTAGTAAAGAAGTAAGGGAAGCAGCAATTAAGAAGTTACCAGTTTTGGAACGATCATAACGTTCCATTTTTTCAGCTCTGGGTTACGCAGAATATAAGGATTAATTTTTGCTAACCCAGATTTACAGAGCTTTACACCCTTTTCATAGGTTCTATCCAATAGTGCAACAATAGGACTGATGCATCTCCACGTCATGCTTTTTGTCCACTCAATAACCGCTGTTGCTGTATTCAATAAAGCTCCACCCCAGTGATCCTCCAGAAATGCCCAAGACCTTTCAATGGGATTGTACTTGCTGTGATAAGGAGGGTAGTAAACAAGGTGAATTTTTAACCCTGTTGCCTGAGCAAACATGACCATTCTGAAAAGAAACTGGGTTCTATGGCTGTTGTTTTCTGGGCCGTTGTCCGCGTAGATAACCAGCTCATCTATATGCTGATAGCTTTCTTTAATGCCCGACCACCACTGCTCCAGAGCATCACAGATAAAGTCACTGGTTTTATAAGAGACCCCGTAAAATACGCTGAGTTGGTCATTGTCCAGATTCAGAATACCAAAAGGAATCATTTTGTCTTTTTGCGCCATATCATGATCCAGCGCCTTGATGGCTGAGGAACCTCTATCTTTTCCACCCAGAGAAAAATCTCCGAGATTGACCGTTGCTTTGCAGTCTATGCTGCGTTGTAAGACATTTTTTCTTTGGTCGGCCTCTTCCCTGACTCTGCGGATATTGGCAAAGATGGCATCGGTTTCCGGAATTTTTTTTCAGGCTTTGTTTTTTCAACCTTACGCAGCTTGTATCCCAAACGATTCAAGATATTATTGATAGTGCGCACTTGAGGAAGGGAATCGTTATCCCAGTCTTTTTCTTCTATCAGTTTCTGCCGTACACTTTTTGCTGTCACCCGTGTATAGGCAAACGTATTGCGTAGCTGAGGGTCTGCCTGACTTTCCGGTTCTACAAGGCAGCGAATATCCTCTGCCAATTGTGGCGAGACATCTTCACTCTTTCGCTTCCCGGATGAAGCATAGTTTCCGTAACAGATCATCCCTGTGCATTTTTCATGCATACCCAGTTCTACGGTATGACGACCAAAACCAAACTCAGTTTCAGTGAGACGGGGGCTGCCATAGCAGAGTGTTTCAGCCACCTCAGCCACAAACAACCTGCGATCATGGCCTTTCAGTTTCTTTGCGGCGAGCTTAAGAAGACTCTTACATTCTGGGGCAACATCAATTGTGGTATTCATAGCGGCAAAGGCGAAAGGGAAGAAAGACTCACCATACTCCGGTAAACTTCTCTATGCTACTCCTCTAAGTAGGCAGTACTTCTATAATAAGCCGCCAAGGGATTCAATGTGCCCAAAAAACCACTACATTTCTCCCCCAAAACATGCCATAACTAGACAGAGTAACACTTCAGAAAGGGATATCTGATGAGGCGTTTGATACTCAGCCTGCTTTTACTCACAGTACCTGTGATCAGTTTTGGTTTTACCCAGTGTCGCACCATCACCATTGCTAATGTCGATGACCCTATTGCGCGCCTGATGACCCATATTGATCAGTATATTCTTCAAATGGGCTATGGCTGTGAGGTCAGGTTGGTATCGGGTGACAATGTATCAACGGTTAATCGCATGATCTCCACAGGACAGCCGGATATCCTCCCTGCCCTGTGGCTGAATGATGCCAAAAAGACGGTAGAACAGGGGGTGACCAATCAGCGCTTGCTGGTGATGGGCAATGCTACTTTCCCGGGAGGGGAGGAAGGCTTTTGGGTGCCGAGCTATATGGTAAGAGATTACGGCGAATACGCCTCGATTGCAGGTATTAAACAAGAGGCTTCTACCTTTGCTCGTCTAGGCAACGCTGATCGTGGTGTATTCTACGGTTGCCGCTTGGGGTGGCCCTGCCAAACAACAGTCAACCAGCTGTTTAAAGCGTTAAGACTGAGGGAAGCGAAATTCGATCAAATAACACCTTTCTCAGCGGCTAGTTTTGATCAAATTTTAGCCAGTCTGTACGAAAAAGAACAACCCTGGTTTGGCTATTACCGATCACCTTCAGCCATGCTGGCTAAATACCCGATGAGCAAGGTGAGCTTTGGCTCTGGTGTTTCAGAAGAAGAGTACTTTAATTGTACAGTCAACCTCGCCTGCACAACCCCTAAAATTACCATGTACCCCAACTCCGCTATTCAAACCGTGGTAACCTATGGTTTTGCGGTGGAGGCCGGTGATGTGTTCAGCTATTTAAAAAATCGCACGCTGACTCACCCACAGCTGAACGCTATGCTGGTATGGATGCAAGCTAACAATGTCAGTGATGAAATCGCGGCAAGGCATTTTTTGATGAATTATGAAGAAACCTGGCGACCCTGGGTGCCACGGTTAATTATTGGGAAGGTGAGACGGTCTTTGTATCCTCGTTAATGCAGTAAAAAGGATTCATCATTACAGTCCAAATGTCTAGACTCCTCCTCTCTATCTATCTATCTATCTATCTATCTATCTATCTATCTATATCGAGCAACAACTTAGCAGTCAGCCAGTTGTTTACGCCATCATGAATAATAGGTATCGCCTTTCTACAATTCTGTAGCATAATCTGCAAGCATCTGATCAACAACTATCCCCGTACCATCATATAGCGTAAGTGATACATCGCTACTTTGCTCACCATATGGATCCTTATAGATCACTAACACACTCTTTTTGAATAACACAGCAGCCAACTGACCGACAACCATTTCATTGAAACTTTTATTTCCCTTGGTATCTTCTAGAATTATTTTCAAGGTTCCACTATCGACACCATTAGCCAGTTCAGCTAGAGAATTATCAGAAGTTTCATCGTCAAGAGATGCGCCAAAAGTATAAAAATATTGCAGTTCACTTGCATTATCAGGGTCTTGAGCAGGGCTTACGCATCATATTGGAACTATGGTTTATCTTCTGTAGCTCCTGTGTCAGAAGAGACTTTCATACACCCCAAATAATTGATCAATTTTTTTTCGATGTAAACCCTCCGTAATATACAGCCACTGTCATTCAAAAAAGGTTAAGAGTGCATAATAATCATGAATACAGATCAATATCTAGGTAAATCCACTAGAAATTAAGATTTTACAGTAACCATTGATGCGTAAGCCCTGGGGTCTTGAGTGATTAATAACTTGCTAGAAAGATCAGAAACTTTGCTTTTTAATAAAGCAATTTTCTGTTTATGCGTCTTGTCCCCTTTAAAACTAATATTTAGTTTTGATTCATGCTTGAGTAAACAATCATATATACAGTTAAATCCTTCTCTTGATGTGGCTATCAGATTAAGTCCTAAGTATTTCAAAACATGAAGTAGATTTTTATGATACCTAAATCCTGCAAATAATATCGAAATAAAAGTTGCAATCACCCGTGAATAAAGAGATTAAATGATGTTTTCGTTTCATAAAGCATCACTTTTTCAATGAGCAAAAAAAACAAGTCAAAAGCACGTTTGAAGCAGCGGAAGGTACATTTCACTCAAGCTAAAAAGCCGCTTACCAGTCAGGCTGGACTTATCCCTGTGTTTCGCTTCCTGAACCGGATGGGGCTGGCCGACCTACTGGACAAACGGATTAATATTCAACGAGGCTCTAATGCCACTTTCCAACTGTCAGATGTCATTCTGATGGTAACCACCGGCATTCTGGCAGGTGCCAAAAGTCTGATGAAAGTGTGCACGGTCTGGCAGGATAGCGTTCTCCGAGAATGCACCCGTTTTCAACGCATTCCTTGTGACAGTCAATTTGGACGCATTTTAAAGCTGTTCCACTTTGCCAGCGTCGTTGAACTGGAAACCGCTGTCCACGAAATGAGGGAGAGTGTTTGGAAACAGGCACTGCGCTCAGGAACATCTACCGTTTATGCTTTTAAACAGGTCACCATTGACCTCGATTCTACGGTAAAAACCTGTTTTGGTTTTCAGGAAGGCGCAAAGAAAGGGTTTAACGAGAAAAAAAGAGGGGCGCTGTCGTACCACCCGCAGCTGGCCTTTTGCGCGGAAACCAAAGAAGTGCTGCAGGGTTGGTTACGAAGTGGTGATGCCTACACTGCTAATGGCTCCATAGAGTTTATGAAACAGTTGCTGGTTACTCTGCCTTCCCACATGAAGATTTTTTTCAGGGCTGATAGTGGCTACTTTGGTGGACCATTACTGACCTATCTGGAGGATTTAGGACATCGTTATCTGGTTAAGGTCAAACTGAAGAATCTACACAAACTGTTAATCCCGCAAGACTGGCAACCTGTCGTGCATCAGCCAGGGTGGGAGTGGTGCGAGTTTCAACACTGCTGTGGTGACTGGGACCGGGCTCGTTGCTTCGTGGCTGTCCGGCAAAGAAAGATCGGGAAGCCAGAAAACACCCAGTGCGAATTGTTAGACCCGAAGCCAGAGTACGACTACTTCTGCTACGTGACTACTGAGTCGTTGAGTCCATGGGAGATCCATAAAGCGTATGGCAAGCGGGCTACCTGCGAAACCTGGATCGAAGAGTGCAAAAACCAGATGGCTCTCGGGCAGATCAAAACCGATCATTTCATGGCAAACAGTGCGCTTATGCAATGTGCAATACTGGCCTACAATACAACACGTTGGATGGCACTGATGAGTGGGAATCGTCAGTTGATGAAGTGGGAGCCGGAAAGCATTCGCTGCTATATGATACGGGTTGCCGGAAAACTGTTGACAGGTAACAGGCAGTTGACCGTTGCCAGTAACAAAGAGCATCTCTACCAAACGGAGTGGGATGCTTGGCTAGCAGTAGGTGACTGTTTGTAAATAGCGAACAATGGATGATTAGAAAAACATTCTGCTAATGCGGAAGGAGTTATCGCGCCCTGATATCAGGAATAGCAGTAAGATGAACCAAACACGACGGCTCATGTGATTAAAATCCACTGAAAAGGTAAATATTTGCTCGATAGTAGCATAATCAGAATCAGGAGGGCTTGATCAGTTGCTGCGATTGACCTGTTCGGGTTTGGATTGCAGGATTTAGGTGATAATAGAACTTACGCATTGACAGACATCCAAAAAAATTGCTAGATCAGCAAAAAAACAGTGGATGTCGTCGTGCGTAGAAAAATAACAAAACCAACAACAGCCAAGTGCGACCTCCCGAAGTATACGGGGTTTCTACTCTGTGAACCCAAATCAGCCACCTGTACCCGTCTTAGCGAATTGAGTGATATATCGCATGACAGTGTTAACCGCTTTCTCCAACGTGAAAACTTTGCTCCTGAAGATCTTTTTCTAGAAGCGTCAGCAAGGCTTATTCTTGCAGGTGGGACGCTATCGGTTGATGATACGGTGCTGGATAAACCTTATACCCATTACACGGCTTTAGTCGGTCATTACTACTCAGGAAAGCACCACAAAACCGTCAAGGGTATTAATCTCATCACGCTTTATTACACGGACATCAAAGGCTACAACTTGCCCGTTAATTTCCGTATTTACAATCCAGCCGATGGCAAAACTAAAAATGACTACTTTGTCGATATGCTGAAAGAAGTACTGGCATGGGGACTCGAACCTGCATGTGTTACCGGTGACTCTTAGTATAGCAGTATTGGAAACCTCAAAGCTGTGAAAAACAATGGTTTGGGTTTTATGTTCGCTGTTAAAAGCAACCGTACTGTCTCTGTGCAAAAGGGTAACTACCAACAGGTGCAGAGCCTGGAGATTCCCGAAGAAGGAAAAACTGTATGGCTACGTAACTTTGGTCATCTCTACCGGACGCGACTCAAAAACGAGCTGCGCCATTACGTTGTTTACACTCCTCATGTCGGAGCAGATCTATCTCCACGATCTGATTTTGATCAGCTGCACCAACATCATTGGGCGATCGAAGAGTATCACCGGGCATTAAAGCAACTCTGCAACATCGAGCGTTTTCAGGTGAGAGGGGAGCGACAGGTCCGGAATCATATTTTTGCGGCTATCTTTGGCTATACCTGTCTTCAGGCGATGAAAGTATCAGGGTCACTCAGAAGCGTCTATAGCGTCAGGAAAGACGCCCTCAAAGAAGCTACCTGGGATTTCATAAAAAGCTTCTCCGAGGGGAAGGAATGGTTGAGGCCATTTTTTGCCGGACCTGTCAATGCGTAAGTTCTAGATCATCAGAAATTTCTACAGCTGACCGTCCTTTGTTTCTCTTTGTCTTTGGCTGTTGAGTGACAGCTCCACTTTGCTTACAATCTGCTTGATAAGCCCAGTTGGATAATAAAACGGCATTATTTATAACAGGGTGTTTTAGCCATTCAGGAGGAAATACATCACTTCTGTCATACTCGACGCCACTGCCACAACAGCTTTCATCAATGAAGTAACTACAAAAAGGTAGCTCGGAATATTTTATCATCCAAGGAATTAAACAGGGGAAGGTGCAAAGAAAGAAAAAACGTAACTATTCAGCACCCCTTAAAGGCGCATATAGTGTTGACCAAGCGGTTTGAACCACTACATATTGATAAATGATACTTTAGTATTCGTTAATTAGGCCTGAAATTCTCGATAACAACGGAGTTCTAATGTGCCAATAGTCAATATCTAGTAGCTTGCCCATCTGGTTATCACAATATATAGGTGCTGAACAGTTACGAAAAAACAAGAGAAATAGCACTCACAGTCACTTTTTGAAATGCCATTTGCACATTGATAACAGCTATTTTTCATCAATTGCTGGCAAGAAAGGTCAGCATTAGGCCGATGGCCTTTAAAAAGATCATGGTCATACTCATGATAGAGTAAATCGGATAGTTTTATACTATCCCACAAGCTGTCATCCCAATGCCTAAGCTGATTTGCTTCTTGCAGGGTCAAAAGAGGTTCTGGCGCTGCTAGTGCTGTCGGGCTATTAGAAAAAAACATACACAACAAATATGCCAATGGGACAAGTTTATAATAAGAATATCGTTTCATAATCAACAACCATGTTTTTCATTTTATCCTAGTACTCCATCCGACACCATTTGATAACCACAGATAACCGATCGGTCAACTGTTTGTGTAAATGGTCGACAATGGTTAGCCGTCCTGTTATTTGAGTCAATTTTGAGTGGCAGGACAAAAAAATGGGTTATTTCACGCAAAGTGCCCCATTTCCCAATTTTTCATGGGAAAAAGTGCTGCTCTAATAGCCTGGTTTATGTTCTATGTAGGCTCTCAATCTACTCTGTATTATCAAGCTCTGGCATCTTTGGATACAGTCTCTTAAGTTTTATCCGAGCGTCTTCAGTGGTAAAACGCCACTGTGTAGTCACTTTTCTTGCGTTGCGCTTCTCCTCCCAGGCTTTGACTTCTCTCCAGAGAATATCTTGGGTAGGGATACGTGTTACCAACAGCCCCTAAAGTCCCCCTATCACCAGTTTGAGATGTCCACTCACAAACCGGCATGGTTCAAAAACAGCTGTTTTTAGTGAACACCAAACAAACATAACCCTACCAGAGACTGGTATAGAAATGACTCAACAAGAGAGTTAGTTTATGCAGCTTTTCTGAAGCGCTGGAACCCCAGTATTTCCAGCCAATTGGGATGAGGATTGCCGGTCATCACCTCGGCTGGTGTTTTTCCTTGCATGTAAGCATGCTTACTCCGGAGAAACACGTGATGATTCAGATAGAACCGGATTAGATGGAGGCTCTCAGAGGTAATTTGTTTACGGGAGTCCAGATAGGGCCTGAGTCTGCTGTTGAAATTCTCTACCATTGAGCTGCACCGAGGGGTTTCGGCGATTACCTTCAGCACCTCATCTTCGATGGGCTCGAAGATCGGCCCCATCCGTGATGCCAATACGTCGGCTTTTTTGTGGTAGCTCGGTGCTTGTATATCGTATCGGGTCACATCGCATATATCCCAGACGTCTTGCGCAGCAATAGCGTAGCGGGCTGCAATCTGTTGGAACTCTCTATTCAACACATGACTGGCGGCCAATAGGTTGTCCTTTTGGTGAGTCAGGGATATCACAAAGGCCATGATACGTGGAGAGGTGTCAGCCACTGCAGACAGCTCCTCCAGTACGAAATCAAAGAGCTTTTCTCTATCAACGGGGTTGTGCCCTGGCAGCTGTAAAATATCATGCTGGAGCCAGACATTCAGTGTGGAAACATGACGATAGATAGCCTCTGCCTGTGTCGTATTTCTATTGACCAGGGCGAGCTTCGTTGAAAGAGTGTGCCCCTTACTTTTTTTCTTTGCTCGTTCCATTTTTTCAAGCAGCTTAATATGGGCCGTTATTGCTGATTCTCTTTTGTTTTTTAGGTACCTGACCAGTTCCTTCCCTGCTTTGATCAGGTGGAAGTGGTCAAAACGATGCTCAGTGTCTGGCAGTATCTCTTTGAATGCATTGCTCATCCCGAGCGCTTGATCGCTGATATTAACCTTGGGATGAAAGCCTTGCTCTGTAAGCACCAGGAGGTGAATAGCCCAGGTTTCTGCGTCACGGCTATCTTCTCGTGTAAGGCTCGCACAGTAACGGCTTTCGATATCAACGACTGCTAAATGAGGCTTATGACGGTGATATATTTCATCAGAGGCGCTCTGTCTGATTGAGCCAAGATCGTAGGAGGCGTTAATCTCAGACGCTTTATGACAAGCATGGTTGTGGATGTTGAAAATGGTTCCGATACACATATCCGTGTCAAACAGGTCATGTAGGAACATCTGCGCACTGCGATAACTGCCCTTGCAGATCAATAAGATTCCCAGTACCACTTGGTGAAGGAAGGCTTTGGTGACCGGTAGATGGAATAGAGTCTGATCATCTGGATCTTGATCCATGAAGGCTTCATTGACTGCCGATTGAGTGAGTTGTTTTTGCGTGTAGACAGTGTTTCTGCACACCTGATGCAGCCTGGCAATATGAGATATGTTATTTTCGGCAATAGCCTGTAGGCCAATAGATTTCTTGCATTCAGGGGATAAACGTCTTTGCATGTACAGGCTCTAAAGTTGATCAAAATAACAGGATAGGCTGAGTAACCTGGCATTATAATCAACCTGCTGAAAATGTGCTGTACTGATGGCCTCCATAGACATGAAAGTGTTCACTTGATTTGAACCATGCCAGCAACACAGCGCAGCTGAACTGCTGGATATAGCCCGCAAGCACTGGGAAGTAGAGAATACGCTACATTGGCGGCTGGATGTTGGCTTTCTGGAAGACCAAAATCAAACGACGACAGATAACGCAGCTGAGAACCTGTCGATATTAAATAGAATTGCTCTCAATACACATACTCAAAACGAGCAAACTAAAGGAAGTGTATTCCTTAAAAGGCTTAGTGCTGGTTGGGATAATAGGAAGCTGGCTCAACTACTAAGAACCATTGTTCAAACTTGATGCGTCAGCCCTGGTAGAGTATCGGCTTCCTTTGTGCGAAATAAGTATATTCTCTTATGTTTTTATTATATTTATCACGGTATAAGTGTACTAAGTCGGCGTGTTCATTGTATTTTAGGTGTTGTTCCGGTGTGCCTATGGTGCTGACTGTAAAAAATTAATTCTCAAGGCGTTTGTCGATAAAGAGTAAAGAAAATTTAACCTATTTAGAACTTACGCATTGACAGACATCCAAAAAAATTGCTAGATCAGCAAAAAAACAGTGGATGTCGTCGTGCGTAGAAAAATAACAAAACCACCAACAGCCAAGTGCGACCTCCCGAAGTATACGGGGTTTCTACTCTGTGAACCCAAATCAGCCACCTGTACCCGTCTTAGCGCATTGAGTGATATATCGCATGACAGTGTTAACCGCTTTCTCCAACGTGAAAACTTTGCTCCTGAAGATCTTTTTCTAGAAGCGTCAGCAAGGCTTATTCTTGAAGGTGGGACGCTATCGGTTGATGATACGGTGCTGGATAAACCTTATACCCATTACACGGCTTTAGTCGGTCATTACTACTCAGGAAAGCACCACAAAACCGTCAAGGGTATTAATCTCATCACGCTTTATTACACGGACATCAAAGGCTACAACTTGCCCGTTAATTTCCGTATTTACAATCCAGCCGATGGCAAAACTAAAAATGACTACTTTGTCGATATGCTGAAAGAAGTACTGGCATGGGGACTCGAACCTGCATGTGTTACCGGTGACTCTTGGTATAGCAGTATTGGAAACCTCAAAGCTGTGAAAAACAATGGTTTGGGTTTTATGTTCGCTGTTAAAAGCAACCGTACTGTCTCTGTGCAAAAGGGTAACTACCAACAGGTGCAGAGCCTGGAGATTCCCGAAGAAGGAAAAACTGTATGGCTACGTAACTTTGGTCATGTACGACTCTACCGGACGCGACTCAAAAACGAGCTGCGCCATTACGTTGTTTACACTCCTCATGTCGGAGCAGATCTATCTCCACGATCTGATTTTGATCAGCTGCACCAACATCATTGGGCGATCGAAGAGTATCACCGGGCATTAAAGCAACTCTGCAACATCGAGCGTTTTCAGGTGAGAGGGGAGCGACAGGTCCGGAATCATATTTTTGCGGCTATCTTTGGCTATACCTGTCTTCAGGCGATGAAAGTATCAGGGTCACTCAGAAGCGTCTATAGCGTCAGGAAAGACGCCCTCAAAGAAGCTACCTGGGATTTCATAAAAAGCTTCTCCGAGGGGAAGGAATGGTTGAGGCCATTTTTTGCCGGACCTGTCAATGCGTAAGTTCTACTATTTATAATAATTAACTGATAATTTGGCTCTTAAACAACACAACAATAATATCCAATATGGATGTGTTGAAGGACGAATAAAATGAATGTCAGCTTTATGTCAACCCAAGGCGCTAATCATTTTTCGCCAATACATTTAAAATCGGTGCTCGAAGATGTCGCTCATAATGGCTTACTTTTAGGCGAGTATGCCAATATTGTTAATCAGCAACCGCATATAAAAGTGAAAGTCTGTGCCATGAAGATGACGGAGGCTTTTAGAAACAGTCAGTTTGTCATAAAAAAACAGGCGCAGTTTTATAATCAGCAGATTTTATCGCAGTTGCTCAGCATGCTCGAACGGTGTGAAGTGATAGCCGGTGAGCAAATTAGCCGCAGTGCTCATATTCAACCAACACTGGTCAATGACTCCGATCAGGTTCTCCGAAAGAAGATGGCACACCTTGTTGAGAGCTTAAGTGCCGATTTTAATCAACACTATGCGACGGCAAAAGCGCTGTCTGTGGATATGAAATCGCTCTATCAGCAAGCAAAGTCTGAATCAGACAATCTGGCCCGGCACATGGAAGATTACTTTCATCAGCTGCCTTACGGTAGTGAAAATGCGCAGTCAATAATGACGGCAATTGATCTGCTGGAGGAAAGCATTGGTCAGGCACTGGAGAACCGAATAGCCGCCACGGCTTCGACCCATAGAGAGGTCGAGGAAGATCAAGCGCTTAGCGATGATCGCCAACAACACCCCTTATCAATAGAGCGTCTTCTGGAACAAAAAAGAGCCCTTTATGCCGAGTTAGCTTTTGTGAGCCCATCATTGGTAGCTGTCAAAAAGATAGAGTCACAGTTACGCCTTTACAGCCATTGCATCTATAGATTGTCGGGATCAACGAAAAGGTTAGCAGCTTGCTGGGGGCGTATTACGAATAATTTTGCAATACAGGCTCATCAGTTAGGCTCTCAGTCAGATTCTAACCAGTGGTTTAAAGTACTTACCCATGATATCCCTCTTGCTAACCAGTACTGGGAACGGCTGGCTCAGCATATAGGAGAGATTAAAACGAAATTTTCTGACAGTCCTCAGGTAGAAGAGTAATGACCAAGCAGTTAACTCGGGATTGACTGCTCTCAACCCCGAGTCATGCCTTGTTAATCACTCATGTTACGCACTCATCCATTGCCCTGAGCTGATCGAAGGATGATCTCAGTGCAGATAGATAAAGCTTGGCTCTCAGCTCAAAGTGGTTCAATCTTAGCTTGTTGGTTAATACCTCCAAGCGCAATGCCGAGTATATCGGCATAAATAAATGATTACTCTGCGTTCGTACAGTATGGCTGGGTGACTTGGCCATAGCTGCATTGGATTTCAGTGTTTTATGGAAGACTTCAACTTTCCACCGTTTTTTGTAGATTGCTTTCAAAGCCTCTGCGTCACACTCAAGATCACTGCATATCAGATAGAGAATACCCTTGCTTCCGTCTTTGTTTTTAAAGACTTGTCTGAAGAGCAGGACGGGGAAGTCAACACCAGAAATCCAGCCCTTGATAGGTTTTTCTTCTGAGAAACCAACAGTATCTATACCAGGGCTTACGCATCAATGGTTACTGTAAAATCTTAATTGCTAGTGAATTTACCTAGATATTTATCTGTATTCGTGATTATTATGCACTCTTAACCTTTTTTGAATGACAGTGGCTGTATATTACGGAGGGTTTACATCGAAAAAAAATTGATCAATTATTTGGGGTATATGAACGTCTCTTCTGACACAGGAGCTACAGAAGATAAACCATAGTTCCAATATGATGCGTAAGCCCTGATCTATACGTTGTGAGCAGCCCTTCTTTTTATCTTCCAGGCTCAGTGATACATTGCGATTTGACTTGCAAGCCATCACAAAATGCTTATCGCATTCGTGTCGTATATACATCATATTTTCATTGGCGCAGAACCAGCTGTCAGCGAGAACGTCACGAAATTTGAGACGGTTATCGCAACAGACTTTCAACATGCTACGAAAGTCTTCGTTTTTGGTTGTCTCAGCCTTACGCTTCAATTTTTTGGTTTTAATATCGGAGTACTGAATCGGTTTTTCTATCAGTTTATAGGCAACAGGAATCGAGAGTTCTTCAGCATGATAGACGAAGTTAAGTTGATTAATCCCCTTTACTGAACGACCAAATGTATGATCAAAATGCCACGAAATAAGACTATTTTCATCGCTGTAGAGCTTCTCTTGAATGGTATCATCTGCAATGAGAACAGCATCCTCTGTCTCAATCTCATGCACTGTTGTTTTGACCTGTTGCCAAAGGGTCTTGCTGTCGAAGTGATTGCGGGATAACAGACGAGTTACCTGATCATGACTGTATTTACCATCCAGCAAGGACGACAGCTGTGTTGCTGTAGTTTTGCCGAATGAGGACAGAAGGTAATCGCTATACAGTGCAAAGAGTTCTTTGTTCATGCTTGACAATATGGCAAGTTTTGCTCAGTGCGTAACATGAGTTAATCAATAAGCTGGTATTCGTCTCGCAAAATAGCAATGATGTCTTCTTTAGGATGGGAAGAAAGCACTGGGCGCTGCCCTGTGATTTTTTCAGCAATACTTAGGTAAGTGTCTGATATTGCCATCAGTACGCTTTCTGGCAATGCATTATTTTCCGCAAGGGCTGCACGTTCAGCCATTCTGCTTTTATTGAGTAAAATGTCGGGATCCGGAAAATGCTTGAGCAGCAGCTGGCGGAACGCTTCTTTTGAATTTTCGACAACCTTCCCTTTACGATAAGCAGGCCCATCCCAAATACGCGAAGAGTCAGGGGTGCCCACTTCATCCATATAAATGAGCTTTTCCTTGCCTGTTTTGTCAGTCACGTAGCCAAATTCAAACTTGGTGTCTACGAAGACTTGATCCAGTTGAGCCAAGGCATCACTAATAGCAGCAAACCCTTCTTGCAGTAATACCTCGTAGCGATCAATATCTTCCTGAGAGCGGAAGTTGAACGCTGTGGCGTTTTGCTCAATATTCTCACGCGTGATATTCACATCATCAACTTCAGGAACACCGGTAATACCGGTCAGCACACCTTTGGTGGAGGGTGTAATTAACAGTTCGGGAAGTTTCTGATCTTTTTCCAGTCCGTCTGGCAGCGGGATACCACAGCACGCTCGCTGCCCTTTGGCGTAGTCGCGCCACATAGAGCCTGTAATATACTGGCGGGCAATGGCTTCAATCATGACCGGACGGGCTTTTTGGACAATCCAGACCAACGGGTGAGGGACTTCCAGAATATGGCTGTCAGCCAGACCCTGCTCACGGAACAGATTGAACCAGTGGTTAGAGGTCGCATTCAGTGCAGCGCCTTTACCAGGGACACCATTCATGCCCCCTTCGCCTCGCCAGATGCAGTCAAAGGCAGAAATACGGTCACTGATGACCATGATCGCCAGAGAGGCATCAGCCGCCACATCGTAGCCGCGTTCAGCAATCAGCCGATGGCTATCAGCCTCCGTCAGCCAGTAGACCGATCGCACCTTGCCACTGTGCACCGGTTGATCTGAACGTATCGGTAAGTCATTGTTTACCGCCAATACTTTATCAGCAAGAGCCATAGCCAACTGTCCTGTTATTTATTGGGCAAAAGCGGGGAAAGTCTAACAGATATTGGAAAGGTTGCCATATCTGTTAAGCCCACTGTAAGCGAAAAAATTGTCTTATTGATTAGTTGGTCTAGTACTCCGTCCGGCAGAAGATGATAGTTTACTGAAGGCTATTTTCATAACTCCGAGTCCATAACACCGGAGTTATTATGACCATCAAATATCATGTTCGACTCAGCGAGGAAGAACGATCAATACTTGAACGGCTTATCAAGCAGGCAAAGCCCAAAGTTGCACAACACAAAAAACGTAAAGCCAATATCCTTCTGGCTATCGATGAAAACCATGATCCACTGCAGCATGATCAGGTAGCCAAAGCTTTCCATGTTAGGCCGCTTACTATCACTCGCCTCAGGCAACGATTTGTTGAAGAAGGGCTTGATTGCGTATTCTGGCTTCCCTTGAACACTCATTCTGGTAACCGATGAACACCGATTCTGGTAACGCTTGAACACCCATTCTGGTTTCTCGTGAACACTTTTCCGTGTTTTCCAGAATCGGTGTTCAAGCCACCATATTCAGGGATTTGGTGTAAACCCTTCAACCGCTTATGCATTGATTTTCCTTAACTTTGGCCGCTCTTATCTTTAACAAAAGAGGGAGCTGCCATGACTGATCAAAGGATATCCATGCGTAAACTACGAGACATTCTTCGTTTACGGTACGACAACGAACTCAGCATCCGGGAAATATCCCGCAGTGCTCGGGTCAGCGTTGGTGCCGTATCCAATTACGTTTAGGCATTCGAGGCATCGGATCTGCAGTGGGCACAGACACCCCAGGTGAGCGAACCTGAGTTGATTCACGCCCTGTTCCCGGAAGCTCCACTACCGGGTCGCAAAGGACTGACTGATCCTGACTGGGCAAAAGTCCATCAGGAACTCAAGCGCAAGGGCGTGACTAAACAATTGCTCTGGGAAGAGTATTGCCAGGCCCATACCCTCAACGCTTAGAGTGCCGAGATAAATCGGCAAGATGTCACGGGTGAAAGTCCCTGTGGGGAAAGACTGGCGGGTCGCCCCAGCTCCGAGTCATGCGTCCGTTACCGTAAGGTGACAGATGAAGCGTTGACAGGGGTGTCTGTAGGCCAAGTATTGAGCTGCGAAATCAGGTTTTTTGAGGTGCTAATGTTGTTAAGCGAAGCAGAAAGCAATACCACTGGACGCGTTATACCGCAAGTATCCAGAGGGCCTCGCGCAGTCGTAGACCTTGTGCATGCAGATAAGCATCTTGTGCGGAACTCGGGAGATCCTGCCATTCTCTCCTGTATTAGCCATAGGAGTCGCAATGGGGAAGGCTAATCACCACACGCCTATTGCTGTTGGTAGGAAGTCGGACAGGCGAATAGGACCTAAGAAGCAGCCGAACAAAACAGAGTATTCTGTCGCGGAGGTTGTGGAGGAAAGTGGCCTGACCAAGAGGAATGCTCAACAAGGAGTCGGCGACCGGACTCAGAGCCGGAATAACGCTTCGTTCAACTTGTTGGGTATACGTCAAGCAGCAGCAAAGGACAGCTGTTTACAATTCACCGCCTTGTTCCACCACCTCACCCTGGATTTACTGAAAGGAAGTTTCTTTCAGTTGAAACGGAATTCAGCGGCGGGGGTGGATGGTGTAACTTGGCGATCCTATCAGCGGGAGCTGGATATCCGGCTGAAATCCTTGCACGAACGAGTGCACAGAGGAAGTTATCGACCACGTCCTGCTCGAAGGGTTTTCATCCTCAAAGCAGACGGGAGCGAGCGTCCCCTAAGTGTTCTATGTTTAGAGGATAAAATTGTCCAACAGGCCGTAGTCAAGGTGTTGGAAGGGATTTATGAGGAAGATTTCCTTGGCTTTTCTTATGGGTTTCGCCCTATGAGAAGCCAGCACGACGCATTAGATGCGTTGACGGTGGGAATCAAGAGAACCTCGGTGAATTGGGTGCTGGATCTGGATATTCGGAAATTTTTCGACCAGGTCGACCATGATTGGCTAATCAGGTTTTTAGAGCACCGGGTGAAAGACAAGCGCATTATTCGCTTGATAAAACAGTGGATAAAGGTAGGGCATTATGAAGACGACGGTCGACATTCCCGAAGCGTAGTTGGGGTACCACAAGGATCAGTGATATCACCCTTACTATCCAATATTTATCTGCACTATGTGTTCGATCTTTGGGTTAATCAATGGCGTAAAAAGTATGCGCAGGGCAAGGTTATGGTTGTGCGCTACGCCGACGATAGTGTGTTGGGCTTCCAGTGTGAAGGGGATGCACAGACCTTTCTTGATGAACTCGGCAATAGGCTAAAACGGTTCGGGCTGTCTCTGCATGAGAATAAAACCCGTCTTCTTCGTTTTGGACGATTTGCCAAGAGTGAGCTAAAGAAATCAGGAGGAGGAAAGCCAGAGACCTTTGAGTTTCTTGGTTTCACACACTTTTGTAGTGTAACCCGAGTCAGTGGACGCTTCACGGTCGTCAGAGAAACCAGTAAGAAGAGAGTGAGGGCAACGCTGCAAGACATTAAATCCTATCTTCTAAAACACAGGCACGATGCTGTGCCGGAACAGTTGGAGTGGTTGAAACGTGTCATTCAAGGGCATATGAACTACTTCTCGGTACCGGGTAATAGTCGAAGGGTAAATGCTTTCAGGACTGAAGTGCAGAAGATTTGGTACAAAGCGCTAAGGAGACGCAGCCAAAGAAGTAGACTGAACTGGAAGAAGTTTGGAGCTTTTGTAAATACTGTGTTGCCTGACGTAAAAGTGCTTCACCCATGGCCAGAGCAGCGGTTTGACGTCAAATACTCGAGGTAGGAGCCGTATGCATTAGTAGTGCACGTACGGATCTGCGCAGGGGGTGCCGGGCGACCGGCATTCCTACTGTGACCAGCTACTCTCAGTACTGTTACCGATACCGGCAGTGGCGTGGCTGCCAGAAGCGCTCCATGCGTCAGCACCATGCAGCGGGTGAAAAACTGTTTGTGGACTATGCTGGCCCGACAGTGTCCATTATCAACCCGGAGACGGGTGAAATAGCCCACAACGCCCAGATCTTTGTAGCGGTATTGGGCGCGTCCAATTACACCTACGCTGAAGCAACGCTATCACAGAAATCTGAAGACTGGCTGGGGTCCCATGTGAGGGCGTTTGAGTTCTTCGGTGGTGTGCCGCAGATGGTGGTGCCCGACAACCTGAAGAGTGCTGTTAGCAACGCCTGCCGTTATGAGCCGGATCTAAACCCGGCCTATCAGCACCTGGCTAACCACTACCAGATAGCTGTGGTGCCTGCCCGTCCCTATAAACCAAAGGACAAGGCCAAAGCCGAGGTAGGTGTGCAAGTGGTGGAGCGCTGGATACTCGCCAGACTACGCCACGAGACGTTTTTTACCCTGGCCGAACTGAATCACCGCATCCGATCGCTGCTGACGGAACTGAACCTGAAGCCCTTCAAGCAGCTGCCAGGCACACGGCGGAGCACGTTTGAGCAGTTGGATGAGCCTGCCCTGCACCCCCTGCCCAAACAACCCTTTGTCTTCGCAGAGTTCCGTAAGGCCCGAGTGCATATCGATTATCACATCACCTACAAAGGTCACTACTACTCCGTTCCTCACCAAGTGGTAAAACAAGAAGTAGAAGTACAGGCTACAGAGCACTGCATCACGGTCTACGCCAAAGGTAAGGCTGTCGCCAGCCATGCCCGCAGACATACCTCCGGTTTTACGACATTGACTGCGCATATGCCCCAGCGGCATCAGAAACACAAGGAGTGGACACCCCAGAGGCTGCTTAACTGGGCCAAAGATGTTGGGCCAGAAGTGCTTTGTTTTATCCAGCACCTGCTGGTATGTCGGGATCACCCTGAGCAAGCCTATCGTGCGGGTCTGGGGTTGTTGAACCTGCAAAGAGACTATGGTTCACAGAGGCTCAACAACGCCTGTGCCCATGCCCGGAAGATACATGGCTACCAACTAAAACAGGTTCGCTCAATCCTGAAGTCGGGTAAGGATCAGCAGCCCCTTGAGCCAGAACAGGCATCCACCACAGAAGCACTGCATGAGCCCCATGAGAATATCCGTGGCGCAGTGAGCTACCAGTAATCAGAGGCAGTACCATGATCAATCAAATCTTGACCCGACTTCGGTCACTGCGGCTGACTGGGATGGCTGATGCTCTTAACCAGCAACTGGAGCAACCAGGCAACTATGACAGTCTCAGCTTTGAGGAGAGGTTGGCGCTTCTGGCAGAACAGGAAGAGACTGAGCGGTGCAACAAGCGCCTGGCAAGGCTACTCCGAAGCGCCCGGTTCAAACTGGCTGCACGTATGTAGAACTTACGCATTGACAGACATCCAAAAAAATTGCTAGATCAGCAAAAAAACAGTGGATGTCGTCGTGCGTAGAAAAATAACAAAACCAACAACAGCCAAGTGCGACCTCCCGAAGTATACGGGGTTTCTACTCTGTGAACCCAAATCAGCCACCTGTACCCGTCTTAGCGAATTGAGTGATATATCGCATGACAGTGTTAACCGCTTTCTCCAACGTGAAAACTTTGCTCCTGAAGATCTTTTTCTAGAAGCGTCAGCAAGGCTTATTCTTGAAGGTGGGACGCTATCGGTTGATGATACGGTGCTGGATAAACCTTATACCCATTACACGGCTTTAGTCGGTCATTACTACTCAGGAAAGCACCACAAAACCGTCAAGGGTATTAATCTCATCACGCTTTATTACACGGACATCAAAGGCTACAACTTGCCCGTTAATTTCCGTATTTACAATCCAGCCGATGGCAAAACTAAAAATGACTACTTTGTCGATATGCTGAAAGAAGTACTGGCATGGGGACTCGAACCTGCATGTGTTACCGGTGACTCTTGGTATAGCAGTATGGGAAACCTCAAAGCTGTGAAAAACAATGGTTTGGGTTTTATGTTCGCTGTTAAAAGCAACCGTACTGTCTCTGTGCAAAAGGGTAACTACCAAAAGGTGCAGAGCCTGGAGATTCCCGAAGAAGGAAAAACTGTATGGCTACGTAACTTTGGTCATGTACGACTCTACCGGACGCGACTCAAAAACGAGCTGCGCCATTACGTTGTTTACACTTCTCATGTCGGAGCAGATCTATCTCCACGATCTGATTTTGATCAGCTGCACCAACATCATTGGGCGATCGAAGAGTATCACCGGGCATTAAAGCAACTCTGCAACATCGAGCGTTTTCAGGTGAGAGGGGAGCGACAGATCCGGAATCATATTTTTGCGGCTATCTTTGGCTATACCTGTCTTCAGGCGATGAAAGTATCAGGGTCACTCAGAAGCGTCTATAGCGTCAGGAAAGACGCCCTCAAAGAAGCTACCTGGGATTTCATCAAAAGCTTCTCCGAGGGGAAGGAATGGTTGAGGCCATTTTTTGCCGGACCTGTCAATGCGTAAGTTCTAGTATGGAAGACATCGACTATGAACATCCACGAGGACTCAAGCAGACTCAGATAGCCAGCCTGGCCAGCGGTGATTGGCTAGTTCGTCATCGAAACCTGCTGATCACCGGCCCCTGCGGTACAGGCAAGAGCTACCTGGCATGTGCTCTGGGGCATATGGCCTGTTTGAAGGGACGCAGTGTTCACTATTATCGGATGTCCCGGCTGCTGGAAGAACTCACCCTGGCTCATGGGGATGGCAGTTACAGCAAACAGTTGAAGCTGTTGGCTAAAACTGACCTTCTAATACTGGACGACTGGGGGTTGGAACCTCTGACACAGCAGCACAGGAATGATCTGCTGGAAATCATGGATGACCGGCATGAGCACAGCTCAACCATCGTCACCAGCCAACTGCCGACCAAACAGTGGCATGGAAGCATTGGTGATGAAACATTGGCCGACGCCATTCTGAACCGACTGATGCACAATGCTCACCGGTTAACACTGAAGGGAGAATTCATGCGAAAGAAGCTCGGAAAACTGGAAGCAAATGAACACCTGGTCTAAGACTTAGGCAGGGCAATGTATAAACGGTTTGAGGTGTTCAAGCAAACCAGAATAAGCATTGATGTTGCTGTCAATGGAAAACTAAGCAGCCACGGTCGGGTACGTAAACTCGATGGCGAAGCCGAAACTCACCTTATTGCCCTTACCTGCTCACCACCACCGGAAGGAGCCAGCCGATGGACGCTAAACTTACTGACAGATCGCATGATTGAGCTCAGATACGTCGAATCGATTTCCAGAAGCACAGTACATGAGGGGCTAAAAAAAATGAGCTTAAGCCCTGGCAAAAAAAGGAATGGTGTATACCTGCGGAAGAAAGCGCCAACTTTGTGAGTGCGATGGAGGATATTCTTGAAGTCTATAAACGTCCTCTTGATCCAAGGCGTCCGCTTGTTTGCCTTGATGAAAGTAGCAAGCAGCATGTTAAAGAAGTCGTTAATCCAATGCCTGTTGAGCCTGGAAAACCGGAGCGTTATGACACAGAGTATGAACGTAATGGCGTCAGCAATCTGTTCATGATGTTTGAACCCTTGACAGGTTGGCGGCATGTTGAGGTGACTGATCGTAGGACAGCGATTGATTGGGCTCATCAAATCAAGTTTCTGGTCGATGTTCGCCACAAAGATGCAGAGAAAGTTATACTGGTTGGAGACAACTTGAACACGCATTCTCCCGCATCACTTTATAAAGCTTTTTCCCCAGAAGAAGCCCGCAGAATGATTGATAAGCTTGAGTTTCATTACACCCCAAAGCATGGCAGTTGGCTGGATATGGCCGAAATTGAGCTGAGTATACTGAGTCGCCAATGTCTGGATCGGCGTATTGTTACCGCCAGCTAACTATGTCCCCATTTCGGCATGGTTCAAATCAAGTGAACACTTTCATGTCTATGGAGGCCATCAGTACAGCACATTTTCAGCAGGTTGATTATAATGCCAGGTTACTCAGCCTATCCTGTTATTTTGATCAACTTTAGAGCCTGTACATGCAAAGACGTTTATCCCCTGAATGCAAGAAATCTATTGGCCTACAGGCTATTGCCGAAAATAACATATCTCATATTGCCAGGCTGCATCAGGTGTGCAGAAACACTGTCTACACGCAAAAACAACTCACTCAATCGGCAGTCAATGAAGCCTTCATGGATCAAGATCCAGATGATCAGACTCTATTCCATCTACCGGTCACCAAAGCCTTCCTTCACCAAGTGGTACTGGGAATCTTATTGATCTGCAAGGGAAGTTATCGCAGTGCGCAGATGTTCCTACATGACCTGTTTGACACGGATATGTGTATCGGAACCATTTTCAACATCCACAACCATGCTTGTCATAAAGCGTCTGAGATTAACGCCTCCTACGATCTTGGCTCAATCAGACAGAGCGCCTCTGATGAAATATATCACCGTAATAAGCCTCATTTAGCAGTCGTTGATATCGAAAGCCGTTACTGTGCGAGCCTTACACGAGAAGATAGCCGTGACGCAGAAACCTTGGCTATTCACCTCCTGGTGCTTACAGAGCAAGGCTTTCATCCCAAGGTTAATATCAGCGATCAAGCGCTCGGGATGAGCAATGCATTCAAAGAGATACTGCCAGACACTGAGCATCGTTTTGACCACTTCCACCTGATCAAAGCAGGGAAGGAACTGGTCAGGTACCTAAAAAACAAAAGAGAATCAGCAATAACGGCCCATATTAAGCTGCTTGAAAAAATGGAACGAGCAAAGAAAAAAAGTAAGGGGCACACTCTTTCAACGAAGCTCGCCCTGGTCAATAGAAATACGACACAGGCAGAGGCTATCTATCGTCATGTTTCCACACTGAATGTCTGGCTCCAGCATGATATTTTACAGCTGCCAGGGCACAACCCCGTTGATAGAGAAAAGCTCTTTGATTTCGTACTGGAGGAGCTGTCTGCAGTGGCTGACACCTCTCCACGTATCATGGCCTTTGTGATATCCCTGACTCACCAAAAGGACAACCTATTGGCCGCCAGTCATGTGTTGAATAGAGAGTTCCAACAGATTGCAGCCCGCTACGCTATTGCTGCGCAAGACGTCTGGGATATATGCGATGTGACCCGATACGATATACAAGCACCGAGCTACCACAAAAAAGCCGACGTATTGGCATCACGGATGGGGCCGATCTTCGAGCCCATCGCAGATGAGGTGCTGAAGGTAATCGCCGAAACCCCTCGGTGCAGCTCAATGGTAGAGAATTTCAACAGCAGACTCAGGCCCTATCTGGACTCCCGTAAACAAATTACCTCTGAGAGCCTCAATCTAATCCGGTGCGATCTGAATCATCACGTGTTTCTCCGGAGTAAGCATGCTTACATGCAAGGAAAAACACCAGCCGAGGTGCTGACCGGCAATCCTCATCCCAATTGGCTGGAAATACTGGGGTTCCAGCGCTTCAGAAAAGCTGCATAAACTAACTCTCTTGTTGAGTCATTTCTATACCAGTCTCTGGTAGGGTTATGTTTGTTTGGTGTTCACTAAAAACAGCTGTTTTTGAACCATGCCGTGTTGCTGGCTCATAATGTAGTAATGAACTTCCATGGTAACTTTACTGCCCACCTGCCTGTCTCTTTGGATCGCACCTATCTGCTGGAGGCCTACCCACTTCTCAGCTTCTGGGATAGATGACAAGTCACTGCTAACCCAACCCATTCTATATTCATACCGGCCGTGACCTTTCTCTATGGTTTCAGAGTAATCGAAGCCGAGCCGAGGTAATGGCGCATCGTGGTATTGCTGGTCAAAGTACTGTTTGATTTGTTTATAAAGCTTGCCTTGGTTACCTTTGACAGGCAGTACATAGTTTCCTCCCTGTTCGATACAGACGCCAACTATCTCCTTTTGGCAATTCAACGCATCAGCAGTGATAAGACGGTTCTTCAAACAAATAGACTTCAGCAACTCAGGCACTGCTGTTATTTCGTTAGACTTACTGTCTACTTTTCGCTGACATAACACCATTCCTGCACCTGTACTGAAGGCGCTGACCATATGAATGGCCTTTTTTGCCTTGCTTCGCGAACCCCGCAAACATTTCCCGTCAATGGGAAGAATATCAACATCGTTACCAACGATATTGCCTACAGTAGCAGCCATCCAGCGAGTAAAGCACTCTTCGAAAACAAGAGGGTCTAGCAAACAGAACAGGCGATAAAACGTATCATGAGAAGGAATACCATGAGGCAGTTCAAGAAAGCCTTCGAGCCAATCCTGCTTACTCTCACCAAACTCAGCCATTGCAGCCCAAGTGTTTGCGCCACAGAGAACAGCACAAATAGCAATGACTAGAATATCTATGAATTTATGGAGGCACATGGATGTACAGCGCGGATCATCAATATTTTCTATGTACTGAACCAAGGTATTCTGGACTGACTTCATGAAATGAACCAACCGAGAAAGGAAGTGCATATAGTGTGGCTTATACAGTGGACCTTAGTTCACCATTGATGCGTCAGCCCTGGATACTCTACTTGTTCTCATCCGGATAACGCACAAAAAAACACACACACTACCTTGCAATGAGGTTGCTGGAGTGAGTCACATAGGCGCCTCAAACAATGAACGATGGGTGTCTATCTTTAATTTGGCTCAATGCCTTAGAAATTAAATGAAAAAGAATATTTTTCTCTGTTCAACCCAAAAGGAATACTCAAAAAAACCGTGAAAAAGTATCCATCGATATTAGCAATGTCGGCTCTGTTCAAAATAATTGTGGGTAGCATAAACTATACTTCCTGATATTGGTTTCGGCGATATCATGGAGCCATTGTTATGCAAGATGATCAGTTTCAGGTTGTTACCGCCAGCTAACTATGTCCCCATTTCACCAGTTTGAGATGTCCGGTTTTTAACAATAGTACGGGTTGTCGGATTTTCCGAACACGTTGCTATTGCCTGGGTTATTTTTCCTTACTAGAACTTACGCATTGACAGACATCCAAAAAAATTGCTAGATCAGCAAAAAAACAGTGGATGTCGTCGTGCGTAGAACCTAAATCCTGCAAATAATATCGAAATAAAAGTTGCAATCACCCGTGAATAAAGAGATTAAATGATGTTTTCGTTTCATAAAGCATCACTTTTTCAATGAGCAAAAAAAACAAGTCAAAAGCACGTTTGAAGCAGCGGAAGGTACATTTCACTCAAGCTAAAAAGCCGCTTACCAGTCAGGCTGGACTTATCCCTGTGTTTCGCTTCCTGAACCGGATGGGGCTGGCCGACCTACTGGACAAACGGATTAATATTCAACGAGGCTCTAATGCCACTTTCCAACTGTCAGATGTCATTCTGATGGTAACCACCGGCATTCTGGCAGGTGCCAAAAGTCTGATGAAAGTGTGCACGGTCTGGCAGGATAGCGTTCTCCGAGAATGCACCCGTTTTCAACGCATTCCTTGTGACAGTCAATTTGGACGCATTTTAAAGCTGTTCCACTTTGCCAGCGTCGTTGAACTGGAAACCGCTGTCCACGAAATGAGGGAGAGTGTTTGGAAACAGGCACTGCGCTCAGGAACATCTACCGTTTATGCTTTTAAACAGGTCACCATTGACCTCGATTCTACGGTAAAAACCTGTTTTGGTTTTCAGGAAGGCGCAAAGAAAGGGTTTAACGAGAAAAAAAGAGGGGCGCTGTCGTACCACCCGCAGCTGGCCTTTTGCGCGGAAACCAAAGAAGTGCTGCAGGGTTGGTTACGAAGTGGTGATGCCTACACTGCTAATGGCTCCATAGAGTTTATGAAACAGTTGCTGGTTACTCTGCCTTCCCACATGAAGATTTTTTTCAGGGCTGATAGTGGCTACTTTGGTGGACCATTACTGACCTATCTGGAGGATTTAGGACATCGTTATCTGGTTAAGGTCAAACTGAAGAATCTACACAAACTGTTAATCCCGCAAGACTGGCAACCTGTCGTGCATCAGCCAGGGTGGGAGTGGTGCGAGTTTCAACACTGCTGTGGTGACTGGGACCGGGCTCGTTGCTTCGTGGCTGTCCGGCAAAGAAAGATCGGGAAGCCAGAAAACACCCAGTGCGAATTGTTAGACCCGAAGCCAGAGTACGACTACTTCTGCTACGTGACTACTGAGTCGTTGAGTCCATGGGAGATCCATAAAGCGTATGGCAAGCGGGCTACCTGCGAAACCTGGATCGAAGAGTGCAAAAACCAGATGGCTCTCGGGCAGATCAAAACCGATCATTTCATGGCAAACAGTGCGCTTATGCAATGTGCAATACTGGCCTACAATACAACACGTTGGATGGCACTGATGAGTGGGAATCGTCAGTTGATGAAGTGGGAGCCGGAAAGCATTCGCTGCTATATGATACGGGTTGCCGGAAAACTGTTGACAGGTAACAGGCAGTTGACCGTTGCCAGTAACAAAGAGCATCTCTACCAAACGGAGTGGGATGCTTGGCTAGCAGTAGGTGACTGTTTGTAAATAGCGAACAATGGATGATTAGAAAAACATTCTGCTAATGCGGAAGGAGTTATCGCGCCCTGATATCAGGAATAGCAGTAAGATGAACCAAACACGACGGCTCATGTGATTAAAATCCACTGAAAAGGTAAATATTTGCTCGATAGTAGCATAATCAGAATCAGGAGGGCTTGATCAGTTGCTGCGATTGACCTGTTCGGGTTTGGATTGCAGGATTTAGGTAGAAAAATAACAAAACCAACAACAGCCCAGTGCGACCTCCCGAAGTATACGGGGTTTCTACTCTGTGAACCCACATCAGCCACCTGTACCCGTCTTAGCGAATTGAGTGATATATCGCATGACAGTGTTAACCGCTTTCTCCAACGTGAAAACTTTGCTCCTGAAGATCTTTTTCTAGAAGCGTCAGCAAGGCTTATTCTTGAAGGTGGGACGCTATCGGTTGATGATACGGTGCTGGATAAACCTTATACCCATTACACGGCTTTAGTCGGTCATTACTACTCAGGAAAGCACCACAAAACCGTCAAGGGTATTAATCTCATCACGCTTTATTACACGGACATCAAAGGCTACAACTTGCCCGTTAATTTCCGTATTTACAATCCAGCCGATGGCAAAACTAAAAATGACTACTTTGTCGATATGCTGAAAGAAGTACTGGCATGGGGACTCGAACCTGCATGTGTTACCGGTGACTCTTGGTATAGCAGTATTGGAAACCTCAAAGCTGTGAAAAACAATGGTTTGGGTTTTATGTTCGCTGTTAAAAGCAACCGTACTGTCTCTGTGCAAAAGGGTAACTACCAACAGGTGCAGAGCCTGGAGATTCCCGAAGAAGGAAAAACTGTATGGCTACGTAACTTTGGTCATGTACGACTCTACCGGACGCGACTCAAAAACGAGCTGCGCCATTACGTTGTTTACACTCCTCATGTCGGAGCAAATCTATCTCCACGATCTGATTTTGATCAGCTGCACCAACATCATTGGGCGATCGAAGAGTATCACCGGGCATTAAAGCAACTCTGCAACATCGAGCGTTTTCAGGTGAGAGGGGAGCGACAGGTCCGGAATCATATTTTTGCGGCTATCTTTGGCTATACCTGTCTTCAGGCGATGAAAATATCAGGGTCACTCAGAAGCGTCTATAGCGTCAGGAAAGACGCCCTCAAAGAAGCTACCTGGGATTTCATAAAAAGCTTCTCCGAGGGGAAGGAATGGTTGAGGCCATTTTTTGCCGGACCTGTCAATGCGTAAGTTCTACTTACTTTTTAACAGCCCTGCTTTGCGCTTTTCTTTCAGCCGGTAACTCTCGCCTTTGATATTTACCGTAGTCGCATGGTGTAGCAGCCGGTCCAGAATAGCAGTCGCAATGACCTGGTCACCAAAAATTTCACCCCAGTCACTGTAGCTTTTGTTGGAGGTCAGAATAGTGCTGGCCTTCTCATAACGTCGGGTAACCAGTCGGAAGAACAGACTCGCTTCTTCGCGGCTCATGGGTAGGTAACCAATCTCATCGAGTATCAGCAGTCTTGGGTACACCAGCTGCTGCATTTGACGCTCCAACCGGTTTTCCTGTTGCGCCTTTTTTAGGGTGGTCATCAGCTTTTCCAGACTCATAAACACCACACGATGGCCAGCTTCGGCTGCCTTTACCGCCAGAGATATAGCCAAGTGAGTTTTGCCTACACCCGGTGGGCCCAGAAAGACAATATTCTCTGAGCGTTCGACAAACCCCAAGCCTGACAGTTCCCGCATCACTTTCTTGTCAATGCTTGGCTGGAAGCTGTAATCGAATTGTTCCAAGCTTTTAACCCACGGCAAGCGTGCCTGCTTTAGACGACTTTCCAAGCCTTTTTGATGGCGTCCCGCCCATTCTGCACTCAGTATATTCTGAAGGAACTCTCGGTAACTCAAGTCTTTCTTGCTAGCCTGCTCACAGAGGGTGTCCAGGGCATCACCGATATAATCCAGTTTGAGTTTTTCAATGAATCCGTGCAACTGCATCAGGTAACCTCCTCATACTGGCTAAGATCCCGGGTTTCAACGTGCACAGCCTGATAGAGTGGCTGATGGTGCTCCCGGTCACAGACCCAACGGTTTTTCTCTGTGCTAATCAGATGTGTTGCCAGCCAGTTCTCATCCCTGTCATATATCTTCAGCTTCCGATCCAGCCCAATGCGAATGCTAACCGTTTGTTGAGCCACTGAGGTGGGAACACTGTAACGATTACCCAACACATCAATGTAACAGTCAATGGGAACCTGTCGGGTTTCCCGGTAACTGGTGTCAAAACGTATGGATGGTAATGCTTTCAGAGTCACTGACTCACCTTTGAAACGTTCAGCTACCTGTTCCTTCAGTGTGTCCTGAATACGTTGATCAGCGACATTGGTCAACCAGAGTTCTAACTGCTGATTCAGGTGCTCAATGCTTTCAAAGACGCGATAACGCTGGAAGAAGTTCTCTTTGATATAGCGAACCATTCGCTCTGTTTTGCCTTTTGTCCTTGCTCGGTAAGGCTTACAGGCCTTTGGCGTAAACTAATAATGGCTAGCCAGCATCAGAAAGCCCTCATTAAATTTCACGTTGCCATTGGCTGGGTGCTTTAGAACAGCTGCTTTCTGGTTATCCACCAAAATCTGTTGAGGAACACCACCAAACCAATCAAAGCTGCGTATCAGGCTTTCATAAGTATGAGCAGCATCATTAGTGGGAGCTGCCCAGGCGTAGAAGCGGCGAGAATAGCCAAGGGTATTAACAGAGAAATAAACCTTGGTCAGTTGCCCGCCAATGGTCAGGGGGATTTCGCCCCAGTCGTGTTGCAGCTGAAGCCCAGGTGCTGTCTCAAAGCGTGTAGTGGTATTAGCCTTACGCATCACCCGCTTTGGCTGTATATAGCTTCGCAGCAAGGTACGACCACCGATGTATCCTCGCTCCCGGATAATGCTGAAAATGACCTCAGCATTCCAAATGTCATCAGCCAAGAGCTCATCAATGTGCTCTTTATGGGCATCCAGTTTGCCAAGTATCACCCCAGACTGGCGTTTTGGTGAAGGGCCTTGCCGCTTTCATGCCCGGCTGACGGTTTTTCCGGAGACATTGAGTTTATTCGCTATGTCCTTGATAAAGCAGCCACGTCGGCGTAAATCTTTCATCATGAGATAGTCCTCTCTCGTTAGCATGGCCGTCTTCCTGTTGCCTCAATACAACAGACATCGGCCTTGGTTTGTGAGTGGACATCTCAAACTGGTGATAGGGGGACTTTAGGGGCTGTTGGTAACACAGGTGTATCTGGCATCTGTTAAAGCCCTTTCCCCAGAACAACGTCAGTAGTTATGTAACACGCTGTCCCACTATTCACTGAGTAGCCCGCAAGAAGTTCAATGTCAGTTGTTGGAACGTATCAAGTCCTACTTTGACCAGCATCCTCAATGTCCCCGTTGTCACTCTGAATCAATGACCCGCTGGGGACAAAGCTCGGGTCATCAGCGCTATCGTTGCAATGACTGTAAACACACGTGCAATGCTTTGAGCTTTACACCATTAGCGCACTTGCGGGTTCGGGATAAGCTGGATGCTTATTTATCCTGCATGAGTGGAGGGGTAACCTTGCGGCCTGCTGCTGCAGAATGCGAGATCTCTTTGAATACCTCCTTTCACCTTCGGCACAGGCTCATGGCGGTTATCGAGCAAGATGCTACAGGTCAGTTGTCCGGCATTTGTGAAATGGATGAAACCTTTTTCAGAGAATCCTGCAAAGGAGAGCGAGGCTTGGGAGACTCGGCACGAAAGCGTGGAGGCCACGGCTCTCGTAAACAGAAAAGGGGGGAAGTCGGAAAAAAGCCGAAAGAAAAAGTAAAAAAGATTCCTGTAATGGTCGCTTGTGACCGGCAGTCATCATATTAAAGATGCCGTTCTTCAGCATGTCAGCGTTGATGAACTGTCAACACAACTGGCAGGCCAAATACAAGAAGGCAGTACGCTCTGCACTGATGCCTATATGTCCCATGAAAAACTCCATGTATCCCTGGTACAGTTAGTGACAACAGCGGGGGAATACGTTCGAGAGGCTGTTTATCATATTCAAACAGTAAACGCCTATCATAGCGAGCTGAAACGTTGGATTAATGGGCTATTCAAAGGCGTCGCAACAAAATACCTGTCACGCTATCTTGGCTGGAAACGATTCTTAAAGACTCATAAGTTCTCAGAAGAAAGTTTGTGAGATCAAGAAGCCTCACATTGACTCTACCCACAGTTATTGTGAACAGAGCCAGCAATGTCTATTGCTCGGCAATTTAACTTAAATTCTATTTTTTAGGAAGATGTCGCTAGAAAGGAGAAGATTTATTATTAATAACAAATTCCTGTCATTAAAGGGAATTACTCATAATTGCATCTGTGAACAGGAAAAACTTGCACAAACCAACAGCGTTCACATACGTATTGGCTTGTGCCTTTTACCCTTATTTTTTAACCACACCCCGCCACCAGTGCAATAACTCAGACGTAGCATACACCGCTTCTACCCCTTTATTCAGGTTATTATCGCCTGAGCGCTTATGGGCATCTTCAATATTTTTAACACCAATCACCTCGTTGATAATCGGTTTACCAAATTGGTGGGTGACTTCCCTAAAACCATTCACTACTGTGTGGAGCACACTTTCGTCGTGGGATGTTATGCCCTCTAATACAACACCAAAGGCAATCACTGCATCAAGCTCTGTGTCAGCATCGAATAACACTCTGGCAGCAAAGGGAATCTCCAGAGAGCCGGGTACCCGATGTATAGAAATGTTCTCAGTTTTAACATCAATGGCTCGCAGCTCGTGATGTGCCCGGTCAATCATGGACTCAATACAGTCACTGTGCCAGCGAGCACCGACAATGGCGACTTTTGCGTCAGGGATTTTATGAAATTCACCCGGTACTTTTGGTAGACCTGCACCCATTGCTTTACTTCCTCGGTGATTAATTGAGATTTGCCAATGACTCAAAGCCCTTACCTACTTTATTGGGTATGAGCTCAGTGACATCGTAGTCTGCTATACCTGTTTTATAAAACGACAAGTCCAGGAGCCACGCTTTACATTAAAACCAGGGCCAGCGCTCAGCGATTACATTTAAACCTTCAAATGGCACTGCATCCAATAACGAAGATAACGCCCCGCGCTCAGGGATTTCAAGGTTTGGCGCAACATCATTCAGAGGGTATAACACAAATGCCCGCACATGCATTTGATAATGCGGTATTGTCAACCGCTCGGTATTCACCCGGTGATCACCATAAAGCAGAATATCCAAGTCCAGCGTACGAGGCCCCCACCGCACGGAACGCTCACGCCCGTGTTTGTTTTCGATAGCCTGCAATGTATCCAGCAGTGTGACAGGACTCAGTGACGTCGTCGCTGCAACCACCGCATTACAATAATCAGGCTGACCCGCCGGCCCCACAGGCTCGCTGCGATACAAGCAGGAGCATGCCTCTAGTGCAACGCCTGCTGCAGAGTCTATCTCATCCACAGCGCGTTGCAATTGAAGCCCTGGGTTCTCCAGATTACCGCCCAAGGCAATATAGGCGGTTACTTCAGACATCATACCTCCTGGCCAGGCACCTCTTTGTTGTTGCCATCAGCCCGCTTAGGTTTGCGCCGCTTGCGGCGCTTGTTTTTAACACCGTTCCCTTTTGGGGATGGCTTGTCGCGTAATGCCCGAATCATCGTATGCCTGCCAGCTTCGTCCTCTTCCTGAATGGCTGTCCACCATGAACCGGCATCCTCCAACTGTTCGCCCGATGTCTCTCTGAGTAACAGAAAATCATAAGCTGCTCTGAAACGTGGGTGTTCGAGCAAGCTTTCAACCAACCGAGGCTGTCTGCGTTCCAGGCGTGACTGTAAATCCCAGATTTCACGCACAACCCGTGTAAAACGTTTAGGTATGGCGGTGTGATTGACCTGATTGTCCAATACTGTCGTCGCTGCCTGCTGTAAAGCCGGCACCGGTGGCACACCCTGACTTCTTAAGTCGGAGGCCAGCAGTTGCAACGGACGCCATAACAATGCCGCAAAGAGAAAAGCGGGTGTTACAGGCTTGTCACGTGCCACACGCTTATCAGTACTCGTCAGTGCACGATAGACCAGTTCTTCAAACTGGGTATCATCACTCTCCAAGCGGTGGAATGTTGCCGGGAATAACGGTTCTAGCAGTCCGTATTCCCAGAGTTTGTCGAAGGTATCAACACCCTGCCCTGACTGCAGCAACTTAAGGACTTCATCAAAGAGACGAGCGGTAGGGATATCACGCAGCAAGGGTGCAAGGTCTTTGATGGGGCTCGCCGTATCATCAGCCATGGTCAACTTCAATTTGGCCGCAAAGCGAATAGCCCGCAACATCCGCACCGGGTCTTCCTGGTAACGACGAGCGGGGTCACCAATCAGGCGAAGTGTACGCTGCTCAATATCGGCAATACCGTTACAGTAATCCACCACTGAAAACGTTTGGGATTCATAATAAAGGGCATTAACCGTAAAATCCCGACGCAGCGCATCATCTTCTCTGGAACCGTAGACATTATCTCGCAGAATACGGCCTGACTCAGAGTGATGCGAGTGGTCGGATGCGGGGTTGTCCGCATTATGACTTGCCCTGAACGTGGCGACCTCGATGGTTTCCCGACCAAATAAAATATGTACCAGTTTAAAGCGGCGGCCAATCACTCGCGAATTTCTAAATAGCCGTCGTACTTCCTCAGGTGTTGCGCTGGTTGCAACATCAAAGTCCTTTGGCGTAATCCCGAGATATAAATCTCGAATACACCCACCCACCAGATAGGCCTCAAACCCATTGCTGTTCAAGCGGCTGAGTACCTTTAGTGCATTGTCACTCATGCCTTTTCGAGAGATAGGATGCCTATCTCGTGGTACGACAGGGCCATCGTCTGGTGTTGAAGAAATAGTCAGGGAATTGTTACCCGTTGTTTGTGAGTCTGATTCAATCAACGTTTCAGCCCGCGTGCTTTTATTCATGGTGGATTTTCGGCTGAAGCGCCTGAGGGCAAACCCGGCAATCAGTATAATAACAAGCACAGACAGTGCAGTGCCTAGCAAGTTTTGCATGAAAAATTCTATGTGAGTTATCTATAAAACCAGTCTGCCTTAGCGTGTCTGACAGCCTGTATGTGTGACTCCAAATACCTTCCAGAGGCGCAATCCAAGGCAGAAGCCCTTTTAGGGTGGCATATAAATACGCCTTAACCCTATTAAAAATAGGCTCGCTAACGATGCTAGTAGCGGCTCTCTTCTGTGATACATGACTGTATAGGCCACTTAAAGTGCCATAGTGCGGTAGAGTCTAAGTCCATTATAATAGCATTACCTTGGGATAAGAATAAGTGTCCGTTGATCCTGGTCTATCTGGAACATAAACTTCCCGAGTATATTCATACCCAGCAATCCATCAGTTCCATCGCTACTGCTCATTTCCAGCGCCGCCATCTCAATATTTTCTAATATAAACGTACCAATTTTGAGCGTTTTTACCGTATAAATTGGCGCAAAACGAGGACCGTTCATGGTTTTCAGGTGCGTATGTCCTGTTCGCACAACGGCTTTTTTGCCGTTAAGCTCTTTCAATAATGAGGGTGAAAGAGTTGTTAGCGTCGCGCCGGTGTCGATCAGCAGTGATACTGTTGCTTTTTCGCCAATCGTCATGGGCGCTAAAAAATGTGCCCCTGAGGCTGTTAGGGGGATAGAGCCAGGAGCAGGCTCTTCCGGCTCATCAAGTACCGGAGGGGGTGACAAATCGGCCAGCAGCAGGGTGGCCATAGTGCCGTAGATCGAATCATCCTGAAGTGCTAGCAGTTGAGTGATGGCATCATCCAAAAAATTGGCCGCCAGATAAATTTCTGCAAGGCTATACCGGTAAAAGCTATCGTCAGGTGAAAGGTGAGACAGTTTTTGAAACAAAGGCAACAAGCTCTCTAACGAATGCTGTTTTTTATGGTGCCTTATCAGCTCACGGGCAAGGTAGTAGGCCGTTTTTTTGAAAAAAGCCGCATTGTTGGCATCTCGGCTTAAAGGCTCTGCAGACATGCAAACTTCAACAGCCCGAATGCTTTCTCCAAGACTGATTAGCAACTCAACGTACTTTTGAAGAAGCTCACGGTCCTGGTAATAGTGCTGAGTAAAACGCTCCAGTGCCCACACGCTGTTTTCCGTATAACCTGCCTCATGCCACAGTACTAAAGTACTCAACAAGGTCTTACGCAAGGCAATAAACTCGGTAGACCTTTCTCCCTCTGTGCCGGCTTCCTGAAGCATTGTAATGGCATCGTCAAACCGAGCTTCTTCCAGATATTGCAAGAATCTGCCAACGTCTGGCACAGGGAGTGGTATTTCCGCTGGCTTAACCAGCAGTGGGGCCGAGTTTAGGTCTGGTTGAGAGCAGGGCCGCGGCAGGGACACCAAAGCAGCGCTTCTGCCTTTTGGGGAAGGCAAAATGTCACGGACAAACCAGCCAATGAATACACCGACAATAACCCAGCACACAATCCCGCCGTATTTGCGAAAAACAGTCAGAAGCTCACCTTCTTAGTCCTTAAAAATACACGTGTAAAACCATCGGTGACAGAAAGAAAAAGTAGCACATTCTTATCGAGTGCTATTCAAAGTACTTGGCATGACCTTCGAACTCTGCGTATAATTCCGGTCACCCATGGGCCTATAGCTCAGTTGGTTAGAGCAGTGGACTCATAATCCATTGGTCGGAGGTTCGAGTCCTCCTGGGCCCACCAGCTATATATATCTGTTTATTTTTCTGATAAGCATTTCAATAACGTCGCTCCACCTTCTTGGCAAACCCTTGGTTTAATATATGAGTCTGTGCATTGCTTGCAATGGTGAAACAGCATTCCGGTATCGTTTTTTTTTACGCTGAGGGGTATGGAAAACAGAACCATCTGCCTCGATGACTCTATAGTCTTTCCAGGGCTTACGCATCAATGGTTACTGTAAAATCTTAATTTCTAGTGGATTTACCTAGATATTGATCTGTATTCGTGATTATTATGCACTCTTAACCTTTTTTGAATGACAGTGGCTGTATATTACGGAGGGTTTACATCGAAAAAAAATTGATCAATTATTTGGGGTATATGAAAGTCTCTTCTGACACAGGAGCTATAGAAGATAAACCATAGTTCCAATATGATTGCATAAACCCTGATAGTCTTTCCAAGATGCTGGTTGATTCCGTGAAGGAGAAAAATAATTTACAGTACTGTTCTCTATCCAAAAGCCTGATGCTCTGTTTGGTTGTTTTCTATTACCCTGCTGTTGTTTTGGCCAGACAAGCTCTCGTAAGCAGTCTTTGGTTGCGTAAGCCTGATGCTTTATTTCTGGATTTTTACTGTGTACATCGTCGACAGAAATACCTGCAATGGTTACAACAACGCACTCATAGTAGGGGGCATCAAGATTGGCAAGAAATGTTCGACCATCATGCACCCCTAATTTTTCAGTGATATCACACGCAATGCTGGGGGAAATAAAAAATACCGCGTGTAAAGCAACGAGTAAGAGTAGTTTCAATGCGACCTATTTCACTTTTCTATTTTCAGTAGCAAAGTATAGACAGTTGAACAACAACGGTGTTTTATAGATAATAGAACTTACGCATTGACAGGTCCGGCAAAAAATGGCCTCAACCATTCCTTCCCCTCGGAGAAGCTTTTTATGAAATCCCAGGTAGCTTCTTTGAGGGCGTCTTGCCTGATGCTATAGACGCTTCTGAGTGACCCTGATACTTTCATCGCCTGAAGACAGGTATAGCCAAAGATAGCCGCAAAAATATGATTCCGGACCTGTCGCTCCCCTCTCACCTGAAAACGCTCGATGTTGCAGAGTTGCGTTAATGCCCGGTGATACTCTTCGATCGCCCAATGATGTTGGTGCAGCTGATCAAAATCAGATCGTGGAGATAGATCTGCTCCGACATGAGGAGTGTAAACAACGTAATGGCGCAGCTCGTTTTTGAGTCGCGTCCGGTAGAGTCGTACATGACCAAAGTTACGTAGCCATACAGTTTTTCCTTCTTCGGGAATCTCCAGGCTCTGCACCTGTTGGTAGTTACCCTTTTGCACAGAGACAGTACGGTTGCTTTTAACAGCGAACATAAAACCCAAACCATTGTTTTTCACAGCTTTGAGGTTTCCAATACTGCTATACCAAGAGTCACCGGTAACACATGCAGGTTCGAGTCCCCATGCCAGTACTTCTTTCAGCATATCGACAAAGTAGTCATGTTTAGTTTTGCCATCGGCTGGATTGTAAATACGGAAATTAACGGGCAAGTTGTAGCCTTTGATGTCCGTGTAATACAGCGTGATGAGATGAATACCCTTGACGGTTTTGTGGTGCTTTCCTGAGTAGTAATGACCGACTAAAGCCGTGTAATGGGTATAAGGTTTATCCAACACCGTATCATCAACCGATAGCGTCCCACCTTCAAGAATAAGCCTTGCTGACGCTTCTAGAAAAAGATCTTCAGGAGCAAAGTTTTCACGTTGGAGAAAGCGGTTAACACTGTCATGCGATATATCACTCAATTCGCTAAGACGGGTACAGGTGGCTGATTTGGGTTCACAGAGTAGAAACCCCGTATACTTCGGGAGGTCGCACTTGGCTGTTGTTGGTTTTGTTATTTTTCTACGCACGACGACATCCACTGTTTTTTTGCTGATCTAGCAATTTTTTTGAATGTCTGTCAATGCGTAAGTTCTAGTTTATTAAAGTATCAGGAAGAACCCCTACGATTTATGACTAACTTCAAAATACCGTTCGACAATAATGGCAGCGAGCGGGATGTCCGCATGGCAAAATTAAAGCAGAAGATATCAGGTTGCTTCAGGAGTGAAGACGGGGGAGAGTGGTTCACAAGAGTTCGTAGTTACTTATCATCTGCAAAGAAGCAAGGGCTTAATGCTTTTGAGGCACTGCTTATGGCAGTACAAAACTATAACCATCAGCCATTGCTGGGTGCTGAATAGTTACCTATAAACCTGATATTACTATAAAAAAATGCGTTACTATGGGCGAATAATAGAAAAAACAACAAGGTTACCCATGATAAACAAACTCTTTTCTGTCGCGTTTGGGCTAATACTCAGCTCACAGTCTCTGGCTAACATGACACTACAACAAAATACGTCAACACTGTCGTTTATATCAACAAAACAAGATAACGTAGCAGAAATATACCGTTTCACAACACTGTCTGGGTCGCTACAAGGTGGCACTGCTCAGGTCAGTATCAATTTGAACAGTGTCGATACCAACATCGATATTCGTAACCAGCGGATGCGCGATTATTTATTTGAAACAAAGCAATTTGCTGAAGCAACCTATACCGTTAACTTTGATGAAAAACGTCTTGAGTCCCTGCAAAGAGGCTATTCTGACTATGAAACCCTTAAGGGAAACCTTAGTTTTCACGGGAAAAGTATGCCTGTTACTGCACACGTCCAAGTCACTCGCCTCAATGATGGCAGTCTGAGTGTAACGACTACCCAGCCCATCATTATTAATGCTGCTGACTTCGATCTGGTTAAAGGAATCAATACATTACGTACGCTCGCGGGCCTCAACAGTATCAGCTACGCTGTACCTGTCACATTTTCCGTTGCCTTCAAATAATGAGATGACGCTGGCTGTATGAAAAAGCAGGCACTAATCACTGGAGGAAGTCGCGGTATTGGTTTTGCAATAGCCGACTTTCTAGCATCTCAACGTTATGACCTGATTTTATTGGCTAAAAATCCAGAGCACATGGATGCAGCACATACCCAGCTACACACAAAATATCCAGAATGCAAAGTGCATACGTATATAGCCGACCTTAGCGACATATCTGTCAGCGAAGCAGCTATTACCAATATCCTGACAACACATCCCTCTATCGATATATTCATCAATAATGCAGGGATTCTGGAAATGGGTATGACCTCTGTTTCCGCCGAAAAGCTGGAGAAACTCTTTACAATCAACTGCGTCAGCAGTTTAGTTATTGCCAATGCTGTTGCCGAGCAAATGAAGCGCAACAGAAAAGGGTATATTATCAACATGGCATCCATTGCAGGTGTAAACCCTGTGCCAAAAATAGGGGTCTACTCGTCAAGCAAAGCCGCAATCGTTGGGTATTCACAAGCACTTTTCAAAGAGTGCCTGCACTATAATGTTCGTGTCACCTGCCTTTGCCCCAGTGTTGTGGACACCGATATGACCAATGATGGTTTAATGAACAACGCCACAAAAATTGCCCCATCGGATATCATTAAATCCGTTGGTTACCTGCTCTCTCTCGGAGAACAAACAATCGTAGAGCGCCTTGATATTCACTGTAAAATTATTGCAAAAATGATGTACCCAGCGGCATTATCGGAGCCCGTTGAATAGTTTATAAAGGGAACAGAGCCTGAAATAAGCTATTGGTATAACCTCAAAACCCACTTTGCTCATAACTCAGCTCGCAGGCTTGACTGGTTTTATCCGCAAAGTGCTTTCGGGTCGACCACTCAAACACCAGCTTTTTGCCATGATTCGGAAAAACATGCAGGTGATGCCCGTGTCGCTCTACGCGCATTCTTTCAGCAGGGTCATGGGCATTGCTTTCAGAGACCAAAAACCACTGCTGAGTGTCGCGATTAAATTCAACAGAGCCGGCACTGGCAAAGTCATTACAGCCGTAGCCAAAGTTTTTCTCGAGCACAGTAAACACATAACCATTTTTGGTGCAGGGTAAGCCCCCCCACTCGCTAAAGGTTTTCTTACACACCGATAACGTCCCTGAAATCAGGTTATCCTGCATATCCTGTGCATTTAACAGTAACCAGTCACCGTAGGGGGCATTTTCATCAGATTCTTTCACAAAAGCAGGCTGGGAAACGCTGCTACAGCCTTGCAATATAAGTATTATCGCCATGAGTCCACATAATCGGTATACCACCATCAACACCTCTTTTTATCATTTCATTGCAGGAGCATAGACCATAGGTACAACCCGTTGAGGCTATTTTCGGGTAGTCAATCTGCTCTTGTCGATAAATAGCAGCAAGTTCATCAAGTTAAGCGATGGGAAGTGACATTTTGATCTATTCTGGAAAGGAACAATAGTCCAGAGAAGTAGGCGGGATATGTCCACCGAACAACGTCTTTGCCAGATAGAGTCCTGCCCTCTTAAAATTGATGAGAAGCTGAACAACGTGTTTGATGAGCTCAAGCATCACCGCAGAGAAAACCTTGACCACTTGCATCACCTTGTGATCAAAGTCGATAAGGTTGACACGCGACTGGACCAGACGCAACAAACCCTTGGACAGACACTGAAAACCTGCCAACAGTTGGATAGCCAAAATACTAAATTGGTAGATCAGCTCACTCATCTGAAGGAACAACTGTCATTACTCACCGGCAAGGAAGAGCAACAGTACCATGGTATTGATCAACGTCTGGTCAAGGCTGACCGACGATTTGAGCACTTATCTCATCGGTTTGATCATATCCAGAAACTGGTTAATGAGCAGTGTGCACTATTAAATAAAAATACGTAACTGTTCAGCCCCTCTCAACTTAGACTTGATTTTTTCCGATTTTGATCAATGCTTTGAGTATTCAGATAGATTGAGCGGCCTGTATTTTAGTGACTATGCCATCTCCAGACACTCAGACCATCGCTTTGCTATTGGGGGCTATCAACCACCTCCAATCTCAGCTTGTGGCATTAGAAGAGCGCTGTCGTGATCTGGAAGAAAAGGTTTCAAAGAACAGTAGCAACAGTAGCAAGCCTCCCTCATCAGATGGCTACCAAAAACCGAATGCTAATGATAACGATGAATCTGACTCCCCTAACCCTCAAAGCTTAAGGCAGTCTTCTGGCCTAAAGGCTGGAGGTCAGAAAAAACACAAAGGCCATTGCCTACGTGCTACTGAGAAACCTGATCACACGCAGTACCACAAGGTCAATGACTGTAAATTGTGCGGTATTGCATTGAATGATGAGAAAGTCATCAAATATAGAGAGAGGCAAGTCTTTGAGCCTGGTAACCCCGGTAGCTTTACTGTGACGGCGCACCTTGCTGAAGAGAAGGTGTGCCCTTGCAGCCATCGCAATCAAACCACCTTCCCTGAAGGCGTTAACAGTTACGTACAGTATGGTCCTGTGACGCGAGCAATGTCTGTCTATTTCTGTCAGTACCAAATGATTCCCTACGGTAGAGCCGCCGAACTTTTTGCTGATATGTTCTCTTTGCCAATCAGCACAGGGACGATCTGCAACTTCCAAAAAATAGCTTGGAAGCAACTGGAGTCAACAGAAGAAGGCATTAAAGCCGCGCTACTGGGGTCAGAAGTGGCAGGGGCTGATGACACAGGAATGCGGGTTGATGGTAAACTGTGGTGGCTTCATCTGTTTCGCGATGATCGTTGGTCTCTGTACTATCTATCAAAAAAACGTGGGCGTGAAGCTATGGATGAAATGGGTGTTCTATTGCTGTTTACTGGTGTGCTGGTACATGACCATTGGAAACCCTATTTTCATTATGCAGTGACTCATACGCTGTGCAACGCGCATCACTTACGAGAATTACAAGCCGTTCTGGACCATGACGGCAATTACTTGGCCGGTCGAATGATTAAATTATTGAGACTAGCCTGGCATCTTTGTAAAGGCTTTAAGCGCATAGGTTTAACTGAAATGCCGACAACCATTAGAGTACGGATTGATCGTATCTTCACCCGCTTGGCGCAGCGCGCTTTAGAGAAGGAGGCCGCTGTCATGGAAAGACGACGACAACGGCTTGGAAAAAAGAAAACCAAAAACACGAAAGCGTACAACCTGTTCAAACGGTTATTAAACTATCAGGAAGAATCCCTACGATTTATGACTAACTTCAAAATACCGTTCGACAATAATGGCAGCGAGCGGGATGTCCGCATGGCAAAATTAAAGCAGAAGATATCAGGTTGCTTCAGGAGTGCAGACGGAGGAGAGTGGTTCACAAGAGTCCGTAGTTACTTATCATCTGCAAAGAAGCAAGGGCTTAATGCTTTTGAGGCACTGCTTATGGCAGTACAAAACTATAATCATAAGCCATTGCTGGGTGCTGAATAGTTACAAAAATACTGAAGAAAGGATTAACCAGATACTAAAGACACTCCAAAAATAAATAGCCTTTTATCACCAGTTCCTTCTCATGATCTGCATTAATTCATACTTTATCTGACAGCTACCAATTGTGTAGAGAGTGTCTGTCAGCTCAAATTACAAAGCTTTGCACAGTCCGCTGAGTCGTTTATGACATATCTGAATTAAGTCTTCGATCAGTTACGAATGGTCGCAATTTCATCACTATCAATATTCAGCGAGGTCAGAAAGGCCTGATGACCTTCGGGTGCCATAGTTTCAAAATTCCTGTGCCAATTGCGCATATCCTCTTCGTTAAAGCCGGTGGCTTGCAAAATAGCTATCCACTCTTTTTTTGTCATGCCTTCCTGTGCAGGGCTTACGCATCAATGGTTACTGTAAAATCTTAATTTCTAGTGGATTTACCTAGATATTGATCTGTATTCGTGATTATTATGCACTCTTAACCTTTTTTGAATGACAGTGGCTGTATATTACGGAGGGTTTACATCGAAAAAACATTGATCAATTATTTGGGGTATATGAAAGTCTCTTCTGACACAGGAGCTACAGAAGATAAACCATAGTTCCAATATGACCTAAATCCTGCAAATAATATCGAAATAAAAGTTGTACCTAAATCCTGCAAATAATATCGAAATAAAAGTTGCAATCACCCGTGAATAAAGAGATTAAATGATGTTTTCGTTTCATAAAGCATCACTTTTTCAATGAGCAAAAAAAACAAGTCAAAAGCACGTTTGAAGCAGCGGAAGGTACATTTCACTCAAGCTAAAAAGCCGCTTACCAGTCAGGCTGGACTTATCCCTGTGTTTCGCTTCCTGAACCGGATGGGGCTGGCCGACCTACTGGACAAACGGATTAATATTCAACGAGGCTCTAATGCCACTTTCCAACTGTCAGATGTCATTCTGATGGTAACCACCGGCATTCTGGCAGGTGCCAAAAGTCTGATGAAAGTGTGCACGGTCTGGCAGGATAGCGTTCTCCGAGAATGCACCCGTTTTCAACGCATTCCTTGTGACAGTCAATTTGGACGCATTTTAAAGCTGTTCCACTTTGCCAGCGTCGTTGAACTGGAAACCGCTGTCCACGAAATGAGGGAGAGTGTTTGGAAACAGGCACTGCGCTCAGGAACATCTACCGTTTATGCTTTTAAACAGGTCACCATTGACCTCGATTCTACGGTAAAAACCTGTTTTGGTTTTCAGGAAGGCGCAAAGAAAGGGTTTAACGAGAAAAAAAGAGGGGCGCTGTCGTACCACCCGCAGCTGGCCTTTTGCGCGGAAACCAAAGAAGTGCTGCAGGGTTGGTTACGAAGTGGTGATGCCTACACTGCTAATGGCTCCATAGAGTTTATGAAACAGTTGCTGGTTACTCTTCCTTCCCGCATGAAGATTTTTTTCAGGGCTGATAGTGGCTACTTTGGTGGACCATTACTGACCTATCTGGAGGATTTAGGACATCGTTATCTGGTTAAGGTCAAACTGAAGAATCTACACAAACTGTTAATCCCGCAAGACAGGCAACCTGTCGTGCATCAGCCAGGGTGGGAGTGGTGCGAGTTTCAACACTGCTGTGGTGACTGGGACCGGGCTCGTTGCTTCGTGGCTGTCCGGCAAAGAAAGATCGGGAAGCCAGAAAACACCCAGTGCGAATTGTTAGACCCGAAGCCAGAGTACGACTACTTCTGCTACGTGACTACTGAGTCGTTGAGTCCATGGGAGATCCATAAAGCGTATGGCAAGCGGGCTACCTGCGAAACCTGGATCGAAGAGTGCAAAAACCAGATGGCTCTCGGGCAGATCAAAACCGATCATTTCATGGCAAACAGTGCGCTTATGCAATGTGCAATACTGGCCTACAATACAACACGTTGGATGGCACTGATGAGTGGGAATCGTCAGTTGATGAAGTGGGAGCCGGAAAGCATTCGCTGCTATATGATACGGGTTGCCGGAAAACTGTTGACAGGTAACAGGCAGTTGACCGTTGCCAGTAACAAAGAGCATCTCTACCAAACGGAGTGGTATGCTTGGCTAGCAGTAGGTGACTGTTTGTAAATAGCGAACATTTTCTTCTGCTCTGTGGTCTACAGAAGGACGTGCTTTGTGGGAGTGAGATGATCGTCGGACACTTTCTGTTGTAACGCGCTTCTGCCTGCTTTTTATATAAGCATCCTGTGCAGCAAAACGAGCTTTGTATTTTTTACGGCCTTCTTCATATGCCCTCCGGCGATTGGCAATAGCCTCCATCCAGTGCGCTTTATTTTTACTGGATTTCGCTGATTTTTCTGAGGAAGGAGCTTTCATCCCTAAAAATAAGGCTAGTTCGGCTGAGTACACGTGCTCTTGTAAAAATTGCTCAAACTCATCATCTTCAAGGTCTGAGGGCATGCTGTAACAGGAAGTTGCCTCCTCATCGGTACTTGCGGATAGAGAGTCTGTATCAGATATTTGTTCCCAATCATCTTCTGAATTTTCTGAGAGAGCACGGGCTCTAGCTACATCTTTCCAATCATTATGTAAGGGCTCACCGCCCTCTTTTACCGTCAGGACCGTGTTTCTAGTAGGGTAATGAGCTTGTTGTTGATAAAGGTTATATAGTCTATTCATGTCAAAGGAAATGCCTGTTGAAGGTAAAGCTGGTTTTACTACGATAGACATTCCATAGGGGGCTTCAGATATAAATGGTGCTATTACCATGTGGTGGTTTTCTATTGACTCTTCTGTGAGCAGGCGAAGAAAAGATTCGTATACATTAGTTTTCTCCAACTTTGTTATTGTATACCTTTTAGGCCAGTCAATATTCAAATAAGGCTCAAAAGGTGAGGATAAAATAAAAGGTAATCTTGTCACTCTATATTTTTGGCCAGAGATGCTTAAAAATAAAAGTGGAATTTTTACTAACGATATATCAGATCTTGGTCGGCAAGTAAAGTATACCTCAGCTGTTGTATATTTCTCTAGTCGACGAGAGGGATTGTCAGCACACTCTCTTTCTATTTGCCAAATAAAGGCTTCGCTAGGCGGAATTAAAATAGTATTATATTTTTTTTATTAATTCAATATTTAGGGTTGTTTTCTTCCATAGCTCTGATGTTTTGCATGGAAGGATTTTCCTGTCAACTGCTATTGGAATTTCACAGCACCAAAGATGTAGGTCATTTATTGTGTGTTTGTGCCAAACATCATCTGATTGCTCCGGTCTTAATCGCATTTTATCATTATATATTACAAGTTGATTTTCTCGAATGTCTTGCCCTGTCTTATCATCCTTAACAACAACTATGAGTTTAATTTCAAGAGAGAATTTTTTGTTTAGCTTACACACAGGCCACTTGGCAGAGGAGGGAGGGGCAAATATTAGAGATGAAAAAAGTCCAAAAACAAAAACTGTTATGTATCTTTCCAGTTGCTGATGTAATAGTGACCTTCTTGCGCAGCGCATATGATATTGCACTCAATAATTGTTGATGATAATTAGAATCGTCCAGCTAGAGTAATTAACAGCATAATCTGACTGTATGGTCAGTGTTAATGATACGGTGGAAACTACGGTATACGCTTTACTGACAGTCGTAGTAGAATGCCCGCCCAGCCATTTAACCTTCTTTTTCTGGTAACTATCACATGCAAATACTGACGAGCCTTCTGGGCATCGCCGGTATTCTTGGGCTGGCCATTCTGCTGTCCGAGAACCGTCGAGCAATCCGCCTGCGTACCGTAATTGGCGCTTTTCTTATTCAATTTGGTTTTGGGGCATTCGTGCTTTATATCCCTGCGGGCCAGGAGATTCTTGCTTCGGTCTCCAGTGCGGTGAGCCAGGTGGTGAATTATGCTAATGAAGGCATTGGCTTTTTGTTCGGTGGTTTAGGCACCGGCAAAGTCGGGTTTGTCTTTGCAGTCAGCGTATTGCCGGTCATTATCTTTTTCTCGTCGCTGGTCGCCGTACTGTATTACCTCGGTATTATGCAGAAAGTGATTAATGTGATTGGTGGTGGCTTGCAAAAAGCACTGGGCACCAGTAAAGTGGAATCACTGTCTGCTACAGCCAATATTTTTGTCAACCAAAATGAAGCACCTCTGGTGATTCGCCCTTACGTTAGCACCATGACACGTTCTGAACTGTTTACGGTGATGGTGGGCGGTATGGCTTCTGTTGCAGGCTCTGTGCTGGCCGGTTATGTTGCCATGGGCATTGAAATGAAATACCTGATCGCCGCGAGCTTTATGGCGGCACCGGGTGGTTTGTTAATGGCAAAAATTTTGCTGCCTGAAACCGAAACACCAAAAACCACCGGCAGTGACGTGCATGCGTCCTTTGAAGAAAACAAACCGGCCAATGTGATTGATGCTGCGGCCGGTGGTGCGTCCAGCGGTATGAAATTAGCAGTGAATATTGGCGCTATGCTGATTGCCTTTATCGCACTGATCGCATTGGTGAATGGCTTACTTGGCTGGGTTGGTGGCTGGTTCGATAAGCCCGATTTAACCGTTCAATGGTTACTGGGTTATGCCTTTGCCCCCTTCTCCTTCCTCCTTGGTGTACCTATGGATGAAGTGAAACAGGTGGGTAGTTTGTTGGGCCAGAAAGTTGTACTCAATGAGTTTGTGGCTTACATCAGCTTTGTTGATATTAAAGCAAGCTTGAGTGCGCATTCGCAGCTAGTAGCCACCTTTGCCCTGTGTGGCTTTGCCAACGTATCTTCGATTGCCATTCAGCTGGGTGGTTTGGGTATAATTGCGCCTAACCGTCGTGCTGATATCGCTCGACTAGGTGTTAAAGCCGTTATTGCCGGCACGCTTTCCAACTTTATGAGTGCCGCCATTGCGGGCTTATTCTTTGCGTTGTGATTAAATAGTTAACGTTCACCATGACCACAGCATCATAGGTGCTGTGGTCACAATAACAACATAAAAGGAACAACGCTTTGACATCGCGTTTTATACTTGGTAGAACTTACGCATTGACAGACATCCAAAAAAATTGCTAGATCAGCAAAAAAACAGTGGATGTCGTCGTGCGTAGAAAAATAACAAAACCAACAACAGCCAAGTGCGACCTACCGAAGTATACGGGGTTTCTACTCTGTGAACCCAAATCAGCCACCTGTACCCGTCTTAGCGAATTGAGTGATATATCGCATGACAGTGTTAACCGCTTTCTCCAACGTGAAAACTTTGCTCCTGAAGATCTTTTTCTAGAAGCGTCAGCAAGGCTTATTCTTGAAGGTGGGACGCTATCGGTTGATGATACGGTGCTGGATAAACCTTATACCCATTACACGGCTTTAGTCGGTCATTACTACTCAGGAAAGCACCACAAAACCGTCAAGGGTATTAATCTCATCACGCTTTATTACACGGACATCAAAGGCTACAACTTGCCCGTTAATTTCCGTATTTACAATCCAGCCGATGGCAAAACTAAAAATGACTACTTTGTCGATATGCTGAAAGAAGTACTGGCATGGGGACTCGAACCTGCATGTGTTACCGGTGACTCTTGGTATAGCAGTATTGGAAACCTCAAAGCTGTGAAAAACAATGGTTTGGGTTTTATGTTCGCTGTTAAAAGCAACCGTACTGTCTCTGTGCAAAAGGGTAACTACCAACAGGTGCAGAGCCTGGAGATTACCGAAGAAGGAAAAACTGTATGGCTACGTAACTTTGGTCATGTACGACTCTACCGGACGCGACTCAAAAACGAGCTGCGCCATTACGTTGTTTACACTCCTCATGTCGGAGCAGATCTATCTCCACGATCTGATTTTGATCAGCTGCACCAACATCATTGGGCGATCGAAGAGTATCACCGGGCATTAAAGCAACTCTGCAACATCGAGCGTTTTCAGGTGAGAGGGGAGCGACAGGTCCGGAATCATATTTTTGCGGCTATCTTTGGCTATACCTGTCTTCAGGCGATGAAAGTATCAGGGTCACTCAGAAGCGTCTATAGCGTCAGGAAAGACGCCCTCAAAGAAGCTACCTGGGATTTCATAAAAAGCTTCTCCGAGGGGAAGGAATGGTTGAGGCCATTTTTTGCCGGACCTGTCAATGCGTAAGTTCTATAAACGTTTGAACAGATTGTATGCTTTCGTGTTTTTGGTTTTCTTTTTTCCAAGCCGTTGTCGTCGTCTTTCCATGACAGCGGCCTCCTTCTCTAAAGCGCGCTGCGCCAAGCGGGTGAAGATACGGTCAATCCGTACTCTAATGGTTGCCGGCATTTCAGTTAAGCCTATGCGCTTAAAGCCTTTACAAAGATGCAAGGCTGCCTCAACACTTTAATTATTCGACCGGCCAAGTAATGGCCGTCATGATTCAGAACGGCTTGTAATTCTCGTAAGTGATGCGCGTTGCACAGCGTATGAGTCACTGCATAATGAAAATAAGGTTTCCAATGGTCATGTACCAGCACACCAGTAAACAGCAATAGAACACCCATTGCATCCATAGCTTCACGCCCACGTTTTTTTGATAGATAGTACAGAGACCAACGATCATCGCGAAACAGATGAAGCCACCACAGTTTACCATCAACCCGCATTCCTGTTTCATCAGCCCCTGCCACTTCTGACCCCAGTAGCTCGGCTTTAATGCCTTCTTCTGTTGACTCCAGTTGCTTCCAAGCTATTTTTTGGAAGTTGCAGAGCGTCCCTGTGCTGATTGGCAAAGAGAACATATCAGCAAAAAGTTCGGCGGCTCTACCGTAGGGAATCATTTGGTACTGACAGAAATAGACAGACATTGCTCGCATCACAGGACCATACTGTACGTAACTGTTAACGCCTTCAGGGAAGGTGGCTTGATTGCGATGACCGCAAGGGCACACCTTCTCTTCAGCAAGGTGCGCCGTCACAGTAAAGCTACCGGGGTTACCAGGCTCAAAGACTTGCCTCTCTCTATATTTGATGACTTTCTCATCATTCAATGCAATACCGCACAATTTACAGTCATTGACCTTGTGGTACTGCGTGTGATCAGGCTCCTCAGTAGCACGTAGGCAATGGCCTTTGTGTTTTTTCTGACCTCCAGCCTTTAGGCCAGAAGACTGCCTTAAGCTTTGAGGGTTAGGGGAGTCAGATTCATCGTTATCATTGGCATTCGGTTTTTGGTAGCCATCTGATGAGGGAGGCTTGCTACTGTTGCTACTGTTCTTTGAAACCTTTTCTTCCAGATCACGACAGCGCTCTTCTAATACCACAAGCTGAGATTGGAGGTGGTTGATAGCCCCCAATAGCAAAGCGATGGTCTGAGTGTCTGGAGATGGCATAGTCACTAAAATACAGGCCGCTCAATCTATCTGAATACTCAAAGCATTGATTAAAATCGGGAAAAATCAAGTCTCAGTTGAGAGGGGCTGAACAGTTACGTTTATAGAAGATTTTTTACAGGACAATGACATTGTCAGAGGGTCACTGAAGTTATCTTGATAACTAATGACCTAAATCCTGCAAAGGATCTCGAAATAACTGTTGCAATATCCTATGAATAAAGGGATTAAGTGATGCTTTGGTTTCAATAAAGCATCACTTTTCCCATGAGCAAAAAAAACAAGTCAAAAGCACGTTTGAAACAGCGGAAGGTACGTTTCATCCAAGCTAAAAAGCCGCTCACCAGTCAGGCTGGACTGATCCCTGCGTTTCGCTTCCTGAATCGGATGGGGCTGTCCGGCTTACTAAACAAACGGATTAATATTCAACGAGGCTCTAATGCCACTTTCCAACTGTCAGATGTCATTCTGATGGTAACCACCGGCATTCTGGCAGGTGCCAGAAGTCTGATGAAAGTGTGCACGGTCTGGCAGGATAGCACTCTTCGAGAATGTACCCAATTTCAACGAATCCCTTGTGACAGTCAATTTGGACGCATTTTAAAGCTGTTTAGTTTTGCCAGCGTCGTTGAACTGGAAACCGCTGTCCACGCAATGAGGGGCAGGGTTTGGAAACAGGCGTTGCGCTCAGGAACATCTACCATTTATGCACGTAAACAGATCACCATTGACCTCGATTCTACGGTAAAAACCTGTTTCGGTTTTCAGGAAGGCGCCAAGAAAGGCTTTAATGAGAAAAAAAGAGGGGCTCTTTCGTACCACCCGCAATTGGCCTTTTGCGCTCAAACTAAAGAAGTATTGCAAGGCTGGTTACGAAGTGGCGATGCCTACACCGCCAATGGCGCCATAGAGTTTATGAAGCAACTGCTGATCACCCTGCCTTCTCATATGAAGATTTTTTTCAGGGCTGACAGTGGCTACTTTGGTGGCCCACTACTGACTTATTTGGATGATCTGGGGCATCGTTATCTCATCAAGGTGAAATTGAAGAATCTGCACAAACTGTTAATCCCGCAAGACTGGCAGCCTGTCATAAATCAGCCAGGTTGGGAGCAGTGTGAGTTTCAACACCGCTGTGGTAGCTGGGACCGGAATCGCTGCTTCGTGGCTGTGCGACAAAGAAAGCCAGGGAAGCCCGAAAATATGCAGGGCGAACTGTTAAATCCGCAGCCAGAGTACGACTACTTCTGTTACGTGACGACTGAGTTGTTGAGTCCGTGGGAGATCCATAAAGCGTACGGTAAGCGGGCTACCTGTGAAACTTGGATTGAAGAGTGCAAAAATCAGATGACCCTTGGACAGATCAAAACCGATCATTTCATGGCAAACAGTGCGCTTATGCAATGTGCAATACTGGCCTACAATACGACACGCTGGATGGCTCTGGTCAGTGGAAATCGTCAGCTGATGAAGTGGGAGCCGGAAAGCATTCGCTGCTATATGATACGGGTTGCTGGAAAATTGTTAACATGTAGCAGACAGTTGACCGTTGCCAGTAACAAAGAGCATCTCTACCAGACGGAGTGGGATGCTTGGCTGGCAGTGGGTGACTGTTTGTAAATAGCCGTACAACGGATGGTTAGAAAAAACATTCTGCTGATGCGGCAGGTGTTGTTACGCTCTGATATTAGGAATAGGAGTAAGATGAATAAAAATACGATGGTTCGAGCGATGAAAATCCACTGAAAAGGCCAGTATTTTCTCGACAGCAGGATAATCGGAGTCAGGAGGATTTGATCAATGCGTATGTTTGGCCTGTTGGAGTTTGTATTGCAGGATTTAGGTAATGAGTTATTAAGGATTGTGATTATGAATCGTGCCGTCAGATTAAGTGCAGCTATTGCTATCGCTGCTGCAAGTTTGACAGGTTGCCATAGCCATAACACAGGAGGTTCCGGGGGGTATTATCCTGATCACCATAGTCGCCCAGACTATCATCCAGATCACCATAGCCGACCGGATTACCATCCAAAGCATGGGGGGAGTGGCTCTTGGAGTGGTGGAGGGAATAATGCCTCACGCCCAGATTATCATGGGTAGTTGAGCATAATACTTAACAACAATTGATGTTTAATAAAGAAATAAGGCTGCTTTTGAAGTCAGGAGGCAGCTTTATTGCAGCTGCCTTTCTTCTCTTTCCTGTAGGTTTAATCGTCTAAAAATTCTGCATTTTTTTATGGCATCGATGTATGACAATATTCATCAAGCGTTAAAGATATGTCTGTAGAACTGACGCATTGACAGGTCCGGCAAAAAATGGTCTCAACCATTCCTTCCCCTCGGAAAAGCTTTTTATGAAATCCCAGGTAGCTTCTTTGAGGGCGTCTTTCCTGACGCTATAGACGCTTCTGAGTGACCCTGATACTTTCATCGCCTGAAGACAGGTATCGCCAAAGATAGCCGCAAAAATATGATTCCGGACCTGTCGCTCCCCTCTCACCTGAAAACGCTCGATGTTGCAGAGTTGCTTTAATGCCCGGTGATACTCTTCGATCGCACCAATGATGTTGGTGCAGCTGATCAAAATCAGATCGTGGAGATAGATCTGCTCCGACATGAGGAGTGTAAACAACGTAATGGCGCAGCTCGTTGTTGAGTCGCGTCCGGTAGAGTCGTACATGACCAAAGTTACGTAGCCATACAGTTTTTCCTTCTTCGGGAATCTCCAGGCTCTGCACCTGTTGGTAGTTACCCTTTTGCACAGAGACAGTACGGTTGCTTTTAACAGCGAACATAAAACCCAAACCATTGTTTTTCACAGCTTTGAGGTTTCCAATACTGCTATACCAAGAGTCACCGATAACACATGCAGGTTCGAGTCCCCATGCCAGTACTTCTTTCAGCATATCGACACAGTAGTCATTTTTAGTTTTGCCATCGGCTGGATTGTAAATACGGAAATTAACGGGCAAGTTGTAGCCTTTGATGTCCGTGTAATAAAGCGTGATGAGATTAATACCCTTGACGGTTTTGTGGTGCTTTCCTGAGTAGTAATGACCGACTAAAGCCGTGTAATGGGTATAAGGTTTATCCAGCACCGTATCATCAACCGATAGCGTCCCACCTTCAAGAATAAGCCTTGCTGACGCTTCTAGAAAAAGATCTTCAGGAGCAAAGTTTTCACGTTGGAGAAAGCGGTTAACACTGTCATGCGATATATCACTCAATTCGCTAAGACGGGTACAGGTGGCTGAGTTGGGTTCACAGAGTAGAAACCCCGTATACTTCGGGAGGTCGCACTTGGCTGTTGTTGGTTTTGTTATTTTTCTACGCACGACGACATCCACTGTTTTTTTGCTGATCTAGCAATTTTTTTGGATGTCTGTCAATGCGTAAGTTCTAGGCTGGTGAAATAAATCACCTCTTCTTCGCCTATTTGACACAGCGCCTAACGATCCGACATCCAGAGGCTTTATCCATCTGCTATCCTGTTATTTTCAAGAATGATTTTTGTTAATGGATGCGTATACACACGGATCCGGTTTGCCGTGTCAAGGCTCTTTATGAAACAATGCCAGTCAAGACAGTTTTAAGGTAGCCGAAGGCGTGATTGATTCAGACGGATTCAGGCCCAATGTGGGCATTATCCTGGCCAATCACCTCGGACAGGTTTTATGGGCACGACGAATCCGACAGGATGCCTGGCAATTCCCTCAAGGGGGGATTAACGATGATGAAACACCAGAACAGGCAATGTACAGAGAACTCTATGAAGAGATAGGGTTACACCCAGAAGATGTTGATATTCTGGCTTGTACTCGCGGCTGGCTGCGTTATCGCTTGCCTAGGCGTTTGATTCGAAGAGAGCAACACCCATTATGCATTGGTCAGAAGCAAAAATGGTTTCTGCTAAACCTGCTGAGTAGTGATGATAGTATACGAGTAGACCATACCAGCTCGCCGGAGTTTGACGGCTGGCGCTGGGTCAGTTACTGGTATCCACTGGGTCAGGTAGTCTCGTTTAAGCGAGAGGTGTATCGAAGGGCACTCAGGGAACTGGTGCCCAGAATAGGGCGACTGCAAGCACATGATTGCTGAATAGCCTTGGATGAGTGCCCATCTGGGTATTGATGGACAGGCGGTAATGTTAAATACCCTGCTAGCAATTGTTCAGGAGTAGAACTTACGCATTGACAGACATCCAAAAAAATTGCTAGATCAGCAAAAAAACAGTGGATGTCGTCGTGCGTAGAAAAATAACAAAACCAACAACAGCCAAGTGCGACCTCCCGAAGTATACGGGGTTTCTACTCTGTGAACCCAAATCAGTCACCTGTACCCGTCTTAGCGAATTGAGTGATATATCGCATGACAGTGTTAACCGCTTTCTCCAACGTGAAAACTTTGCTCCTGAAGATCTTTTTCTAGAAGCGTCAGCAAGGCTTATTCTTGAAGGTGGGACGCTATCGGTTGATGATACGGTGCTGGATAAACCTTATACCCATTACACGGCTTTAGTCGGTCATTACTACTCAGGAAAGCACCACAAAACCGTCAAGGGTATTAATCTCATCACGCTTTATTACACGGACATCAAAGGCTACAACTTGCCCGTTAATTTCCGTATTTACAATCCAGCCGATGGCAAAACTAAAAATGATTACTTTGTCGATATGCTGAAAGAAGTACTGGCATGGGGACTCGAACCTGCATGTGTTAGGCGTTGTTGAATAAATCACCGGATAGCCCTGATTGACGATAAGTGGCTAAGGTTCGTATCCTAATGTCCTTTTTTTGCAGACATCATCTCGCTATGCCTTACAAACACAACGAAGCTCGTCGCCATAAGATCAAAAAATCGACTTATAAAGTGACGAATTGGTCTGATTATAATAACGCACTGCGAAAAAGAGGTGATATTACCGTCTGGTTTACGGATGAAGCTATCACTATCTGGACGCCAGCGCCCATCCAAAAACGAGGTGCGCCGACACAATACTCGGATCTGGCGATTGAGACCTGCCTTATGCTCAGGCAGGTTTTTAGCTTACCGCTAAGGCAGACTGAAGGTTTTGCTAGATCTCTGGTTAAGCTCATGGGGTTACAGCTTAAAGTCCCTGATTACAGCACTCTCAGTAAGCGAAGCATCAATTTATCATTGCAAAAGCTCATCGATACCTGTGAGCCTGGTTCTCACTTTCTGGTAGATAGCACAGGATTGAAGGTTTATGGCAAGGATGAATGGAATCAGGAAAAACACGGTACGAAGCCTAAACGTACTTGGCGAAAACTGCATTTAGCCATCGATAAAAATCATCATGTCGTTGCAAGTGACCTTACCGGAAAAGAGATAGGTGATACTTCAGTTTTGCCTAATCTGCTGGATCAAGTTGATGGATTTGAGGTTTTCATGGCCGATGGAGCCTATGATAGCGACAAGGTTTATCAGCAAATTAAACAGAAGCAAGCTGCTGCTAAAATCGTGATTCCACCACCTAAAAATGCTGTGCCTGACAGTAGTCAGCACAATACACGAAACGAGGCAGTAGCCCTCATAAAAGAGCGAGGTCGCATGGCGTGGCAAGGGCTAACCGGATACGGCCTGAGAGCCTTGGTTGAATTGGCTATGCTTCGCTATAAAACCATTATCGGCTCAAAGATGAAAGCACGTGAACTACCTCAGCAAAAAACGGAGGCAGAGGTTTCCGTTCGCGTGTTGAACAGGATGACCGGTTTAGGGATGCCGATATCAGTTAAAGCTAGCTGAAAAAGGCCTGGATACAGGCTCGATCAGGCTGAGCTTTATTTATGCAACAACGCCCAAGCCCTAAGAGCTTCTCCTCTGGCACTTCGCCTAACATGGCCGGCGTCAGCTCTTCACTAATGAGAATCGTGTTATCCGGGTATTGAATTTTCGACGTACCTGATGCCTGAAGATAGGAAAGTACACGTCGCCCCAAGTCTTTCACATCGCTGGCCCGCTCCCTGAGGTAAGGGTCCTCCATTACCTCAAACTGACTGACATGCTCTTCAATGACTTGTCTTAATGCCGTTTGTGCCATTAGTCCACTTTCTATCCTACGGCGAATTTCAGCGGTAAGGGCTTGATCATCCAGCATTTTCAGATAAACATCGAAAAGCGCCAGTTCTTCCGGTGGTAAACGACAAGATAGCTTTTCAGCCGCGCCTTTTAAGTCAAACCTGACGTCATTAAGCGCACTCTCCAGAAGCTCTATCTCTTCGGTAATGTTTGTACAGCAACCATCAGGTACAGCACTTAAATCAGCAGGAGGAACAATAATAACAGCCTGCCCAATAGCAACACCACTGGCACCGGTTGTGCCTTTAAAGGGCGTAATGGATTTATGAATACCCGGAAGAATGTTTAATGAACCTGTCGCTGCCGCATGAGCAATACCACTTGCCAGCTGAGCAGAGATCGTCACTAAAAAGGCCTCTTCATCCTCATCAAAGCGTTGTCGCTCAGTGCGCTGAACGACCAGCACACCCTGCATCTTGCGCCGATGGATGATAGGCACCCCTAAAAAAGCACGGTATTGATCCTCTCCGACCTCTTCCAAGTAACGGTATTTCGAGTGAGAAGCAGCATCATCAAGGTTAATAGGCTCCTCACGCATCCCAACTTGACCAACAACCCCTTCTGAGCAAGTAAACGACACCTTATCCACAGCCATGGGGTTCAGGCCTTCTGTCGCCATCAGCGTGTAGCGTTTCGTTCCACTGTCGTAGAAATACACAGAACACGCTTCTGTCTGCATCACATCCCTAACCCGCTGAACAATGATTCGCAGCACAGATGTAAGGTCGCAGGCTGTGCTGACCTCCTTAGAACTTAAGCATTGACAGGTCCGGCAAAAAATGGTCTCAACCATTCCTTCCCCTCGGAGAAGCTTTTTATGAAATCCCAGGTAGCTTCTTTGAGGGCGTCTTTCCTGACGCTATAGACGCTTCTGAGTGACCCTGATACTTTCATCGCCTGAAGACAGGTATAGCCAAAGATAGCCGCAAAAATATGATTCCGGACCTGTCGCTCCCCTCTCACCTGAAAACGCTCGATGTTGCAGAGTTGCTTTAATGCCCGGTGATACTCTTCGATCGCCCAATGATGTTGGTGCAGCTGATCAAAATCAGATCGTGGAGATAGATCTGCTCCGACATGAGGAGTGTAAACAACGTAATGGCGCAGCTCGTTGTTGAGTCGCGTCCGGTAGAGTCGTACATGACCAAAGTTACGTAGCCATACAGTTTTTCCTTCTTCGGGAATCTCCAGGCTCTGCACCTGTTGGTAGTTACCCTTTTGCACAGAGACAGTACGGTTGCTTTTAACAGCGAACATAAAACCCAAACCATTGTTTTTCACAGCTTTGAGGTTTCCAATACTGCTATACCAAGAGTCACCGGTAACACATGGGCGTTGTTGCATAAATAAAGCTCAGCCTGATCGAGCCTGTATCCAGGCCTTTTTCAGCTAGCTTTAACTGATATCGGCATCCCTAAACCGGTCATCCTGTTCAACACGCGAACGGAAACCTCTGCCTCCGTTTTTTGCTGAGGTAGTTCACGTGCTTTCATCTTTGAGCCGATAATGGTTTTATAGCGAAGCATAGCCAATTCAACCAAGGCTCTCAGGCCGTATCCGGTTAGCCCTTGCCACGCCATGCGACCTCGCTCTTTTATGAGGGCTACTGCCTCGTTTCGTGTATTGTGCTGACTACTGTCAGGCACAGCATTTTTAGGTGGTGGAATCACGATTTTAGCAGCAGCTTGCTTCTGTTTAATTTGCTGATAAACCTTGTCGCTATCATAGGCTCCATCGGCCATGAAAACCTCAAATCCATCAACTTGATCCAGCAGATTAGGCAAAACTGAAGTATCACCTATCTCTTTTCCGGTAAGGTCACTTGCAACGACATGATGATTTTTATCGATGGCTAAATGCAGTTTTCGCCAAGTACGTTTAGGCTTCGTACCGTGTTTTTCCTGATTCCATTCATCCTTGCCATAAACCTTCAATCCTGTGCTATCTACCAGAAAGTGAGAACCAGGCTCACAGGTATCGATGAGCTTTTGCAATGATAAATTGATGCTTCGCTTACTGAGAGTGCTGTAATCAGGGACTTTAAGCTGTAACCCCATGAGCTTAACCAGAGATCTAGCAAAACCTTCAGTCTGCCTTAGCGGTAAGCTAAAAACCTGCCTGAGCATAAGGCAGGTCTCAATCGCCAGATCCGAGTATTGTGTCGGCGCACCTCGTTTTTGGATGGGCGCTGGCGTCCAGATAGTGATAGCTTCATCCGTAAACCAGACGGTAATATCACCTCTTTTTCGCAGTGCGTTATTATAATCAGACCAATTCGTCACTTTATAAGTCGATTTTTTGATCTTATGGCGACGAGCTTCGTTGTGTTTGTAAGGCATAGCGAGATGATGTCTGCAAAAAAAGGACATTAGGATACGAACCTTAGCCACTTATCGTCAATCAGGGCTATCCGGTGATTTATTCAACAACGCCCCGCTGAGTATAGGTTCCCCGCTGTCGCTTATCCATGATAGCGAAATAGGCAGCCTGCTTCGCTATCATGGATGCTACATGTAAAATACTGTGGCATTTACGTTTTCAGCTTTTACTCTGCTAATGCCGCTTTAGCCGCCAACCTTACTTGCTCCGGTGCCGTACCGCCCAAATGGTTTCTGGCACTGACTGAGCCTTCCAGCGTTAGTACTTCAAACACATCGGCAGTGATAGTGTCTGAGAACTGTTGTAATTCCTCCAGCTGCATTTCGGATAAGTCCTTTCCTTCCTGCAAGCCATACGCCACGGCTTTGCCTACCACCTCGTGCGCATTCCTGAAAGGCATGCCTTTTCTTACCAGATAATCGGCTAAATCAGTGGCAGTACTAAACCCTCGTTTAGCGGCTTCGCGCATACTCTCTGGTTTGCTTTTGATGTTTGGCACCATATCCGCAAAGGCACGCAGGCAGTCTTTGAGCGTATCGACCGTATCAAACAGCGGCTCTTTGTCTTCCTGATTATCCTTGTTATAGGCCAAAGGTTGCGATTTCATTAAGGTTAACAGGGAGATAAGGTGGCCATTCACCCGCCCTGTTTTCCCTCTTACCAACTCGGGCACATCGGGGTTTTTCTTTTGGGGCATGATGGATGAGCCGGTACAGCACCGATCAGGTAACTCAATAAAATTAAACTGGGCGGATGTCCACAGCACTAACTCTTCAGACATCCGCGAAAGGTGTGTCATCAACAAGGCAGCGGCTGAGCAAAACTCAATGGCAAAATCCCGGTCACTGACAGAATCCAGCGAATTACGGGTAGGGCGGTCAAAGCCTAACTGACTCGCCGTGTAGTCACGATCAATCGGGTATGTTGTGCCAGCGAGAGCTGCTGCACCGAGGGGGGACACATTCACCCGCTTACGGCAGTCCTGTAAACGCTCCGCATCTCTGACCAGCATCTCGTACCACGCCATTAAATGATGGCCAAAGGTCACAGGCTGTGCGGTTTGCAGGTGGGTAAAGCCGGGCATAATTGTGTCGGCTTCTTGTTCTGCCAGTGTGACTAGCCCGGTATGGAGTCGTTTTATCTCAGCGGCAATAAGGTCGATTTCATCGCGCAGCCAAAGACGGATATCCGTGGCAACTTGGTCATTACGTGAGCGCCCGGTATGGAGCTTTTTGCCGGCATCACCAATACGGTCAGTCAGGCGTGCTTCGATATTCATGTGAATATCTTCCAGGGCGATGGACCAATCCATATTGCCCTTTTCAATATCAGCCTGAATGCCTTCAAGACCCGCGAGAATAGCGTTGAGCTCATCAGAGGAGAGAATGCCTGATTTGTGCAGCATGCGGGCATGGGCCACAGAACCCATAATGTCATGGCGGTACAGCCGCTGGTCAAAATCGATGGATGCGGTAAAGCGCGCCACAAAAGCATCCACCCCTTCACTGAAACGACCACCCCATTGCTGGTTACTGCTGTCAGACATCGTAAGCCTCTTTATGATTGTTGCTCAAGCTGAGTTGAATACTATACCCATCGCCTTTCAAGCTGCTACTTTGTTGTCTGATTTCACTCGGCAACTGCGCCATGCGTTGCTCTACCTCCTGCATACATGCAGTCGTCACCCCAGTCACCTACTACTTGCAGGCTTTCGGGGCTTCGTTCAGTTGACGCCGCGTGGCATCTTGAAATCCAATGGGTAAAAATAAGAACAGCCGCTAGCGCTACTGCAAATCACCCCACAGATACTGCATCAGGCTAGCGGCGGCAATCGGTGCTGTTTCTGTGCGCAAGACCCTTGGGCCCATGGTTAAGGCATTAAACTGCTGTTGCTCAGCCAGAGCAATTTCGTCAGGGGTTAGCCCGCCTTCAGGCCCTATGAGTAAGGATACCGAAGCGGGTTTGTCATAGCCTTTCAGGGTTTTGTCTGAGCGGTGGTGCAGCACAAAGTTAAGGGTTGTTTGCCGGTTAGCCAGCCATTGGGTGATAGGCACAAGCGCATTAATACGAGGGATTTGCACTCTTGCGCACTGCTCACAGGCGCTAATGGCTACCTGCCGCCAGTGTGCCAGCCTTTTTTCCTGCCGTTCGGCATTCAGCTGCACTTCACAACGCTCGCTGAATAATGGCGTTATGTCGGCAATGCCCAATTCTGTGGCTTTTTGAATGGCATAATCCATCCGTTCACCACGACTGAGTACCTGTCCCAGCTCAATGCGTAGGGGAGATTCTGTATGGGTTTCAATGGCTTCGTTCAACGATACCGTGACCGTTTTTTTGCTCACAGCCATAATCTCTCCCTGAAATGCGCCATTGTCGCCATTAAACAGCACCAGAGGCTCTCCTGCCCGCATGCGTAACACGCGACCAATATGGTTTGCAGCGCTGCCTTCCAACTCAACAAGTGAGTGAGCCTGCAGGTTTTGGGGGGTATAGATTCTAGGGTTTCGCATGAGAAGCCTGAATAGAGAAAGTAACGGTGAAAACCGTCGTTAGAAGAGGATGGGTATTATACCCTTTCTGCTCCAGAGGAGCACTGTCTAACCGTCTATAATCATCGACTACAGGCTTTATACCGATAAATAAGGCTTACCAGTACGATTCGGGATGTCGTACCTATGTGCACATTTTTAGATCTGACTTATACTATCCGGCAACGATCACTCCCGTCTGGTTTCTTATACGAACTCAGGCCTGACACAACGTCTTGTTAAGAGGTACTTTCATGCTCCCCGTCGAACGCCGTGAACACATCCTTTCTTATGTTGAAGAGAAAGGGTGTGCGAATATTGAGGAGATGGCCTTAAGGTTCGATGTGTCTCAAATGACCATTCGGCGTGATATTCGTACTTTGGAGCAGGAAGATAAACTCAAGGTCACTTATGGGGGAGCTGTTTCCAAAAGCTTTTTGATGGAAGATATCCCCTATGAGAAGAAAAATGCTGTCAATATCGAAGAAAAGAAGTCCATTGCCTATACAGCCCAAAAGCTGGTGAAAGAAGGACAAATTGTTCTGCTCGATGCGGGCACCAGTACCATGGCATTGGCCAAGCTCTTGATGCGGATGAAGGTCACTATCATTACCACTGACCTGAAAATTGCCCTGCAGATATCAGACTCTTCTACCGCAAAGGTATATACAACGGGAGGCAATGTCAGTGTTATCACTAAAGCCCATACGGATGTGACAGCATTAAGCTTTCTTGACAGCATTAATGCTGATATTGCCTTTCTTGCAACCAATAGCTGGAGCCTGGAACATGGTGTGACAACGGCATCGACGGATCATTACTACATTCGCCGAAAGATGCTGAGCCGTGCCCGTCGCAAGGTGTTACTGGCAGACTCCAGTAAGTACGGTGTCTCCAGTATGAAAACTATTTGCCCACTGAATGAACTCGATATGATTGTGACCGATAGTCGGTTCAGCCAGGACAACATCACTACGATAAAAGAGGCAGGTGGGAATATCGTTGTTGCATAGTGTCATACTGCTGGATCTTTCTGCAATTGTACTGGTCTAATAGAACCGGACACTTTGATAAGAGAGGCGTTGTTGCATAAATAAAGCTCAGCCTGATCGAGCCTGTATCCAGGCCTTTTTCAGCTAGCTTTAACTGATATCGGCATCCCTAAACCGGTCATCCTGTTCAACACGCGAACGGAAACCTCTGCCTCCGTTTTTTGCTGAGGTAGTTCACGTGCTTTCATCTTTGAGCCGATAATGGTTTTATAGCGAAGCATAGCCAATTCAACCAAGGCTCTCAGGCCGTATCCGGTTAGCCCTTGCCACGCCATGCGACCTCGCTCTTTTATGAGGGCTACTGCCTCGTTTCGTGTATTGTGCTGACTACTGTCAGGCACAGCATTTTTAGGTGGTGGAATCACGATTTTAGCAGCAGCTTGCTTCTGTTTAATTTGCTGATAAACCTTGTCGCTATCATAGGCTCCATCGGCCATGAAAACCTCAAATCCATCAACTTGATCCAGCAGATTAGGCAAAACTGAAGTATCACCTATCTCTTTTCCGGTAAGGTCACTTGCAACGACATGATGATTTTTATCGATGGCTAAATGCAGTTTTCGCCAAGTACGTTTAGGCTTCGTACCGTGTTTTTCCTGATTCCATTCATCCTTGCCATAAACCTTCAATCCTGTGCTATCTACCAGAAAGTGAGAACCAGGCTCACAGGTATCGATGAGCTTTTGCAATGATAAATTGATGCTTCGCTTACTGAGAGTGCTGTAATCAGGGACTTTAAGCTGTAACCCCATGAGCTTAACCAGAGATCTAGCAAAACCTTCAGTCTGCCTTAGCGGTAAGCTAAAAACCTGCCTGAGCATAAGGCAGGTCTCAATCGCCAGATCCGAGTATTGTGTCGGCGCACCTCGTTTTTGGATGGGCGCTGGCGTCCAGATAGTGATAGCTTCATCCGTAAACCAGACGGTAATATCACCTCTTTTTCGCAGTGCGTTATTATAATCAGACCAATTCGTCACTTTATAAGTCGATTTTTTGATCTTATGGCGACGAGCTTCGTTGTGTTTGTAAGGCATAGCGAGATGATGTCTGCAAAAAAAGGACATTAGGATACGAACCTTAGCCACTTATCGTCAATCAGGGCTATCCGGTGATTTATTCAACAACGCCGGTAAAAACCTGTTTTGGTTTTCAGGAAGGCGCAAAGAAAGGGTTTAACGAGAAAAAAAGAGGGGCGCTGTCGTACCACCCGCAGCTGGCCTTTTGCGCGGAAACCAAAGAAGTGCTGCAGGGTTGGTTACGAAGTGGTGATGCCTACACTGCTAATGGCTCCATAGAGTTTATGAAACAGTTGCTGGTTACTCTGCCTTCCCACATGAAGATTTTTTTCAGGGCTGATAGTGGCTACTTTGGTGGACCATTACTGACCTATCTGGAGGATTTAGGACATCGTTATCTGGTTAAGGTCAAACTGAAGAATCTACACAAACTGTTAATCCCGCAAGACTGGCAACCTGTCGTGCATCAGCCAGGGTGGGAGTGGTGCGAGTTTCAACACTGCTGTGGTGACTGGGACCGGGCTCGTTGCTTCGTGGCTGTCCGGCAAAGAAAGATCGGGAAGCCAGAAAACACCCAGTGCGAATTGTTAGACCCGAAGCCAGAGTACGACTACTTCTGCTACGTGACTACTGAGTCGTTGAGTCCATGGGAGATCCATAAAGCGTATGGCAAGCGGGCTACCTGCGAAACCTGGATCGAAGAGTGCAAAAACCAGATGGCTCTCGGGCAGATCAAAACCGATCATTTCATGGCAAACAGTGCGCTTATGCAATGTGCAATACTGGCCTACAATACAACACGTTGGATGGCACTGATGAGTGGGAATCGTCAGTTGATGAAGTGGGAGCCGGAAAGCATTCGCTGCTATATGATACGGGTTGCCGGAAAACTGTTGACAGGTAACAGGCAGTTGACCGTTGCCAGTAACAAAGAGCATCTCTACCAAACGGAGTGGGATGCTTGGCTAGCAGTAGGTGACTGTTTGTAAATAGCGAACAATGGATGATTAGAAAAACATTCTGCTAATGCGGAAGGAGTTATCGCGCCCTGATATCAGGAATAGCAGTAAGATGAACCAAACACGACGGCTCATGTGATTAAAATCCACTGAAAAGGTAAATATTTGCTCGATAGTAGCATAATCAGAATCAGGAGGGCTTGATCAGTTGCTGCGATTGACCTGTTCGGGTTTGGATTGCAGGATTTAGGTAGAACATAAACCAGACTATTAGAGCAGCACTTTTTCCCATGAAAAATTGGGAAATGGGGCACTTTGCGTGAAATAACCCATTTTTTTGTCCTGCCACTCAAAATTGACTCAAATAACAGGACGGCTAACCATTGTCGACCATTTACACAAACAGCTGACCGATCGGTTATCTGTGATTATCAAATGGTGTCGGATGGAGTACTAGTATCCGTGATCAAACTCGGCGACATGGCAACCATTCATATGGGGTTTGGGCTTTTTTGTTTTGCCGGTTTGATGGTTACCTCAATTATCATCAAACTGAACTTAAATGAGGCGGCACTATGGGAGCGCTTGCGTTTTGACCACAGGCATTGAACTGTCTTTGACACTCTGCACTGACTGTCGCTGGGTATCTCCCAAAGATGCCGCAACCTGTTGTCGCTGTGGGGCAAAGCTGTCACAACGGATAAAAAATAGTATGGCCCGTAGCTGGGCACTGACCATTACGGGAGCACTGTTGTATATTCCAGCCAATTTACTCCCCATCATGACCGTCAGTAAGCTCAACATGGGAAAACCTGACACGATTATGTCTGGCATTATAGAATTGGTGAACAGTGGCATGGTGCCCATTGCTATTCTGGTCTTTACCGCCAGTATTTTGGTTCCCCTTCTTAAGCTAACCGGTCTATTTTGGTTGTTAATCTCAATGTATTCATCCAAAGCCGTTACTCAGTACCAAATGCGGCTCTTTCGCCTGATCAACTGGGTGGGCCGATGGTCCATGCTTGATATTTTTATCATTGCCGTGCTGGTGTCACTGGTACAATTCGGGTTTCTGGGTGAAGTCACCGCGGGGCCTGGAGCCTATGCATTTTCAGCGGTTGTTGTCATAACCATGCTGGCCGCTAATAGCTTTGACCCACGGCTGCTGTGGGATAGTGCACAGTATAAAACATTTAACAAAGGAGATACCGCATGAGCGGTGATGGCGAACACTCGCAAGCGGTACTGACCACCAGCCGACGACTCACCCCCATCTGGCTACTCCCTATCATTGCCCTTCTGATTGTTGGTTGGCTCGGCTGGAAATCTGTTCAGGGTGCGGGGATTGATATCCATGTTAAGTTTGACACAGGCAAAGGGTTAAAAGCCGGTAAAACGCAAGTGATGCACAACGGTCTGGTGATTGGCACCGTCTCCTCACTCATCCCTTCCGAAGATATGAACAGTGTCGATGTCATCATTACTATCGACCCCACGTATAAAAAATACCTGACAGAACAGAGCCAGTTTTGGCTGGTCAAACCCCAAATTTCCATGGCAGGCATCTCTGGCCTCGATACCCTTGTTTCAGGCAATTATATCGCCTTCACACCCTCTGCCGACGGCAAGAAAACCACCCAGTTCAACGCACTGGAACATCCCTCCATACAACCCGATGCAGAGGAAGGCTTACAGCTGCGACTCCATCAGTCAGGGCAGTCCTGTTTACTACCGGCGCTTCCAAGTCGGTGAAGTGACTCGCTATTCACTGTCTGAAGATGGGCAGTTTGTTGATATTGAACTTTTTATTGAAAAGCCTTACGCCCAACTGATTAAAAAAAATACCCGCTTCTGGAATGCCAGTGGCATCGATGTCGCCGGTAACCTTCCTAACATTAAAGTCCGTACACAGTCACTGTTGTCTGTACTAAAAGGAGGGATTGCCTTTTACACGCCGGAGTGGGAGGAGGCTGAATCACCAGCCATCAACGGCGATGAGTTCCTTCTTTATACCGATTATGATCAGGCTGAAGCCGGTGTCCCCATTACCATCGAATTCCCATTAAATGTCTCCCTTGGGAAAGCCAATACCGCAATCTTATTTCATGGGTTCGAGGTCGGCAGAATTCAGGAGCTGGACATTAGCGAAGACCTGTCAAAAATCATCGCACAAGCCGTTGTCCGCCCTGACATGAAGCCAGGGTTGGTAGAGGGTGCACAGTTCTGGGTCGTGGAGCCTCAGCTGGGCCCCAATGGAATATCAGGGCTTGATACTCTGTTTTCTGGCCGTTATATCGCCATGGATGTTAGTCAAAAAGATGTAGAGCGTGCTAAAACCTCCCTGAGTTTTAAAGGAGGAGCAAAAAAACCACCTCTACCAATTTCCGCCCCCGGACTTCACCTCACACTGAAAACAGAGGCACTGTCAGGTATTGCTTCAGGAAGCCCGGTATTGTTCCGGGATATCCGTGTAGGCACAGTGCAAGAGTACCAGCTCAAAGGCAAGGGTGTTGAAATCCAACTATTAATTGAACCTGAATACGAACATCTGGTGAATAAAAGCACGCGTTTCTGGAATGTCAGCGGTATCAGTGTTGAGGCTGGGCTTGATGGTATAAAAGTAAAATCATCCACACTCAATACACTACTGGCCGGTGGAATCACGTTTAAAACCATGACGCCCAACGCTCAGAAAGTAAGAGATGGTACTCCCTTTGTTCTCTATGACAGTGAGTCGACAGCCACACAAAAAGGGATCGATGTTGCCATTCAGTTTGACTCAGCAGAAGGGCTAAACGAAGGCACGCTGGTGAAATACCGGGGAATGAAAGTCGGCCGCGTTACAGAGCTGACCATTGATGCCAAGCGCCAAGGTGTCATTGCTAACGTCTTTCTTGATGACAAGTACCGATGGCTTGCCTCTGACGGTGCAGAATACTGGATTGTCAGGCCCAAGCTGGGACTGGCTAACACCTCCCATCTCGAAACGCTGATTACTGGCCCCTATATTGGTGTCCAGATGGATAAACAGCAGGGATCGTCTAAAACAGATTTTATTGCGATTCAAAACGAGCCCGACAATGAAAAGCGCACCCGAGGGCTGGATATTGAACTGGTCAGTCGCAGCCTCGGGTCGGTCAAACGTGGCAACGCCGTATACTACCGAGATATCCCCGTCGGCCTGGTCACAGGTTATAAATTGGGCAATCCCGCCGATCATGTCGTGATATTCATCAATCTTGAAGACCGGTATGCTAGCCTTGTCAGCAAAGAAAGCCGCTTCTGGAATGCCAGTGGCATTGATGTCAAACTGGGTCTGTTCAGCGGCGCGAACGTGAAAACTGAATCACTGGAAGCACTACTGGCGGGAGGTATTGCCTTTGCTACCCCCAAAACGCCTGATCAACCTATCTATGATGGCCACCGCTTTAAACTGTATGCCAAAGGCGATGCGGACTGGCTGGAATGGAAACCGGAGATCCTTTTAAAGTAATGTTTGAAAAAACTATTTCACCGCGTTTCTGCGATACAGATGCATTAGGGCATATCAACCATGCCGTCGTACTCAACTGGTTTGAACAGGGGCGTGAGCCGGTATTCCGACTGTTTGTCCCTGACCTTAACCCGAATCACTGGAATCTGATCATTGCTCGTGTCGACGTCGATTACAAAGCGCAAATTCATTATGGTCACGATGTTGAGGTGACCACCTGTCTCAGAAAAATCGGCAACAGTTCCATGACAATTGCTCACGCCGCATGGCAAAAAGGCACACTGTGCGCTGCCGGCAGTGCCGTGATGATTCACTTCGACTATAACAAACAGCAGGCGCAGCCCATTCCTGAAGCCATTCGCCAAACACTGGAGAAGCATCTCGAGCCCAGCGGGTGAACCCTCTGTTAAGCACAAATCACTATGAAATTAAGCGAATTCGAACAATCTGTTTTGGGTGCTCTTATAAAGAGTGATCCGGAAGAAGGCATCATTAAGCAGCAATTAGCTAATGCTAGGGTGATTGATCGAGATTATACAGGCGTAGGCCTTTATACAAATATTATGGTCTCTGATGACAGTCCAGTACTAAGGGAAGCAGCAATTAAGAAGTTACCAGTTTTGGAACGATCATAACGTGCCATTTTTTCAGCTCTGGGTTACGCAGAATATAAGGATTAATTTTTGCTAACCCAGATTTACAGGCGTTGTTGAATAAATAAAGCTCAGCCTGATCGAGCCTGTATCCAGGCCTTTTTCAGCTAGCTTTCACTGATATCGGCATCCCTAAACCGGTCATCCTGTTCAACACGCGAACGGAAACCTCTGCCTCCGTTTTTTGCTGAGGTAGTTCACGTGCTTTCATCTTTGAGCCGATAATGGTTTTATAGCGAAGCATAGCCAATTCAACCAAGGCTCTCAGGCCGTATCCGGTTAGCCCTTGCCACGCCATGCGACCTCGCTCTTTTATGAGGGCTACTGCCTCGTTTCGTGTATTGTGCTGACTACTGTCAGGCACAGCATTTTTAGGTGGTGGAATCACGATTTTAGCAGCAGCTTGCTTCTGTTTAATTTGCTGATAAACCTTGTCGCTATCATAGGCTCCATCGGCCATGAAAACCTCAAATCCATCAACTTGATCCAGCAGATTAGGCAAAACTGAAGTATCACCTATCTCTTTTCCGGTAAGGTCACTTGCAACGACATGATGATTTTCATCGATGGCTAAATGCAGTTTTCGCCAAGTACGTTTAGGCTTCGTACCGTGTTTTTCCTGATTCCATTCATCCTTGCCATAAACCTTCAATCCTGTGCTATCTACCAGAAAGTGAGAACCAGGCTCACAGGTATCGATGAGCTTTTGCAATGATAAATTGATGCTTCGCTTACTGAGAGTGCTGTAATCAGGGACTTTAAGCTGTAACCCCATGAGCTTCACCAGAGATCTAGCAAAACCTTCAGTCTGCCTTAGCGGTAAGCTAAAAACCTGCCTGAGCATAAGGCAGGTCTCAATCGCCAGATCCGAGTATTGTGTCGGCGCACCTCGTTTTTGGATGGGCGCTGGCGTCCAGATAGTGATAGCTGCATCCGTAAACCAGACGGTAATATCACCTCTTTTTCGCAGTGCGTTATTATAATCAGACCAATTCGTCACTTTATAAGTCGATTTTTTGATCTTATGGCGACGAGCTTCGTTGTGTTTGTAAGGCATAGCGAGATGATGTCTGCAAAAAAAGGACATTAGGATACGAACCTTCGCCACTTATCGTCAATCAGGGCTATCCGGTGATTTATTCAACAACGCCAACCCAATGTTATATCCCTGCTTCTACTGGCCATAAGTAGCGGTGATCAATACGCACCCTCTCAGCACCTACAACCCCTAGTTCGCGAAGGCGATCAAGCGCAACCAACAACCTCACATCGTTAAGGTTAATAGGTATAATACGGTTCTTTCTCTACGCGGAACGCCTCTCATGACGCAAACACCCACCGCTGACAACCCCCCAACGCCTGCTATCTTTGCTATTCAACAGTTGAGCATTGGACAAGCGTCTGACCACACAGGACTCACCGGTGTCACTGTACTCCGTTTTGATCAGGGGGCTACCTGTGCCGTCGATGTGCGCGGTGCTGCCCCTGGCACGCGCGAAACCGACCTGCTAAAGCCAGAAAATCTGGTCGATCACGTTCATGCGGTGGTGCTCGGTGGTGGCAGCACCTTTGGGCTGGCCGCTATGTGCGGTGTTACTGACTATCTTGAGCAGGCTGGTGTGGGCCTTCCCACAGAAAGTGGCAATATTCCCATCGTCACTGGGCGTTGTTGAATAAATCACCGGATAGCCCTGATTGACGATAAGTGGCGAAGGTTCGTATCCTAATGTCCTTTTTTTGCAGACATCATCTCGCTATGCCTTACAAACACAACGAAGCTCGTCGCCATAAGATCAAAAAATCGACTTATAAAGTGACGAATTGGTCTGATTATAATAACGCACTGCGAAAAAGAGGTGATATTACCGTCTGTTTTACGGATGCAGCTATCACTATCTGGACGCCAGCGCCCATCCAAAAACGAGGTGCGCCGACACAATACTCGGATCTGGCGATTGAGACCTGCCTTATGCTCAGGCAGGTTTTTAGCTTACCGCTAAGGCAGACTGAAGGTTTTGCTAGATCTCTGGTTAAGCTCATGGGGTTACAGCTTAAAGTCCCTGATTACAGCACTCTCAGTAAGCGAAGCCTCAATTTATCATTGCAAAAGCTCATCGATACCTGTGAGCCTGGTTCTCACTTTCTGGTAGATAGCACAGGATTGAAGGTTTATGGCAAGGATGAATGGAATCAGGAAAAACACGGTACGAAGCCTAAACGTACTTGGCGAAAACTGCATTTAGCCATCGATGAAAATCATCATGTCGTTGCAAGTGACCTTACCGGAAAAGAGATAGGTGATACTGCAGTTTTGCCTAATCTGCTGGATCAAGTTGATGGATTTGAGGTTTTCATGGCCGATGGAGCCTATGATAGCGACAAGGTTTATCAGCAAATTAAACAGAAGCAAGCTGCTGCTAAAATCGTGATTCCACCACCTAAAAATGCTGTGACTGACAGTAGTCAGCACAATACACGAAACGAGGCAGTAGCCCTCATAAAAGAGCGAGGTCGCATGGCGTGGCAAGGGCTAACCGGATACGGCCTGAGAGCCTTGGTTGAATTGGCTATGCTTCGCTATAAAACCATTATCGGCTCAAAGATGAAAGCACGTGAACTACCTCAGCAAAAAACGGAGGCAGAGGTTTCCGTTCGCGTGTTGCACAGGATGACCGGTTTAGGGATGCCGATATCAGTTAAAGCTAGCTGAAAAAGGCCTGGATACAGGCTCGATCAGGCTGAGCTTTATTTATTCAACAACGCCCCCCTATATTTGTATTCGGCACCAACCCGGTGATATGATCACCTCCCAAAGTATGCTGCACCCCTTGTACAGCAACGGCTGATATAACATTCAATCCTATACCGTCAGCTATTCTAAAACCCAGTGGAGAACAACCATGGCTTTTGAACTGCCAGCCCTTCCTTATGCGCGCGATGCACTTGAACCTCATATTTCGAAAGAAACGCTGGACTACCACTACGGCAAGCACCACAACACCTACGTAGTTAAGCTAAACGGTCTGGTTCAGGGCAGTGACCGTGCCAGTCAGAGCCTGGAAGACATCATCAAGAACTCTGAAGGTGGCGTATTTAATAACGCCGCTCAGATCTGGAACCACACATTTTACTGGAACTGCCTGAGCCCCAACGGTGGTGGCGAGCCAACAGGCGAACTGGCTGAAGCCATCATCAAAGCTTTTGGCTCTGTTGAAGGATTCGTTAACAAGTTCACCGAAATGGCCGTAAACAACTTCGGTTCAGCCTGGACATGGCTGGTAAAGAACAAAGACGGTTCTGTTGACATTGTCAATACCAGCAATGCTGCCACACCGTTGACCAACCCAGAGCACACACCACTGCTGACCTGCGATGTCTGGGAGCACGCTTACTACATCGATTACCGCAACGTACGCCCTGATTACCTCAAAGCCTTCTGGTCATTGGTGAACTGGGAATTTGCGACGGATAACTTCAACAAAGCATAAATGCCTTTGTAAGATATCACGTTACGTTGAGAAATAATAAACGCAATACCGCCTGATAGGTCACCTTATCAGGCGGGGCGTTGTTGAATAAATAAAGCTCAGCCTGATCGAGCCTGTATCCAGGCCTTTTTCAGCTAGCTTTAACTGATATCGGCATCCCTAAACCGGTCATCCTGTTCAACACGCGAACGGAAACCTCTGCCTCCGTTTTTTGCTGAGGTAGTTCACGTGCTTTCATCTTTGAGCCGATAATGGTTTTATAGCGAAGCATAGCCAATTCAACCAAGGCTCTCAGGCCGTATCCGGTTAGCCCTTGCCACGCCATGCGACCTCGCTCTTTTATGAGGGCTACTGCCTCGTTTCGTGTATTGTGCTGACTACTGTCAGGCACAGCATTTTTAGGTGGTGGAATCACGATTTTAGCAGCAGCTTGCTTCTGTTTAATTTGCTGATAAACCTTGTCGCTATCATAGGCTCCATCGGCCATGAAAACCTCAAATCCATCAACTTGATCCAGCAGATTAGGCAAAACTGAAGTATCACCTATCTCTTTTCCGGTAAGGTCACTTGCAACGACATGATGATTTTCATCGATGGCTAAATGCAGTTTTCGCCAAGTACGTTTAGGCTTCGTACGGCGTTGTTGAATAAATCACCGGATAGCCCTGATTGACGATAAGTGGCTAAGGTTCGTATCCTAATGTCCTTTTTTTGCAGACATCATCTCGCTATGCCTTACAAACACAACGAAGCTCGTCGCCATAAGATCAAAAAATCGACTTATAAAGTGACGAATTGGTCTGATTATAATAACGCACTGCGAAAAAGAGGTGATATTACCGTCTGGTTTACGGATGAAGCTATCACTATCTGGACGCCAGCGCCCATCCAAAAACGAGGTGCGCCGACACAATACTCGGATCTGGCGATTGAGACCTGCCTTATGCTCAGGCAGGTTTTTAGCTTACCGCTAAGGCAGACTGAAAGTTTTGCTAGATCTCTGGTTAAGCTCATGGAGTTACAGCTTAAAGTCCCTGATTACAGCACTCTCAGTAAGCGAAGCATCAATTTATCATTGCAAAAGCTCATCGATACCTGTGAGCCTGGTTCTCACTTTCTGGTAGATAGCACAGGATTGAAGGTTTATGGCAAGGATGAATGGAATCAGGAAAAACACGGTACGAAGCCTAAACGTACTTGGCGAAAACTGCATTTAGCCATCGATAAAAATCATCATGTCGTTGCAAGTGACCTTACCGGAAAAGAGATAGGTGATACTTCAGTTTTGCCTAATCTGCTGGATCAAGTTGATGGATTTGAGGTTTTCATGGCCGATGGAGCCTATGATAGCGACAAGGTTTATCAGCAAATTAAACAGAAGCAAGCTGCTGCTAAAATCGTGATTCCACCACCTAAAAATGCTGTGCCTGACAGTAGTCAGCACAATACACGAAACGAGGCAGTAGCCCTCATACAAGAGCGAGGTCGCATGGCGTGGCAAGGGCTAACCGGATACGGCCTGAGAGCCTTGGTTGAATTGGCTATGCTTCGCTATAAAACCATTATCGGCTCAAAGATGAAAGCACGTGAACTACCTCAGCAAAAAACGGAGGCAGAGGTTTCCGTTCGCGTGTTGAACAGGATGACCGGTTTAGGGATGCCGATATCAGTTAAAGCTAGCTGAAAAAGGCCTGGATACAGGCTCGATCAGGCTGAGCTTTATTTATGCAACAACGCCTCAGTGATGAGCTTCGGTCGTTCATTCAAAAACTACTCGAGCAAATCGAGCAGCAGCGTTTGATTATTGAAAAGCAACAGCAGGAAATTGCTGGACTGAAGGATGAAATCCGTCACTTGAAAAAGCTTAAGGGCAAGCCACGCATACGCCCGAACAAGCAAGAAAAACCTCAGGATAATGATACTGAGGAGCAGGACACAACAGAAACAGATACAACCGATACCTCCGGCAAAAAACCTCCACCTAAAGCAAAACGGCAGAATAACCAGCACCGAGGCGAGACGGCAGCGCCAAAACGACAGATTAACCAAGAGAAAATCTGCTTTCTCGATGGCGTTCAGCCAGGATGGCGTAACAAGGGCTACCGTGATTTTTACTTTACAGAGCTTTCCCTGGCGTTCTCTACCACTCTATACCGACGAGAATGTTGGCAGACTTCCTGTGGGGATTTTCTGACAGCGCCACTGCCACCCCATGTAAAAAGCCATTTTGGCGATCAGCTTAGAAGCCAGGTTCTAGATTTGTACCACTCTTGTGGAGTGACCCAGCCGTTGCTACTGGGCTGGCTGCACGATAATGGCTGCCGGATATCAGAGGGTTCTCTCAATAGCCTGCTCACCGAAAGGCATGACCCTTTCCATCAGGAAAAGGAAGAGATACTTGAAGCGGCGATAGCTTGTTCCCGCTATCTGCAAGTGGATGACACGGGGGCGAGACACAAGGGGAAAAACGGCTACTGCACAGTAATTACCAACGATCTCTTTACTTGTTTCTCCAGCACAGACAGCAAAAGCAGGATCAATTTCCTCGGCCTGTTGCAGGGTCGTCGTAAATCCCATGTACTTAATACGACAGCCATTGAGTATATAAAGCAGGTTCGTATGGCTGATCAGTGGGTTCGGTGTCTGGAAGCATTTGGAGAGGTTCACTTTCTGAATGAAGCGTCCTGGCAAGCCTTTCTGGATGATCTGAACCTGAAGGCGCCTCAACAAAGGCGGTTAGCAACAGAAGGCGTTCTCAAGGTGTGCCGCTCCGCGGCGGCTTTCCTCCCGTGCCAAATAGAGGGCTTCCAGCCAACTTTCCTTAACGTCACTTGTCCTTTATAGTTCCATCCTTCACTTTTCATCAACAACCATCTGGGCTTGTGCTATCCGCACCCCTTCCCGCATGAAGCAACTGCTGCACCTCGAAAAGGCATGGTGGCAGTATTATCAAAAACACAAAGACACTCTGAGACCCGTTGTTATTGAGACCATGGGGCTACTTCTGGCTTGTGGAACGACTCTTTTGGGATTTGCGACTTTTCGTTGCTCTAAGCTCGGATGTTTCTTTACGAAAAAGATCTGCTTTGGCTGTAACTCCCGATTTTGTAACACCTGTGGCAAAAAAAAGACCGATCAGTGGCTCGAAAATATGAAGGCCACACTGCCTGATACACGCTGGCAACACATCACGTTTACTATGCCTGATGTCCTTTGGCGTTTCTTTGAAGTCAATCGTCACCTACAGGGTAACCTCAGTGCAATAGCCGCTAGTATCATGCTCGATGCTGCCAAGAAAAAAGGGCATGGTTCAAATCAAGTGAACACTTTCATGTCTATGGAGGCCATCAGTACAGCACATTTTCAGCAGGTTGATTATAATGCCAGGTTACTCAGCCTATCCTGTTATTTTGATCAACTTTAGAGCCTGTACATGCAAAGACGTTTATCCCCTGAATGCAAGAAATCTATTGGCCTACAGGCTATTTCCGAAAATAACATATCTCATATTGCCAGGCTGCATCAGGTGTGCAGAAACACTGTCTACACGCAAAAACAACTCACTCAATCGGCAGTCAATGAAGCCTTCATGGATCAAGATCCAGATGATCAGACTCTATTCCATCTACCGGTCACCAAAGCCTTCCTTCACCAGGTGGTACTGGGAATCTTATTGATCTGCAAGGGAAGTTATCGCAGTGCGCAGATGTTCCTACATGACCTGTTTGACACGGATATGTGTATCGGAACTATTTTCAACATCCACAACCATGCTTGTCATAAAGCATCTGAGATTAACGCCTCCTACGATCTTGGCTCAATCAGACAGAGCGCCTCTGATGAAATATATCACCGTAATAAGCCTCATTTAGCAGTCGTTGATATCGAAAGCCGTGACTGTGCGAGCCTTACACGAGAAGATAGCCGTGACGCAGAAACCTGGGCTATTCACCTCCTGGAGCTTACAGAGCAAGGCTTTCATCCCAAGGTTAATATCAGCGATCAAGCGCTCGGGATGAGCAATGCATTCAAAGAGATACTGCCAGACACTGAGCATCGTTTTGACCACTTCCACCTGATCAAAGCAGGGAAGGAACTGGTCAGGTACCTAAAAAACAAAAGAGAATCAGCAATAACGGCCCATATTAAGCTGCTTGAAAAAATGGAACGAGCAAAGAAAAAAAGTAAGGGGCACACTCTTTCAACGAAGCTCGCCCTGGTCAATAGAAATACGACACAGGCAGAGGCTATCTATCGTCATGTTTCCACACTGAATGCCTGGCTCCAGCATGATATTTTACAGCTGCCAGGGCACAACCCCGTTGATAGAGAAAAGCTCTTTGATTTCGTACTGGAGGAGCTGTCTGCAGTGGCTGACACCTCTCCACGTATCATGGCCTTTGTGATATCCCTGACTCACCAAAAGGACAACCTATTGGCCGCCAGTCATGTGTTGAATAGAGAGTTCCAACAGATTGCAGCCCGCTACGCTATTGCTGCGCAAGACGTCTGGGATATATGCTATGTGACCCGATACGATATACAAGCACCGAGCTACCACAAAAAAGCCGACGTATTGGCATCACGGATGGGGCCGATCTTCGAGCCCATCGAAGATGAGGTGCTGAAGGTAATCGCCGAAACCCCTCGGTGCAGCTCAATGGTAGAGAATTTCAACAGCAGACTCAGGCCCTATCTGGACTCCCGTAAACAAATTACCTCTGAGAGCCTCAATCTAATCCGGTTCTATCTGAATCATCACGTGTTTCTCCGGAGTAAGCATGCTTACATGCAAGGAAAAACACCAGCCGAGGTGATGACCGGCAATCCTCATCCCAATTGGCTGGAAATACTGGGGTTCCAGCGCTTCAGAAAAGCTGCATAAACTAACTCTCTTGTTGAGTCATTTCTATACCAGTCTCTGGTAGGGTTATGTTTGTTTGGTGTTCACTAAAAACAGCTGTTTTTGAACCATGCCAATATTTGCTCGATAGTAGCATAACCAGAATCAGGAGGGCTTGATCAGTTGCTGCGATTGGCCTGTTCGGGTTTGGATTGCAGGATTTAGGTAATATGCTTTTTTAAAGATAAAGCGAGGTAAGTGCTGTAACCTGTTTCATCGCCTGCGTACAGGAGCACCGGAACCACTCTACACACAGACAGCAATGCGCCGATAATACTGGCACACGACCCTTTTTCATAAAACACCTGTAAATAACGAAAATACCGAAAAAGCGGTATGAGAATTCAGCCTTGCTATCATGGGCGTTGTTGCATAAATAAAGCTCAGCCTGATCGAGCCTGTATCCAGGCCTTTTTCAGCTAGCTTTAACTGATATCGGCATCCCTAAACCGGTCATCCTGTTCAACACGCGAACGGAAACCTCTGCCTCCGTTTTTTGCTGAGGTAGTTCACGTGCTTTCATCTTTGAGCCGATAATGGTTTTATAGCGAAGCATAGCCAATTCAACCAAGGCTCTCAGGCCGTATCCGGTTAGCCCTTGCCACGCCATGCGACCTCGCTCTTTTATGAGGGCTACTGCCTCGTTTCGTGTATTGTGCTGACTACTGTCAGGCACAGCATTTTTAGGTGGTGGAATCACGATTTTAGCAGCAGCTTGCTTCTGTTTAATTTGCTGATAAACCTTGTCGCTATCATAGGCTCCATCGGCCATGAAAACCTCAAATCCATCAACTTGATCCAGCAGATTAGGCAAAACTGAAGTATCACCTATCTCTTTTCCGGTAAGGTCACTTGCAACGACATGATGATTTTTATCGATGGCTAAATGCAGTTTTCGCCAAGTACGTTTAGGCTTCGTACCGTGTTTTTCCTGATTCCATTCATCCTTGCCATAAACCTTCAATCCTGTGCTATCTACCAGAAAGTGAGAACCAGGCTCACAGGTATCGATGAGCTTTTGCAATGATAAATTGATGCTTCGCTTACTGAGAGTGCTGTAATCAGGGACTTTAAGCTGTAACCCCATGAGCTTAACCAGAGATCTAGCAAAACCTTCAGTCTGCCTTAGCGGTAAGCTAAAAACCTGCCTGAGCATAAGGCAGGTCTCAATCGCCAGATCCGAGTATTGTGTCGGCGCACCTCGTTTTTGGATGGGCGCTGGCGTCCAGATAGTGATAGCTTCATCCGTAAACCAGACGGTAATATCACCTCTTTTTCGCAGTGCGTTATTATAATCAGACCAATTCGTCACTTTATAAGTCGATTTTTTGATCTTATGGCGACGAGCTTCGTTGTGTTTGTAAGGCATAGCGAGATGATGTCTGCAAAAAAAGGACATTAGGATACGAACCTTAGCCACTTATCGTCAATCAGGGCTATCCGGTGATTTATTCAACAACGCCCAGCGGGTACTGCTTTTGCCCGAAGGCGCTTTGGTAACACAATGAAATTATAGGGTTCTCTGGCGAACAGCTTCAAACAAGCAAACCCCTGTAGCTACTGAGACATTCAGGCTGCTGACGTCCCCGGCCATGGGAATATTAATCAGTGCATCGCAATGATCACGGGTCAGTCGGCGCATTCCCTTGCCTTCAGCGCCCATGACCAGGCACAAGGCACCCTTCAGATCAGCCTGATAGAGGGTGCCACTGCTTTCGCCAGCGGTACCGATCAGCCAAATGCCCCGCTCCTTTAATACACCCAACGTTCTGGCCAGATTAGTCACCTGTACTAACTGTACTGTTTCAGCCGCGCCACAGGCCACTTTGCTGGCTGTTGCATTCAAGCTGGCTGACTTGTCTTTAGGTGTGATGATCGCGTGTACGCCAGCCGCATCGGCGGTACGCAGACAGGCGCCTAAGTTGTGTGGGTCAGTGACGCCATCCAGTACTAATAAAAATGGGGGGACATCAAGGCTATCCAATAAATCTTCCAGGTCGCCTTCACGGAATACCTGTGCTTGCGCTACTTTGGCGACAACGCCTTGATGCACACCTTCAACTTTGGCATCAAGTTTGGCACGCTCCACAAACCGTACGGCAACACCATGGCTACGAGCTTCATCAACCAGTGGGCTGATGCGTTTATCAGTGCGGCCTTTTTGAATCCACAGTTCCAACACCCGTTCGGGGTTGCTGTCAAACAGACTCTGCACAGCATGCAGGCCAAAAATAAAATCGTTCAAGGAGAACCTCGTTACAGCGGGTTAAGCTAAAGCAGTCGGCGTTGTTGAATAAATCACCGGATAGCCCTGATTGACGATAAGTGGCTAAGGTTCGTATCCTAATGTCCTTTTTTTGCAGACATCATCTCGCTATGCCTTACAAACACAACGAAGCTCGTCGCCATAAGATCAAAAAATCGACTTATAAAGTGACGAATTGGTCTGATTATAATAACGCACTGCGAAAAAGAGGTGATATTACCGTCTGGTTTACGGATGAAGCTATCACTATCTGGACGACAGCGCCCATCCAAAAACGAGGTGCGCCGACACAATACTCGGATCTGGCGATTGAGACCTGCCTTATGCTCAGGCAGGTTTTTAGCTTACCGCTAAGGCAGACTGAAGGTTTTGCTAGATCTCTGGTTAAGCTCATGGGGTTACAGCTTAAAGTCCCTGATTACAGCACTCTCAGTAAGCGAAGCATCAATTTATCATTGCAAAAGCTCATCGATACCTGTGAGCCTGGTTCTCACTTTCTGGTAGATAGCACAGGATTGAAGGTTTATGGCAAGGATGAATGGAATCAGGAAAAACACGGTACGAAGCCTAAACGTACTTGGCGAACACTGCATTTAGCCATCGATAAAAATCATCATGTCGTTGCAAGTGACCTTACCGGAAAAGAGATAGGTGATACTTCAGTTTTGCCTAATCTGCTGGATCAAGTTGATGGATTTGAGGTTTTCATGGCCGATGGAGCCTATGATAGCGACAAGGTTTATCAGCAAATTAAACAGAAGCAAGCTGCTGCTAAAATCGTGATTCCACCACCTAAAAATGCTGTGCCTGACAGTAGTCAGCACAATACACGAAACGAGGCAGTAGCCCTCATAAAAGAGCGAGGTCGCATGGCGTGGCAAGGGCTAACCGGATACGGCCTGAGAGCCTTGGTTGAATTGGCTATGCTTCGCTATAAAACCATTATCGGCTCAAAGATGAAAGCACGTGAACTACCTCAGCAAAAAACGGAGGCAGAGGTTTCCGTTCGCGTGTTGAACAGGATGACCGGTTTAGGGATGCCGATATCAGTTAAAGCTAGCTGAAAAAGGCCTGGATACAGGCTCGATCAGGCTGAGCTTTATTTATGCAACAACGCCATACGCCAAAGCATGCGTCCTGGCTGAATCAGATTGAAATCTGGTTCTCTATTCTGGTGAGGCGATTCTTGAAGCGAAATAGCTTTACCTCAACAGCAGATCTTAAATCTCGAGTGCATACCTTCATCACTTTTTTTAACGAAAAAATGGCCAAACCCTTTAAATGGACTTATAAAGGGCGAGCTCTACAGATATGAGAAGATGGTATGGAATTTTAAGCTTTGCAGCACTAGTACTCCATCCGACACCATTTGATAATCACAGATAACCGATCGGTCAGCTTTTTGTGTAAATGGTCGACAATGGTTAGCCGTCCTGTTATTTGAGTCAATTTTGAGTGGCAGGACAAAAAAATGGGTTATTTCACGCAAAGTGCCCCATTTCCCAATTTTTCATGGGAAAAAGTGCTGCTCTAATAGTCTGGTTTATGTTCTATGGAGGCTCTCAATCTACTCTGTATTATCAAGCTCTGGCATCTTTGGATACAGTCTCTTAAGTTTTATCCGAGCGTCTTCAGTGGTAAAACGCCACTGTGTAGTCACTTTTCTTGCGTTGCGCTTCTCCTCCCAGGCTTTGACTTCTCTCCGGAGAATATCTTGGGTAGGGATACGCCGATCCAGACATTGGCGACTCAGTATACTCAGCTCAATTTCGGCCATATCCAGCCAACTGCCATGCTTTGGGGTGTAATGAAACTCAAGCTTATCAATCATTCTGCGGGCTTCTTCTGGGGAAAAAGCTTTATAAAGTGATGCGGGAGAATGCGTGTTCAAGTTGTCTCCAACCAGTATAACTTTCTCTGCATCTTTGTGGCGAACATCGACCAGAAACTTGATTTGATGAGCCCAATCAATCGCTGTCCTACGATCAGTCACCTCAACATGCCGCCAACCTGTCAAGGGTTCAAACATCATGAACAGATTGCTGACGCCATTACGTTCATACTCTGTGTCATAACGCTCCGGTTTTCCAGGCTCAACAGGCATTGGATTAACGACTTCTTTAACATGCTGCTTGCTACTTTCATCAAGGCAAACAAGCGGACGCCTTGGATCAAGAGGACGTTTATAGACTTCAAGAATATCCTCCATCGCACTCACAAAGTTGGCGCTTTCTTCCGCAGGTATACACCATTCCTTTTTTTGCCAGGGCTTAAGCTCATTTTTTTTAGTCCCTCATGTACTGTGCTTCTGGAAATCGATTCGACGTATCTGAGCTCAATCATGCGATCTGTCAGTAAATTTAGCGTCCATCGGCTGGCTCCTTCCGGTGGTGGTGAGCAGGTAAGGGCAATAAGGTGAGCTTCGGCTTCGCCATCGAGTTTACGTACCCGACCGTGGCTGCTTAGTTTTCCATTGACAGCGACATCAAGCCCTTCTTCAACAAATCGTTTCCTGAGGCGAGTGATAGTAAGCGGCCTAACATGGAAAGCTTTGGCTACCTGATCATGCTGCAGTGGATCATGGTTTTCATCGATAGCCAGAAGGATATTGGCTTTACGTTTTTTGTGTTGTGCAACTTTGGGCTTTTCCTGCTTGATAAGCCGTTCAAGTATTGAGCGTTCTTCCTCGCTGAGTCGAACATGATATTTGATGGTCATAATAACTCCGGTGTTATGGACTCGGAGTTATTAGAATAGCCTTCAGTAAACTATCATCTTCTGCCGGACGGAGTACTAGTACTCCATCCGACACCATTTGATAACCACAGATAACCGATCGTTCAGCTGTTTGTGTAAATGGTCGACAATAGTTAGCCGTCCTGTTATTTGAGTCAATTTTGAGTGGCAGGACAAAAAAATGGGTTATTTCACGCAAAGTGCCCCATTTCGGCGTTGTTGCATAAATAAAGCTCAGCCTGATCGAGCCTGTATCCAGGCCTTTTTCAGCTAGCTTTAACTGATATCGGCATCCCTAAACCGGTCATCCTGTTCAACACGCGAACGGAAACCTCTGCCTCCGTTTTTTGCTGAGGTAGTTCACGTGCTTTCATCTTTGAGCCGATAATGGTTTTATAGCGAAGCATAGCCAATTCAACCAAGGCTCTCAGGCCGTATCCGGTTAGCCCTTGCCACGCCATGCGACCTCGCTCTTTTATGAGGGCTACTGCCTCGTTTCGTGTATTGTGCTGACTACTGTCAGGCACAGCATTTTTAGGTGGTGGAATCACGATTTTAGCAGCAGCTTGCTTCTGTTTAATTTGCTGATAAACCTTGTCGCTATCATAGGCTCCATCGGCCATGAAAACCTCAAATCCATCAACTTGATCCAGCAGATTAGGCAAAACTGAAGTATCACCTATCTCTTTTCCGGTAAGGTCACTTGCAACGACATGATGATTTTTATCGATGGCTAAATGCAGTTTTCGCCAAGTACGTTTAGGCTTCGTACCGTGTTTTTCCTGATTCCATTCATCCTTGCCATAAACCTTCAATCCTGTGCTATCTACCAGAAAGTGAGAACCAGGCTCACAGGTATCGATGAGCTTTTGCAATGATAAATTGATGCTTCGCTTACTGAGAGTGCTGTAATCAGGGACTTTAAGCTGTAACCCCATGAGCTTAACCAGAGATCTAGCAAAACCTTCAGTCTGCCTTAGCGGTAAGCTAAAAACCTGCCTGAGCATAAGGCAGGTCTCAATCGCCAGATCCGAGTATTGTGTCGGCGCACCTCGTTTTTGGATGGGCGCTGGCGTCCAGATAGTGATAGCTTCATCCGTAAACCAGACGGTAATATCACCTCTTTTTCGCAGTGCGTTATTATAATCAGACCAATTCGTCACTTTATAAGTCGATTTTTTGATCTTATGGCGACGAGCTTCGTTGTGTTTGTAAGGCATAGCGAGATGATGTCTGCAAAAAAAGGACATTAGGATACGAACCTTAGCCACTTATCGTCAATCAGGGCTATCCGGTGATTTATTCAACAACGCCCTTCGTAACCAGCCTTGCAATACTTCTTTAGTTTGAGCGCAAAAGGCCAATTGCGGGTGGTACGAAAGAGCCCCTCTTTTTTTCTCATTAAAGCCTTTCTTGGCGCCTTCCTGAAAACCGAAACAGGTTTTTACCGTAGAATCGAGGTCAATGGTGATCTGTTTACGTGCATAAATGGTAGATGTTCCTGAGCGCAACGCCTGTTTCCAAACCCTGCCCCTCATTGCGTGGACAGGGCGTTGTTGAATAAATCACCGGATAGCCCTGATTGACGATAAGTGGCTAAGGTTCGTATCCTAATGTCCTTTTTTTGCAGACATCATCTCGCTATGCCTTACAAACACAACGAAGCTCGTCGCCATAAGATCAAAAAATCGACTTATAAAGTGACGAATTGGTCTGATTATAATAACGCACTGCGAAAAAGAGGTGATATTACCGTCTGGTTTACGGATGAAGCTATCACTATCTGGACGCCAGCGCCCATCCAAAAACGAGGTGCGCCGACACAATACTCGGATCTGGCGATTGAGACCTGCCTTATGCTCAGGCAGGTTTTTAGCTTACCGCTAAGGCAGACTGAAGGTTTTGCTAGATCTCTGGTTAAGCTCATGGGGTTACAGCTTAAAGTCCCTGATTACAGCACTCTCAGTAAGCGAAGCATCAATTTATCATTGCAAAAGCTCATCGATACCTGTGAGCCTGGTTCTCACTTTCTGGTAGATAGCACAGGATTGAAGGTTTATGGCAAGGATGAATGGAATCAGGAAAAACACGGTACGAAGCCTAAACGTACTTGGCGAAAACTGCATTTAGCCATCGATAAAAATCATCATGTCGTTGCAAGTGACCTTACCGGAAAAGAGATAGGTGATACTTCAGTTTTGCCTAATCTGCTGGATCAAGTTGATGGATTTGAGGTTTTCATGGCCGATGGAGCCTATGATAGCGACAAGGTTTATCAGCAAATTAAACAGAAGCAAGCTGCTGCTAAAATCGTGATTCCACCACCTAAAAATGCTGTGCCTGACAGTAGTCAGCACAATACACGAAACGAGGCAGTAGCCCTCATAAAAGAGCGAGGTCGCATGGCGTGGCAAGGGCTAACCGGATACGGCCTGAGAGCCTTGGTTGAATTGGCTATGCTTCGCTATAAAACCATTATCGGCTCAAAGATGAAAGCACGTGAACTACCTCAGCAAAAAACGGAGGCAGAGGTTTCCGTTCGCGTGTTGAACAGGATGACCGGTTTAGGGATGCCGATATCAGTTAAAGCTAGCTGAAAAAGGCCTGGATACAGGCTCGATCAGGCTGAGCTTTATTTATGCAACAACGCCTATATGATACGGGTTGCTGGAAAATTGTTAACATGTAGCAGACAGTTGACCGTTGCCAGTAACAAAGAGCATCTCTACCAGACGGAGTGGGATGCTTGGCTGGCAGTGGGTGACTGTTTGTAAATAGCCGTACAACGGATGGTTAGAAAAAACATTCTGCTGATGCGGAAGGTGTTGTTACGCTCTGATATTAGGAATAGGAGTAAGATGAATAAAAATACGATGGTTCGAGCGATGAAAATCCACTGAAAAGGCCAGTATTTTCTCGACAGCAGGATAATCGGAGTCAGGAGGATTTGATCAATGCGTATGTTTGGCCTGTTGGAGTTTGTATTGCAGGATTTAGGTATTACGAAGAAGTGATTGCAGAAGAGAAGGCCTTTACAAAAGGTCTGGAGGTCACGCGAGACCTTCCCTGTATAACACTGGATTCACATGAGGTGCCATTATGGGTCAATACGGGTCTAATGACAGATACTGTGCGCTCTCTGGATCGAGGGGCTGAAGGTGTCGGTCTCTATCGAACAGAAGTACCTTTTATGGTTAGGGAGCGCTTTCCCAGTGAAATAGAGCAGGAAAGAATCTACCGTAACCAGCTTGAGGCCTTCCATCCCCGTCCGGTAACAATGCGTACGCTGGATGTGGGTGGCGATAAAGCCCTGAGCTACTTTCCTATTAATGAGGATAATCCTTTCCTTGTCTGGAGAGGCATTCGTGTCACACTGGACCACCCGGAGATCTTCCTTGCTCAGGTGAGAGCGATGCTAAAAGCCAGTGCTGGGTTGGATAATCTGCGTGTTATGCTGCCAATGGTGACGTGTGTCTTTGAAGTAGACGATGCCTTAAGGCTTATTCGCAGAGCCTATGCAGAAGTGATGGCTGAAGGGCGTTGTTGAATAAATAAAGCTCAGCCTGATCGAGCCTGTATCCAGGCCTTTTTCAGCTAGCTTTCACTGATATCGGCATCCCTAAACCGGTCATCCTGTTCAACACGCGAACGGAAACCTCTGCCTCCGTTTTTTGCTGAGGTAGTTCACGTGCTTTCATCTTTGAGCCGATAATGGTTTTATAGCGAAGCATAGCCAATTCAACCAAGGCTCTCAGGCCGTATCCGGTTAGCCCTTGCCACGCCATGCGACCTCGCTCTTTTATGAGGGCTACTGCCTCGTTTCGTGTATTGTGCTGACTACTGTCAGGCACAGCATTTTTAGGTGGTGGAATCACGATTTTAGCAGCAGCTTGCTTCTGTTTAATTTGCTGATAAACCTTGTCGCTATCATAGGCTCCATCGGCCATGAAAACCTCAAATCCATCAACTTGATCCAGCAGATTAGGCAAAACTGAAGTATCACCTATCTCTTTTCCGGTAAGGTCACTTGCAACGACATGATGATTTTCATCGATGGCTAAATGCAGTTTTCGCCAAGTACGTTTAGGCTTCGTACCGTGTTTTTCCTGATTCCATTCATCCTTGCCATAAACCTTCAATCCTGTGCTATCTACCAGAAAGTGAGAACCAGGCTCACAGGTATCGATGAGCTTTTGCAATGATAAATTGATGCTTCGCTTACTGAGAGTGCTGTAATCAGGGACTTTAAGCTGTAACCCCATGAGCTTCACCAGAGATCTAGCAAAACCTTCAGTCTGCCTTAGCGGTAAGCTAAAAACCTGCCTGAGCATAAGGCAGGTCTCAATCGCCAGATCCGAGTATTGTGTCGGCGCACCTCGTTTTTGGATGGGCGCTGGCGTCCAGATAGTGATAGCTGCATCCGTAAACCAGACGGTAATATCACCTCTTTTTCGCAGTGCGTTATTATAATCAGACCAATTCGTCACTTTATAAGTCGATTTTTTGATCTTATGGCGACGAGCTTCGTTGTGTTTGTAAGGCATAGCGAGATGATGTCTGCAAAAAAAGGACATTAGGATACGAACCTTCGCCACTTATCGTCAATCAGGGCTATCCGGTGATTTATTCAACAACGCCCAGTTCAGTCTACTTCTTTGGCTGCGTCTCCTTAGCGCTTTGTACCAAATCTTCTGCACTTCAGTCCTGAAAGCATTTACCCTTCGACTATTACCCGGTACCGAGAAGTAGTTCATATGCCCTTGAATGACACGTTTCAACCACTCCAACTGTTCCGGCACAGCATCGTGCCTGTGTTTTAGAAGATAGGATTTAATGTCTTGCAGCGTTGCCCTCACTCTCTTCTTACTGGTTTCTCTGACGACCGTGAAGCGTCCACTGACTCGGGTTACACTACAGAAGTGTGTGAAACCAAGAAACTCAAAGGTCTCTGGCTTTCCTCCTCCTGATTTCTTTAGCTCACTCTTGGCAAATCGTCCAAAACGAATAAGACGGGTTTTATTCTCATGCAGAGAAAGCCCGAACCGTTTTAGCCTATTGCCGAGTTCATAAAGAAAGGTCTGTGCATCCCCTTCACACTGGAAGCCCAACACACTATCGTCGGCGTAGCGCACAACAATAACCTTGCCCTGCGCATACTTTTTACGCCATTGATTAACCCAAAGATCGAACACATAGTGCAGATAAATATTGGATAGTAAGGGTGATATCACTGATCCTTGTGGTACCCCAACTACGCTTCGGGAATGTCGACCGTCGTCTTCATAATGCCCTACCTTGATCCACTGTTTTATCAAGCGAATAATGCGCTTGTCTTTCACCCGGTGCTCTAAAAACCTGATTAGCCAATCATGGTCGACCTGGTCGAAAAATTTCCGAATATCCAGATCCAGCACCCAATTCACCGAGGTTCTCTTGATTCCCACCGTCAACGCATCTAATGCGTCGTGCTGGCTTCTCATAGGGCGAAACCCATAAGAAAAGCCAAGGAAATCTTCCTCATAAATCCCTTCCAACACCTTGACTACGGCCTGTTGGACAATTTTATCCTCTAAACATAGAACACTTAGGGGACGCTCGCTCCCGTCTGCTTTGAGGATGAAAACCCTTCGAGCAGGACGTGGTCGATAACTTCCTCTGTGCACTCGTTCGTGCAAGGATTTCAGCCGGATATCCAGCTCCCGCTGATAGGATCGCCAAGTTACACCATCCACCCCCGCCGCTGAATTCCGTTTCAACTGAAAGAAACTTCCTTTCAGTAAATCCAGGGTGAGGTGGTGGAACAAGGCGGTGAATTGTAAACAGCTGTCCTTTGCTGCTGCTTGACGTATACCCAACAAGTTGAACGAAGCGTTATTCCGGCTCTGAGTCCGGTCGCCGACTCCTTGTTGAGCATTCCTCTTGGTCAGGCCACTTTCCTCCACACCCTCCGCGACAGAATACTCTGTTTTGTTCGGCTGCTTCTTAGGTACTATTCGCCTGTCCGACTTCCTGCCAACAGCAATAGGCGTGTGGTGATTAGCCTTCCCCATTGCGACTCCTATGGCTAATACAGGAGAGAATGGCAGGATCTCCCGAGTTCCGCACAAGATGCTTATCTGCATGCACAAGGTCTACGACTGCGCGAGGCCCTCTGGATACTTGCGGTATAACGCTTCCAGTGGTATTGCTTTCTGCTTCGCTTAACAACATTAGCACCTCAAAAAACCTGATTTCGCAGCTCAATACTTGGCCTACAGACACCCCTGTCAACGCTTCATCTGTCACCTTACGGTAACGGACGCATGACTCGGAGCTGGGGCGACCCGCCAGTCTTTCCCCACAGGGACTTTCACCCGTGACATCTTGCCGATTTATCTCGGCACTCTAAGCAATCACTCAGATCACCCTATACAGTCCATCTATATGTCGCTAAAGGAAATGACGACTATTACCTAAATCCTGCAATCCAAACCCGAACAGGTCAATCGCAGCAACTGATCAAGCCCTCCTGATTCTGATTATGCTACTATCGAGCAAATATTTACCTTTTCAGTGGATTTTAATCACATGAGCCGTCGTGTTTGGTTCATCTTACTGCTATTCCTGATATCAGGGCGCGATAACTCCTTCCGCATTAGCAGAATGTTTTTCTAATCATCCATTGTTCGCTATTTACAAACAGTCACCTACTGCTAGCCAAGCATCCCACTCCGTTTGGTAGAGATGCTCTTTGTTACTGGCAACGGTCAACTGCCTGTTACCTGTCAACAGTTTTCCGGCAACCCGTATCATATAGCAGCGAATGCTTTCCGGCTCCCACTTCATCAGCTGACGATTTCCACTGACCAGAGCCATCCAGCGTGTCGTATTGTAGGCCAGTATTGCACATTGCATAAGCGCACTGTTTGCCATGAAATGATCGGTTTTGATCTGCCCGAGAGCCATCTGGTTTTTGCACTCTTCGATCCAGGTTTCGCAGGTAGCCCGCTTGCCATACGCTTTATGGATCTCCCATGGACTCAACGACTCAGTAGTCACGTAGCAGAAGTAGTCGTACTCTGGCTTCGGGTCTAACAATTCGCACTGGGTGTTTTCTGGCTTCCCGATCTTTCTTTGCCGGACAGCCACGAAGCAACGAGCCCGGTCCCAGTCACCACAGCAGTGTTGAAACTCGCACCACTCCCACCCTGGCTGATGCACGACAGGTTGCCAGTCTTGCGGGATTAACAGTTTGTGTAGATTCTTCAGTTTGACCTTAACCAGATAACGATGTCCTAAATCCTCCAGATAGGTCAGTAATGGTCCACCAAAGTAGCCACTATCAGCCCTGAAAAAAATCTTCATGTGGGAAGGCAGAGTAACCAGCAACTGTTTCATAAACTCTATGGAGCCATTAGCAGTGTAGGCATCACCACTTCGTAACCAACCCTGCAGCACTTCTTTGGTTTCCGCGCAAAAGGCCAGCTGCGGGTGGTACGACAGCGCCCCTCTTTTTTTCTCGTTAAACCCTTTCTTTGCGCCTTCCTGAAAACCAAAACAGGTTTTTACCGTAGAATCGAGGTCAATGGTGACCTGTTTAAAAGCATAAACGGTAGATGTTCCTGAGCGCAGTGCCTGTTTCCAAACACTCTCCCTCATTTCGTGGACAGCGGTTTCCAGTTCAACGACGCTGGCAAAGTGGAACAGCTTTAAAATGCGTCCAAATTGACTGTCACAAGGAATGCGTTGAAAACGGGTGCATTCTCGGAGAACGCTATCCTGCCAGACCGTGCACACTTTCATCAGACTTTTGGCACCTGCCAGAATGCCGGTGGTTACCATCAGAATGACATCTGACAGTTGGAAAGTGGCATTAGAGCCTCGTTGAATATTAATCCGTTTGTCCAGTAGGTCGGCCAGCCCCATCCGGTTCAGGAAGCGAAACACAGGGATAAGTCCAGCCTGACTGGTAAGCGGCTTTTTAGCTTGAGTGAAATGTACCTTCCGCTGCTTCAAACGTGCTTTTGACTTGTTTTTTTTGCTCATTGAAAAAGTGATGCTTTATGAAACGAAAACATCATTTAATCTCTTTATTCACGGGTGATTGCAACTTTTATTTCGATATTATTTGCAGGATTTAGGTATTATATGTCAGGGCACAATCCTCGATGATCTACTACAAACCCAACCTCTAGCAAAAAGCTAACATGCTGATAGTCAAGGTATATTGCTCCTTGATGCTCTCCTTTACACCAAACTGCCAAGATGGTGCTATTTTTTGCAGTCTTAGTGATTACTATTGGTAAGCTTTGTGGAAAACGACTCATCGTATACAAAGCTGAACTCTACACTCATCCAGACAATTAATGTTACGGTAAGGATAAACAGAAAACAGAGTGCCAAGCACCCATGACAAATCTCAAGACGATCTTTAGCAGGCGTTGTTGCATAAATAAAGCTCAGCCTGATCGAGCCTGTATCCAGGCCTTTTTCAGCTAGCTTTAACTGATATCGGCATCCCTAAACCGGTCATCCTGTTCAACACGCGAACGGAAACCTCTGCCTCCGTTTTTTGCTGAGGTAGTTCACGTGCTTTCATCTTTGAGCCGATAATGGTTTTATAGCGAAGCATAGCCAATTCAACCAAGGCTCTCAGGCCGTATCCGGTTAGCCCTTGCCACGCCATGCGACCTCGCTCTTTTATGAGGGCTACTGCCTCGTTTCGTGTATTGTGCTGACTACTGTCAGGCACAGCATTTTTAGGTGGTGGAATCACGATTTTAGCAGCAGCTTGCTTCTGTTTAATTTGCTGATAAACCTTGTCGCTATCATAGGCTCCATCGGCCATGAAAACCTCAAATCCATCAACTTGATCCAGCAGATTAGGCAAAACTGAAGTATCACCTATCTCTTTTCCGGTAAGGTCACTTGCAACGACATGATGATTTTTATCGATGGCTAAATGCAGTTTTCGCCAAGTACGTTTAGGCTTCGTACCGTGTTTTTCCTGATTCCATTCATCCTTGCCATAAACCTTCAATCCTGTGCTATCTACCAGAAAGTGAGAACCAGGCTCACAGGTATCGATGAGCTTTTGCAATGATAAATTGATGCTTCGCTTACTGAGAGTGCTGTAATCAGGGACTTTAAGCTGTAACCCCATGAGCTTAACCAGAGATCTAGCAAAACCTTCAGTCTGCCGTAGCGGTAAGCTAAAAACCTGCCTGAGCATAAGGCAGGTCTCAATCGCCAGATCCGAGTATTGTGTCGGCGCACCTCGTTTTTGGATGGGCGCTGGCGTCCAGATAGTGATAGCTTCATCCGTAAACCAGACGGTAATATCACCTCTTTTTCGCAGTGCGTTATTATAATCAGACCAATTCGTCACTTTATAAGTCGATTTTTTGATCTTATGGCGACGAGCTTCGTTGTGTTTGTAAGGCATAGCGAGATGATGTCTGCAAAAAAAGGACATTAGGATACGAACCTTAGCCACTTATCGTCAATCAGGGCTATCCGGTGATTTATTCAACAACGCCCCATGCCAGTACTTCTTTCAGCATATCGACAAAGTAGTCATTTTTAGTTTTGCCATCGGCTGGATTGTAAATACGGAAATTAACGGGCAAGTTGTAGCCTTTGATGTCCGTGTAATAAAGCGTGATGAGATTAATACCCTTGACGGTTTTGTGGTGCTTTCCTGAGTAGTAATGACCGACTAAAGCCGTGTAATGGGTATAAGGTTTATCCAGCACCGTATCATCAACCGATAGCGTCCCACCTTCAAGAATAAGCCTTGCTGACGCTTCTAGAAAAAGATCTTCAGGAGCAAAGTTTTCACGTTGAAAAAAGCGGTTAACACTGTCATGCGATATATCACTCAATTCGCTAAGACGGGTACAGGTGGCTGATTTGGGTTCACAGAGTAGAAACCCCGTATACTTCGGGAGGTCGCACTTGGCTGTTGTTGGTTTTGTTATTTTTCTACGCACGACGACATCCACTGTTTTTTTGCTGATCTAGCAATTTTTTTGGATGTCTGTCAATGCGTAAGTTCTAAAATGGTCGACAATGGTTAGCCGTCCTGTTATTTAAGTCAATTTTGAGTGGCAGGACAAAAAAATGGGTTATTTCACGCAAAGTGCCCCATTTCCCAATTTTTCATGGGAAAAAGTGCTGCTCTAATAGCCTGGTTTATGTTCTATGGAGGCTCTCCATCTACTCTGTCTTATCAAGCTCTGGCATCTTTGGATACAGTCTCTTAAGTTTTATCCGAGCGTCTTCAGTGGTAAAACGCCACTGTGTAGTCACTTTTCTTGCGTTGCGCTTCTCCTCCCAGGCTTTGACTTCTCTCCGGAGAATATCTTGGGTAGGGATACGCCGATCCAGACATTGGCGACTCAGTATACTCAGCTCAATTTCGGCCATATCCAGCCAACTGCCATGCTTTGGGGTGTAATGAAACTCAAGCTTATCAATCATTCTGCGGGCTTCTTCTGGGGAAAAAGCTTTATAAAGTGATGCGGGAGAATGCGTGTTCAAGTTGTCTCCAACCAGTATAACTTTCTCTGCATCTTTGTGGCGAACATCGACCAGAAACTTGATTTGATGAGCCCAATCAATCGCTGTCCTACGATCAGTCACCTCAACATGCCGCCAACCTGTCAAGGGTTCAAACATCATAAACAGATTGCTGACGCCATTACGTTCATACTCTGTGTCATAACGCTCCGGTTTTCCAGGCTCAACAGGCATTGGATTAACGACTTCTTTAACATGCTGCTTGCTACTTTCATCAAGGCAAACAAGCGGACGCCTTGGATCAAGAGGACGTTTATAGACTTCAAGAATATCCTCCATCGCACTCACAAAGTTGGCGCTTTCTTCCGCAGGTATACACCATTCCTTTTTTTGCCAGGGCTTAAGCTCATTTTTTTTAGCCCCTCATGTACTGTGCTTCTGGAAATCGATTCGACGTATCTGAGCTCAATCATGCGATCTGTCAGTAAGTTTAGCGTCCATCGGCTGGCTCCTTCCGGTGGTGGTGAGCAGGTAAGGGCAATAAGGTGAGCTTCGGCTTCGCCATCAAGTTTACGTACCCGACCGTGGCTGCTTAGTTTTCCATTGACAGCGACATCAAGCCCTTCTTCAACAAATCGTTGCCTGAGGCGAGTGATAGTAAGCGGCCTAACATGGAAAGCTTTGGCTACCTGATCATGCTGCAGTGGATCATGGTTTTCATCGATAGCCAGAAGGATATTGGCTTTACGTTTTTTGTGTTGTGCAACTTTGGGCTTTTCCTGCTTGATAAGCCGTTCAAGTATTGATCGTTCTTCCTCGCTGAGTCGAACATGATATTTGATGGTCATAATAACTCCGGTGTTATGGACTCGGAGTTATTAGAATAGCTTTCAGTAAACTATCATCTTCTGCCGGACGGAGTACTAGCTTGGATAGGGTGCTTTTTTCCCGGGATGCAGGTGCTCCCGCTGGCTTGCCATGGATGGCTGGCTGGCATTTGCTTTATTCCGTTAAAGCACTGTTTTATCTTCAGCCATTGTGGGTTAACTTGCAATGAATCGTGGAAATGAAAAAGGCTACCAGAAGGTAGCCTTTTTCATGTTACCTAAATCCTGCAATACAAACTCCAACAGGCCAAACATACGCATTGATCAAATCCTCCTGACTCCGATTATCCTGCTGTCGAGAAAATACTGGCCTTTTCAGTGGATTTTCATCGCCCGAACCATCGTATTTTTATTCATCTTACTCCTATTCCTAATATCAGAGCGTAACAACACCTTCTGCATCAGCAGAATGTTTTTTCTAACCATCCGTTGTACGGCTATTTACAAACAGTCACCCACTGCCAGCCAAGCATCCCACTCCGTCTGGTAGAGATGCTCTTTGTTACTGGCAACGGTCAACTGTCTGCTACATGTTAACAATTTTCCAGCAACCCGTATCATATAGCAGCGAATGCTTTCCGGCTCCCACTTCATCAGCTGACGATTTCCACTGACCAGAGCCATCCAGCGTGTCGTATTGTAGGCCAGTATTGCACATTGCATAAGCGCACTGTTTGCCATGAAATGATCGGTTTTGATCTGTCCAAGGGTCATCTGATTTTTGCACTCTTCAATCCAAGTTTCACAGGTAGCCCGCTTACCGTACGCTTTATGGATCTCCCACGGACTCAACAACTCAGTCGTCACGTAACAGAAGTAGTCGTACTCTGGCTGCGGATTTAACAGTTCGCCCTGCATATTTTCGGGCTTCCCTGGCTTTCTTTGTCGCACAGCCACGAAGCAGCGATTCCGGTCCCAGCTACCACAGCGGTGTTGAAACTCACACTGCTCCCAACCTGGCTGATTTATGACAGGCTGCCAGTCTTGCGGGATTAACAGTGTGTGCAGATTCTTCAATTTCACCTTGATGAGATAACGATGCCCCAGATCATCCAAATAAGTCAGTAGTGGGCCACCAAAGTAGCCACTGTCAGCCCTGAAAAAAATCTTCATATGAGAAGGCAGGGTGATCAGCAGTTGCTTCATAAACTCTATGGCGCCATTGGCGGTGTAGGCATCGCCACTTCGTAACCAGCCTTGCAATACTTCTTTAGTTTGAGCGCAAAAGGCCAATTGCGGGTGGTACGAAAGAGCCCCTCTTTTTTTCTCATTAAAGCCTTTCTTGGCGCCTTCCTGAAAACCGAAACAGGTTTTTACCGTAGAATCGAGGTCAATGGTGATCTGTTTACGTGCATAAATGGTAGATGTTCCTGAGCGCAACGCCTGTTTCCAAACCCTGCCCCTCATTTCGTGGACAGCGGTTTCCAGTTCAACGACGCTGGCAAAACTAAACAGCTTTAAAATGCGTCCAAATTGACTGTCACAAGGGATTCGTTGAAATTGGGTACATTCTCGAAGAGTGCTATCCTGCCAGACCGTGCACACTTTCATCAGACTTCTGGCACCTGCCAGAATGCCGGTGGTTACCATCAGAATGACATCTGACAGTTGGAAAGTGGCATTAGAGCCTCGTTGAATATTAATCCGTTTGTTTAGTAAGCCGGACAGCCCCATCCGATTCAGGAAGCGAAACGCAGGGATCAGTCCAGCCTGACTGGTGAGCGGCTTTTTAGCTTGGATGAAACGTACCTTCCGCTGTTTCAAACGTGCTTTTGACTTGTTTTTTTTGCTCATGGGAAAAGTGATGCTTTATTGAAACCAAAGCATCACTTAATCCCTTTATTCATAGGATATTGCAACAGTTATTTCGAGATCCTTTGCAGGATTTAGGTGTTATACAACTCGCTGATTAAACACTGTAATACAGGTCAAATTCAGCAGGGTGAGTGGTTTGGCTAATGGCCAGACACTCGTCTTTTTTCAGGGTGATGTAAGCGTCGATCATGTCGTCGGTGAATACACCACCGGCGGTCAGGAACTCACGGTCGTTATCCAGAGCGGCCAATGCTTCTTCGAAGGATTCAGCGACTGTTGGGATTTCAGCGGCTTCTTCTGGTGGCAAGTCATACAGGTCTTTGTCAGCCGCATCGCCAGGGTGGATCTTGTTTTTGATGCCGTCGAGGCCAGCCATCAGCATGGCAGCAAACGCCAAGTAAGGGTTAGCCGTTGGGTCAGGGAAGCGAACTTCAACACGACGGGCTTTCGGGCTATTAACGTAAGGAATACGAATGGAAGCAGAGCGGTTACGGGCAGAGTAAGCCAGCATAACAGGCGCTTCAAAACCAGGAATCAAACGCTTGTAGGAGTTGGTAGAGGCGTTAGCAAAGGCATTGATAGCTTTGGCATGCTTAATAACACCACCAATGTAATACAGTGCGTTTTCGCTTAGGCCAGCATAACCGTCACCGGCAAACAGGTTTTCGCCATTTTTGCTCAGAGACATGTGTACGTGCATACCGCTGCCGTTATCACCTACCAGAGGCTTAGGCATGAAGGTCGCTGTTTTGCCGTAAGCGTGAGCAACATTATGAACCGCGTATTTCAGAATCTGAACTTCATCGGCTTTTTTCACCAGCGTGTTGAACTTAACACCGATTTCACATTGACCGGCAGTACCCACTTCGTGGTGGTGTACTTCTACTTCCAGACCTTGCGCTTCCATAGCCTGACACATAGCCGCACGCAGATCGTGCAGAGAGTCAACAGGAGGTACTGGGAAATAGCCGCCTTTCACACGAGGACGGTGACCAGTGTTGCCGCCTTCCAGCTTAGAAGAGGAGGACCATGCCGCTTCTTCAGAATTGATTTCGTAAGAAGCACCAGAGATATCCACTTTCCATTTCACATCGTCAAAGACGAAGAATTCAGGCTCAGGGCCAAAGAATGCAGTGTCTGCAATGCCTGTGGATTTCAGGTAGTCTTCTGCGCGCTTGGCAACAGAACGAGGGTCACGCTCGTAACCCTGCATGGTGGAAGGCTCGATAATGTCGCAGCGCAGGTTCAGAGTAGACTCATTGGTGAAAGGGTCGATAACCGCCGTGCTGTCGTCAGGCAACAGAATCATGTCGGATTCGTTGATCCCTTTCCAGCCGACAATGGAGGAGCCGTCGAACATTTTACCGATTTCAAAAAACTCGCTATCTACTTCACTGGAAGGGATAGAGACGTGCTGTTCTTTACCTTTACTGTCAGTGAATCGCATATCGATCCATTTGACATCATGTTCTTTGATCAGATTGATGGTCTTGGACATTATTATTTCCTCAGGAAGTAGAAGCTGTCGGGTAGCGCCTGTATTCAGGAAATACCACGGTTAATAGAAGCTGGCAGAATAATAGCAATAGTTACGCCAACTTTTAAAAATACTGTAAGAGCACTGTTGTCAGGTCTACGCACTTTAAAAGAACACTCTTTTCAGCGTAGCGCGCCCTGTTATAGTGCCCGTTGATTCAGAATGCACTATAGTAGTGCATTCAAGGCAGTACCTCCCCTGCAACAGTAGGAACTGTTGGCCAGTGTATAGCGATGACAAAAATTATCATCCCTTTTTTCGGTATTTTGGAAGCTGAGAGCCAGAGGATTCGTTATACTCCGGCGTTATTTTCTACAACACGATCGTTGAGCCATAGCCACCGATTGTAGATGCCGTGCAGGCGGGCCAAATCCATGAAGTTCATCATTAAACTGTTTCCCGAAATCACTATTAAAAGTGCCCCCGTTCGCAAACGGTTTATCAAGCAGCTCCGTAAAAATATCCGAAAAACACTCAAAGACGTCGATCCAATGGTTGAGGTGTCCGGGGTCTGGGATTATATCGAAGTGACCACCAGTTCAGACGATGCCGTTGTCGTGGCGGAAGCGGGCGATAGGCTGAGCCATATCCCCGGGATTTGCTATTGGTTGCAGGTGGCCAGTTATGCACTGACAGATATGGACGATATGCTTGAGAAAGCCATTTCAGCCCATGCTGAAGAACTGGATGGCAAAACCTTCTGCGTCCGTTGCCAGCGGTCTGGTCAGCATGACTTTCGCTCTGTCGATGTTGAGCGCTACGTCGGTGGCGGTCTCAACCAGAAAACGTCAGCGAAAGGGGTCAAACTCTCAAACCCTGACATCACAATACGCATTGAGATTAAAAAAGAACGCTATTTCTTAGTACAAAAGCGCGGTGAAGGGTTAGGCGGCTATCCACTGGGTACGCAGGAGTCTGTACTCTCCTTGATTTCAGGCGGTTTTGATTCAACAGTCTCCAGTTTTCTCACGACCAAGCGTGGAATGCGTACACACTTCTGCTTTTTTAATTTAGGGGGTCATGCGCACGAACTGGCGGTTAAAGAGGTCGCTTACTACCTCTGGCAGCGTTTTGGCGCATCCCACCATGTACGTTTTATCACAGTCCCCTTTGAAGACGTCGTTCAAGAAATTCTTGAAAAAGTAGACAACGCTCAAATGGGCGTCATCTTAAAGCGCATGATGCTAAGAGCTGCAACGCAGGTCGCGAAAGAGATGGGTATTACTGCGCTGGTCACCGGTGAAGCCGTTGCACAAGTCTCCAGCCAAACATTAACCAATCTGGCGGTGATTGATGCGGCGACAGACACACTCGTATTAAGACCACTCATCGCCATGGACAAGCAGGACATAATTGATACCGCTGCCAGAATTGGTACGGAAGAATTTGCCCGAAACATCCCTGAATACTGCGCTGTTATTTCCAAAAACCCGACAACACGCGCTAAAAAAGACCGTATTGAGCATGAGGAAAGCAAATTTAATTTCAATGTGCTTGAGGAAGCCGTCGCTACCCGCCGGGTTGTCTCGGTCAATGACATTATTGCTGATGACCTGACCCGAGAAGAGGTCGACGTTGTTGATCACTTAGAACAGGGCGATATCATCATTGATATCCGTCACCCGGACGAAGAAGAGATTAAGTCTTTACAGATTCCTGAGCGAGAGGTCATTCATATCCCTTTCTATCAACTGCGTACAAAGCTACCTGAGCTTGATAAGCAACAACACTACTTACTGTATTGCGAAAAAGGGGTCATGAGCCAGCTACATGCCATGCATCTTCGTGATGAGGGGCATGACAATGTGGGGGTTTATAACCCAAAAGGCAGTTAATTTATACTTTATCTGGACGAACGGCCAATACTGACTACGCTTTTAGGTTGTATTTTTGTAACTATTCAGCACCCAGCAATGGCTTATGATTATAGTTTTGTACTGCCATAAGCAGTGCCTCAAAAGCATTAAGCCCTTGCTTCTTTGCAGATGATAAGTAACTACGGACTCTTGTGAACCACTCTCCTCCGTCTTCACTCCTGAAGCAACCTGATATCTTCTGCTTTAATTTTGCCATGCGGACATCACGCTCGCTGCCATTATTGTCGAACGGTATTTTGAAGTTAGGGAAGCAGCAATTAAGAAGTTACCAGTTTTGGAACGATCATAACGTTCCATTTTTTCAGCTCTGGGTTACGCAGAATATAAGGATTAATTTAAAGGATTAATTTTTGCTAACCCAGATTTACAGAGCTTTACACCCTTTTCATAGGTTCTATCCAATAGTGCAACAATAGGACTGATGCATCTCCACGTCATGCTTTTTGTCCACTCAATAACCGCTGTTGCTGTATTCAATAAAGCTCCACCCCAGTGATCCTCCAGAAATGCCCAAGACCTTTCAATGGGATTGTACTTGCTGTGATAAGGAGGGTAGTAAACAAGGTGAATTTTTAACCCTGTTGCCTGAGCAAACATGACCATTCTGAAAAGAAACTGGGTTCTATGGCTGTTGTTTTCTGGGCCGTTGTCCGCGTAGATAACCAGCTCATCTATATGCTGATAGCTTTCTGTAATGCCCGACCACCACGGCTCCAGAGCATCACAGATAAAGTCACTGGTTTTATAAGAGACCCCGTAAAATACGCTGAGTTGGTCATTGTCCAGATTCAGAATACCAAAAGGAATCATTTTGTCTTTTTTCGCCATATCATGATCCAGCGCCTTGACGGCTGAGGAACCTCTATCTTTTCCACCCCGAGAAAAATCTCCGAGATTGACCGTTGCTTTGCAGTCTATGCTGAGTTGTAAGACATTTTTTCTTTGGTCGGCCTCTTCCCTGACTCTGCGGATATTGGCAAAAATGGCATCGGTTTCCGGAATTTTTTTTCAGGCTTTGTTTTTTCAACCTTACGCGGCTTGTATCCCAAACGATTCAAGATATTATTGATAGTGCGCACTGGAGGAAAGGAATCGTTATCCCAGTCTTTTTCTTCTATCAGTTTCTGCCGTACACTGTTTGCTGTCACCCGTGTATAGGCAAACGTATTGCGTAGGCTAAGTTCCTGTTAACAGTTGAATGAGCTACACTTCTCATGCCTTCTGGTTTTCAGGCACAACGTTATGCAATTCGAGCTATTCAAGAATTTTATTGATGCCATTTCGACATTAACCCTTGAGCAATATGAAACCCTCAGCAGAGCAATGGCAGATGCTCAAATGGCGTTGTTGAATAAATCACCGGATAGCCCTGATTGACGATAAGTGGCTAAGGTTCGTATCCTAATGTCCTTTTTTTGCAGACATCATCTCGCTATGCCTTACAAACACAACGAAGCTCGTCGCCATAAGATCAAAAAATCGACTTATAAAGTAACGAATTGGTCTGATTATAATAACGCACTGCGAAAAAGAGGTGATATTACCGTCTGGTTTACGGATGCAGCTATCACTATCTGGACGCCAGCGCCCATCCAAAAACGAGGTGCGCCGACACAATACTCGGATCTGGCGATTGAGACCTGCCTTATGCTCAGGCAGGTTTTTAGCTTACCGCTAAGGCAGACTGAAGGTTTTGCTAGATCTCTGGTTAAGCTCATGGGGTTACAGCTTAAAGTCCCTGATTACAGCACTCTCAGTAAGCGAAGCATCAATTTATCATTGCAAAAGCTCATCGATACCTGTGAGCCTGGTTCTCACTTTCTGGTAGATAGCACAGGATTGAAGGTTTATGGCAAGGATGAATGGAATCAGGAAAAACACGGTACGAAGCCTAAACGTACTTGGCGAAAACTGCATTTAGCCATCGATGAAAATCATCATGTCGTTGCAAGTGACCTTACCGGAAAAGAGATAGGTGATACTTCAGATTTGCCTAATCTGCTGGATCAAGTTGATGGATTTGAGGTTTTCATGGCCGATGGAGCCTATGATAGCGACAAGGTTTATCAGCAAATTAAACAGAAGCAAGCTGCTGCTAAAATCGTGCTTCCACCACCTAAAAATGCTGTGCCTGACAGTAGTCAGCACAATACACGAAACGAGGCAGTAGCCCTCATAAAAGAGCGAGGTCGCATGGCGTGGCAAGGGCTAACCGGATACGGCCTGAGAGCCTTGGTTGAATTGGCTATGCTGCGCTATAAAACCATTATCGGCTCAAAGATGAAAGCACGTGAACTACCTCAGCAAAAAACGGAGGCAGAGGTTTCCGTTCGCGTGTTGAACAGGATGACCGGTTTAGGGATGCCGATATCAGTTAAAGCTAGCTGAAAAAGGCCTGGATACAGGCTCGATCAGGCTGAGCTTTATTTATTCAACAACGCCCCGGCAGGTGATGATTTTCTAATGGTAATGAGTATGCCACTTTTTTTTGTGGTGTCACTGACGCAATTTATTTTCTTTGAGGGGGTATTAGGCTCTGTTGACATAAAAATGCTGTCTCAGCAAAACCCATAACAGCTCTGGGTTTTGCCCTTCGGGTGACAAAAAAATCGGCTTTCAGTCTGCGTTAAGCAGGATTTGACGTAGATCGCTACGCCTGCATCTGCTTGCTTTGCTGAAAACCGATTGTCTTGTCACTGAGACAGCGTTCTTATGTCAACAGAGCCTAATAAAATGGCTTCTTCTGGCTGTGGTATTGTTTAGATGTACCTGCTTGCCATGTTCAATACGGTAGTTAGCAAAGGCGATGGGTATAACGCACTATGGTTGGTGAGGTGCATCTGGTCTCAAGGGCGCTAATTCAGCCGATGGGACGCTTTTAGGTTGAGGGAGTCTGGACGACAGACATAAAAAAACCGGCATACAGCCGGTTTTTTAAGAACAGCAAAGATTAAGCAGTGATTGCTTTCACCTGAGCATTCAGACGGCTCTTATGACGAGCAGCCTTGTTCTTGTGGATAATGCCTTTGTCGGCCATACGGTCGATCACTGGCACAGCGGCTAGCAGAGCAGCTGTAGCTGCAGCGTGATCTTTGCTTTCGATAGCGCGTACGACTTTCTTGATAGAAGTACGACCCATGGAACGCATGCCAGCATTGTGCTGACGACGGTTTTCAGACTGACGGGCGCGCTTTTTAGCTGAGGGTGAATTTGCCACCGTGATGCTCCTGGAAATTAAATTTCATACTGTATTAACAGGGAGGCTACGGACACCCTGTCAGGAAAAGTGGAGTTTGCCGCGATGACAGGCGTATCCCGGGTAAGATGCGCTAAGTCATCCCCACTTTTCCCAAAATAAATAAGGGCGAAACTATGCCTATTCCAATGAACATTGTCAATAAGGGGGGGCATCGTTGCATCTGGCCCCTATCCTTTATAGGCTTCTACATTTAGCCCCATACGGCACTTAAGGCAGCTTACATGTCAGACAGCCCCCCTGAAAAAACCAAAAAAGCCTCTTCTGGGCTACTGAAATCGAGTCTGCTGGTCGGTACGATGACGATGTTATCCCGGGTACTGGGGTTAGCGCGCGATGTTGTTATTGCAGGTTATTTTGGCTCTACTGCCTCTGCCGATGCCTTTTTTGTGGCGTTTAAAATTCCGAATTTCTTAAGAAGGCTCTTTGCTGAGGGGGCTTTCTCTCAGGCTTTTGTACCGGTTTTATCAGAACACCGTACAAAGAACCCGTTTGAGGAGGTCAGACAGCTGGTTAGCCGGGTGAGTGGCACGCTGGCTGGCACGCTGCTTATGGTCACTGTGCTGTGTATGCTGACATCCCCTTGGCTCATTAGTGTCTTTGCGCCGGGGTTTCACAGTGACCCGCAGAAGCTGGCTCTGGCGGGCGATATGCTGCGCATCACCTTTCCTTATTTGTTGTTGATCTCATTGACCGGTTTAGCCGGGGCTGTATTAAACAGTTATGGGCGATTCGCGGTACCTGCTTTTACCCCGGTTCTTTTGAATATTAGCCTCATTGGAGCGACGTTTTACCTGACGCCCTGGTTTTCAGAACCTGTTGTGGCACTGGCTTGGGGGGTTGTGATTGCAGGGATTGCACAGTTGTTATTACAGTTTCCCTTTTTATGGCATATCCGCTTGTTGCCTGCACCTCGATGGGATCATAAGCATGAAGGTGTTCGACGGATTATGACGCTGATGGTGCCGGCACTGTTTGGTGTCTCGGTCAGTCAGATTAATCTATTGCTGGATACGGTACTGGCCTCTTTTCTTCAGACAGGCAGTGTTTCCTGGCTGTATTATTCTGACAGGCTGTCTGAATTGCCATTGGGAGTGTTTGGTATTGCCATTGCCACGGTGATTTTACCCAGTTTGTCGCGTAAGCATGCCGGTGATAATGAAGGTCAGTTTTCCCAAACGCTGGATTGGGCGTTACGTTTGGTATTGTTGATTGGTCTGCCCGCGGGTGTGGCATTGTTTATTCTGGCGGAGCCTTTGATTACGGCGTTGTTCCACTACGGTGAAATGACAGACCGTGATGTCATGATGTCAGCGATGAGCCTGAGAGCTTATGCCTTAGGCCTGGTTGCCTTTATGCTGATTAAGGTGTTAGCACCGGGTTATTTTGCACGTCAGGATATCAAGACCCCGGTGAAAATAGCCATTAAAGCGATGGTAGCGAATATGGTGTTTAACCTGATTCTGGTATTCCCGCTGGCGCATGCGGGTCTGGCATTAGCCACGACATTGTCTGCCTTTATGAATGCCGGCATGCTGTATTGGGGGCTACGAAAAACGCAGGTGTTCCAACCGTTAACCGGGTGGTGGCGTTATGGTGTGCAGTTATTGCTGGCGAATGTGGCGATGGCGACTGTATTAGTGCTTCTAAAGGGCGAAGTGACAGGCTGGTTGTCTGCATCGCTTTCAGAGCGAGTACTGGACACGGGTGTATTGGTGGTTGCGGGTATGGCGGTCTATGTCCTGACACTGCTCATAACGGGAATAAGACCGAGACAGTTTCAACATTGATGATGTTGTTAGGGTCATTGCATGGAAGGTGTATCGGAGACTTTGCTACTTCAACGTGTGAGAAACCGGATTATAGAGGTGTTTCAAGTGTATGAGAGCTTCGAGAGTCAGGCACTGTTCGGAGCTTCTGACATTGTGAACATGTGGGAGGACTGGGTCGATGATGAACGCTTAGAGTGCCGAGATAAATCGGCAAGATGTCACGGGTGAAAGTCCCTGTGGGGAAAGACTGGCGGGTCGCCCCAGCTCCGAGTCATGCGTCCGTTACCGTAAGGTGACAGATGAAGCGTTGACAGGGGTGTCTGTAGGCCAAGTATTGAGCTGCGAAATGGCGTTGTTGAATAAATAAAGCTCAGCCTGATCGAGCCTGTATCCAGGCCTTTTTCAGCTAGCTTTAACTGATATCGACATCCCTAAACCGGTCATCCTGTTCAACACGCGAACGGAAACCTCTGCCTCCGTTTTTTGCTGAGGTAGTTCACGTGCTTTCATCTTTGAGCCGATAATGGTTTTATAGCGAAGCATAGCCAATTCAACCAAGGCTCTCAGGCCGTATCCGGTTAGCCCTTGCCACGCCATGCGACCTCGCTCTTTTATGAGGGCTACTGCCTCGTTTCGTGTATTGTGCTGACTACTGTCAGGCACAGCATTTTTAGGTGGTGGAATCACGATTTTAGCAGCAGCTTGCTTCTGTTTAATTTTCTGATAAACCTTGTCGCTATCATAGGCTCCATCGGCCATGAAAACCTCACATCCATCAACTTGATCCAGCAGATTAGGCAAAACTGAAGTATCACCTATCTCTTTTCCGGTAAGGTCACTTGCAACGACATGATGATTTTCATCGATGGCTCAATGCAGTTTTCGCCAAGTACGTTTAGGCTTCGTACCGTGTTTTTCCTGATTCCATTCATCCTTGCCATAAACCTTCAATCCTGTGCTATCTACCAGAAAGTGAGAACCAGGCTCACAGGTATCGATGAGCTTTTGCAATGATAAATTGATGCTTCGCTTACTGAGAGTGCTGTAATCAGGGACTTTAAGCTGTAACCCCATGAGCTTAACCAGAGATCTAGCAAAACCTTCAGTCTGCCTTAGCGGTAAGCTAAACACCTGCCTGAGCATAAGGCAGGTCTCAATCGCCAGATCCGAGTATTGTGTCGGCGCACCTCGTTTTTGGATGGGCGCTGGCGTCCAGATAGTGATAGCTGCATCCGTAAACCAGACGGTAATATCACCTCTTTTTCGCAGTGCGTTATTATAATCAGACCAATTCGTCACTTTATAAGTCGATTTTTTGATCTTATGGCGACGAGCTTCGTTGTGTTTGTAAGGCATAGCGAGATGATGTCTGCAAAAAAAGGACATTAGGATACGAACCTTAGCCACTTATCGTCAATCAGGGCTATCCGGTGATTTATTCAACAACGCCAGGCGTACCAGAGAAAGCATTAAAAGTAGCTTTACATGTCTTGCAACGGTAGCGCTGACGCTCGTTTTGAAAACCCCATCGACCAATATCATGTCCTTGGCACTTAGGGCAAACTGGCTGTTCTGCAAAGTGAGACAAAATGCAGGTTTCAAGTTCTGATGTAGAGCTTTTAGTATTTTAGAACTTACGCATTGACAGGTCCGGCAAAAAATGGCCTCAACCATTCCTTCCCCTCGGAGAAGCTTTTTATGAAATCCCAGGTAGCTTCTTTGAGGGCGTCTTTCCTGACGCTATAGACGCTTCTGAGTGACCCTGATACTTTCATCGCCTGAAGACAGGTAGAGCCAAAGATAGCCGCAAAAATATGATTCCGGACCTGTCGCTCCCCTCTCACCTGAAAACGCTCGATGTTGCAGAGTTGCTTTAATGCCCGGTGATACTCTTCGATCGCCCAATGATGTTGGTGCAGCTGATCAAAATCAGATCGTGGAGATAGATCTGCTCCGACATGAGGAGTGTAAACAACGTAATGGCGCAGCTCGTTTTTGAGTCGCGTCCGGTAGAGTCGTACATGACCAAAGTTACGTAGCCATACAGTTTTTCCTGCTTCGGGAATCTCCAGGCTCTGCACCTGTTGGTAGTTACCCTTTTGCACAGAGACAGTACGGTTGCTTTTAACAGCGAACATAAAACCCAAACCATTGTTTTTCACAGCTTTGAGGTTTCCAATACTGCTATACCAAGAGTCACCGGTAACACATGCAGGTTCGAGTCCCCATGCCAGTACTTCTTTCAGCATATCGACAAAGTAGTCATTTTTAGTTTTGCCATCGGCTGGATTGTAAATACGGAAATTAACGGGCAAGTTGTAGCCTGTGATGTCCGTGTAATAAAGCGTGATGAGATTAATACCCTTGACGGTTTTGTGGTGCTTTCCTGAGTAGTAATGACCGACTAAAGCCGTGTAATGGGTATAAGGTTTATCCAGCACCGTATCATCAACCGATAGCGTCCCACCTTCAAGAATAAGCCTTGCTGACGCTTCTAGAAAAAGATCTTCAGGAGCAAAGTTTTCACGTTGGAGAAAGCGGTTAACACTGTCATGCGATATATCACTCAATTCGCTAAGACGGGTACAGGTGGCTGATTTGGGTTCACAGAGTAGAAACCCCGTATACTTCGGGAGGTCGCACTTGGCTGTTGTTGGTTTTGTTATTTTTCTACGCACGACGGCATCCACTGTTTTTTTGCTGATCTAGCAATTTTTTTGGATGTCTGTCAATGCGTAAGTTCTATATTTGAAGAGTATTCGTTCTCGATAGCGACAGAACCGGTGGATTCTTCTGCTTCATCAGAACCTATTTGAGCATCTGCCATTGCTCTGCTGAGGGTTGCATATTGCTCAAGGGTTAATGTCGAAATGGCATCAATCAAATTCTTGAATAGCTCGAATTGCATAACGTTGTGCCTGAAAACCAGAAGGCATGAGAAGTGTAGCTCATTCAACTGTTAACAGGAACTTAGCCGAGTATGCACGTAATGGCGTCAGCAATCTGTTCATGATGGTTGAACCCTTGACAGGTTGGCGGCATGTTGAGGTGACTGATCGTAGGACAGCGATTGCTTGGGCTCATCAAATCAAGTTTCTGGTCGATGTTCGCCACAAAGATGCAGAGAAAGTTATACTGGTTGGAGACAACTTGAACACGCATTCTCCCGCATCACTTTATAAAGCTTTTTCCCCAGAAGAAGCCCGCAGAATGATTGATAAGCTTGAGTTTCATGACACCCCAAAGCATGGCAGTTGGCTGGATATGGCCGAAATTGAGCTGAGTATACTGAGTCGCCAATGTCTGGATCGGCGTATCCCTACCCAAGATATTCTCCGGAGAGAAGTCAAAGCCTGGGAGGAGAAGCACAACGCAAGAAAAGTGACTACACAGTGGCGTTTTACCACTGAAGACGCTCGGATAAAACTTAAGAGACTGTATCCAAAGATGCCAGAGCTTGATAATACAGAGTAGATTGAGAGCCTCCATAGAACATAAACCAGGCTATTAGAGCAGCACTTTTTCCCATGAAAAATTGGAAAATGGGGCACTTTGCGTGAAATAACCCATTTTTTTGTCCTGCCACTCAAAATTGACTCAAATAACAGGACGGCTAACCATTGTCGACCATTTACACAAACAGCTGACCGATCGGTTATCTGTGGTTATCAAATGGTGTCGGATGGAGTACTAGCAGCAAAAATACATTCTTTTTCAATCATCCATTAGTACTTGATCACTTGTAATAAAAACGTGCCTGAAAAATACATTGACAGGTTATTTTTCAGGCACGTTTTTATCAATTGACCGACCGTATATAGCTCCGGTCTGTATGCACTGCCATTAACATACCAAATCCGGCCATCAAGGTAACCAGCGAAGTGCCCCCACGGCTTACCAACGGTAAAGGCACACCCACCACCGGTAGAAGTCCGCTGACCATGCCAATATTCACAAAAATATACACAAAGAAGGTCAGAGTAATACTGCCTGCCAACAGTCGACCAAAGAGGGTGTGGGCATTCAGGGTAATAAACACCCCTCGCCCGATGATCAGGGCATAGATGGCCAGCAATACTAAACAACCCATCAAACCAAACTCTTCAGCCAGCACTGCAATAATAAAGTCCGTGTGGCTTTCCGGGAGGAAGTCCAAATGTGACTGAGTGCCTTGTATCCAGCCTTTGCCGTATAACCCTCCAGAACCAATAGCAATGGTTGACTGAATAATATTCCAGCCCGAACCCCAGGGGTCACTTTCAGGGTTTAAAAAGGTCAGCACTCTTTGCTTTTGATAGTCCCGCATAAAATACTGCCAAAGCACAAAAACGGCAGGAACAGCCAGCAGTACGACCGAAGAGATTAATCGCTTTCTTAGCCCCGCCAGCAGCAATGCAAAAAAGCCCGATGCACCGATCAGCAGCGAAGTACCCAGATCAGGCTGCTTGGCAATCAGCACCACTGGCACACCAATAATGGCCAGAGTCATCACAACATCTTTTAAAGCAGGTGGTAATCGCCTTTTGGCAAGATACGCGGCGACGACAATAGGCATCACCAGTTTGATGATTTCCGAGGGTTGAAAGCGAAAGCCGGGCAACTGCATCCAGCGCTGTGCCCCTTTTGACTCAATGCCATGTACCAGCACTGCCAACAGCAACGCAACCCCTACCAGATAAAACCAGGTGGACCAAATCATTAATAACCGTGGCGGTATTTGTGCAATGATGAGCATCCCAATAAAGCTGATCAACAAATACACCGACTGGCGAATCACAATGTCCATATCTTTGCCAGTTGCACTGTAAAGCACAAACAAGCCACTGACAGCCAGCAATAACAAAAAGAGCAGCAAGATATAATCAATATGCCAACGCTGCCACCAGCTAAGTCCTTTGCCAATGCCACCCTCGTTGCCTAACTGCCGGACAAAATCCTGATTCGACATACGGTTATTTTGCCTCTTCCAGTTTGGGCAGCAGATAAGCATCCGCTACTTTGCGCGCAACGTTCGCCGCCCCTTTGCTGTTTTCCAGAATAACTGAAATAGCAATCTGAGGATCGTCCACCGGGGCAAACGCCACAAACAAACTATGGTCAAGCTCGAACTCTTTCAGCTTTTCGGCGTCGTATTCCTCACCCTGTGGAATACTCACTACCTGCGCTGTTCCGGTTTTGGCGGCCATGGTGTATTTGATATTCCGACCGATTCGCCAATAGGCAGTCCCTTTGGGAGAACTTACTACACGATCCATGGCATCAATCACCAGCTCCCAGTTACGTGGATCACCCACCTCAATATCTTTGCCCCAGGATTCCTTGTTTAAGTTTTTCCCGCCTTTGACCAGCGTTGGCATGACATGCTTGCCCCGGTTGGCAATAATGGCCGTTGATTCCGCTAATTGCATAGGGGTTGCCAACATATAGCCCTGCCCAATAATCGCGATCACTGTTTCACCTGGATACCAGGGCTGATTGTACAATCCGCGCTTCCAGGCTTGTGAGGGTAATAATCCTGGCCGCTCTTCGCCAATATCAACGCCTGTGCGACGTCCAAGACCAAACTGACTGGAAAATTCATGCAGACCATCAATACCCAGTTTACCTGCCTGATTGTAAAAGTAGACATCATTAGACATAGTGATCGACTGTTGCAGATTCACCCAGCCATGCCCACCGCGCTTCCAGTTTCGAAACTGATGCTTGCTCCCGGGCAGCTGAAAATACCCTTTGTCGTAAATACGATCGCTGGGTGTCACAATGCCTTTCGACAGCAAGGCAAGCCCCATAATGGGCTTGATGGTTGATGCCGGCGGATACTCACCCAGACTTGCACGGTTATACAATGGCCGTTCGATACTGGTGTTTAAGCCATTGAAGGTTTTGTAATCAATACCTGTGACAAACAGGTTAGGGTCAAAGGCCGGGTTACTGACCATTGCCATCACGCCGCCGGTTTTCGGATCCATGGCAACAACCGCCCCTCGCCGCCCTTCCATAGCATCGAGTGCCACTTTCTGTAAGTCCGTATCCAGATATAAAGAAAAATTTTCTCCCGGAACAGGAGGCACTTGTTTTAGCACCCGTAATACACGACCACGCGCATTGGTTTCTACCTCCTGATAACCGGGCTTGCCCATCAAAATATCTTCATAATACTTTTCAATACCGATTTTACCGATAGTATGCGTGCCACTATAGCGTGCGCCGTCGATTTTCTTCAGTTCCCGATCATTGATTCGCCCAACATACCCTACACTGTGCGCATACAGTTCACCTTCCGGATAGTAACGCACCAGCTCTGCATTGAGCTCAACACCCGGCAAACGAAACTGGTTCACCGAAATCAGCGCTATTTCTTCATCCGTCAGGTCAAACTTCAGCGGCACCGGCTCAAACGGTCTGACACGGCGAATGCGGCGATCATAACTCTCACGTTCCCTCTCAGACAGGGAGATGAGACTGCCGATCGTATCGAGCAACTCATCCGAATCATCGACCCGTTCACGTACAATAGAAAGAATCCGGCTGGAGCGATTCATGGCAAGCAGTTTGCCGTGGGTGTCGTAGATCAGCCCACGCGTCGGTGGCGTCGGCCGTAAATGTACCCGGTTCTCATCGGACTGCACTGACATCTCACTGTGACGAATAACCTGAAGATAAAAGAGGCGAGATATCAGTCCGCACACCATCAGGAACATAAATCCGACAGCAATCCAGACCCGGGTATTAACAAGGCGCGTTTCCGCTTTATGGTCCTTTAAGGCATTGGCTGGCATAAGTTAGCAGCACTCTATTGCTATTTGTTTCATTTCACCAAAAGGGCTTGTTACCAAGGTGTGATAAGAAGTCCCTTCTTCAATCGTTTACTTATGATAAGGATGGTTCTGCAAAATACTCCAGGCTCTATAGACCTGTTCTGCAACAACAACGCGGACAATAGGGTGAGGTAACGTTAATGGCGACAGTGACCAGCGTAAATCAGCCTGCGCGGTACAGCGCGGATGCAACCCTTCAGGCCCCCCCACCAGCAAACTGACATTACAGCCTGACTGCAGCCATCCCCCCATGTTGTCAGCCAGTTTCTCTGTGCTCCAGAGTTTACCCAGCACTTCCAGAGAAACCACAATATCTCCCTGTCCAATGGCCGCCAGCATCTGCGTGGCTTCTTTTTCCTGCAGGCGACTGATGTCAGAGTTTTTGCTTCGTTTCCCCAGTGGGATCTCCACCAGTTCCAACTTTACATCTTTGCCCAGCCGACGGCTGTATTCATTGTAACCTTCATCAATCCAGCTGGGCATCCTTGACCCAATAGACAGTAATCGGATTCGCATCAGGACTGCTCGCTGACTTCCGGAATACTTTTCATGTCCCACAGACGTTCAAGATCATAAAACTGCCGTGTGGCCGGTAGCATAATATGGGCAACCACATCACCCAGATCTACCAGCACCCACTCAGACTTATCTACACCCTCCGTACCCAGCGGTCGAACTCCCTGTTTTTTACATTTTTCGATGACATTGTCTGCCAGAGACTTCACATGGCGGTTAGAGGTGCCACAGGCAATAATCATATGATCCGTCACGCTGGTCATATCTGACACTTCCAGAGTGACAATATCATTACCTTTTAACTCATCAAGAGCATCTACGACCAGTTGCTTTAGTTCATCAGAGCGCATAAAACGTTTTCAGTACCTCAAAGGCTGTTGGATAATACAATCGCGACTCACTGCGCCTCTCAGCCGACAATGAGTATGATCAGTTTATTATCAATTCATTATCAATTCTTATCAATTCATTATCAATTCATCTGTATTGTTAGGGGAAGTTTCCGAGGGGGGCTATACCGGGTTAGACAACCCCAATGTGGAATCATTCAATAACCCCTGTAAATAATGGCCAGATGCTGGCAAAACCAGCACCCCAGGTCAATGAATAAAGGGAGAGTAACCTACAAATCGACTAAGTACGGACATGTCCATCGCCTAAAACCACATATTTGTGCGTAGTTAGCCCATTCAGGCCCACCGGCCCTCTGACATGCAGTTTGTCCGTTGAAATACCTATCTCTGCGCCCAGACCATATTCAAACCCATCCGCAAAACGGGTTGAGCTGTTAATCATTACCGAGCTGGAGTCGACTTCCCGCAGAAAACGCCGGCCTCGGGCGTAGTCACTGGTCATGATGGAATCAGTGTGATGAGAGCCAAACCGGTTAATATGGGCAATCGCCTCATCCATGTCTTTGACAATTTTAATGGACAGGATCGGGCCGAGGTACTCTGTTGACCAGTCTTCTTCTGAAGCGGCCTGAGCCTCAGGCAATAGCGCACAGGTCGCTACACAGCCTCGCAATTCAACCCCTTTTTGTCGGTAGCGGTCTGCTAATTCTGGCAATACCTCACCTGCTACCGCCTCATGCACCAGCAGTGACTCCATCGCATTGCAGACACCATAGCGATGTGTTGTAGCATTAACAGCAACATCAATGGCTTTTTGGGTATCAGCCCGGTCATCAATATACACATGACAGATACCATCAAGGTGTTTGATAACAGGCACGCGAGCTTCACGGCTGATCCGCTCAATCAGGCCTTTGCCGCCCCGGGGAATGATGACATCGACGTACTCAGGCATGCTGATGAGCTGTCCTACAGCGGCTCTGTCTGTGGTTTCCACCACTTGTACGATAGCCTGAGACAAGCCTGCCTGACTTAAGCCCTGTTGCAGACAGGATGCGATAGCGGTGTTGGAATGAATAGACTCGGAGCCCCCACGAAGAATCACCGCATTGCCTGATTTCAGGCACAGACTCGCTGCTTCAACGGTTACATTAGGACGCGACTCATAGATGATGCCTATCACCCCTAGAGGTACACGCATATGCCCTACCTGAATACCACTCGGTCGATAATTCAGATTATCAATGGCACCCACCGGATCAGGCAATGACACAACCTGTCTCAGCCCCTCGATCATGCCATCAATGCGTTCATCGGTAAGTAATAGGCGATCAAGCAGCGCGTCGTCCAGACCTTTTTCTTGTCCATGACTGATGTCTTTCTGATTCGCTACTCTGATAGTCTCCCGTGACCGCTCAAGGGCATCAGCCACTGCCAGTAGCGCCTGATTTTTAACACCCGTATCTGCTCGCGCAATACCAGCAGAGGCCTCACGGGCTTTTCGCCCCAAAGCTTCAATATAGTCTGAGACAGAGTCAGACACTAACGTACTTCCCACAATGCCACCTATGTATAATTTGCCTATTTATAATTTGTTAGTTAGTCAACCACAGGCATAGTAAACTCAAAGATAGTGCCCCCTTCCGGGTGGCGCTGAAAATCCAGTTTACCCCCGTGCGATTGAATAATGGAATGGCAAACCGATAAACCAATACCCATTCCATCCGGCTTGGTCGTATAAAACGGCGTAAACAGTTTCTCTTCAGCCCCCTCGGCAAGACCATAACCCCGGTCTATCACCGACACCTTAACATGATTCTCTCCCTGTCTTGTGGTGGTTACCTGCACCCCAATATCACGCGTGGGCATATCACACATAGCTTCCATCGCATTACGGATCAAATTCAATGCCACTTGCTGAATTTGCACCGGATCCACCTTAACATCAGGCAGGTCGTCACCCAGCGACAAATGAATTTCCATGCTGTTATTGCGGGCATCCACCTCTGCGAGTTTGTAGGTGTCCTGAATGAGCTTGTTGGGATCAACACGACCGAGCACATGATCCGGCTTTTTCACAAACGTTCGAATACGGGAAATGATATCACCCGCCAGGCGGGCCTGACTGTTAATTTTGGTCATGGCATCGATCAGGCTGTCATTTTCAATATTCAGCCGGTCCATCATGCGCTTCACCACCTGCGCATAATTTGAGATGGCTGTTAGTGGCTGATTGACCTCATGGGCGAAGCCTGCGGCCATTTCACCCATGATGCTCAAGCGAGACACGTGTGTCAGCTTATTCTTCTGCTCTTCCAGTTCATCCAGTGCTCGCTGCAGCGCCTCCTTCTGACACTTACGCTCAGTGATATCTTTAAACACCACCACCGCGCCATTCGTCTCACCCTCATCAAAAATCGGTGTACACGAGTAGGTCACAGGGAAAGAAGCGCCGTGTCGACGCCAGAAAACACCGTCCTCTACAGAGCCTGCAACACCACTGTTGAGTGCCTCCTGAATGGGTGTCAGCGGCTGTGGCGTGTCTTCCTTGTCTTTATTCGCCGCCAGCATCAGTGTAATAAAATTAACACCCTGTAGCTCAGCCATCTCCCAGCCGGTCATTTCGGCAGCGGCCTGATTGACAAAGGTGATATTGCCTTCATTGTCTAGGCCTAAAATGCCTTCATTCATACTTTCGAGAATACGTGCTTTGTCTTGCTCCAACTGACGGTTCCGTGCAGAGAGCGCTTGTTCCAGACGGTGTATTTTCAGTTGAGTTTCGACCCGTGCAATAACTTCTTCTGCCTGAAAAGGTTTAGCAATATAATCCACCGCACCGGATTCTAACCCTCTCACTTTATCTTTTGTGTCATCCAGCGCTGACAGAAAGATAATGGCGATACTGTTGGTGTCCGGATTTTTCTTCAGTTTTTGACAAACCTCATAACCGTCCATACCTGGCATCATAATGTCCAGCAGCACCAGAGCAGGCTTGGCTTTTGCCGCAATACGCAGGGCGCTTTCCCCATTTTTGGCAATGAGCAGTTTGTACCCACGCCCATTAAGCGTCTGCAATAGCATCTGCAAGTTAGTAGGATTATCGTCCACCAACAGAATTCGATCCGACTCGGCTACACGCTCAGGGGGCGTTTCAGCAACATACATCTCTAGGTGTTCCTATTCGTTTGACTAACCAGACTATAGACAGTCAGGGAGGCGGCTCTTACCTATCTTTATCATTTCATGCTTCAATATAGGCCTATTGCCGTTCTGTTTTTGGAAGTCACACATGAAAATACTGGTTTTAGGTAGCAGTGGTAAAGTGGGGCACACGCTATGCTCACTGCTCAGCCAACAGCATATCCCCTACCTGGGCACAGAGCGCAGCGAACTTAACCTAACCGAGCCAGAGCAGATACACGCTGTCATTGATGATTTTCAGCCGACTATTGTGGTCAATGCAGCGTCTTACAACAACCCCACCGAAGCAGAAAATGTACCGTCTCTGTGTTACGCGATAAATCGGGACGGTGTTGCCAGCCTCGCTGACTACTGCCATCAACAAAGCATCCCCTTGATACAGGTCTCCACTTACCGTGTCTTTGACGGTAAGAGTGCCGATGCGTACAGCGAGCAGGATTCGCCAAACCCGTCCGGTGTTCAGGCCATCAGTCGCTGGCAGGCTGAAGAGCAAGTAAGAGCACGGTGCGCGCAACACATTATACTTCGACTGTCGTGGATAATAAGCGCGCGTAGGAATAATATTTTAGGCCGACTGCTAAAACAACTCAGCACCCGAAAAGAAGTCACCGTCACCGCCGATCAACTGGGCTGCCCCACTCCTGCTGACGATGCCGCCCGAGTGATTCTGGCCATCATGAAACAACTGGATTGCGGTGCAGATGTGTGGGGCACCTATCACTATGCAGCGACTGAAGCAGTCTCAGAGAACAGCTTTGCAGAGTCCGTTATTTCAGAAGCCGCACACTACCATCACCTGAAAGTGCGTCATTTGAAAATGGATAAAATGATCAACAGAGAAGGTGTACGACCACCGGCCAATGCCAGTCTGAACTGTTCAAAGATTCGCAATACGTTTGGTATAGGTAGACGTCCTTGGAAGAATGCATTATCAGGGATTATTCAGGCGTATTTTGACGAGAACCGATAAGAACATACTCCAATAAAAAGCCTGCTAAAATGAATCAGGCTTTTTATTGATCAAGAAAAACGCCCTGTCAAACTTTTACAGCCTGTCTTCGACACAGTGCATCTCTCCCATGGTCATAGCACCAATTATATACATATGCGTATACCAGAAAGAAAAGAATCACACCCAGGTCGAGCACTAACGCGGCCCAAAAGCCGATATTGAGTAGCCACATAATCAGTGGCAGCGTCACCATGAGTAACCCGGCTTCAAAGGCCAGACTATGAAGCACTCGCATTTTCCAGGCTCGGTTAATTCTGTCATGACCATAAACATGGTCAAAGCCGACGTTAAAGATATAGCTCCACACCATCGCGACTAAGGCCAGTGCAACCATAGTACCCGTCATGGCTGCTGCACCATGGCCAGTAAACAGGCTACCGGCTGGCACCATCACCAATAAAGCAATCGCTTCAAACAACGTCATTAGAACTTACGCATTGACAGGTCCGGCAAAAAATGGCCTCAACCATTCCTTCCCCTCGGAGAAGCTTTTTATGAAATCCCAGGTAGCTTCTTTGAGGGCGTCTTTCCTGACGCTATAGACGCTTCTGAGTGACCCTGATACTTTCATCGCCTGAAGACAGGTATAGCCAAAGATAGCCGCAAAAATATGATTCCGGACCTGTCGCTCCCCTCTCACCTGAAAACGCTCGATGTTGCAGAGTTGCTTTAATGCCCGGTGATACTCTTCGATCGCCCAATGATGTTGGTGCAGCTGATCAAAATCAGATCGTGGAGATAGATCTGCTCCGACATGAGGAGTGTAAACAACGTAATGGCGCAGCTCGTTTTTGAGTCGCGTCCGGTAGAGTCGTACATGACCAAAGTTACGTAGCCATACAGTGTTTCCTTCTTCGGGAATCTCCAGGCTCTGCACCTGTTGGTAGTTACCCTTTTGCACAGAGACAGTACGGTTGCTTTTAACAGCGAACATAAAACCCAAACCATTGTTTTTCACAGCTTTGAGGTTTCCAATACTGCTATACCAAGAGTCACCGGTAACACATGCAGGTTCGAGTCCCCATGCCAGTACTTCTTTCAGCATATCGACAAAGTAGTCATTTTTAGTTTTGCCATCGGCTGGATTGTAAATACGGAAATTAACGGGCAAGTTGTAGCCTTTGATGTCCGTGTAATAAAGCGTGATGAGATTAATACCCTTGACGGTTTTGTGGTGCTTTCCTGAGTAGTAATGACCGACTAAAGCCGTGTAATGGGTATAAGGTTTATCCAGCACCGTATCATCAACCGATAGCGTCCCACCTTCAAGAATAAGCCTTGCTGACGCTTCTAGAAAAAGATCTTCAGGAGCAAAGTTTTCACGTTGGAGAAAGCGGTTAACACTGTCATGCGATATATCACTCAATTCGCTCAGACGGGTACAGGTGGCTGATTTGGGTTCACAGAGTAGAAACCCCGTATACTTCGGGAGGTCGCACTTGGCTGTTGTTGGTTTTGTTATTTTTCTACGCACGACGACATCCACTGTTTTTTTGCTGATCTAGCAATTTTTTTGGATGTCTGTCAATGCGTAAGTTCTAGTCATATGAAAAATACGTTCTTTAACACTCATACTCATGACTATTTTCCCTTGAAAATCACGCTATGGCGTTAATACTATCGACATTACCTATTATATAAAGTTAGATACCATCACTTAAACTGATAGATAGCCGGAATGTTGTCGTTATGTACAGCCTTGAGCAGCTCAGGATGTTTGTTATCAGCACCGAACTGGGGTCATTCTCCGCCGCGGGCAGAAAACTGGGCAAGGCTCAGTCGGCCGTGAGTCAGGCGATTGCTAACCTTGAAATTGATATGAACGTTACCCTCTTCGACCGGTCAGGCCGTTCCCCAACGCTGACTCAGGAAGGTGCTCATCTATTACCTCTGGCGAAAGCCATGCTGAGTATGAATAACGATCTGGAAAAAACCGCTGAGGCCATGGCCATAGGGCATGAAGACGAACTCATGGGCGTTGTTGAATAAATCACCGGATAGCCCTGATTGACGATAAGTGGCTAAGGTTCGTATCCTAATGTCCTTTTTTTGCAGACATCATCTCGCTATGCCTTACAAACACAACGAAGCTCGTCGCCATAAGATCAAAAAATCGACTTATAAAGTGACGAATTGGTCTGATTATAATAACGCACTGCGAAAAAGAGGTGATATTACCGTCTGGTTTACGGATGAAGCTATCACTATCTGGACGCCAGCGCCCATCCAAAAACGAGGTGCGCCGACACAATACTCGGATCTGGCGATTGAGACCTGCCTTATGCTCAGGCAGGTTTTTAGCTTACCGCTACGGCAGACTGAAGGTTTTGCTAGATCTCTGGTTAAGCTCATGGGGTTACAGCTTAAAGTCCCTGATTACAGCACTCTCAGTAAGCGAAGCATCAATTTATCATTGCAAAAGCTCATCGATACCTGTGAGCCTGGTTCTCACTTTCTGGTAGATAGCACAGGATTGAAGGTTTATGGCAAGGATGAATGGAATCAGGAAAAACACGGTACGAAGCCTAAACGTACTTGGCGAAAACTGCATTTAGCCATCGATAAAAATCATCATGTCGTTGCAAGTGACCTTACCGGAAAAGAGATAGGTGATACTTCAGTTTTGCCTAATCTGCTGGATCAAGTTGATGGATTTGAGGTTTTCATGGCCGATGGAGCCTATGATAGCGACAAGGTTTATCAGCAAATTAAACAGAAGCAAGCTGCTGCTAAAATCGTGATTCCACCACCTAAAAATGCTGTGCCTGACAGTAGTCAGCACAATACACGAAACGAGGCAGTAGCCCTCATAAAAGAGCGAGGTCGCATGGCGTGGCAAGGGCTAACCGGATACGGCCTGAGAGCCTTGGTTGAATTGGCTATGCTTCGCTATAAAACCATTATCGGCTCAAAGATGAAAGCACGTGAACTACCTCAGCAAAAAACGGAGGCAGAGGTTTCCGTTCGCGTGTTGAACAGGATGACCGGTTTAGGGATGCCGATATCAGTTAAAGCTAGCTGAAAAAGGCCTGGATACAGGCTCGATCAGGCTGAGCTTTATTTATGCAACAACGCCTGGAAACATGACGATAGATAGCCTCTGCCTGTGTCGTATTTCTATTGACCAGGGCGAGCTTCGTTGAAAGAGTGTGCCCCTTACTTTTTTTCTTTGCTCGTTCCATTTTTTCAAGCAGCTTAATATGGGCCGTTATTGCTGATTCTCTTTTGTTTTTTAGGTACCTGACCAGTTCCTTCCCTGCTTTGATCAGGTGGAAGTGGTCAAAACGATGCTCAGTGTCTGGCAGTATCTCTTTGAATGCATTGCTCATCCCGAGCGCTTGATCGCTGATATTAACCTTGGGATGAAAGCCTTGCTCTGTAAGCTCCAGGAGGTGAATAGCCCAGGTTTCTGCGTCACGGCTATCTTCTCGTGTAAGGCTCGCACAGTAACGGCTTTCGATATCAACGACTGCTAAATGAGGCTTATTACGGTGATATATTTCATCAGAGGCGCTCTGTCTGATTGAGCCAAGATCGTAGGAGGCGTTAATCTCAGACGCTTTATGACAAGCATGGTTGTGGATGTTGAAAATGGTTCCGATACACATATCCGTGTCAAACAGGTCATGTAGGAACATCTGCGCACTGCGATAACTTCCCTTGCAGATCAATAAGATTCCCAGTACCACCTGGTGAAGAAAGGCTTTGGTGACCGGTAGATGGAATAGAGTCTGATCATCTGGATCTTGATCCATGAAGGCTTCATTGACTGCCGATTGAGTGAGTTGTTTTTGCGTGTAGACAGTGTTTCTGCACACCTGATGCAGCCTGGCAATATGAGATATTTTATTTTCGAAAATAGCCTGTAGGCCAATAGATTTCTTGCATTCAGGGGATAAACGTCTTTGCAGGTACAGGCTCTAAAGTTGATCAAAATAACAGGATAGGCTGAGTAACCTGGCATTATAATCAACCTGCTGAAAATGTGCTGTACTGATGGCCTCCATAGACATGAAAGTGTTCACTTGATTTGAACCATGCCAGGAAAGCACCACAAAACCGTCAAGGGTATTAATCTCATCACGCTTTATTACACGGACATCAAAGGCTACAACTTGCCCGTTAATTTCCGTATTTACAATCCAGCCGATGGCAAAACTAAAAATGACTACTTTGTCGATATGCTGAAAGAAGTACTGGCATGGGGACTCGAACCTGCATGTGTTACCGGTGACTCTTGGTATAGCAGTATTGGAAACCTCAAAGCTGTGAAAAACAATGGTTTGGGTTTTATGTTCGCTGTTAAAAGCAACCGTACTGTCTCTGTGCAAAAGGTTAACTACCAACAGGTGCAGAGCCTGGAGATTCCCGAAGAAGGAAACACTGTATGGCTACGTAACTTTGGTCATGTACGACTCTACCGGACGCGACTCAAAAACGAGCTGCGCCATTACGTTGTTTACACTCCTCATGTCGGAGCAGATCTATCTCCACGATCTGATTTTGGGCATGGTTCAAATCAAGTGAACACTTTCATGTCTATGGAGGCCATCAGTACAGCACATTTTCAGCAGGTTGATTATAATGCCAGGTTACTCAGCCTATCCTGTTATTTTGATCAACTTTAGAGCCTGTACATGCAAAGACGTTTATCCCCTGAATGCAAGAAATCTATTGGCCTACAGGCTATTTTCGAAAATAACATATCTCATATTGCCAGGCTGCATCAGGTGTGCAGAAACACTGTCTACACGCAAAAACAACTCACTCAATCGGCAGTCAATGAAGCCTTCATGGATCAAGATCCAGATGATCAGACTCTATTCCATCTACCGGTCACCAAAGCCTTTCTTCACCAGGTGGTACTGGGAATCTTATTGATCTGCAAGGGAAGTTATCGCAGTGCGCAGATGTTCCGACATGACCTGTTTGACACGGATATGTGTATCGGAACCATTTTCAACATCCACAACCATGCTTGTCATAAAGCGTCTGAGATTAACGCCTCCTACGATCTTGGCTCAATCAGACAGAGCGCCTCTGATGAAATATATCACCGTAATAAGCCTCATTTAGCAGTCGTTGATATCGAAAGCCGTTACTGTGCGAGCCTTACACGAGAAGATAGCCGTGACGCAGAAACCTGGGCTATTCACCTCCTGGAGCTTACAGAGCAAGGCTTTCATCCCAAGGTTAATATCAGCGATCAAGCGCTCGGGATGAGCAATGCATTCAAAGAGATACTGCCAGACACTGAGCATCGTTTTGACCACTTCCACCTGATCAAAGCAGGGAAGGAACTGGTCAGGTACCTAAAAAACAAAAGAGAATCAGCAATAACGGCCCATATTAAGCTGCTTGAAAAAATGGAACGAGCAAAGAAAAAAAGTAAGGGGCACACTCTTTCAACGAAGCTCGCCCTGGTCAATAGAAATACGACACAGGCAGAGGCTATCTATCGTCATGTTTCCACACTGAATGCCTGGCTCCAGCATGATATTTTACAGCTGCCAGGGCACAACCCCGTTGATAGAGAAAAGCTCTTTGATTTCGTACTGGAGGAGCTGTCTGCAGTGGCTGACACCTCTCCACGTATCATGGCCTTTGTGATATCCCTGACTCACCAAAAGGACAACCTATTGGCCGCCAGTCATGTGTTGAATAGAGAGTTCCAACAGATTGCAGCCCGCTACGCTATTGCTGCGCAAGACGTCTGGGATATATGCTATGTGACCCGATACGATATACAAGCACCGAGCTACCACAAAAAAGCCGACGTATTGGCATCACGGATGGGGCCGATCTTCGAGCCCATCGAAGATGAGGTGCTGAAGGTAATCGCCGAAACCCCTCGGTGCCGCTCAATGGTAGAGAATTTCAACAGCAGACTCAGGCCCTATCTGGACTCCCGTAAACAAATTACCTCTGAGAGCCTCAATCTAATCCGGTTCTATCTGAATCATCACGTGTTTCTCCGGAGTAAGCATGCTTACATGCAAGGAAAAACACCAGCCGAGGTGATGACCGGCAATCCTCATCCCAATTGGTTGGAAATACTGGGGTTCCAGCGCTTCAGAAAAGCTGCATAAACTAACTCTCTTGTTGAGTCATTTCTATACCAGTCTCTGGTAGGGTTATGTTTGTTTGGTGTTCACTAAAAACAGCTGTTTTTGAACCATGCCCATTTTTACCAATAACAGGAAAAAGTGATGGTAAAGCAAGCGTCAAAAAACCCTTTAAAACACCTTAAAGTATCTGATGTTAGGGGTGTTGCTCAACTGGCAACGGAAGCAACGACAAATGTTACAAGGATTGCAGAGGGCGTACATCAATCTGTTTGGAGTTCTGTGGGTATGCCTGGAGGGAGGGGCCCAGGAAGAACCCGAGGTCTCACAGGGTTGGCTTACCAAAGTGTTTATGCCGTGACCCAATGGGTAGGGAGTGGCGCTGACTATGCCTTAAAGCCACTAGTACTCCATCCGACACCATTTGATAATCACAGATAATCGATCGGTCAGCTGTTTGTGTAAATGGTCGACAATGGTTAGCCGTCCTGTTATTTGAGTCAATTTTGAGTGGCAGGACAAAAAAATGGGTTATTTCACGCAAAGTGCCCCATTTCCCAATTTTTCATGGGAAAAAGTGCTGCTCTAATAGCCTGGTTTATGTTCTATGGAGGCTCTCAATCTACTCTGTATTATCAAGCTCTGGCATCTTTGGATACAGTCTCTTAAGTTTTATCCGAGCGTCTTCAGTGGTAAAACGCCACTGTGTAGTCACTTTTCTTGCGTTGCGCTTCTCCTCCCAGGCTTTGACTTCTCTCCGGAGAATATCTTGGGTAGGGATACGCCGATCCAGACATTGGCGACTCAGTATACTCAGCTCAATTTCGGCCATATCCAGCCAACTGCCATGCTTTGGGGTGTAATGAAACTCAAGCTTATCAATCATTCTGCGGGCTTCTTCTGGGGAACAAGCTTTATAAAGTGATGCGGGAGAATGCGTGTTCAAGTTGTCTCCAACCAGTATAACTTTCTCTGCATCTTTGTGGCGAACATCGACCAGAAACTTGATTTGATGAGCCCACTCAATCGCTGTCCTACGATCAGTCACCTCAACATGCCGCCAACCTGTCAAGGGTTCAAACATCATGAACAGATTGCTGACGCCATTACGTTCATACTCTGTGTCATAACGCTCCGGTTTTCCAGGCTCAACAGGCATTGGATTAACGACTTCTTTAACATGCTGCTTGCTACTTTCATCAAGGCAAACAAGCGGACGCCTTGGATCAAGAGGACGTTTATAGACTGCAAGAATATCCTCCATCGCACTCACAAAGTTGGCGCTTTCTTCCGCAGGTATACACCATTCCTTTTTTTGCCAGGGCTTAAGCTCATTTTTTTTAGCCCCTCATGTACTGTGCTTCTGGAAATCGATTCGACGTATCTGAGCTCAATCATGCGATCTGTCAGTAAGTTTAGCGTCCATCGGCTGGCTCCTTCCGGTGGTGGTGAGCAGGTAAGGGCAATAAGGTGAGCTTCGGCTTCGCCATCGAGTTTACGTACCCGACCGTGGCTGCTTAGTTTGCCATTGACAGCGACATCAAGCCCTTCTTCAACAAATCGTTGCCTGAGGCGAGTGATAGTAAGCGGCCTAACATGGAAAGCTTTGGCTACCTGATCATGCTGCAGTGGATCATGGTTTTCATCGATAGCCAGAAGGATATTGGCTTTACGTTTTTTGTGTTGTGCAACTTTGGGCTTTTCCTGCTTGATAAGCCGTTCAAGTATTGATCGTTCTTCCTCGCTGAGTCGAACATGATATTTGATGGTCATAATAACTCCGGTGTTATGGACTCGGAGTTATTAGAATAGCCTTCAGTAAACTATCATCTTCTGCCGGACGGAGTACTAGAACGATTATTCAATAGACAAAATCAGCCAGATAGCGTGCCGAGGGAGATAGTACTGGCAGCACTGAACGGATTAGTGGGAGACCGTCTTGATGAAAGTCAAAACCCACTGGTTACCACTATGGCAGTTCGTTCGGGCTTTCATGCGTTGGATGTCACTCAGCCTAGCAATACCACTCATCCTTCAGGGAAGCTTCTTGTGATGATTCACGGGTTATGTATGACAGATTGTCAGTGGCTGAATAAGGTAGGAGAAGACGTATTTAACTCAGGGGATGTGGTTGGTGATGCTTTGGGGTACACGCCTGTTTACCTTCGTTATAACACAGGGCTGCATATTTCAGAGAATGGACAGTCGCTGTCCAGACAATTATCTGAATTGATCCGTAGCTGGCCAGTCCCTGTTGAAGGCATCGCTGTGATTGCTTTTAGTATGGGAGGACTACTCATTAGAAGTGCCTGCCACTACGGAAAGCAAGATGATCAGCCGTGGATGGGGCTGCTAAAAAAGATTGTTTTTTTAGGAACGCCGCATCATGTAGCGCCATTAGCGAAAGCCAGCAGTTGGCTGGACTTAATTCTTGGCAGTACACCCTATACCAAACCTGTTGTAAGGTTGAGCCAGTTAAGAAGTGCGGGTATGACCGATCTTCGCTACGGTTATGTACTGGACGAACAGTGGATGCATCATGAAAAATACGAGAGTGGAGAGGATCGCCGTGAAGAGGTCTCTCTACCCAAAGGTATCCACTGCTATACAGTAGCAGCAACAGTCGCTAAGAAAAGCAGCCCTTTGGCGGAACGCTTGCTCGGTGATGGGCTGGTGCCTTTGCAAAGTGCTTTGGGAGAGCATAAGGCGTTAACAAAAAATTTGGAATTTGAGGTGGCGTGTAAACGTACGATGTACGGTATGAATCACATGGAGCTGATCAAGAGTGCTGAGGTTGCTGAGCAGTGTATTGAGTGGTTGTCTTGATTATCTAATGGTATGGAGTTGATATATGGATACAGGAGATAAAGTGCTTTTGACAGAAAATCAAGCTTACCTAGCGATGTATTCATTTCTTAATGAATACTATCGATTTTTAAAATCGGATGATATAGGGACATTGTTAGGTAGTATGTCAATGTTGCCTTGTGGTGGGATGGTTGATTCGGCTATTCATTCAGACTGGAAGGAAGCTCTCAAAAAGGCTAAAAATGGGCGTGTAAATGATCAGCTGGAACTTAGTTAGTACTGTCAAAGTAAGTAAATATCTTTTTATCAGAGTTTTAGCATGAATACATTTTATTGGTTCGATTTTGAGACAGTAGGCACAGACCCCGCCATGGACTGGCCTGCGCAGTTTGCGGGTATAAGAACGAATGAGGATTTCCATGAAATCGGTGAACCTCTCAATATTTATTGCCAGCTGCCCATGGATCATTTACCACACCCTGAGGCCTGTATGGTGACAGGGCTGGACCCTGCTGAAGTAAATAAAAAAGGACTAGTAGAAGCTGACTTTATCCGTAACATTCATCAGGAGCTAATGCAGCCAGGTACATGTGCTGTGGGGTATAACTCCCTTCGTTTTGATGATGAAGTGATTCGACATAGCTTGTATCGTAATTTTTACGACCCTTATGCTCGGGAATGGAAAAATGGCAATAGCCGATGGGATTTAATTGATTTGGTCAGACTGACTGCAGCACTTAGACCTGAAGGGATCGAGTGGCCTTTACGCGATGATGGTTATAAAAGCTTCAAACTGGAAGCATTGACCAAAGCCAATAGTATTGACCATGGTGATGCCCATGACGCCTTGTCGGATGTAAGAGCGACTATAGCCCTTGCAAAGCTAATAAAAAGCAGGCAACCAAAAGTGTATGATTTTTTATTCAGTCATCGAGGTAAGCAGAAAGCTGGCGAATTATTGAACGTGGTGAAACAATCAGCAGTTGTGCATGTGTCTGGGATGTTTGGGGCTGAAAAGAGTAACCTGTCAGTTGTGATGCCACTGGCCGAGCATCCGGTGAATAAAAATGGTGTGATTGTTTATGATCTTTTGGTGGATCCTGACCTTCTAATGACGCTGTCTGTAGAGCAAATACAAGAGCGGCTTTTTACACCGGTAGATCAGTTGCCTGATAACAGTGTTCGTATTCCACTGAAGGTGATTCATCTCAATAAATGTCCAGTCGTTGCGCCAACCAATGTGTTAAGAGGGGAAGACTGTCAACGATTACAGTTACATCCTGAACAGTGCCAGTACAATCGTACTTTGCTGTTAAGTCAGCCTGACTTAAAAGATAAGGTTCGACAGGTATTTTCTTCTCCGCCCGAGAAGGGGTCTGATGATCCGGATATGATGTTATATTCGGGGGGGTTTTTTTCTCCAGCGGACCGTATATCGATGGATCGTGTCATAGACGCTCGACCTGAGGCGTTAGCGGGACTGGGTGTATCTTTCAAAGATACACGACTGGAAGAAATGTTGTTTCGGTATAAGGCCAGAAATTACCCAGGTTCTCTGACTCAGGAGGAGTGTGATCAATGGCGACAGTATTGTATTGATCGTCTGACTTTGAAGGGGGAGCGCCGATTTGGGTTTAAGGGATTTATGGAAGAATTACAGGTGTTGAGAGAAAGGTATCAAACGCCTCAAACACATGAGTTTCTGGATAAGCTGGAGGGATATGCCCAGCAGGTTAAGAAAAATCTCGACATACCGCTACATACAGGAATGTAAGATAAAGTTAAGAGTTGGCAGCCAAGCTGCCTAAACCTGTCGTAGCACCGTGTTACATCAGACCTGCAGCCGCGGGGCGCTTGAGGAACTGGTTGAAATGTTCAGCAAGACGACCATAAATGACAGGCTTTTCAATATAATCAATAGCACCTGCCTTAATGCCTGCGACAGCACTGGCAACGTCACTGTGATCACCGAGGATGATTACCGGGATCTTATCACCTTTCACGCTGAGCGAGGATAACAGGCCAAGAGCCTGCCCGCAGGGGTTATCATTGGCTGCTATTACGCAGGCTGGAGCTTTTTCTTGTATAGCGCTCATTAATGCATTGTTTGTGTGAAAGCACTCTAGCATCAATGATTTTTCTTCACAAAGACTGCGAATGGTATCTGTAATACCTGTATCTTGCTCAAGAAGATACACAGTTGCTGTTAGTGCCAGATTCATACGAGCAGCCTTGCTATGTAATGAGTGATTCATGCCGGTGTGAAATATCATCGAGGTATGGTTGAAGAAGAAACGGTGCCTCAGCCATATCTGGAGCCTGCTTTCACAGGTACGACGATCATTTCTTTTCGTGGTATGCCAGTTTTCTTAACTAACATCACTGTCGTCGAGTTTAGAAGTTGGTTGTAAATTGCTGAATGGAGGGTTGTACTAGACGTGATACGGGGAGTACTTAAGTTAATTCGTAACTGTTCAGCCCCTCTCAACTTAGACTTGATTTTTTCCGATTTTGATCAATGCTTTGAGTATTCAAATAGATTGAGCGGCCTGTATTTTAGTGACTATGCCATCTCCAGACACGCAGACCATCGCTTTGCTATTGGGGGCTATCAACCACCTCCAATCTCAGCTTGTGGCATTAGAAGAGCGCTGTCGTGATCTGGAAGAAAAGGTTTCAAAGAACAGTAGCAACAGTAGCAACAGTAGCAACAGTAGCAAGCCTACCTCATCAGATGGCTACCAAAAACCGAATGCCAATGATAACGATGAATCTGACTCCCCTAACCCTCAAAGCTTAAGGCAGTCTTCAGGTCTAAAGGCCGGAGGTCAGAAAAAACACAAAGGCCATTGCCTACGTGCTACTGAGAAACCTGATCACACGCAGTACCACAAGGTCAATGACTGTAAATTGTGCGGTATTGCATTGAATGATGAGAAAGTCATCAAATATAGAGAGAGGCAAGTCTTTGAGCCTGGTAACCCCGGTAGCTTTACTGTGACGGCGCACCTTGCTGAAGAGAAGGTGTGCCCTTGCGGCCATCGCAATCAAGCCACCTTCCCTGAAGGCGTTAACAGTTACGTACAGTATGGTCCTGTGACGCGAGCAATGTCTGTCTATTTCTGTCAGTACCAAATGATTCCCTACGGTAGAGCCGCCGAACTTTTTGCTGATATGTTCTCTTTGCCAATTAGCACAGGGACGATCTGCAACTTCCAAAAAATAGCTTGGAAGCAATTGGAGTCAACAGAAGAAGGCATTAAAGCCGCGCTACTGGGGTCAGAAGTGGCAGGGGCTGATGAAACAGGAATGCGGGTTGATGGTAAACTGTGGTGGCTTCATCTGTTTCGCGATGATCGTTGGTCTCTGTACTATCTATCAAAAAAACGTGGGCGTGAAGCTATGGATGCAATGGGTGTTCTATTGCTGTTTACTGGTGTGCTGGTACATGACCATTGGAAACCTTATTTTCGGCATGGTTCAAATCAAGTGAACACTTTCATGTCTATGGAGGCCATCAGTACAGCACATTTTCAGCAGGTTGATTATAATGCCAGGTTACTCAGCCTATCCTGTTATTTTGATCAACTTTAGAGCCTGTACATGCAAAGACGTTTATCCCCTGAATGCAAGAAATCTATTGGCCTACAGGCTATTTCCGAAAATAACATATCTCATATTGCCAGGCTGCATCAGGTGTGCAGAAACACTGTCTACACGCAAAAACAACTCACTCAATCGGCAGTCAATGAAGCCTTCATGGCTCAAGATCCAGATGATCAGACTCTATTCCATCTACCGGTCACCAAAGCCTTCCTTCACCAGGTGGTACTGGGAATCTTATTGATCTGCAAGGGAAGTTATCGCAGTGCGCAGATGTTCCTACATGACCTGTTTGACACGGATATGTGTATCGGAACTATTTTCAACATCCACAACCATGCTTGTCATAAAGCATCTGAGATTAACGCCTCCTACGATCTTGGCTCAATCAGACAGAGCGCCTCTGATGAAATATATCACCGTAATAAGCCTCATTTAGCAGTCGTTGATATCGAAAGCCGTTACTGTGCGAGCCTTACACGAGAAGATAGCCGTGACGCAGAAACCTGGGCTATTCACCTCCTGGAGCTTACAGAGCAAGGCTTTCATCCCAAGGTTAATATCAGCGATCAAGCGCTCGGGATGAGCAATGCATTCAAAGAGATACTGCCAGACACTGAGCATCGTTTTGACCACTTCCACCTGATCAAAGCAGGGAAGGAACTGGTCAGGTACCTAAAAAACAAAAGAGAATCAGCAATAACGGCCCATATTAAGCTGCTTGAAAAAATGGAACGAGCAAAGAAAAAAAGTAAGGGGCACACTCTTTCAACGAAGCTCGCCCTGGTCAATAGAAATACGACACAGGCAGAGGCTATCTATCGTCATGTTTCCACACTGAATGCCTGGCTCCAGCATGATATTTTACAGCTGCCAGGGCACAACCCCGTTGATAGAGAAAAGCTCTTTGATTTCGTACTGGAGGAGCTGTCTGCAGTGGCTGACACCTCTCCACGTATCATGGCCTTTGTGATATCCCTGACTCACCAAAAGGACAACCTATTGGCCGCCAGTCATGTGTTGAATAGAGAGTTCCAACAGATTGCAGCCCGCTACGCTATTGCTGCGCAAGACGTCTGGGATATATGCTATGTGACCCGATACGATATACAAGCACCGAGCTACCACAAAAAAGCCGACGTATTGGCATCACGGATGGGGCCGATCTTCGAGCCCATCGAAGATGAGGTGCTGAAGGTAATCGCCGAAACCCCTCGGTGCAGCTCAATGGTCGAGAATTTCAACAGCAGACTCAGGCCCTATCTGGACTCCCGTAAACAAATTACCTCTGAGAGCCTCAATCTAATCCGGTTCTATCTGAATCATCACGTGTTTCTCCGGAGTAAGCATGCTTACATGCAAGGAAAAACACCAGCCGAGGTGATGACCGGCAATCCTCATCCCAATTGGCTGGAAATACTGGGGTTCCAGCGCTTCAGAAAAGCTGCATAAACTAACTCTCTTGTTGAGTCATTTCTATACCAGTCTCTGGTAGGGTTATGTTTGTTTGGTGTTCACTAAAAACAGCTGTTTTTGAACCATGCCCAAAAGGGTAACTACCAACAGGTGCAGAGCCTGGAGATTTCCGAAGAAGGAAAAACTGTATGGCTACGTAACTTTGGTCATGTACGACGCTACCGGACGCGACTCAAAAACGAGCTGCGCCATTACGTTGTTTACACTCCTCATGTCGGAGCAGATCTATCTCCACGATCTGATTTTGATCAGCTGCACCAACATCATTGGGCGATCGAAGAGTATCACCGGGCATTAAAGCAACTCTGCAACATCGAGCGTTTTCAGGTGAGAGGGGAGCGACAGGTCCGGAATCATATTTTTGCGGCTATCTTTGGCTATACCTGTCTTCAGGCGATGAAAGTATCAGGGTCACTCAGAAGCGTCTATAGCGTCAGGAAAGACGCCCTCAAAGAAGCTACCTGGGATTTCATAAAAAGCTTCTCCGAGGGGAAGGAATGGTTGAGACCATTTTTTGCCGGACCTGTCAATGCGTAAGTTCTATATCTATCAAAAAAACGTGGGCGTGAAGCTATGGATGCAATGGGTGTTCTATTGCTGTTTACTGGTGTGCTGGTACATGACCATTGGAAACCCTATTTTCATTATGCAGTGACTCATACGCTGTGCAACGCGCATCACTTACGAGAATTACAAGCCGTTCTGGACCATGACAGCAATTACTTGGCCGGTCGAATGATTAAAGTATTGAGACTAGCCTGGCATCTTTGTAAAGGCTTTCAGCGCATAGGCTTAACTGAAATGCCGACAACCATTAGAGTACGGATTGATCGTATCTTCACCCGCTTGGCGCAGCGCGCTTTAGAGAAGGAGGCCGCTGTCATGGAAAGACGACGACAACGGCTTGGAAAAAAGAAAACCAAAAACACGAAAGCGTACAACCTGTTCAAACGGTTATTAAACTATCAGGAAGAATCCCTACGATTTATGACTAACTTCAAAATACCGTTCGACAATAATGGCAGCGAGCGGGATGTCCGCATGGCAAAATTAAAGCAGAAGATATCAGGTTGCTTCAGGAGTGAAGACGGAGGAGAGTGGTTCACAAGAGTCCGTAGTTACTTATCATCTGCAAAGAAGCAAGGGCTTAATGCTTTTGAGGCACTGCTTATGGCAGTACAAAACTATCATCATAAGCCATTGCTGGGTGCTGAATAGTTACAAAAGAACAAACTCAATGGCTTTTGTTAATCCTTGTTTGAGTACTTCTAATTTTGGTAGGTTTATGTATAATTCGTGAATGAGTAATTGTTTTTTCTGTAGGTTTGCAATATTTTAATTATGGAAGTCAGGGTTTATATATCTGTTTTCGGAACATATTAAACGAGCGTGGTTCATATCATGCACCAAAAAATTTCCTCTGCTCATTTCTTTACCATCAGCTAATAGGCTTTTATCAAATAAGAGGCCAGTAGGCCTACATCTGAGATGGTGTGTCTTGTTAAAAAAAGCAAGGTCTAACGCCATGGAAAGAGGTGTAAAAAAATAACGGTTTTTGTTGGCGAATGATAGTTCTGCTAGTATTTGATAGATAATGTGTGTTTCTGGTAAGCCCATATCCTGTGGAGTACCAGTGATGGCTTTTTCTATAAAGCGCCAGTCAACTGATTCTAATTCTGATAGTGTTCTTTGGTTGTGTACAGGTGAATTATAATTAGTCCATATTCCAGCATCCCGGTTAGCATGGATTTGCCCTGTTATTACAGAAAACTTCGTAACAGCAGTTATCCAGTCAGCGTATCTGCATCTTTGTGAAGCAAAGGGTTCAATGGCAGATTTCAGTCTTGTTAGCACATCTTTATCATCTTCGGAAAGTTTAAGGCTTTTATCATTCAGTTCAATGCATAGGAATTTATGCATAGGAATTTATGCATAGGAATTTGCAAGTCTGAGCAGCTCCAAAAACCCATCAACAAATGCTGATTTTGGCTGACTGACTACTGGGTTTCGGTCGTAAGAACCAGAACTACTTCTGAGCTACCCCAAAAATCATTGATAACCCTTCCTCTACGCCAGTTTCTTTCTCTCATTACGGACTTCAGACGGATTGAGGGCGTGACTCAGGTAATAGGCTTCGCAAGTGCAAGCTCTTCTGCGTATTGATGCAGCTCTCTTTGTGATTTACCTCGGGTAATACCCACAAAGAGCATTTGAGCATTACACAGAATGCATTTCAGAGGATCAATACCAAAGCTTTTCTGCATCAGGTCAGGGAAAGTGATTTTGAGGGCGTTGCGCTTCGGTTGATTGAGCAAGTTGTAAACTGTTGGTAACAGTGTGGCGCGAACTCGGTTGGATAAAAAGCTATAATAACGGATCATCTGAAAGCTTTTCTCTGGGATGTGCCGAGTTAGCCGGTGCAGAAACTCCTCTGGACTACAGTTGAACCGACGATAGGTTTTTGATTTGTGATCCAAATACTCAAAACTGACACCTTTAGCGTCGTAGTGCTTCTGTACTGGTCTAATAGAACCGGACACTTTGATAAGAGATAATTTCTATCACTTGTTAAGGTGTCACAATGAGTCAAAAGCGAACCTATAAGCACTATCCAAAAGAGTTCAAAGAAGAGGCTGTTGCTCTTGTAATGGAGCAAGGCTATTCGGTGCCTGATGCAGCTAAATCACTAGGTATTTCCACCAGTTTGCTCTACAAATGGAAGGATCATATTCTGGCCCTAAAGGAGGGCAAAGTGTTGTCTGATGACGAGCGTGAAGAGCTGAAAAATCTGCGTAAAGAGGTAACAAAACTCCGCATGGAGAGGGAAGTGCTAAAAAAGGCCAGCGCCTTCTTTGCGAAAGAAATGAAGTAAAATTCGACTTCATTCAGAAGGCGTCAAACGATTACCCTGTTAACTTGCTATGTCGAGTGATGCAGGTGAGTACTTCAGCTTATTATGACTGGTCAAAGCAGCCAGGCCATGTCATCACGGCTGAAACACTGCACTTGTATCGACGAATCAAGCAGCTCTTCAAGCAAAGCAGGAATAGCTTGGGGAGCCGGGAAATGGTTAAGGCTCTGCGCAAAGAAGGCTTTCAGATAGGCCGTTACAGAGTTAGGACGTTAATGAGCCAGCTAGGCCTCAAAGTCAGGCAGCGCTTAGCCTATAAGGTTACCACTAAACGGAAACACAGTGATGCTGTTGCTGACAATCTACTCAATCAGAATTTTAACCCTGTAGGGCCAAATCAGGTATGGGCTGGTGATGTGACCTATTTAAAAACGGCTGAAGGCTGGATGTACCTTGCAATTGTGATGGATTTATTCTCTCGTCGGATCGTTGGCTGGCACATTGATAAAAGGATGACAACGGCTCTGGTTAGTACTGCCATGATGAAAGCTTACAATACTCGTCAGCCGCCTGAAGGCTTAGTTTTTCATAGTGATAGAGGATCGCAGTATACCAGTAAGCGATACCGTAAACTGCTTTCTGGATATGGTATTCGTGCAAGCATGGGAGACGTTGGAGCGTGCTGGGACAATGCTGTCGTTGAGCGGTTTTTTGGAAGCTTAAAGCATGACTGGATTTTTAAGGTAGCTCAACCCACGCGGGAACATATGAAAAAAGATGTTGCGGCATACATGAAGTACTACAACCTTGATAGATTGCATACGGCAAATGATGATCGTTCTCCAATTGAGTATGCAATTTATTATCGTGAAAGTCAGGTAGGATGAAGTGTCGACAGAAGTCTCACAAAAATGTGTCCGGTTTTAGTTGACCAGTACATTCAGTCGTGACATAGCGATAGACGGTCGTTTCAGGTAGCGGCCAAGGTAACTGACAGTGGCCTTTGGGTTGTTGGTGACTTTGGCACAGTGAACGATCCAATGCTTTTCTGCGTGGCGATCCAGAAAGCGCTGAAATCCCTTCAGGTTATGACATTCGTCTTCCAGTTCAGGTGGCAAAATCAAATCATTGTTTTCGTAAGCCTTTTCGAGAATGTCGATCACACCAGAGCGCCAACCTTCCATGATGGGCGGTTTTGGGTAATAGATTGACTTCCATTGCTGATTATCATCGTAAAGTCCGCCACGGGTAACAGACAGATGAATGTGCACATTCCATTTCAGGTCACGACCATGGGTGTGAAGGGCGGTAAAAATTCCGGGAAGAATGCCTGTTTTGCCAGCGAAAGCCAAAATGATGTTTGCAGCCAAGGGGCTAAGTTTACCCAGTAATTCACGGTTAAGCTCAAACAATACCCATAACTCACCAGGCATAGTGAAGGTGATGTGTTGCCACTCCGTATCAGGCAGTAAGGCTTTCTGATTCTCAATCCATTGGTCGGTCATCTTCTTGCCGCAAGTATTACAGGAGCGGCACTTACAACTGAAACAAATAACCTTCGAATGACTACACGCATCATTACCGCATTCAAAGGTGGCGTATCCCATGACCTTCTGTCCGCAGGCCAGCACTTTATTCATATGCTCAATAACGACAGGGCGAAGAGTCGCTTCATACTTCATTTTGAAGTTATGCCAAAGCCCATGACCTCTGAGCAGGTGTTTTTGTTGGGAGTGGACGCGGATAAATCAGCTCCTGAAGGCCGCTATGAAGTCAGGAGCTGATTGTGACAAAGCCGAGCTTAAGAAAGTATGCGTATCCTGCGCAAAATGGAATGAGAGCCATCCGTTGGCTCAGGACAAAAAGCCGCCGGGCACGGCACACCACTTATGGGGTGAAAGTCCCCTGTCCAGCCTAGTACTCCGTCCGGCAGAAGATGATAGTTTACTGAAGGCTATTCTAATAACTCCGAGTTCATAACACCGGAGTTATTATGACCATCAAATATCATGTTCGACTCAGCGAGGAAGAACGATCAATACTTGAACGGCTTATCAAGCAGGAAAAGCCCAAAGTTGCACAACACAACAAACGTAAAGCCAATATCCTTCTGGCTATCGATGAAAACCATGATCCACTGAAGCATGATCAGGTAGCCAAAGCTTTCCATGTTAGGCCGCTTACTATCACTCGCCTCAGGCAACGATTTGTGGAAGAAGGGCTTGATGTCGCTGTCAATGGAAAACTAAGCAGCCACGGTCGGGTACGTAAACTCGATGGCGCAGCCGAAGCTCACCTTATTGCCCTTACCTGCTCACCACCACCGGAAGGAGCCAGCCGATGGACGCTAAACTTACTGACAGATCGCATGATTGAGCTCAGATACGTCGAATCGATTTCCAGAAGCACAGTACATGAGGGGCTAAAAAAAATGAGCTTAAGCCCTGGCAAAAAAAGGAATGGTGTATACCTGCGGAAGAAAGCGCCAACTTTGTGAGTGCGATGGAGGATATTCTTGAAGTCTATAAACGTCCTCTTGATCCAAGGCGTCCGCTTGTTTGCCTTGATGAAAGTAGCAAGCAGCATGTTAAAGAAGTCGTTAATCCAATGCCTGTTGAGCCTGGAAAACCGGAGCGTTATGACACAGAGTATGAACGTAATGGCGTCAGCAATCTGTTCATGATGTTTGAACCCTTGACAGGTTGGCGGCATGTTGAGGTGACTGATCGTAGGACAGCGATTGATTGGGCTCATCAAATCAAGTTGCTGGTCGATGTTCGCCACAAAGATGCAGAGAAAGTTATACTGGTTGGAGACAACTTGAACACGCATTCTCCCGCATCACTTTATAAAGCTTTTTCCCCAAAAGAAGCCCGCAGAATGATTGATAAGCTTGAGTTTCATTACACCCCAAAGCATGGCAGTTGGCTGGATATGGCCGAAATTGAGCTGAGTATACTGAGTCGCCAATGTCTGGATCGGCGTATCCCTACCCAAGATATTCTCCGGAGAGAAGTCAAAGCCTGGGAGGAGAAGCGCAACGCAAGAAAAGCGACTACACAGTGGCGTTTTACCACTGAAGACGCTCGGATAAAACTTAAGAGACTGTATCCAAAGATGCCAGAGCTTGATAATACAGAGTAGATTGAGAGCCTCCATAGAACATAAACCAGACTATTAGAGCAGGGCGTTGTTGCATAAATAAAGCTCAGCCTGATCGAGCCTGTATCCAGGCCTTTTTCAGCTAGCTTTAACTGATATCGGCATCCCTAAACCGGTCATCCTGTTCAACACGCGAACGGAAACCTCTGCCTCCGTTTTTTGCTGAGGTAGTTCACGTGCTTTCATCTTTGAGCCGATAATGGTTTTATAGCGAAGCATAGCCAATTCAACCAAGGCTCTCAGGCCGTATCCGGTTAGCCCTTGCCACGCCATGCGACCTCGCTCTTTTATGATGGCTACTGCCTCGTTTCGTGTATTGTGCTGACTACTGTCAGGCACAGCATTTTTAGGTGGTGGAATCACGATTTTAGCAGCAGCTTGCTTCTGTTTAATTTGCTGATAAACCTTGTCGCTATCATAGGCTCCATCGGCCATGAAAACCTCAAATCCATCAACTTGATCCAGCAGATTAGGCAAAACTGAAGTATCACCTATCTCTTTTCCGGTAAGGTCACTTGCAACGACATGATGATTTTTATCGATGGCTAAATGCAGTTTTCGCCAAGTACGTTTAGGCTTCGTACCGTGTTTTTCCTGATTCCATTCATCCTTGCCATAAACCTTCAATCCTGTGCTATCTACCAGAAAGTGAGAACCAGGCTCACAGGTATCGATGAGCTTTTGCAATGATAAATTGATGCTTCGCTTACTGAGAGTGCTGTAATCAGGGACTTTAAGCTGTAACCCCATGAGCTTAACCAGAGATCTAGCAAAACCTTCAGTCTGCCTTAGCGGTAAGCTAAAAACCTGCCTGAGCATAAGGCAGGTCTCAATCGCCAGATCCGAGTATTGTGTCGGCGCACCTCGTTTTTGGATGGGCGCTGGCGTCCAGATAGTGATAGCTTCATCCGTAAACCAGACGGTAATATCACCTCTTTTTCGCAGTGCGTTATTATAATCAGACCAATTCGTCACTTTATAAGTCGATTTTTTGATCTTATGGCGACGAGCTTCGTTGTGTTTGTAAGGCATAGCGAGATGATGTCTGCAAAAAAAGGACATTAGGATACGAACCTTAGCCACTTATCGTCAATCAGGGCTATCCGGTGATTTATTCAACAACGCCAGTCTGCGCGCAGATCAGCTGCCAGATAATCTGAGCGGTATTCGCTCAGCAATAGAGAAAGCAGTACCTCATGGTCGGTCCAACCCACGACGCGGTGGCCGTGATAAAGGCAGTTGGCAGAATTTACCAGAAGATGTGATGAAAGCTTGGCTACCACTGTCTGAGTCGTTTGAAGTGCTAAAGCAGAAACATAGGGTGTTAAAAAATACTAACAATGCACGTCATCTTGGCACGCTGGGTACCGGTAATCACTTTATCGAGCTATGTCTGGATGAACACAACAGTGTTTGGATCATGTTGCACAGTGGTTCACGCGGTGTTGGCAACCGCATAGGTATGCACTTTATCGAAAAGGCCAAGAAGGATATGGAACGCTGGCATATCCATTTACCGGATAGTGATCTGGCTTATTTACCGGAAGGCAGTGAGAATTTTAACGATTATATTGAAGCGGTGGAATGGGCTCAGAATTTTGCCAGAGTAAACCGTGAGGTCATGATGACCCGTGTGATCGCTGCTGTTCGCGATGAGATGGCTATTGAGTTTGAAGCGCGTAAAGAAGCCGTGAACTGCCACCACAACTATGTCTCGCGGGAGCATCATTACGGTAAGGATGTGCGGATCACTCGTAAAGGCGCTGTACGAGCCAGAGAAGGGGAGATGGGAATTATCCCGGGTTCTATGGGCGCTAAGTCTTTCATCGTGCGCGGGCTTGGCAACAGTGAAAGCTTTTGCAGTTGCAGCCATGGTGCAGGCAGAGTCATGTCACGAACACAGGCAAAAAAGTGGTTTCTATGGAGGAGCATCAGCAAGCCTTAATGGGCGTGGAATGCCGTAAAGATGCTGGCGTAATTGATGAAACGCCCTCAGCTTACAAGCCGATAGAAAAAGTGATGGCTGCACAGAAAGACCTGATTGAGGTGGTCTATACGCTGAAGCAGGTTGTCTGTGTTAAAGGGTAAAGCCGCCAGCAGCAAGTCGCTGGCGGCGGGTTGATCACTTAGTGACTGGAATAGAAGCAGAGCTTTCTGCTTTATTAAACGTGATCCAGTTATTCAGCTGTTGTAAATCATCAGGGCTCAGTGTGCCTGAGTATTGCTTCAGTTGCAGCGTATTCACAATAAAGTCATAACGGGCATTCAGGTAATCCCGCTGAGCGGCGTACAGCTTCTGTTGGGCATCCAGTACATCGGTAATGTTCTGGGTGCCAACTTCGTAACCGCTTTGTGTTGCTTTCAGTGCGCTCTCTGAAGAGATAATCCCCTGCTTGCGCGCTTCTACCCGGTCAACATCGGAGCTGACCGTTCTGAACGTGTTGCGTGTATCAGCATTGGTGTCGCGCAACAGTTTATCAAAATTTTGCTGAGACTGTTCCATCAGATACGTTGCTTCACGCACCTGAGACTGAGTGGCACCGCCAGAGAAAATAGGGACAGTCAGGGTTAAGCCGACAACAGTGCCTTCAGAACGACCAGTTGTGAAAGGACCACTAGTGGCACCTTCACTCACGTAACCATCCGTACTACTGTCATTGCTGTAGTTGTAAGAGGCGGTAGCGTCAATGGAAGGAGCATGCCCTGCTTTTTTCACACGAATGTTGTCTTCTGATGCCTCCAGACCCGCCCGTGCAGATTTCAGACCGATGTTATTTTTTAACGCGCTTTCTACCCATGCCTCAGCAATGGCTGGTGTAGGTTTGATGACGGGCATAGCTTTTTTCAGTTTACCAATGTCTGTCACGCTGGCATTGGTGATGGTACGCAGGTTTTCGTAGTTGACATCCACATCATTCTCACCCTGAATACGTGCGACTCTGGCGTTATCGTAAGCAGCTTGTGCTTGCAGTACATCGGTTTCAGCAATGAGGCCAACATTGTAACGCTCACGCGCCTGATCCAGCTGCTGTTTTACGGCTCGCTCTTCAGCAATGGAGGTAATCAGGCTGTCTTCTGCCCGGAGGACATTAAAATAGGCCTGCGATACGCGCAGTATTAAATCCTGCTGTGCATTGGCAAATTCAAAATCGGACTGAGAAACTAAGGATTTTGCCTGACTATAACCATACCAACCGACCAGATTAAATACAGGCTGTGTTAGTGTGGCGCTCCAACCATGGGAGTTGTAATCGCTTTTTTGATCAGGCCCGTCACGCACGTCTGTGGTGGTATCGTTGTATTGCGTATTAGCGCTGGCACTGATGTTTGGTAGCAAGATGGCCCGTCCTTGAGGCAGTAACTCTTTCGTCGCCTGCATACCGGCTTTTGCAGCTGCCAGAGTCGCATCATTTTCAAGCGCGAGGTTGTAGACATCCAGCAGGTTATACTCCGGCGCAGCCGCCTGTACGCTCATGGCAGAGCTGGTCAGTGCAGCCAACAGAAAAGCATGACGACGGGATCGAAGCATAGTGTGGTCCTTGGAATAAGTCGGCAATAAATCGAGATAGCGGTCTATAGTGTTCGGAACGGCTACAAAAAACAAGAGGGTGATCACAGTCTGACACTGGGTTATCATCAAACGATGATCACATTAGCAAAAAAAAATACCTGTAAGGTCGATCTAATCCAACAGCATAGTCTGTGTGAGATCAATTATGCCCGGCTGATGAAATTATTGCCTCGTCTGCAGGATCAGGATCGAGTACAGTTTTTCGTCAACCACCCCTTAGGCAATCATCAACCTGCCAACAGCGTTGATATTGAAGTGCTGAATCGAGCGCCCTATACGACCAGCCTTCACATTATAATGTCAGCAGCGTGGGGGAAATGGTTAACGTTACCTGAACTGAAAGTTCAGTTGTACCATGATGTGCAGATGGCTGAAGTGACAGGGGCACAAAAATGCCCTAGTACTCCGTCCGGCAGAAGATGATAGTTTACTGAAGGCTATTCTAATAACTCCGAGTTCATAACACCGGAGTTATTATGACCATCAAATATCATGTTCGACTCAGCGAGGAAGAACGATCAATACTTGAACGGCTTATCAAGCAGGAAAAGCCCAAAGTTGCACAACACAAAAAACGTAAAGCCAATATCCTTCTGGCTATCGATGAAAACCATGATCCACTGCAGCATGATCAGGTAGCCAAAGCTTTCCATGTTAGGCCGCTTACTATCACTCGCCTCAGGCAACGATTTGTTGAAGAAGGGCTTGATGTCGCTGTCAATGGAAAACTAAGCAGCCACGGTCGGGTACGTAAACTCGATGGCGAAGCCGAAGCTCACCTTATTGCCCGTACCTGCTCACCACCACCGGAAGGAGCCAGCCGATGGACGCTAAACTTACTGACAGATCGCATGATTGAGCTCAGATACGTCGAATCGATTTCCAGAAGCACAGTACATGAGGGGCTAAAAAAAATGAGCTTAAGCCCTGGCAAAAAAAGGAATGGTGTATACCTGCGGAAGAAAGCGCCAACTTTGTGAGTGCGATGGAGGATATTCTTGAAGTCTATAAACGTCCTCTTGATCCAAGGCGTCCGCTTGTTTGCCTTGATGAAAGTAGCAAGCAGCATGTTAAAGAAGTCGTTAATCCAATGCCTGTTGAGCCTGGAAAACCGGAGCGTTATGACACAGAGTATGAACGTAATGGCGTCAGCAATCTGTTCATGATGTTTGAACCCTTGACAGGTTGGCGGCATGTTGAGGTGACTGATCGTAGGACAGCGATTGATTGGGCTCATCAAATCAAGTTTCTGGTCGATGTTCGCCACAAAGATGCAGAGAAAGTTATACTGGTTGGAGACAACTTGAACACGCATTCTCCCGCATCACTTTATAAAGCTTTTTCCCCAAAAGAAGCCCGCAGAATGATTGATAAGCTTGAGTTTCATTACACCCCAAAGCATGGCAGTTGGCTGGATATGGCCGAAATTGAGCTGAGTATACTGAGTCGCCAATGTCTGGATCGGCGTATCCCTACCCAAGATATTCTCCGGAGAGAAGTCAAAGCCTGGGAGGAGAAGCGCAACGCAAGAAAAGCGACTACACAGTGGCGTTTTACCACTGAAGACGCTCGGATAAAACTTAAGAGACTGTATCCAAAGATGCCAGAGCTTGATAATACAGAGTAGATTGAGAGCCTCCATAGAACCTAAATCCTGCAATCCAAACCCGAACAGGTCAATCGCAGCAACTGATCAAGCCCTCCTGATTCTGATTATGCTACTATCGAGCAAATATTTACCTTTTCAGTGGATTTTAATCACATGAGCCGTCGTGTTTGGTTCATCTTACTGCTATTCCTGATATCAGGGCGCGATAACTCCTTCCGCATTAGCAGAATGTTTTTCTAATCATCCATTGTTCGCTATTTACAAACAGTCACCTACTGCTAGCCAAGCATCCCACTCCGTTTGGTAGAGATGCTCTTTGTTACTGGCAACGGTCAACTGCCTGTTACCTGTCAACAGTTTTCCGGCAACCCGTATCATATAGCAGCGAATGCTTTCCGGCTCCCACTTCATCAACTGACGATTCCCACTCATCAGTGCCATCCAACGTGTTGTATTGTAGGCCAGTATTGCACATTGCATAAGCGCACTGTTTGCCATGAAATGATCGGTTTTGATCTGCCCGAGAGCCATCTGGTTTTTGCACTCTTCGATCCAGGTTTCGCAGGTAGCCCGCTTGCCATACGCTTTATGGATCTCCCATGGACTCAACGACTCAGTAGTCACGTAGCAGAAGTAGTCGTACTCTGGCTTCGGGTCTAACAATTCGCACTGGGTGTTTTCTGGCTTCCCGATCTTTCTTTGCCGGACAGCCACGAAGCAACGAGCCCGGTCCCAGTCACCACAGCAGTGTTGAAACTCGCACCACTCCCACCCTGGCTGATGCACGACAGGTTGCCAGTCTTGCGGGATTAACAGTTTGTGTAGATTCTTCAGTTTGACCTTAACCAGATAACGATGTCCTAAATCCTCCAGATAGGTCAGTAATGGTCCACCAAAGTAGCCACTATCAGCCCTGAAAAAAATCTTCATGTGGGAAGGCAGAGTAACCAGCAACTGTTTCATAAACTCTATGGAGCCATTAGCAGTGTAGGCATCACCACTTCGTAACCAACCCTGCAGCACTTCTTTGGTTTCCGCGCAAAAGGCCAGCTGCGGGTGGTACGACAGCGCCCCTCTTTTTTTCTCGTTAAACCCTTTCTTTGCGCCTTCCTGAAAACCAAAACAGGTTTTTACCGGCGTTGTTGAATAAATCACCGGATAGCCCTGATTGACGATAAGTGGCTAAGGTTCGTATCCTAATGTCCTTTTTTTGCAGACATCATCTCGCTATGCCTTACAAACACAACGAAGCTCGTCGCCATAAGATCAAAAAATCGACTTATAAAGTGACGAATTGGTCTGATTATAATAACGCACTGCGAAAAAGAGGTGATATTACCGTCTGGTTTACGGATGAAGCTATCACTATCTGGACGCCAGCGCCCATCCAAAAACGAGGTGCGCCGACACAATACTCGGATCTGGCGATTGAGACCTGCCTTATGCTCAGGCAGGTTTTTAGCTTACCGCTACGGCAGACTGAAGGTTTTGCTAGATCTCTGGTTAAGCTCATGGGGTTACAGCTTAAAGTCCCTGATTACAGCACTCTCAGTAAGCGAAGCATCAATTTATCATTGCAAAAGCTCATCGATACCTGTGAGCCTGGTTCTCACTTTCTGGTAGATAGCACAGGATTGAAGGTTTATGGCAAGGATGAATGGAATCAGGAAAAACACGGTACGAAGCCTAAACGTACTTGGCGAAAACTGCATTTAGCCATCGATAAAAATCATCATGTCGTTGCAAGTGACCTTACCGGAAAAGAGATAGGTGATACTTCAGTTTTGCCTAATCTGCTGGATCAAGTTGATGGATTTGAGGTTTTCATGGCCGATGGAGCCTATGATAGCGACAAGGTTTATCAGCAAATTAAACAGAAGCAAGCTGCTGCTAAAATCGTGATTCCACCACCTAAAAATGCTGTGCCTGACAGTAGTCAGCACAATACACGAAACGAGGCAGTAGCCCTCATAAAAGAGCGAGGTCGCATGGCGTGGCAAGGGCTAACCGGATACGGCCTGAGAGCCTTGGTTGAATTGGCTATGCTTCGCTATAAAACCATTATCGGCTCAAAGATGAAAGCACGTGAACTACCTCAGCAAAAAACGGAGGCAGAGGTTTCCGTTCGCGTGTTGAACAGGATGACCGGTTTAGGGATGCCGATATCAGTTAAAGCTAGCTGAAAAAGGCCTGGATACAGGCTCGATCAGGCTGAGCTTTATTTATGCAACAACGCCATGTCGGAACAGATCTATCTCCACGATCTGATTTTGATCAGCTGCACCAACATCATTGGGCGATCGAAGAGTATCACCGGGCATTAAAGCAACTCTGCAACATCGAGCGTTTTCAGGTGAGAGGGGAGCGACAGGTCCGGAATCATATTTTTGCGGCTATCTTTGGCTATACCTGTCTTCAGGCGATGAAAGTATCAGGGTCACTCAGAAGCGTCTATAGCGTCAGGAAAGACGCCCTCAAAGAAGCTACCTGGGATTTCATAAAAAGCTTCTCCGAGGGGAAGGAATGGTTGAGGCCATTTTTTGCCGGACCTGTCAATGCGTAAGTTCTACATCTAAATTAGCACAAATCTCTATTTGAGCTATATTGGTAAGCAGTTGTTTTATCTACAGACTAACTGCTCACCCATTATTCCTATTGAGAAAACAAAATGAAAATATATCTACTATATATTTTGATTTCGACTATCACTGTGTCAATTCCTGGGCCAGCTGTAATTTTTACTGTCACAAACTCATTAAATTTTGGTTTCAAAAAATCATTTTTTGGTATTATGGGTATAGCTTTAGGTATTCTTTGTATTTCAGCAGTTTCATCAACTGGATTAGGGCTTGTTTTTTCTACTTCTGAATTTGCATTTGCAGTACTTAAATATACAGGTGCAAGTTATCTTATATATGTAGGATTTAAATCATGGAAAGCTCCATTAAACTTATCGCCCAAGGAAAGGATGGTAAATAAACCTTGTATCCGGTTTTTTTTAAAGGGGGTTTCAATAAGCTTGCTTAATCCAAAAATCATCTTTTTTTTATTTCTTTATTCCCAGGTTTTATTATATATGGCGAAGAGGCTTATATTAGTCAGACTGTAACACTATCGATCATATTGATTATGATTGTATTATTGGTGCATAGCATTTACAGCATAATTGCAAATTATGCACGAACCAACATCCACAGTATAAATATGGGAGTGGTCAATAAATGTATTGGAAGCTTGTTTGTATTCTTTGGTCTTACTCTTGCGGCTTTACAGGAATGTCCAATTAATTGATATTCAATACTTACTATTTAAGGCTGGATTCAAGCAATAAATGCAATTGACTTCCCAGTATAGTGGCACTATTGCAAAGTAAAATCCGGATATAGTTGTTATGCTTTAAATACCTCCTTCCATAAGACACTGCTCATGAAACCTTTCGCCAGCAGACACTTTCCTCCTGAAATCATCCTTTGGGCTGTTCGCTGGTATTGTCAATACGGCATCAGTTACTGGGAACTGGAGGAGATACTGTTAGAGTGAGGTGTTGAAGTTGATCATACGACTATTTATAGCTGGGTCTAGAAGGGTCACAGTAGGAATGCCGGTCGCCCGGCACCCCCTGCGCAGATCCGTACGTGCACTACTAATGCATACGGCTCCTACCTCGAGTATTTGACGTCAAACCGCTGCTCTGGCCATGGGTGAAGCACTTTTACGTCAGGCAACACAGTATTTACAAAAGCTCCAAACTTCTTCCAGTTCAGTCTACTTCTTTGGCTGCGTCTCCTTAGCGCTTTGTACCAAATCTTCTGCACTTCAGTCCTGAAAGCATTTACCCTTCGACTATTACCCGGTACCGAGAAGTAGTTCATATGCCCTTGAATGACACGTTTCAACCACTCCAACTGTTCCGGCACAGCATCGTGCCTGTGTTTTAGAAGATAGGATTTAATGTCTTGCAGCGTTGCCCTCACTCTCTTCTTACTGGTTTCTCTGACGACCGTGAAGCGTCCACTGACTCGGGTTACACTACAGAAGTGTGTGAAACCAAGAAACTCAAAGGTCTCTGGCTTTCCTCCTCCTGATTTCTTTAGCTCACTCTTGGCAAATCGTCCAAAACGAATAAGACGGGTTTTATTCTCATGCAGAGAAAGCCCGAACCGTTTTAGCCTATTGCCGAGTTCATAAAGAAAGGTCTGTGCATCCCCTTCACACTGGAAGCCCAACACACTATCGTCGGCGTAGCGCACAACAATAACCTTGCCCTGCGCATACTTTTTACGCCATTGATTAACCCAAAGATCGAACACATAGTGCAGATAAATATTGGATAGTAAGGGTGATATCACTGATCCTTGTGGTACCCCAACTACGCTTCGGGAATGTCGACCGTCGTCTTCATAATGCCCTACCTTTATCCACTGTTTTATCAAGCGAATAATGCGCTTGTCTTTCACCCGGTGCTCTAAAAACCTGATTAGCCAATCATGGTCGACCTGGTCGAAAAATTTCCGAATATCCAGATCCAGCACCCAATTCACTGAGGTTCTCTTGATTCCCACCGTCAACGCATCTAATGCGTCGTGCTGGCTTCTCATAGGGCGAAACCCATAAGAAAAGCCAAGGAAATCTGGCATGGTTCAAATCAAGTGAACACTTTCATGTCTATGGAGGCCATCAGTACAGCACATTTTCAGCAGGTTGATTATAATGCCAGGTTACTCAGCCTATCCTGTTATTTTGATCAACTTTAGAGCCTGTACATGCAAAGACGTTTATCCCCTGAATGCAAGAAATCTATTGGCCTACAGGCTATTTTCGAAAATAACATATCTCATATTGCCAGGCTGCATCAGGTGTGCAGAAACACTGTCTACACGCAAAAACAACTCACTCAATCGGCAGTCAATGAAGCCTTCATGGATCAAGATCCAGATGATCAGACTCTATTCCATCTACCGGTCACCAAAGCCTTTCTTCACCAGGTGGTACTGGGAATCTTATTGATCTGCAAGGGAAGTTATCGCAGTGCGCAGATGTTCCTACATGACCTGTTTGACACGGATATGTGTATCGGAACCATTTTCAACATCCACAACCATGCTTGTCATAAAGCGTCTGAGATTAACGCCTCCTACGATCTTGGCTCAATCAGACAGAGCGCCTCTGATGAAATATATCACCGTAATAAGCCTCATTTAGCAGTCGTTGATATCGAAAGCCGTTACTGTGCGAGCCTTACACGAGAAGATAGCCGTGACGCAGAAACCTGGGCTATTCACCTCCTGGAGCTTACAGAGCAAGGCTTTCATCCCAAGGTTAATATCAGCGATCAAGCGCTCGGGATGAGCAATGCATTCAAAGAGATACTGCCAGACACTGAGCATCGTTTTGACCACTTCCACCTGATCAAAGCAGGGAAGGAACTGGTCAGGTACCTAAAAAACAAAAGAGAATCAGCAATAACGGCCCATATTAAGCTGCTTGAAAAAATGGAACGAGCAAAGAAAAAAAGTAAGGGGCACACTCTTTCAACGAAGCTCGCCCTGGTCAATAGAAATACGACACAGGCAGAGGCTATCTATCGTCATGTTTCCACACTGAATGCCTGGCTCCAGCATGATATTTTACAGCTGCCAGGGCACAACCCCGTTGATAGAGAAAAGCTCTTTGATTTCGTACTGGAGGAGCTGTCTGCAGTGGCTGACACCTCTCCACGTATCATGGCCTTTGTGATATCCCTGACTCACCAAAAGGACAACCTATTGGCCGCCAGTCATGTGTTGAATAGAGAGTTCCAACAGATTGCAGCCCGCTACGCTATTGCTGCGCAAGACGTCTGGGATATATGCTATGTGACCCGATACGATATACAAGCACCGAGCTACCACACAAAAGCCGACGTATTGGCATCACGGATGGGGCCGATCTTCGAGCCCATCGAAGATGAGGTGCTGAAGGTAATCGCCGAAACCCCTCGGTGCAGCTCAATGGTAGAGAATTTCAACAGCAGACTCAGGCCCTATCTGGACTCCCGTAAACAAATTACCTCTGAGAGCCTCAATCTAATCCGGTTCTATCTGAATCATCACGTGTTTCTCCGGAGTAAGCATGCTTACATGCAAGGAAAAACACCAGCCGAGGTGATGATCGGCAATCCTCATCCCAATTGGCTGGAAATACTGGGGTTCCAGCGCTTCAGAAAAGCTGCATAAACTAACTCTCTTGTTGAGTCATTTCTATACCAGTCTCTGGTAGGGTTATGTTTGTTTGGTGTTCACTAAAAACAGCTGTTTTTGAACCATGCCCCTTTTTTAAGCTCACTGAGCGTCATGGGATGCCTGCACGGCCATTGTAACCTCAGTGATATTATACGCTGTTACAGCTCGGAGAAAGTTGCTTACAAACGCTTTACGCTAAGGAGATAAGGGGCATTTTCAATAGCATCGCCAGCTTGGAGTAGCTATCGCTTAAGCTGTGCGACACTTGTACCATTGGCTAATGCTTTTATGAGGGGGTGCTAGTACTCCGTCCGGCAGCATCCGGCAGAAAATGATAGGTTCAGTGGCTCATAAAGCGGCCAAACGCAAGGCGGGCTTGTGCAGGAATACTGAAGTATTTCAAACAAGTCCAACGACGTCGGTTGGCCGCTTTATGTGCCGCCCGAAGGGCGAAAGCCAGTGGCCCCATTTCAGCATGACAACTTCTTGGAATACGTCAGTATGCCTGCGCAGTTGTATACCAAACTGGAACCACTGGCTTTCGCTGAACCTATCATTTTCTGCCGGACGGAGTGCTAGTCTCGTCCTGCTTCGTTTTTTCGGTATCCGTTACTGACTCTTCGCTGTCGGTAGCATCACCTTGTAGACTGGCGACTGTTTTCTCCAGTGCTTCCAACTTTTCGCGCGTATGTCTTAGTACGGCAACCTGCGCATCAAATTCATCCCGGTTGACCAAATCAAGGCGAGATAAGGCGCTGGTCACAACGGCTTTAATGTTGCGTTCAATATCTTCACGGGTCTGGCTTTTGTCGCCACCGAGCACCTGCCCGGCTTTCTCTGCTATGCTGGCAATGATGACCGCTTTATCAATCATGAAAATACACCTGATAATAGTACAGTTTGGCTATCATATACTATTGAATAAAACTTGCCAGACAGTCTGTGATATAGGCCTTCTGTGCAAAGAATAAAGTCAATCAATACATCACAAAACAGAAGAATCAATGCGACAAAAAATGATGTGCACAACGCTGCCTTTCTCTTTATTTCTGATCTCATTGGTTATTGCATTGGGCGCGTGTCAATTAAACGATGGGAAGACTATGCCTTTCAACGGTGAAAAAAAGCCTATACAACAACAAACTGTTTATGTACAAGCGTCCGAGGGAAGCTACAACCATCAAGCCATCAGTAAGCTGGATGCTTTAGAGGGGCAACATAAAAATCAATACCACTTTTCTGGCACCCCCTTGAATACCTTTGAACAGGCCGCAAAAACAGGGAACAGTGCATTTGTTGCGCTTCGCAATGATATTATTTCGGGTAACTTAGTGCCTGCTACTGTTGAAGCCTTCAAATACTACCGTGCAACCCAAGTGTCAGCGGGGGTCAATCTGCCCATAGAACTGTGTTTATTGAGAACCCGGCAATCACTTAAAAAAGGCACACCGCTAACGACCATTGCATCACACCCTGCTGCGCTGGCGCAGGTAGGTCACTGGAAGGCGAATAAACAACTGAAAGAGTTACCGTTACCTGAAGGGACAGCCGCTGCCGCCCGGGATTTGGCCAACAGCAAACTGCCCAACAATACGGCAGCTATTGGCGCCTGTATGTTAACCCAGCTCTACCTTGAACTGACTGTTGTCGAAAAAGGCATTCAAGATACCGATAACAACCACACATTGTTTGGCCGTTTTAAGGTCAGTAAAAGGGAGCATCCGTTGTCTGATGCTGAAGCCAAACAGGCACTGAAAGATGTGATTGAACAGGTAAAAAAGCAGACACCACTGGCTTTAAGGTAGCAGGCCATTTGTTGCAATGATGCCCCGCAATGCATTAACACCTGAAAACACCACGCTTCAAACCGCTTAATGATTGATAGAAAAAGCCAGGATGAGTGCCCTGGCTTTTTCTGAACGTTAGGTGGCGTACTCAGCCTTGTCGCCGAATGCCCCGTCTGACTTGCCTAAAGAAAGAAGAGCTACGGTTCATTGACCGCCTCTTTAAGGAATTTACCCGGTTTAAAGCCAACAGTGTTGCTGGCAGGAATTTGCAAAGGCTCTCCCGTTTGAGGGTTTTTTCCTGTTCTGGCTGCCCGGCTACGCGGGGTAAAGGTGCCGAAGCCTACCAGGTTCACACTGTCTTTTTCTTTTAACGCTTTGGTTATCGTATCAATTAATGCATTAAGAGCCTGCTGAGCCGTATCTTTGCTGATATCGGCCTGGTCGGCAATAGCACTGACAAGTTCTGGCTTACGCATTCTGGCGTACACTCCTTATTTTGTACCTAAATCCTGCAAAGGATCTCGAAATAACTGGTGCAATATCCTATGAATAAAGGGATTAAGTGATGCTTTGGTTTCAATAAAGCATCACTTTTCCCATGAGCAAAAAAAACAAGTCAAAAGCACGTTTGAAACAGCGGAAGGTACGTTTCATCCAAGCTAAAAAGCCGCTCACCAGTCAGGCTGGACTGATCCCTGCGTTTCGCTTCCTGAATCGGATGGGGCTGTCCGGCTTACTAAACAAACGGATTAATATTCAACGAGGCTCTAATGCCACTTTCCAACTGTCAGATGTCATTCTGATGGTAACCACCGGCATTCTGGCAGGTGCCAGAAGTCTGATGAAAGTGTGCACGGTCTGGCAGGATAGCACTCTTCGAGAATGTACCCAATTTCAACGAATCCCTTGTGACAGTCAATTTGGACGCATTTTAAAGCTGTTTAGTTTTGCCAGCGTCGTTGAACTGGAAACCGCTGTCCACGAAATGAGGGGCAGGGTTTGGAAACAGGCGTTGCGCTCAGGAACATCTACCATTTATGCACGTAAACAGATCACCATTGACCTCGATTCTACGGTAAAAACCTGTTTCGGTTTTCAGGAAGGCGCCAAGAAAGGCTTTAATGAGAAACAAAGAGGGGCTCTTTCGTACCACCCGCAATTGGCCTTTTGCGCTCAAACTAAAGAAGTATTGCAAGGCTGGTTACGAAGTGGCGATGCCTACACCGCCAATGGCGCCATAGAGTTTATGAAGCAACTGCTGATCACCCTGCCTTCTCATATGAAGATTTTTTTCAGGGCTGACAGTGGCTACTTTGGTGGCCCACTACTGACTTATTTGGATGATCTGGGGCATCGTTATCTCATCAAGGTGAAATTGAAGAATCTGCACACACTGTTAATCCCGCAAGACTGGCAGCCTGTCATAAATCAGCCAGGTTGGGAGCAGTGTGAGTTTCAACACCGCTGTGGTAGCTGGGACCGGAATCGCTGCTTCGTGGCTGTGCGACAAAGAAAGCCAGGGAAGCCCGAAAATATGCAGGGCGCACTGTTAAATCCGCAGCCAGAGTACGACTACTTCTGTTACGTGACGACTGAGTTGTTGAGTCCGTGGGAGATCCATAAAGCGTACGGTAAGCGGGCTACCTGTGAAACTTGGATTGAAGAGTGCAAAAATCAGATGACCCTTGGACAGATCAAAACCGATCATTTCATGGCAAACAGTGCGCTTATGCAATGTGCAATACTGGCCTACAATACGACACGCGGGATGGCTCTGGTCAGTGGAAATCGTCAGCTGATGAAGTGGGAGCCGGAAAGCATTCGCTGCTATATGATACGGGTTGCTGGAAAATTGTTAACATGTAGCAGACAGTTGACCGTTGCCAGTAACAAAGAGCATCTCTACCAGACGGAGTGGGATGCTTGGCTGGCAGTGGGTGACTGTTTGTAAATAGCCGTACAACGGATGGTTAGAAAAAACATTCTGCTGATGCGGAAGGTGTTGTTACGCTCTGATATTAGGAATAGGAGTAAGATGAATAAAAATACGATGGTTCGAGCGATGAAAATCCACTGAAAAGGCCAGTATTTTCTCGACAGCAGGATAATCGGAGTCAGGAGGATTTGATCAATGCGTATGTTTGGCCTGTTGGAGTTTGTATTGCAGGATTTAGGTTGTATTGTTTTACGAGCACTAAAAAGACTAAAACACTGGGCTCTTGAGAGCAACTGATTTACGGAATCAGGGCATAGCCTAGGGAGTAGCTATCATTTCAAAATCATCTTTCCCGGCGCCACAATCCGGACAAACCCAGTCATCAGGGATATCATGCCATGCCGTACCGGGTGGAATACCGTCTTCTGGCAAACCGAGCGCTTCATCGTAGATAAAACCGCAGACAATGCACTGCCACTTTTTCATACACCTACCTTCTGTCTTCCTGCATTCCCAATACATGAGTGTAATTGAGAATGCAGAGAAGGGATAAGTAAGTAATCAGGCTTTTTTCTTCTTTTTAGGCATCAGGTATTTAATGATGCCCTGAAACCACATGACTTTGGCGTAGTCGCCAGAGATAATAATTTGCTTGTCCTGAATACCTTTCATAAAGGCTAACTGCGCATTTTTGGCGGTCAGTGTCGTAAAACCCGCTTCCGAAGAGGTAAAGGCAACCTCAAAGGTAGGCTTGGCAAATTTGCCGGTATGGCTGGTCACCTGCTGGTTTTTTACCCCATAGTGACGCACAGGCCCGTCTTGACTGCTGATCTGGAAGGTCAGATCCTGACCTTCGAGCTTCTGGATAAATGTTTCATTTTTTCTGCTGGCACGTTTCATTAACAGACCCAGCGCCCACAGCAGCAACCTGAACTTCACGCGTCTTTCTCCGGTAACATTTGATAACAAAAGGCGGAGCATAACACGACAAAGTGGGACGAAAGTCAATGGTGAAGTAAAGATAAGGTCTCTATATCCTTTGGAGATATGCCCGCAACAAAGCTACGCATAAATACATATAAAGTATTGACTTATAAGTAATTTCCGAATAATCTTTGCAGCAAGTCGAGACAAGACAATAACAACGGTTAGGCAGGTTCTCGACGACACGCTGATAATAAAAATAACGACAGCGGCAAAATAATAATAACAAGAGCAAGATAAACCCTGTCGTCCTTTGTTGCTTACTACCCATTTCCCCCAATGGCATAGGCAACAAACGATGGCAACGTTCCCTCTCTCAAGCCTCAGGCTCTTTTGACTGTCATCAATTCACCCCCTACGTTTTTTCCACAGCGCCACCCCTTTACGCACCAGCAAAGGGAATACCCCGAGCAACACAAAAGAACCAATCAGTGTCGGTGTTAAAATACCGCTGACCGATAGCGCTTCTACCTGCCCGACCTGTGCGCCGGCATTCACAAACACGGCGGTGCCGGCCAGCATACCCAGTTGGCTGACCCAGTAGAACGTCCAGGTGCGAATGGGCATTAACCCCATCACCAGATTAATCACAAAGAAAGGAATCGCGGGGATCAGCCTTAGCGTGAACAAGTAAAAAGCACCGTCTTCTTCAATGCCCTTGTTGATGGTGTGCATATACGATGAAAACTTACTTTGCACCCAGTCTTTTAGCAGAATGCGCGAGAACAGAAAAGCCAGCGTCGCCCCAATGGTGCTGGCAAAAGACACCAGCACCAAAGCGGGCAAAAAGCCAAAAATAAAACCGGCAATCAGCGTGAGCAAGGCGGCACCGGGTAAAGAAAGCCCTGTGACGGCCACGTACACCACAAAAAAGAGCCCGGCGGTGAGGGTTGGGTTATCGCTATACAATGACCGGAATACGTCTGGCGTGAGGTAGGCTGCACCGCCGAGCGTATAAAAACCGGCAAGCGCCGCCACCACGGCGATGAGCAGGAGCAGTTTGCTTTTTGTCATGGTCGACCCTCTTGATGGTTGCTCTTTACGGTTGAGCAGCGGTTCTTTTATTGCGCTTTGCTCACTGTACCATTCTTACGGGCTATACCCATTGGATTTCAAGAAGGGGTTCAGTTACGTATAATGCAGCCATTGTGAACACAGTAAGAGGTTCCAGCCCATGATTGATCGCCCATTCCCAGCGGCCCGCCCACGGCGGATGCGTTATGACGAGTTTTCCCGCCGGCTGATGCGGGAGAATCGCCTGAGTGTTGATGATTTAATTTACCCGGTCTTTGTGCTTGAAGGCCAAGGGCAGCGCAGCCATTGCGAACCCATGCCGAATATTGAACGGTTAAGCATTGATGAGCTGATCAAGGATGCTAAAGAGTGGGTGGAGCTGGGTATACCGGCGATTGCCTTATTCCCTGTAACACCCCAAGACAAAAAGTCCATCGATGCCCGTGAGGCCTGGAACCCTGAAGGCCTTGTCCAGCGAGCGGTACGTGCCCTTAAAGACCATTACCCCACACTGGGCATTATCACCGACGTGGCCCTAGACCCTTTCACCACCCATGGGCAGGACGGCCTGATTGATGACGACGGCTATGTGGTGAACGATGCCACTGTTGATGTGTTGGTGAAACAAGCCATCTCCCACGCAGAAGCCGGGGCCGACATTATTGCCCCCTCAGATATGATGGATGGCCGTGTCGGCGCGATGCGAGAAGCACTCGAAGAGCACGGCCATATCAACACCCGTATTCTGGCCTATGCCGCAAAATATGCCTCGCATTACTACGGCCCTTTTCGCCATGCTGTCGGCTCAAATGTGAACCTTGAATCCGGTTCAGGCAATAAATACAGCTACCAGATGGACCCGGGCAACAGTGATGAAGCGCTGCATGAAGTAGCGCTCGACCTGCAGGAAGGGGCCGATATGGTTATGATCAAACCCGGGTTGCCCTACCTCGATGTGGTCAGCCGAATCAAAGAGCATTTTAAAGTCCCCACCTTTGTCTATCAGGTCAGTGGCGAATACGCCATGCACATGGCCGCGGTCAACAATGGCTGGCTCGATGGCGAGGGCGTGATGATGGAATCACTCACCGCCATGAAGCGTGCGGGGGCCGATGCCATACTGACCTATTACGCCATAGAGGCCGCCCGCCGGCTAAGAGCCCCTATTAGGACATAACCCTAATTCTATTTGTAGACCCATCGCCTTTCAGGGTGCCCGTTGGCCCCTTAAGGCATGGGTGATGTTTTCTCTGTCATCGTACCCCACCACAACAAACTGTACTGGTCTAATAGAACCGGACACTTTGATAAGAGATAATTTCTATCACTTGTTAAGGTGTCACAATGAGTCAAAAGCGAACCTATAAGCACTATCCAAAAGAGTTCAAAGAAGAAGCTGTTGCTCTTGTAATGGAGCAAGGCTATTCGATGCCTGATGCTGCTAAATCACTAGTACTCCGTCCGGCAGAAGATGATAGTTTACTGAAGGCTATTCTAATAACTCCGAGTTCATAACACCGGAGTTATTATGACCATCAAATATCATGTTCGACTCAGCGAGGAAGAACGATCAATACTTGAACGGCTTATCAAGCAGGAAAAGCCCAAAGTTGCACAACACAAAAAACGTAAAGCCAATATCCTTCTGGCTATCGATGAAAACCATGATCCACTGCAGCATGATCAGGTAGCCAAAGCTTTCCATGTTAGGCCGCTTACTATCACTCGCCTCAGGCAACGATTTGTTGAAGAAGGGCTTGATGTCGCTGTCAATGGAAAACTAAGCAGCCACGGTCGGGTACGTAAACTCGATGGCGAAGCCGAAGCTCACCTTATTGCCCTTACCTGCTCACCACCACCGGAAGGAGCCAGCCGATGGACGCTAAACTTACTGACAGATCGCATGATTGAGCTCAGATACGTCGAATCGATTTCCAGAAGCACAGTACATGAGGGGCTAAAAAAAATGAGCTTAAGCCCTGGCAAAAAAAGGAATGGTGTATACCTGCGGAAGAAAGCGCCAACTTTGTGAGTGCGATGGAGGATATTCTTGAAGTCTATAAACGTCCTCTTGATCCAAGGCGTCCGCTTGTTTGCCTTGATGAAAGTAGCAAGCAGCATGTTAAAGAAGTCGTTAATCCAATGCCTGTTGAGCCTGGAAAACCGGAGCGTTATGACACAGAGTATGAACGTAATGGCGTCAGCAATCTGTTCATGATGTTTGAACCCTTGACAGGTTGGCGGCATGTTGAGGTGACTGATCGTAGGACAGCGATTGATTGGGCTCATCAAATCAAGTTTCTGGTCGATGTTCGCCACAAAGATGCAGAGAAAGTTATACTGGTTGGAGACAACTTGAACACGCATTCTCCCGCATCACTTTATAAAGCTTTTTCGGCATGGTTCAAATCAAGTGAACACTTTCATGTCTATGGAGGCCATCAGTACAGCACATTTTCAGCAGGTTGATTATAATGCCAGGTTACTCAGCCTATCCTGTTATTTTGATCAACTTTAGAACCTGTACATACAAAGACGTTTATCCCCTGAATGCAAGAAATCTGGCATGGTTCAAATCAAGTGAACACTTTCATGTCTATGGAGGCCATCAGTACAGCACATTTTCAGCAGGTTGATTATAATGCCAGGTTACTCAGCCTATCCTGTTATTTTGATCAACTTTAGAGCCTGTACATGCAAAGACGTTTATCCCCTGAATGCAAGAAATCTATTGGCCTACAGGCTATTTTCGAAAATAACATATCTCATATTGCCAGGCTGCATCAGGTGTGCAGAAACACTGTCTACACGCAAAAACAACTCACTCAATCGGCAGTCAATGAAGCCTTCATGGATCAAGATCCAGATGATCAGACTCTATTCCATCTACCGGTCACCAAAGCCTTCCTTCACCAGGTGGTACTGGGAATCTTATTGATCTGCAAGGGAAGTTATCGCAGTGCGCAGATGTTCCTACATGACCTGTTTGACACGGATATGTGTATCGGAACCATTTTCAACATCCACAACCATGCTTGTCATAAAGCGTCTGAGATTAACGCCTCCTACGATCTTGGCTCAATCAGACAGAGCGCCTCTGATGACATATATCACCGTAATAAGCCTCATTTAGCAGTCGTTGATATCGAAAGCCGTTACTGTGCGAGCCTTACACGAGAAGATAGCCGTGACGCAGAAACCTGGGCTATTCACCTCCTGGAGCTTACAGAGCAAGGCTTTCATCCCAAGGTTAATATCAGCGATCAAGCGCTCGGGATGAGCAATGCATTCAAAGAGATACTGCCAGACACTGAGCATCGTTTTGACCACTTCCACCTGATCAAAGCAGGGAAGGAACTGGTCAGGTACCTAAAAAACAAAAGAGAATCAGCAATAACGGCCCATATTAAGCTGCTTGAAAAAATGGAACGAGCAAAGAAAAAAAGTAAGGGGCACACTCTTTCAACGAAGCTCGCCCTGGTCAATAGAAATACGACACAGGCAGAGGCTATCTATCGTCATGTTTCCACACTGAATGCCTGGCTCCAGCATGATATTTTACAGCTGCCAGGGCACAACCCTGTTGATAGAGAAAAGCTCTTTGATTTCGTACTGGAGGAGCTGTCTGCAGTGGCTGACACCTCTCCACGTATCATGGCCTTTGTGATATCCCTGACTCACCAAAAGGACAACCTATTGGCCGCCAGTCATGTGTTGAATAGAGAGTTCCAACAGATTGCAGCCCGCTACGCTATTGCTGCGCAAGACGTCTGGGATATATGCTATGTGACCAGATACGATATACAAGCACCGAGCTACCACAAAAAAGCCGACGTATTGGCATCACGGATGGGGCCGATCTTCGAGCCCATCGAAGATGAGGTGCTGAAGGTAATCGCCGAAACCCCTCGGTGCAGCTCAATGGTAGAGAATTTCAACAGCAGACTCAGGCCCTATCTGGACTCCCGTAAACAAATTACCTCTGAGAGCCTCAATCTAATCCGGTTCTATCTGAATCATCACGTGTTTCTCCGGAGTAAGCATGCTTACATGCAAGGAAAAACACCAGCCGAGGTGATGACCGGCAATCCTCAGCCCAATTGGCTGGAAATACTGGGGTTCCAGCGCTTCAGAAAAGCTGCATAAACTAGGCGTTGTTGAATAAATCACCGGATAGCCCTGATTGACGATAAGTGGCTAAGGTTCGTATCCTAATGTCCTTTTTTTGCAGACATCATCTCGCTATGCCTTACAAACACAACGAAGCTCGTCGCCATAAGATCAAAAAATCGACTTATAAAGTGACGAATTGGTCTGATTATAATAACGCACTGCGAAAAAGGGCATGGTTCAAAAACAGCTGTTTTTAGTGAACACCAAACAAACATAACCCTACCAGAGACTGGTATAGAAATGACTCAACAAGAGAGTTAGTTTATGCAGCTTTTCTGAAGCGCTGGAACCCCAGTATTTCCAGCCAATTGGGATGAGGATTGCCGGTCATCACCTCGGCTGGTGTTTTTCCTTGCATGTAAGCATGCTTACTCCGGAGAAACACGTGATGATTCAGATAGAACCGGATTAGATTGAGGCTCTCAGAGGTAATTTGTTTACGGGAGTCCAGATAGGGCCTGAGTCTGCTGTTGAAATTCTCGACCATTGAGCTGCACCGAGGGGTTTCGGCGATTACCTTCAGCACCTCATCTTCGATGGGCTCGAAGATCGGCCCCATCCGTGATGCCAATACGTCGGCTTTTTTGTGGTAGCTCGGTGCTTGTATATCGTATCGGGTCACATAGCATATATCCCAGACGTCTTGCGCAGCAATAGCGTAGCGGGCTGCAATCTGTTGGAACTCTCTATTCAACACATGACTGGCGGCCAATAGGTTGTCCTTTTGGTGAGTCAGGGATATCACAAAGGCCATGATACGTGGAGAGGTGTCAGCCACTGCAGACAGCTCCTCCAGTACGAAATCAAAGAGCTTTTCTCTATCAACGGGGTTGTGCCCTGGCAGCTGTAAAATATCATGCTGGAGCCAGGCATTCAGTGTGGAAACATGACGATAGATAGCCTCTGCCTGTGTCGTATTTCTATTGACCAGGGCGAGCTTCGTTGAAAGAGTGTGCCCCTTACTTTTTTTCTTTGCTCGTTCCATTTTTTCAAGCAGCTTAATATGGGCCGTTATTGCTGATTCTCTTTTGTTTTTTAGGTACCTGACCAGTTCCTTCCCTGCTTTGATCAGGTGGAAGTGGTCAAAACGATGCTCAGTGTCTGGCAGTATCTCTTTGAATGCATTGCTCATCCCGAGCGCTTGATCGCTGATATTAACCTTGGGATGAAAGCCTTGCTCTGTAAGCTCCAGGAGGTGAATAGCCCAGGTTTCTGCGTCACGGCTATCTTCTCGTGTAAGGCTCGCACAGTAACGGCTTTCGATATCAACGACTGCTAAATGAGGCTTATTACGGTGATATATTTCATCAGAGGCGCTCTGTCTGATTGAGCCAAGATCGTAGGAGGCGTTAATCTCAGATGCTTTATGACAAGCATGGTTGTGGATGTTGAAAATAGTTCCGATACACATATCCGTGTCAAACAGGTCATGTAGGAACATCTGCGCACTGCGATAACTTCCCTTGCAGATCAATAAGATTCCCAGTACCACCTGGTGAAGGAAGGCTTTGGTGACCGGTAGATGGAATAGAGTCTGATCATCTGGATCTTGATCCATGAAGGCTTCATTGACTGCCGATTGAGTGAGTTGTTTTTGCGTGTAGACAGTGTTTCTGCACACCTGATGCAGCCTGGCAATATGAGATATGTTATTTTCGGAAATAGCCTGTAGGCCAATAGATTTCTTGCATTCAGGGGATAAACGTCTTTGCATGTACAGGCTCTAAAGTTGATCAAAATAACAGGATAGGCTGAGTAACCTGGCATTATAATCAACCTGCTGAAAATGTGCTGTACTGATGGCCTCCATAGACATGAAAGTGTTCACTTGATTTGAACCATGCCCCCTTTCTTTGCGCCTTCCTGAAAACCAAAACAGGTTTTGACCGTAGAATCGAGGTCAATGGTGACCTGTTTAAAAGCATAAACGGTAGATGTTCCTGAGCGCAGTGCCTGTTTCCAAACACTCTCCCTCATTTCGTGGACAGCGGTTTCCAGTTCAACGACGCTGGCAAAGTGGCACAGCTTTAAAATGCGTCCAAATTGACTGTCACAAGGAATGCGTTGAAAACGGGTGCATTCTCGGAGAACGCTATCCTGCCAGACCGTGCACACTTTCATCAGACTTTTGGCACCTGCCAGAATGCCGGTGGTTACCATCAGAATGACATCTGACAGTTGGAAAGTGGCATTAGAGCCTCGTTGCATATTAATCCGTTTGTCCAGTAGGTCGGCCAGCCCCATCCGGTTCAGGAAGCGAAACACAGGGATAAGTCCAGCCTGACTGGTAAGCGGCTTTTTAGCTTGAGTGAAATGTACCTTCCGCTGCTTCAAACGTGCTTTTGACTTGTTTTTTTTGCTCATTGAAAAAGTGATGCTTTATGAAACGAAAACATCACTTAATCTCTTTATTCACGGGTGATTGCAACTTTTATTTCGATATTATTTGCAGGATTTAGGTATTATGACAAAATCGTTGAAATAATTAATTTCCATCTATATTGAGTTGAGCATGACGTTTTTATATTGGTTTATCTGATTTTTTTGAATGCTATTAAAGAGCTAATGAGGTTGGCTTAAAGCAGAGGTTGGAAAAAGCCTTTTAAAAAAACGTAACTGTTCAGCCCCTCTCAACTGAGACTTGATTTTTCCCGATTTTAATCAATGCTTTGAGTATTCAGATAGATTGAGCGGCCTGTATTTTAGTGACTATGCCATCTCCAGACACTCAGACCATCGCTTTGTGTACTGGTCTAATAGAACCGGACACTTTGATAAGAGAGAATTTCTATCACTTGTTAAGGTGTCACAATGAGTCAAAAGCGAACCTATAAGCACTATCCAAAAGAGTTCAAAGAAGAGGCTGTTGCTCTTGTAATGGAGCAAGGCTATTCGGTGCTTGATGCAGTTAAATCACTAGGTATTGCCACCAGTTTGCTCTACAAATGGAAGGATCATATTCTGGCCCTAAAGGAGGGCAAAGTGTTGTCTGATGACGAGCGTGAAGAGCTTAAAAATCTGCGTAAAGAGGTAAAAAAACTCCGCATGGAGAGGGAAGTGCTAAAAAAGGCCAGCGCCTTCTTTGCGAAAGAAATGAAGTGAAATTCGACTTCATTCAGAAGGCGTCAAACGATTACCCTGTTAACTTGCTATGTCGAGTGATGCAGGTGAGTACTTCAGCTTATTATGACTGGTCAAAGCAGCCAGGCAATGTCATCACGGCTGAAACACTGCACTTGTATCGACGAATCAAGCAGCTCTTCAAGCAAAGCAGGAATAGCTTGGGGAGCCGGGAAATGGTTAAGGCTCTGCGCACAGAAGGCTTTCAGATAGGCCGTTACAGAGTTAGGACGTTAATGAGCCAGCTAGGCCTCAAAGTCAGGCAGCGCTTAGCCTATAAGGTTACCACTAAACGGAAACACAGTGATGCTGTTGCTGACAATCTACTCAATCAGAATTTTAACCCTGTAGGGCCAAATCAGGTATGGGCTGGTGATGTGACCTATTTAAAAACGGCTGAAGGCTGGATGTACCTTGCAATTGTGATGGATTTATTCTCTCGTCGGATCGTTGGCTGGCACATTGATAAAAGGATGACAACGGCTCTGGTTAGTACTGCCATGATGAAAGCTTACAATACTCGTCAGCCGCCTGAAGGCTTAGTTTTTCATAGTGATAGAGGATCGCAGTATACCAGTAAGCGATACCGTAAACTGCTTTCTGGATATGGTATTCGTGCAAGCATGGGAGACGTTGGAGCGTGCTGGGACAATGCTGTCGTTGAGCGGTTTTTTGGAAGCTTAAAGCATGACTGGATTTTTAAGGTAGTTCAACCCACGCGGGAACATATGAAAAAAGATGTTGCGGCATACATGAAGTACTACAACCTTGATAGATTGCATACGGCAAATGATGATCGTTCTCCAATTGAGTATGAAATTTATTATCGTGAAAGTCAGGTAGGATGAAGTGTCGACAAAAGTCTCACAAAAATGTGTCCGGTTTTAGTTGACCAGTACAACTATCTATCAAAAAAACGTGGGCGTGAAGCTATGGATGCAATGGGTGTTCTATTGCTGTTGACTGGTGTGCTGGTACATGACCATTGGAAACCCTATTTTCATTATGCAGTGACTCATACGCTGTGCAACGCGCATCACTTACGAGAATTACAAGCCGTTCTGGATCATGACGGCAATTACTTGGCCGGTCGAATAATTAAAGTGTTGAGGCTAGCCTTGCATCTTTGTAAAGGCTTTAAGCGCATAGGCTTAACTGAAATGCCGGCAACCATTAGAGTACGGATTGACCGTATCTTCACCCGCTTGGCGCAGCGTGCTTTAGAGAAGGAGGCCGCTGTCATGGAAAGACGACGACAACGGCTTGAAAAAAAGAACACCAAAAACACGAAAGCATACAATCTGTTCAAACGTTTATTAAAGTATCAGGAAGAAACCCTACGATTTATGACTAACTTCAAAATACCGTTCGACAATAATGGCAGCGAGCGGGATGTCCGCATGGCAAAATTAAAGCAGAAGATATCAGGTTGCTTCAGGAGTGAAGACGGGGGAGAGTGGTTCACAAGAGTTCGTAGTTACTTATCATCTGCAAAGAAGCAAGGGCTTAATGCTTTTGAGGCACTGCTTATGGCAGTACAAAACTATAACCATAAGCCATTGCTGGGTGCTGAATAGTTACAAAAAAACTAAGGAAAGCTTCAAAAGGTGAGTGTTTGTCCGAAAAGAAGTAAAGAGATTATGTGACTCTACAAAAAGTGGTTCGTTCAAAAACAAATTCACCGCATAGCATTTTCAAAACGCCGAGGCCCGCAGTCTAATCCTAAGCATGCCAGCTAACGAGTTGTATTTGGTGATCGTCACACCCTGTGAAAGACGGAAAAAGCACTCTACGGGTCTTAAAACGCCTTAAAACAAGCTGTGTTTCACTCAACACCAAACTCCAGACGGATCTTTCCTATGCCGCCTGCTGAATCGGTTTTTGTAAGGCCAGCGCCTTATGGTATTGACGAAGCTCTGAGCGTTTTATACCAACAGTAACACCACACAATACCAGTTGTGCACCACAGGCATGGCATTTGAGTGGATCAACGCTAAAGGTCGCGTTCAACAGCTCGGGAAAGTAGATCCTTTGTGCTTTTGTCTCAGGTTGATTCAGTAGATCGTAGATTTTTGGCAGTAGCTTTTCTCGGACACGGTGAGCCAGAAACCCGTAGTAGCGCACCAGTCTGAACCCTGTTTCGGGAATATGGCGAATCAGCCGTGTAATGAATTCTTCGATATCACAATGGAACAGACGGTGTGTATTGGTTTTGTGATCGAGGTACTCAAACACCACTTCTTTGCCATCGTAGTGCTTAATTCGTGACAAAGCGATGGGAGGTCGGGTGAGATAACGTCCCAAATACTTAGCTGTTGCCGTGGGTGTTTTAGTGGGATCAGCAAAATGAACATGCCAGTGTTTCTGATATTCAGTATCGAGAAACTGATTCAGCCGATAGTTGTTCCCACATTGCTTTGATAGCTCATCCGGAATGATGAGCTGCCCTTTTTTGGCTTCTTGCCGTAAGAGGTGAAGAACCTGGTAGCGCCAGCATGTCATGGTATTTATTTTGTGGAAGTCTATCTTCTTCCATCGCTTATGATCTGTGGTAATCCCCCCCAGCGTAATAGCCAAATGGATATGGACATTGAGCTTAAGATCACGACCAAAGGTATGAATAGCGTTGAAAATACCGGGAGTTAGCCCTTTTTTCTTGGCAGCATCGAGCATGATACTAGCGGCTATTGCACTGAGGTTACCCTGTAGGTGACGATTGACTTCAAAGAAACGCCAAAGGACATCAGGCATAGTAAACGTGATGTGTTGCCAGCGTGTATCAGGCAGTGTGGCCTTCATATTTTCGAGCCACTGATCGGTCTTTTTTTTGCCACAGGTGTTACAAAATCGGGAGTTACAGCCAAAGCAGATCTTTTTCGTAAAGAAACATCCGAGCTTAGAGCAACGAAAAGTCGCAAATCCCAAAAGAGTCGTTCCACAAGCCAGAAGTAGCCCCATGGTCTCAATAACAACGGGTCTCAGAGTGTCTTTGTGTTTTTGATAATACTGCCACCATGCCTTTTCGAGGTGCAGCAGTTGCTTCATGCGGGAAGGGGTGCGGATAGCACAAGCCCAGATGGTTGTTGATGAAAAGTGAAGGATGGAACTATAAAGGACAAGTGACGTTAAGGCAAGTTGGCTGGAAGCCCTCTATTTGGCACGGGAGGAAAGCCGCCGCGGAGCGGCACACCTTGAAAGATGCTGCTTCTCGTTATAGATTGCATTGAGAGGCGTATGGTTAACATAGTTAGAACTTACGCATTGACAGACATCCAAAAAAATTGCTAGATCAGCAAAAAAACAGTGGATGTCGTCGTGCGTAGAAAAATAACAAAACCAACAACAGCCAAGTGCGACCTCCCGAAGTATACGGGGTTTCTACTCTGTGAACCCAAATCAGCCACCTGTACCCGTCTTAGCGAATTGAGTGATATATCGCATGACAGTGTTAACCGCTTTCTCCAACGTGAAAACTTTGCTCCTGAAGATCTTTTTCTAGAAGCGTCAGCAAGGCTTATTCTTGAAGGTGGGACGCTATCGGTTGATGATACGGTGCTGGATAAACCTTATACCCATTACACGGCTTTAGTCGGTCATTACTACTCAGGAAAGCACCACAAAACCGTCAAGGGTATTAATCTCATCACGCTTTATTACACGGACATCAAAGGCTACAACTTGCCCGTTAATTGCCGTATTTACAATCCAGCCGATGGCAAAACTAAAAATGACTACTTTGTCGATATGCTGAAAGAAGTACTGGCATGGGGACTCGAACCTGCATGTGTTACCGGTGACTCTTGGTATAGCAGTATTGGAAACCTCAAAGCTGTGAAAAACAATGGTTTGGGTTTTATGTTCGCTGTTAAAAGCAACCGTACTGTCTCTGTGCAAAAGGGTAACTACCAACAGGTGCAGAGCCTGGAGATTTCCGAAGAAGGAAAAACTGTATGGCTACGTAACTTTGGTCATGTACGACGCTACCGGACGCGACTCAAAAACGAGCTGCGCCATTACGTTGTTTACACTCCTCATGTCGGAGCAGATCTATCTCCACGATCTGATTTTGATCAGCTGCACCAACATCATTGGGCGATCGAAGAGTATCACCGGGCATTAAAGCAACTCTGCAACATCGAGCGTTTTCAGGTGAGAGGGGAGCGACAGGTCCGGAATCATATTTTTGCGGCTATCTTTGGCTATACCTGTCTTCAGGCGATGAAAGTATCAGGGTCACTCAGAAGCGTCTATAGCGTCAGGAAAGACGCCCTCAAAGAAGCTACCTGGGATTTCATAAAAAGCTTCTCCGAGGGGAAGGAATGGTTGAGACCATTTTTTGCCGGACCTGTCAATGCGTAAGTTCTAATAGTATAAGAATGCTTAGATACCCAGCCATTCCTGCTAAATAACCCAAGTCTTCTGCCACAAGGGTTGCAGGACAGGTAAAAAATATAAAGTCGTAGACTTTTACAAGCTAAAATTGTGTTTGACATTACTTTTTAATATCAAGCTGTTGTAACCGCAATCATGCCAAATCACAGAAAACACCTTAACGCAGAGAACCTTATTTTTCAGGTCTGCAAATGCTTTGATGAAATCCCTGATCACCGCTCCAAACATCATGCTAATGGCATCCCCTTTCCCAACTTTGCAAAGTCTGCCTTTGCCATGATGCATCAGAAGTACGGTTCTTTGCTGGATTTTGATACTGACTGCGCTGACCCCGTGCTCTGCCACAACCTTACAACTCTTTATCATGTACAGGATGGGCGGGTGCCATGTGATACCCATATGCGGGAAATGCTTAACCCTGTTGATCCACAACACTTACGTAAGCCATTTAAAAAACTCTTTTCCCTCGTTCAGCGCAACAACTCACTCAAAGCCTTCAAGTTCCAGCTCGGTGATTTACAGGATCACTACTTGATGTCTCTGGATGGTACTGGAACGTTTTACTCCAGCAAATGCGGTTGCCCTGAATGCTGCGTGAAAAATGAGGGGAAATCCAACGAGTCTTATCAGCATGGTCTCATGGGAGGGTGCCTTGTTCATCCCGAACAAAAGACCGTACTTCCCTTTGCTCCTGAGGCCATTGTGCGTCAGGACGGCTCAACCAAAAACGACTGTGAGAAAAATGCCCTAAAGCGCTATCTGGCACATGTCAAACGAGAGCATCCTCACCTAAAGCTGATCATCCTGCTGGATGGCTTGTATGCAGATAATCCAACGATTGAACTCATCAAACGCTATGGTTGGCACTACATCATTGTCGCTAAAGATGGTAACCATAAGTCATTAATCGAAGCAATGAATGCTTTAGGCGACCAGGGTGAGCTTAACCATCATGAAGTTATTGATGAAAAAACCGGCACAAAGCACATGTTCCGTTTTGCCAACAATGTGAAGCTTAATGCATCAAAACTCACCCCAGTCGTCAATGTTCTTGATTACATCGAAATTGATAAGGAAGGCCATCACCATCCTTGGTGCTGGGTGACCGATATCGAGTTAACCCATGAAACAGTTGAAGCTGTAATGCGAGGAGGAAGATGTCGCTGGCATATCGAGAATCAAACATTTAACACCCTGAAAAACCAAGGCTACCATCTTGAACACAATTACGGTCACGGTAAGTGTCACTTGGCAACTAACCTAGCTTATCTCACGTTTCTGGCTGTCATGGTTGATCAAATACAGGAAATGACCAGCCCAGAATTTCAAAAAGCCTTGAAAAAGCGATCGAGAGGCGTCAGAACCCATCTTTGGAAATCGATAACGCGAATATTTTTATCCTGGCTGATTGAAAGTTGGGATGAATTGTTTGAAGCCATTATAAGCGGTATCAAGCCGACCCGATTAAAACTCGATACATCTTAAGGCTTTTTGGTAGTCAGGGTTTTCAGGGGATATGAGATTTGAAAATTGCATTTTATATGCAACGGGTTGGCTGTGCTCGCCTGAATAGAGACGAAATTTAAAATCAATTTACGACTTATTTATATGGAAAGCGGGAATTGCTGTTAGATACCGTGACGAACAGAGCATTCAGTCTGACATATTATGGTTGCAATGATGGAGTACAGCTCCGGGTAGTGGCAGGCTCAGTCTGCCATACTTATTCGGTTGTTTTGTGTTTCGAAGTGAGGGTATGACTGTTGGCACGTTGAGGGTTACAATAACCGAGATCACACACTCACTGATAATACGTTCTCCTATTCCTGAGGCAAAATAGTATGAATCGGCTTATAAAGTGGATAGCCATCGTCTGTGCAGGGCTTGTCCTGTTGATGGTGCTTGCTGCTGTGCTGCTACCGAAGTTTATAGACCCTAATAATTATCGGGATGATATTTCCCAAATAGCCTATGAACAGACGGGGCTCACCCTGACAATTAACGGCCCTATAGGTTGGTCTGTTTTCCCCTGGCTTGGGTTGACCCTTGAAGATCTATCTGTTGCAGGGCAGGATGGCAGTAAAATCGCCAGCCTTGACAGTGCAGATGTCAGCGTCAAGCTGCTTCCCTTGTTAGCCAAAAATATTGAAGTAAAACATGCTTCTCTGGATGGGTTAAACCTTGAACTGACCAAGGGTAAAAACGGAAAAGGCAATTGGGACGTAGCTACACCATCAACATCAACACCTGCAGAGGGCCAGGCCAGCACGCCAGCTGAATCTGCCAGTACGACGAACAGTGCACCATTAAAACTGGATATTGCCAAGGTGTCTGTTTCCAACCTGAATATACGCTATGACGATAAACTATCAGGCGATAGTTATGTTGTTAACAATGCTAGCTTGGAAACCGGTGCCATAAAGAATCAAATGCTTTTTGATATTGCCATCAAAGCGCTGGTATTAAGTGAGAAACCTAAGCTCAGTCTGGATACTGACCTCAAGGGAACGGTGACGTTTAATCTTGAGAAAGGGGTTTATGACCTTAATGACCTCAGTATCACGGCCAAACCCGATGTGGCTAAGGGTGAACCGCTTAACCTCACAGGCAATATTCATCTTGAGCAACAGCCTTTATTGGTAAAAGGCCATGTGGATGTGACACGTTTCAATCCCAAGAGCCTGATGACGCAACTGAACATTGCTATTCCTCCCATGGCGGATAAAAATGCTCTGGAAAGCTTGGCTTTCAAAAGCAGCTTTCAAACCAATGGCAAAAGTCTGAAGGCCGATACGCTGGATTTAACACTGGATAATTTTTCGCTCAATGGCTTTGTCAATGTGACAGACCTGACGAAACAGGCTATTACGTTTAAGTTTACAGGTAATGATCTTAATCTGGACAATTACTTGCCACCGGCAACAACACCTGCTGCCAGTACTCAGACGAAAGAAACCACGTCGAGCGCCCCAGCACCTGCGGGTAAAGAGCTCCCACTCATTCCTGAAGAGATGCTGAGAGGGCTGAATATTAACGGGTCAATGAGTCTCGCTTCTCTCACGGCATCAAAGCTTCGGTTTGATAAACCCTCTATTGCTCTTTCTGCGGCCAATGGTCGTTCGGATGTGAAACTCACCTCAGACTTTTATCAGGGCACTATTCGCTTTGATGGAAAAGCCGATGTCAGGGTGCAGGGCATGCCTAAACTGGCTGCAACAGCGGGGCTCAAAGGCATTAATATAGAAGCACTGGCTGTGCCTGTTCCTGAATTGAAAGCTGTTCAAGGGAATGTAAACGCTGAAATGGCTGTTACAACGCAGGGACAGTTACAAAGTGTGCTCACTAAAAACCTGAACGGTACCGTTAGCTTTGACGTGAATAAGGGCGCTTTTACAGAGGCGAACTTTAATAAAATGGTTTGTGAGGGTATTGCACTGGTACGCCAGAAAAAGTTGCAAAAGAAGGACTGGGGCTCTGCCAGCCAGTTTGAAAATCTTAGTGGTACATTCACTATTCGCAACGGCGTAGCGACCAACAAAGATCTTTCCGCTGCTCTTTCCAGCATGAATTTAAAAGGTGACGGTAATATCAACCTTGTTGAACAAACGCTGGACTACCATGTCGGTCTCAATATTCGCGGTGATGAGAAATACATTGATAATGACCCTGCCTGTGCAATCAACAAAGACTATGTCAATGTCACCTGGCCCGTACGTTGCGTAGGCAAGCTGGGTGAGCAGCAATGTGGTATTGATACTGAACGCATGGCAGGCACGATTGCCAGTCTGGCGAAAGGTGAAGCGAAAAAACATATCAAAGATGCCATCGATAAAAATGTCGAAGGCTCTTTGAAGGATACCTTGAAAGGTTTCTTTAATTAATGAAAGGGCTGTTGTCATAGTGCTGTGCAGGCAGCGCTATGAGAGCAGCATTAAAGCCCAAGGATTTCCATACCTACACCGTTCAGCCAGCTTTCCAGAATAATCTGTGCAGCCATCCCGTCCACAGGTTTTGATTTGTAGTGGCCGCTATGTCCAAGTTTGCTGGCCCACTCCTTTGCCTCAAAGGATGTTAGTCGTTCATCTGCTTCATAGAAGGGGAGGTTAAATCGACCGTGAATCCGGTTACCAAATTTACGGGCACGGTGCGACATCTCTGATTCCGAACCGTCCATATTAAAGGGGATTCCGACGACAACCGCATCGGGTTTCCATTCCGCAATGACCGCAGCTACTTCTTCCCAATTAGGGATGCCATCTCTTGCTTTCAAAGGCGGTATTGCGGTTGCTGTTCGGGTGATGACTTGCCCTGATGCGATACCGATATTGGTAGTACCAAAGTCGAAGCCTAATAGCGTTTGTATTGACATAAAAATTTCTTAAAAAAAGAGCTATCTTATGTTAACTGATGCGATATCAACAGTGCTTAACGTAGAAATGCTTTTAGCGCCCCGTTCATAATCAGACTGATAATTTCTTCATAGATCAGTTCATGATCATTGATTTGAAGACTAAGATCAGAAGATACCTCTAAAAAAAGTGCTTGAGCCAATTCGGGATCCGGCGTCTGAAGAGGAGGAGAGCTAAGCACCTCAATGATCGCTGTGTTGATGGTATCCAACTCATTACGGGGAGAGGTGATAGCTTCAGACGTATCAATGGCCAATGGCATTTTTTCCCACAGATCAAAACAACGGTTTTGCACGTGCTTGGCCGCTTCGACCAGCCCATCTAAAAAGGGCAAAACTCTGTCTGGGTTTACACCCAGTACGAGACATCTTTGCTCCCATTCCTGATGCATTTTTGCTTCCCGTACAGCATCATCAATAAGGTGTCTGTCTGGCCACTTGGCACTGGCCACAGCGGGCATCACCATAAAACGTGCGGACGTCAGCGTAACCAGCTCCAGAATAGTATTTTTCAAGATTTTTTGCGCATCTGTAGACGCATCTGCCGTCTTTTCTGCGCTGTCACATCCTTGTTTTTTCACAGGTTATTCTACTCTCGATGAGAATATTATTGAGTATAGCTAATACCCATCGACTATTCAGCCTGTCGTCTTATCCGCGGCCAAATGGCCTTTGATGAGTGTGTATGTGGGTGTCGGTATATAGTCAATATTTTCAAGCATGGCCGACCTGATCTGAAATCAGTGAGAGGTTAACGCCGAGGCTTGATGCGGCTTGGCTTAAACGCAGGTGTGCGGGTGTTTTAAAGATAATGGCGGGGTCTGCGTCACAATTCAGCCAGGCATTGTCTGCTATCTCCTGCTCAAGTTGCCCAGCTCCCCAACCCGCGTAGCCAAGCGCCAACAGGAAGTCAGCAGGCCCCTAATGCTGAGCCAGCGCCCAAAGAATGTCACGAGAGGTCGTAAGCTGGATGCTGTCACTGACTTGAAGGCAGGAATCCCAGGATCTTTCACTGCTATTGAGTACAAAGCCGCGTTCGACAGCAACAGGCCCTCCAGAATAAACGGTGTCTCCTTTTATTGTTGCTTGTTCTGAAGGATTGTCGATACCGGCTTGTCGAAACACTTCCTCTATTTTCAAATTAGTGGGTCTGTTCACAACAATGCCTAAAGCCCCTTTGGGGCTGTGCTCACAAATCACCGTCAAGGTTGATGCGAAGGAAGAGCCTGCCATGTTTGGCATGGAAATCAGAAGCTGACTCTTAAGACAGGTAAAGGATGATAACTTCATAAAGGGGAGTATTGAGGTAAACCTTGAAATAGGCAAATCAGATTTTTAGTTGAGAGGCAGCCTTAAAGTGAAAATAGAATGTTGATCCTTCACCGGGTTGGCTATGTACTCCCATCTGTCCCTCCATGAGGACTACCAGTTGCCTGGCAATGGATAACCCGAGGCCGCTGCCATCAAACTGTCTGCTGGTTGAGTTGTCTTCCTGCTGGAAGGATTCAAAAATAGCCTCAAGATGGTCTTCAGGTATTCCTTTGCCTGAGTCTGAGACATGAATTGTCACCGTTTCTGTCATATAGTCGTATTGAGCAGAAAGTCGGATAAATCCTTTCTCAGTAAACTTGAAGGCATTACTGAGCAGGCTGATAATCGTCTGTTTTATGCGTGAGGCATCCCCAATGAGTTCAGAGGGAAAGCTTGACGGGACATCCAATGATAACTCAATGGGTCTTTCCAGCGTTTCTGGCATAAAAATGGACAAGCATTGCTCAAAGAGTAACTGTGGGTCGTAGGGGCGGTGTGCCAATTTTAGCTGACCGGACTCCAGTGCTGAAAAATCAAGAACATCATTAATGACACTCAGTAGCGATGTCCCTGATTCACGGATAACAGTGAGTAATTGTAATTGCTCTTTTTGTATATGACCGTCAGCCATCACCTCTACAGCCCCAAGAATATTGTTCAGGGGCGTACGTAGTTCGTGACCCATTTTTGCCAAAAACTGTTTTTTATACGTATTGGCTTTTTCGGCGTTATTTTTCTGTTCTTGCAATGCTTTTTGTGTGGACTCTAGCGTCTCTATATTCTCGCTCATGAGTGCCTGAGAGTGTATAAAACGATGAAGAATCGCATTATATTGCTGAGCTATCGGAAATAAGTCGGAAAAGGTATCGACATCGACAGGTTTCAATTGCCCTGAATTTGACTGGATTTCAAGCTGATTCGCCAAGTGTGTCATCTCAGATACCGTCCCATGTTCAGTGGTGTTCAGACCGATAATTTCAGCCTCTTTCGAGACTCTCAGAGGAATAAAATGATTGATGATGAGTAACGATCCAAAGCCTACGCCTAAAGCCCAGACGACAACGGTAAAACTACCCAGTGCCTGTACACCCAGTTGAGCCCAAAAGGCATGCCCTGTTCCTAATATATCCGCACTACCAAACAGACCCACTGCCAGAGTTCCCCAAATGCCGGCGACAAGATGAACAGGCACGGCACCGACCACATCGTCCAATCTGAGCCGATCCATGGCTACCATTGAAAACGCACACAGCCAACCCGCGATAAGTCCTGTCATCAAGGCATAGCTGAGCGTTATGGCGTGCGCCCCGGCAGTAATACCGACAAGGCCTGCCAGGAGGCCGTTGGTAACAATGGGTAGATCAACTCTTTTTTTGAAAAGCCAACTCCAAAGTAGACCAGCAACGCCACCGGCTGCTCCAGCCACAAACGTATTTATCATAACCACAGGGATTAATGCATTAAGGGTTAATAAACTGCCAATATTAAATCCAAACCAACCTAACCAGAGGAGGAGAACACCCATCAGGCTAAGAACAAAGTTTTGCCCTTTAAACGGTGCGCCACTGTTATAAACGCCTTCTCTGGGGCCAATAATGAGGATTGCTGCAAGTGCTATACTGCCACCAATGCTATGAACAACTGTTGACCCGGCAAAATCTACAAATCCGAGGCTAGCTAGCCACCCTTCTTCTGTCCAAAGTGTTCCTCCCCAAACCCACTGACCTGCGACGGGGTAAATCAATAGGGTAATAACAATGCAGATTATCAGGTACCCCTTCAATCCACAGCGTTCAGCGACAGCACCAGAGACAATGGTGGTAGCTGTCGCGGCAAACAATGTCTGAAAAATGAGAAACAGGTATAAATAGCCTTCAGAGTATTCAGCGTTATCAACCAGTGACTGAAAACTTCCGTATTGAATATAAAAGCCCAAAAATAGGTAGAGCAATGTCACAATGACTAAATCAAGCAGGTTTTTAGTGGCAACATTAATACTGTTTTTGCTACGAACAGCCCCGGCTTCAAGGCAGAGAAAGCCAGCTTGCATTAAGAAAACAAGCACAATACAAAAGAAAAGAAACAATATATTGAGGGGGTCAGCAGACATTATTTCAGTATTCCATTGCTGTAAGTTGAAACTCCTTTCCATTAATTCTAGCAGGCAATAGCGCCGGAAACCGTAGTCAGAAAGTAGGGGGGCTATTAACCACTAAACAGTCGGCCCCCGGGCTCGAACCGCCATGTCCTGATAATCTCAACCTGATCATAGTCGTTCAGGTCTTCACCAAAGGGAGCGTAAGGGGCTGCAAGTCGAACAATACGGATAGCGGCATTATCCAGAACAGGAAAGCCTGAAGACTTGATAATCTCAACATGATTCAAGGAGCCATCCCGATTGATCGCTACCAGTAAACTCAGTTCACCATAAAGGTGATTTTGACGCGCTTTGGCAGGGTAATTAATATTGCCCACCTTTTCTACTTTACGACGCCAGGACTCTTTATAAAAAGCCCCGGGTTCCTGAAGTGTTGAAAGCGCTGTCAAACGTTTGACTCTTGGGCGTTTTGCATAGGCCTGACGCTCTTTATTGAACTGTGCTTCAAGGCTGGCAATTTCTTCTTGTAAATTAATAGTGGCAGGAGGGGTTGTTTTATTCACAGTCTTGGTGGGAGGCTTTTCCTGTTCGCCATTGGGCACAGTAACCGTTGATGGGGCTTTGGTGACGATCTGAGGTGTGCGTTTTTCTTGTACAGGCTTGGATGCAGGCTGTGAATCTGGCTGAACCTGTCTGATAACCGTGTCTTGAAAAGGTGCAGGGTTGTCTGTCGAAGGTAGCGCCTTGTCTTTGAGAGTGCCACTGCCCTCTTGGTGGTGCTGGGCCAGATCATCAGCTTCTTTTGGCTTATCTTTTGTTTTATAGGCAGCTAAAGTCACTTCAAGAGGTTGGGATAATGTGGCATTTTCATTAAAAGTAAAGCCTACACTCACGATAATCAGTGCATGAATCAGCAGCGCTGCCAGCAATGCAGACGTAAAACGGTTGCGGGTCACCAAGAGCAAGCGGTCTTTCATTGTGTAGGATGTCCTTTCATTCCATTGTCATCAAAGTGCACAGGTCTGGCAAGTAGCCGGCAAAAAATGCACAGACAGACAGGGCGGCATCCCTGCCACAAACACAGAGGTTAGCTCTGCAACTTTTGTTCAATATTATCCATCAGCTGATCACCAATACTAATACCGAACTGATTATCCAGCTCTCGAATACACGTAGGTGAGGTGACATTAATTTCTGTCAGGTAGTCACCAATGACATCGAGTCCGACAAAGAGCAATCCTTTTTCTTTTAGAGTGGGGCCTACCTGTTTGGCAATCCAGAAGTCTCTCTCAGAAAGAGGCTGGCCCACACCGCTGCCTCCAGCAGCAAGGTTACCTCGTAGTTCTCCTTCGGCCGGGATACGTGCAAGTGCGTAGGGCACAGGCTCACCATCAATCATTAAAATACGTTTATCACCTGCTTTAATAGCGGGTATAAATTTCTGAACCATGGCTTGACGCTGACCATGCTCTGTTAGGGTTTCAATAATCACACTGAGATTGGGGTCTTTGGCATGGGTTCTAAAAATCGACGCACCGCCCATACCGTCTAATGGCTTCAGCACAACATCCTGATGTTCTTGTGCAAACTCCCTAATCAGACGAGCACTTCTGGATACCATTACTGGGGGGATGCATTGTGGGAATGCTGTAGCGAAATACTTTTCGTTGCAGTCACGAATGCTTTGAGGCTTGTTGACGACCAGCGTACCGGCGGTTTCTGCCTGTTCAAGAATATAGCTACTGTAAATATACTCCATATCAAAGGGCGGGTCTTTGCGCATCAGGATGACATTCATGTGTGCCAACGGTGTTTCCTGACGCTCGCCCAATGAATAATAGTCGTCTGAATCTGCCCTGACAGTCAGCGGCAACATGCTACCAAATGCCTGACCCTCTTTTTGATAGAGGTCGGACTGCTCCATGTAAAACAAGTCCCAGCCTTTTCTAGTGGCTGCCAGCAGCATAGCCAGTGAGCTGTCTTTTTTTGTGTTGATGGCACTGAGTGGGTCCATCACGATGCCAAGCTTAATGGTCATACTGTCGCATCCTTAGAAGTATCGTTGTGTTCTGATGAATCTTTGGGTTGATTCTGGCCGGATGGCGTATGAGCAGAGCCCATGGCTTCACCCATTTTAATGTTATTGCCTGCCTGCCAGTGCTCAAGCCAGTTGATTTGATCTTTGCCAAACAAAACGATGGCTGTTGACCCCATTTTAAAACGGCCCAGCTCATCACCACGTTCAAGCGTCACCGGTGTTTGACACTCTGCACGGTAATCAATGCTTCTTACCTGTTTGCGGTGTGGTGTGACCAGCCCCGCCCAGACGGTTTCAATACTGGCAACAATAATGGCACCTACTAAAATGACGGCCATTGGGCCATCGTCAGTATCAAAGATGCTGACGACACGCTCATTTCTGGCAAATAAGTTGGGTATATTTTCTACCGTTCCCTGGTTAACCGAAAACAAACGGCCTGGCACATGAATCATCTGTCGTAGTTTGCCGCTGGCAGGTATATGAACACGGTGATAGTCCTTAGGAGAAAGGTAAATGGTGGCAAATTTACCGTCCATAAACTTCTGCCCGAGTTCAACATCACCACCGAGCAGCTCAATCAGGCTGTAATCATGGCCTTTGGCTTGAAAAATACGGCCATTTTTAATATCACCCAGCTGACTAACAGCACCGTCTGCGGGGCTTACGATGGCATTTTTGTCATCCGGCAACGGGCGGGCACCGTCTTTCAATGCGCGGGTAAAAAAGGCATTGAAGCTGGTGTACGCTTCCATACGCTCTTCATGCGCTTCGCTCATATCCACTTCATAGCGATTGGCGATAGTGCGGATCAGCGTGTTTTTAAACCATTCAACCTTGCTTTCGGCAAAACAGTGCACTGCACGGGAAATCAGGTGATGGGGAAGGACCTGCTGAAGGCCAGCGAACAATTTTGCTTTCACGGGGATGTTAATGCCTCTGTAGTGAGAACTGGAAACTCAGAGGGCATTGTAATCACATTTTCTGCCGTATGCAGCCATGTCAGATTGGGCATGATATTTCACTCTAGTACTCCGTCCGGCAGAAGATGATAGTTTACTGAAGGCTATTCTAATAACTCCGAGTCCATAACACCGGAGTTATTATGACCATCAAATATCATGTTCGACTCAGCGAGGAAGAACGATCAATACTTGAACGGCTTATCAAGCAGGAAAAGCCCAAAGTTGCACAACACAAAAAACGTAAAGCCAATATCCTTCTGGCTATCGATGAAAACCATGATCCACTGCAGCATGATCAGGTAGCCAAAGCTTTCCATGTTAGGCCGCTTACTATCACTCGCCTCAGGCAACGATTTGTTGAAGAAGGGCTTGATGTCGCTGTCAATGGAAAACTAAGCAGCCACGGTCGGGTACGTAAATTCGATGGCGAAGCCGAAGCTCACCTTATTGCCCTTACCTGCTCACCACCACCGGAAGGAGCCAGCCGATGGACGCTAAACTTACTGACAGATCGCATGATTGAGCTCAGATACGTCGAATCGATTTCCAGAAGCACAGTACATGAGGGGCTAAAAAAAATGAGCTTAAGCCCTGGCAAAAAAAGGAATGGTGTATACCTGCGGAAGAAAGCGCCAACTTTGTGAGTGCGATGGAGGATATTCTTGAAGTCTATAAACGTCCTCTTGATCCAAGGCGTCCGCTTGTTTGCCTTGATGAAAGTAGCAAGCAGCATGTTAAAGAAGTCCTTAATCCAATGCCTGTTGAGCCTGGAAAACCGGAGCGTTATGACACAGAGTATGAACGTAATGGCGTCAGCAATCTGTTCATGATGTTTGAACCCTTGACAGGTTGGCGGCATGTTGAGGTAACTGATCGTAGGACAGCGATTGATTGGGCTCATCAAATCAAGTTTCTGGTCGATGTTCGCCACAAAGATGCAGAGAAAGTTATACTGGTTGGAGACAACTTGAACACGCATTCTCCCGCATCACTTTATAAAGCTTTTTCCCCAGAAGAAGCCCGCAGAATGATTGATAAGCTTGAGTTTCATTACACCCCAAAGCATGGCAGTTGGCTGGATATGGCCGAAATTGAGCTGAGTATACTGAGTCGCCAATGTCTGGATCGGCGTATCCCTACCCAAGATATTCTCCGGAGAGAAGTCAAAGCCTGGGAGGAGAAGCGCAACGCAAGCAAAGTGACTACACAGTGGCGTTTTACCACTGAAGACGCTCGGATAAAACTTAAGAGACTGTCTCCAAAGATGCCAGAGCTTGATAATACAGAGTAGATTGAGAGCCTCCATAGAACATAAACCAGGCTATTAGAGCAGCACTTTTTCCCATGAAAAATTGGGAAATGGGGGGCGTTGTTGAATAAATCACCGGATAGCCCTGATTGACGATAAGTGGCTAAGGTTCGTATCCTAATGTCCTTTTTTTGCAGACATCATCTCGCTATGCCTTACAAACACAACGAAGCTCGTCGCCATAAGATCAAAAAATCGACTTATAAAGTGACGAATTGGTCTGATTATAATAACGCACTGCGAAAAAGAGGTGATATTACCGTCTGGTTTACGGATGAAGCTATCACTATCTGGACGCCAGCGCCCATCCAAAAAGGAGGTGCGCCGACACAATACTCGGATCTGGCGATTGAGACCTGCCTTATGCTCAGGCAGGTTTTTAGCTTACCGCTAAGGCAGACTGAAGGTTTTGCTAGATCTCTGGTTAAGCTCATGGGGTTACAGCTTAAAGTCCCTGATTACAGCACTCTCAGTAAGCGAAGCATCAATTTATCATTGCAAAAGCTCATCGATACCTGTGAGCCTGGTTCTCACTTTCTGGTAGATAGCACAGGATTGAAGGTTTATGGCAAGGATGAATGGAATCAGGAAAAACACGGTACGAAGCCTAAACGTACTTGGCGAAAACTGCATTTAGCCATCGATAAAAATCATCATGTCGTTGCAAGTGACCTTACCGGAAAAGAGATAGGTGATACTGCAGTTTTGCCTAATCTGCTGGATCAAGTTGATGGATTTGAGGTTTTCATGGCCGATGGAGCCTATGATAGCGACAAGGTTTATCAGCAAATTAAACAGAAGCAAGCTGCTGCTAAAATCGTGATTCCACCACCTAAAAATGCTGTGCCTGACAGTAGTCAGCACAATACACGAAACGAGGCAGTAGCCCTCATAAAAGAGCGAGGTCGCATGGCGTGGCAAGGGCTAACCGGATACGGCCTGAGAGCCTTGGTTGAATTGGCTATGCTTCGCTATAAAACCATTATCGGCTCAAAGATGAAAGCACGTGAACTACCTCAGCAAAAAACGGAGGCAGAGGTTTCCGTTCGCGTGTTGAACAGGATGACCGGTTTAGGGATGCCGATATCAGTTAAAGCTAGCTGAAAAAGGCCTGGATACAGGCTCGATCAGGCTGAGCTTTATTTATGCAACAACGCCCCTTTGCTGAAAGACAATGCAAAAGACTGGAATCTTGATAGCTATCTTAAGCAATCGCACATACAGGTCTGCCCTGAAGGCAACCCGCGCTGGAATTTGGATTATCAGCTTGCCCGAAAAGACCTGCGCAGACGCATCGCTGTCAGAGTTCCTGATTTCGATGCGGCCATCAGCATCATCGAAAAAAGTGATTTTATCATGACCTCACCCACACTCTTTGCTCAGCAGGCAACAACCCGCTACAACGTGGGAGTATTGCCACTGCCAGTATCGATTGGTGATGTGGCCTATGTGTTGGTTTGGCATCAGCGGTACGATAATGACCCGGGGCATCGCTGTTTACGCCAATCGTTGATTGACCACACTCACGCAACGATTTTCTGAAATCTCCGGATGAGGCTTGCCATTTGATGCAGTGTAGGTAGTATCCCAACAAAGAGTAAGGATTGAACGTGAATCATGCATTGTCCGTATTGTAGTGCCGCAGAAACCAAGGTTATTGACTCACGGCTGGTTGCTGAGGGCAATCAGGTGCGCAGGCGGCGGGAATGTCTGACGTGTAATGAGCGTTTTACCTCCTACGAAACCGCCGAGCTAATGATCCCCCGTCTGGTAAAACAGGACGGTTCCAGCGAGCCTTTCCATGAAGAAAAACTACGGGCAGGGATGACACGCGCACTGGAAAAGCGCCCAGTCAGTGTCGAGTTGCTTGAAGAAGCCATTAGCCGGATTAAGCTGCGCCTGCGAGCCACAGGTGAACGTGAACTCCCTTCACGCATCGTGGGTGAAGAAGTCATGAAAGAGCTCAAAAAACTCGATGAAATTGCTTATATTCGGTTTGCCTCTGTTTATAAGCACTTTAAAGATTTGAACCAATTCCGAGAGGAAATTGAGAGGCTGGAGACCGAGGAACGCTGATATACCTACCCAATTAATGAGGCTGAGTGAAACACTCAACCTCACACATGGCACTACATCGCTGTTATAAATAGCACAGCCATATAAGCAACAAACCCCAGTAATAACAAAAAGCTTTTGTATGTAGGAATCTGGCATACCATTGTACCCACGGCTGTTACACCCGTACCTGTATCAAGTGCTGGCTGGCGCCTAATACTGCTATAACCATTAATGGCCAGTAACAATGTCAGCCCGACCATAGCAAACACATCGCGTTGCATCACCATTGCGTCTATTTCAATGCCTTTACTGATAATACCGGGAAATGCCAGCACACCGAGTAAGTTAAAGATATTAGAACCAATAACCGTCGCCAACGTAATATCAAACAACCCTTTTCGCACACTGGCAATGGCCGCGGCTAATTCGGGCAAGCTGGTACCAAAGGCAATCACGGTAAGACCAATCACCAATTCGCTGATGCCCATTGAGCGGGCTAAACCAGAGGCACCCCATACCAGTACTTGAGAGCTGACCAGTAATAACGCCAGCATGACCAACGCTTCTCCCCAGGCGCGGGATGTGCTGATTTTTAGTACAACAACATCATCCGTTGGATCACTGTCACTGCTTGATGAACGCATGAGATAAACACAATAGCCTACCAGTGCTACTGCCAGCACCACACCTTCCATAAAGCTGAGCAGGTTGTCCCATAGCAGTGCAATCGTTAAAGCTATGACGGCACCGAGCAAGGGTAATTCTCTCAATAGAATGCGAGGACTTATCACCAGCGATGCAATCAACCCGGCAGCACCGAGCACCAAACCAATATTGATGGTGTTAGAGCCCAGTGCATTACCCACGGCAATACCGGCAGAACCGTTATAGGCAGCGACAGAAGAAACCAGCAGTTCAGGGGCAGAGGTACCAAAGGCGACAATGGTCATACCAATGGTGAGCATGGACATACCAAGACGAAACGCCAGTGTTGAGGCAACCTCAATCAGCCGGTCAGCACTCCAGGAAAGAATCACAAAGCCTACGGCAATCGCCGCAATAAAAGAAAGGATATTAGGCACAATCGAAACATCTGAGGGCTTGGCACAGGCAACACACACCAGGCCCTCATGCCAGTGCACATTACCTGAGTCTCACCGAACACGGCGGCCTCACCAAAACAGTGAATACCGTGTCGCCTATGCCACAGCCGAATTTTCAGGGCCAATGATTGTTGACATAGGCACCTGCATGTTTAAAAACAAGCAGGCAGGCTACTCCCTCAGAGTAGAGATGCAGATTATAGCGGTTACCCAAAAAAGTAAATCGTGCTTTTCCGTCAGAAGATAGCATCCGATAGTGACGATATTTCTTGTTCATCCGAAACAGCCTTGTCCTGAAGTAAAAAGTGTTCAATCGCTCGATTCACTGCGTCGGGTTCTTCAATCGTTGAGCTATGACCGGCATTAGGAATAACAACCCGTTCAGAGCCGGCGATCGTTTGGTGTAACAGCTCTGATTTTGCAGGAACGGTGGCCGTATCCTGATCACCCACAATAATCAGTGTAGGCAGTTTTACTTCGCTTAATTGATCAATTACCCCCTCACGTTCGATAACGCCCTGTACGGCACGTGTAATACCAATGCGATGATTATCAATTAAACGTTCCCGCCAGTGTACTCTTTCCGCTATTCTGTCTGGGTTATTCAGAAATGTCTTACCGAACATAATCGGCATGACTTGATTAGCAACAATCCGTAACCCAAGCCACCGGGCAACAAAATTCAACCGTTTATACTTGCTCTGGTTTTCTTCAGGCTCTGGCTCCCCCGATGTTTCCAGCAGCATGAGTGATTTGAGGCGTTCTGGGTGGCGAATGGCCAATCGCATACCAATAAACCCTCCCATGGAAAGCCCCAGAAAATGGCAGGGGCCACAATCCAGCAATCGAATGAGTTCAGCCGCATCTTCACATAAAGTATCCATATCATAACCGGTATCAGCAACTGCACTTTTCCCCTGACCTCTAAAGTCAAAGGTGATGCAGCGAAAGCGGTGTTTCAGATGCTCTACCTGTGCACCAAACATCTCTCCACTCCAAAGCAGTCCATGGGCAAAGACAATGGTTTCGGGGCCAGCACCATATTCTTCGTAATACAGGTCGGTACCGTTCACATGAATAGTTGACATAGCGGATTCTCTGTTGTTGTCATTATCAGAACTCAATGTATCAGCCTAATAGGCCACTGATACAGTCATTATCATTTGTATTACCGTTTTTTTCTTTCAGGCTCATACCACCATGTACTGGCATCGAACCAATACAGGTCTTCTGTTGCTGGGTATTGTAATACTTTGTGGTAGGCAACCCGTTGGCCTTTATGGGAATACCATTTAGGCACCACGTAGTGCCCCCATAGCAGTACGCGGTCCAATGCGTGCAACACAGGCTGAAGCTCCTGAACCGTGCGTGCTTTTTCTGTTTGTCCTATCAAATAGTCAACGGCAGGGTGTTGAATACCGACGATATTTTCACTGCTTTTTTCATGGGCACCTTCACTGCCAAAATCACTGTACATTTCTGTGCCGGGAATTCGCTCATGACCCAACCCCCAGTTGGCTAAGTCAAAATCAAAACGTCGGATTCGCTCAATATACTGGCTGCTGTCAATGGTTTTGATCTTGAGTTCAATACCCAGCCGGGTCAAATTACTTTTATACGTTAAGAGCGTGGCTTCAATAGTTGGGCTGTCATTGACAACCTCAAGTGTCAGGGGTTTATCCGTGTCCGGATTTATCAATTGGTGCTTTTTATAGGTGAATCCTGCCTGTAACAGCAATTTTCGGCATGGTTCAAAAACAGCTGTTTTTAGTGAACACCAAACAAACATAACCCTACCAGAGACTGGTATCGAAATGACTCAACAAGAGAGTTAGTTTATGGGCGTTGTTGCATAAATAAAGCTCAGCCTGATCGAGCCTGTATCCAGGCCTTTTTCAGCTAGCTTTAACTGATATCGGCATCCCTAAACCGGTCATCCTGTTCAACACGCGAACGGCAACCTCTGCCTCCGTTTTTTGCTGAGGTAGTTCACGTGCTTTCATCTTTGAGCCGATAATGGTTTTATAGCGAAGCATAGCCAATTCAACCAAGGCTCTCAGGCCGTATCCGGTTAGCCCTTGCCACGCCATGCGACCTCGCTCTTTTATGAGGGCTACTGCCTCGTTTCGTGTATTGTGCTGACTACTGTCAGGCACAGCATTTTTAGGTGGTGGAATCACGATTTTAGCAGCAGCTTGCTTCTGTTTAATTTGCTGATAAACCTTGTCGCTATCATAGGCTCCATCGGCCATGAAAACCTCAAATCCATCAACTTGATCCAGCAGATTAGGCAAAACTGAAGTATCACCTATCTCTTTTCCGGTAAGGTCACTTGCAACGACATGATGATTTTTATCGATGGCTAAATGCAGTTTTCGCCAAGTACGTTTAGGCTTCGTACCGTGTTTTTCCTGATTCCATTCATCCTTGCCATAAACCTTCAATCCTGTGCTATCTACCAGAAAGTGAGAACCAGGCTCACAGGTATCGATGAGCTTTTGCAATGATAAATTGATGCTTCGCTTACTGAGAGTGCTGTAATCAGGGACTTTAAGCTGTAACCCCATGAGCTTAACCAGAGATCTAGCAAAACCTTCAGTCTGCCGTAGCGGTAAGCTAAAAACCTGCCTGAGCATAAGGCAGGTCTCAATCGCCAGATCCGAGTATTGTGTCGGCGCACCTCGTTTTTGGATGGGCGCTGGCGTCCAGATAGTGATAGCTTCATCCGTAAACCAGACGGTAATATCACCTCTTTTTCGCAGTGCGTTATTATAATCAGACCAATTCGTCACTTTATAAGTCGATTTTTTGATCTTATGGCGACGAGCTTCGTTGTGTTTGTAAGGCATAGCGAGATGATGTCTGCAAAAAAAGGACATTAGGATACGAACCTTAGCCACTTATCGTCAATCAGGGCTATCCGGTGATTTATTCAACAACGCCCCAGTCACCCAGTTCATGCCGTTTAACCATTGCCTTTGGGCAAACATCCCTCATAGTTGTCTCAACATCGTGGTTGCCACACAGCCAAAAAAATGGCGTTTTCAGAGGGGTTAGCACATTCACCAGCTGCTGATAGGATTCAGGGGTTTCATCCTGACTGAGATCACCGGTCACAATCACCGCATCGCAATCGCCGTGGTGCTGCCGGATATGCTGCACGATGGTAGACAGCCTCTGGTAAGGGTTGATGTCATAGTGCAGCACATCAGGGGTAGCGAATAAGTGCGTATCAGAAAGTTGGATGATTTTTGTCATAGCGCTCAGTCAGCCGAAAAAACCGTATCTGTCACATGCCCGCCATTGATGCAAAAATCCAGCAACTCACTCAGAAATTGATTCAGCTGGGCTTTTTCATTGAGAGGAAGCATATGCTTATTGGGATAATGTGTAATAAAAGGCAGCCTAGTACTCCATCCGACACCATTTGATAATCACAGATAACCGATCGGTCAGCTTTTTGTGTAAATGGTCGACAATGGTTAGCCGTCCTGTTATTTGAGTCAATTGTGAGTGGCAGGACAAAAAAATGGGTTATTTCACGCAAAGTGCCCCATTTCCCAATTTTTCATGGGAAAAAGTGCTGCTCTAATAGTCTGGTTTATGTTCTACCTAAATCCTGCAAATAATATCGAAATAAAAGTTGCAATCACCCGTGAATAAAGAGATTAAATGATGTTTTCGTTTCATAAAGCATCACTTTTTCAATGAGCAAAAAAAACAAGTCAAAAGCACGTTTGAAGCAGCGGAAGGTACATTTCACTCAAGCTAAAAAGCCGCTTACCAGTCAGGCTGGACTTATCCCTGTGTTTCGCTTCCTGAACCGGATGGGGCTGGCCGACCTACTGGACAAACGGATTAATATTCAACGAGGCTCTAATGCCACTTTCCAACTGTCAGATGTCATTCTGATGGTAACCACCGGCATTCTGGCAGGTGCCAAAAGTCTGCTGAAAGTGTGCACGGTCTGGCAGGATAGCGTTCTCCGAGAATGCACCCGTTTTCAACGCATTCCTTGTGACAGTCAATTTGGACGCATTTTAAAGCTGTTCCACTTTGCCAGCGTCGTTGAACTGGAAACCGCTGTCCACGAAATGAGGGAGAGTGTTTGGAAACAGGCACTGCGCTCAGGAACATCTACCGTTTATGCTTTTAAACAGGTCACCATTGACCTCGATTCTACGGTAAAAACGGCGTTGTTGCATAAATAAAGCTCAGCCTGATCGAGCCTGTATCCAGGCCTTTTTCAGCTAGCTTTAACTGATATCGGCATCCCTAAACCGGTCATCCTGTTCAACACGCGAACGGAAACCTCTGCCTCCGTTTTTTGCTGAGGTAGTTCACGTGCTTTCATCTTTGAGCCGATAATGGTTTTATAGCGAAGCATAGCCAATTCAACCAAGGCTCTCAGGCCGTATCCGGTTAGCCCTTGCCACGCCATGCGACCTCGCTCTTTTATGAGGGCTACTGCCTCGTTTCGTGTATTGTGCTGACTACTGTCAGGCACAGCATTTTTAGGTGGTGGAATCACGATTTTAGCAGCAGCTTGCTTCTGTTTAATTTGCTGATAAACCTTGTCGCTATCATAGGCTCCATCGGCCATGAAAACCTCAAATCCATCAACTTGATCCAGCAGATTAGGCAAAACTGAAGTATCACCTATCTCTTTTCCGGTAAGGTCACTTGCAACGACATGATGATTTTTATCGATGGCTAAATGCAGTTTTCGCCAAGTACGTTTAGGCTTCGTACCGTGTTTTTCCTGATTCCATTCATCCTTGCCATAAACCTTCAATCCTGTGCTATCTACCAGAAAGTGAGAACCAGGCTCACAGGTATCGATGAGCTTTTGCAATGATAAATTGATGCTTCGCTTACTGAGAGTGCTGTAATCAGGGACTTTAAGCTGTAACCCCATGAGCTTAACCAGAGATCTAGCAAAACCTTCAGTCTGCCGTAGCGGTAAGCTAAAAACCTGCCTGAGCATAAGGCAGGTCTCAATCGCCAGATCCGAGTATTGTGTCGGCGCACCTCGTTTTTGGATGGGCGCTGGCGTCCAGATAGTGATAGCTTCATCCGTAAACCAGACGGTAATATCACCTCTTTTTCGCAGTGCGTTATTATAATCAGACCAATTCGTCACTTTATAAGTCGATTTTTTGATCTTATGGCGACGAGCTTCGTTGTGTTTGTAAGGCATAGCGAGATGATGTCTGCAAAAAAAGGACATTAGGATACGAACCTTAGCCACTTATCGTCAATCAGGGCTATCCGGTGATTTATTCAACAACGCCATACGGACTCAGCTTCCAGCAGATATTGACTCAGTAACATTGCCGGGGAAATGGGTTTTCTATGCGGTTATTTACACGCCAAACAATGCTGAAATCAGCTGATGCTGTCGCTCCAAAGCGCCACCGTTGGCTTTTACAAATTGCTCGCCTTTTTTCCCAACAGTTTGCCTGTACTCAGAATCATCTAACAGTGTAGTGACCGTCTTTATCATGTTATCAACAGTGTTAACCGTGATAAGCCCTCCGGCCTTTGCGAGTGACTGGCTGATCTCAAGAAAGTTAAAGGTATGTGGCCCACTGAGAACCGGTAAGCCCAATGATGCTGGCTCCAGCATGTTGTGTCCGCCATGCTCAACAAGGCTGCCTCCCACAACGGCAATATCTGAAGCGCCATAAAACACCATGAGCTCGCCCATGGTATCGCCCAGTACTACATCTGTCGTAGGCTCGAGTGCTGAACCTTTACTATGGCGCTGGCAGTTCAAGTCATTTTTAATCACCAGATCATTGACGGCATTAAACCGTTCAAGGTGTCTAGGCACGAGTACCAGCAGTAAGTCGTTATGCGTTTTCTTCAAGGCCTTAAAAGCCTCAATGATTAGCTGATCCTCACCCTCGTGGGTACTGGCAGCTATCAAGACAGTCACACCTCGTCCCAGTCCAGTTTCCCAGGAAGCTCTTAATTGTTTTGAGGTTTCCTGTGCTTCGCTATTTACAACAGTATCAAACTTCACGCTACCTGTGACTTGAAGACGCGCCTCAGGGAGGCCTAATTGCACAAAACGTTCTCCATCATCGGTATTCTGGCAGGCAACGGTAGTGATTCTGCTCATCATGTTGTGGGTTAGGTTACCCAGTTTTTGATACCCTTTTGCGGAGCGTTCTGACAATCGGGCATTGGCAATGATGACAGAAATGTTACGCTGGTAGCAGGCCTTGATAGTGTTTGGCCAAAGTTCAGTTTCAAAGATAACCGCTATGGCAGGGTTCACACGGGTTACAAAACGGCGCTGCGCACAGGGAAGATCATAGGGCGCATACACATGGGACACCCTATCACCATAGATCTTTTTCACCTGTTCTGAGCCTGTCGGCGTCATGGTCGTTACCAGCACACGGTAGCCTGGATGGCTATCCATCAGTTTTTTCACCAGAGGGGCACTGGCAATGGTTTCCCCCATAGAAACCGCATGAACCCAGATAACGGGTTGACCGAAGGTGAGCGTTTTATGATAGAAGCCCAGACGCTCTCCCCAGCGCTTTCGATAAGCCGGTGCTTTGCGCGAGCGCCAGAGGTGTTTGAGGAAAACAAACGGCGTTAGCAGATATAGAATGAGGGAGTACAAATTTTGATTCATGACCATGATTCTATCGAAATGAATCCCCGCTGAGTACTGAAAAAATATTGTTCTCTGCCGATAAGTAACAGGTCTACCCAAGACCTATTACCCATTCATGCAAGGAGGAGTTTCATGTTATTGGTTGTTGCCGTCGCTGCGTCGATTATCGTTATGACTGGGCTGCTTTCCATGGTTGAGTCCGCCATTATCAGTGTCGATGAGCTCAAACTAGCCAGAATTCTCAGGAAAAAGCCTACTCATAAGCGTGATATAAAGCACATTATTCGAAATAAAAGCGAACATTTATCGTCCATTGTACTACTCAGTACATTGGTTAGTATTGCCGGTAGCTCTGCGGTTGGCGCTATGGCAGCACAAAGCCTTGATAGCATAGGGCTGGCTGTATTTACCGGCATACTCACCTACTGCATGCTGGTCTTCGCAAAAATGCTGCCAAAATTAATCGCCGTACAAATTGCTGACCAAGTGGTAACCCGCGGTGCACCTGCTATTCGTGTGATATGCCGGTTACTGACGCCCCTGCTGTGGGGCACGCTGATTTGGGCTCGATTATTGCCGTTGAAACGTCTAGAAATTATTACGCGTGATGATTTGAATAATATCATCAAATATTACAGTAAAAACGGTGCAATAGGCCCGGAAGAAAGCATTATTGCTGAGCATGCCTTGAATATTCATAACCGAAAACTCGCTGATTTACTCTCCGATAGGGGGCCGATGATTTGGCTGCCGGCCGATGCCACCATTGAATCCGTCTATGACAAGGTCAAGCAGTCCAACTTTAAGCGCTATAGCGTCATCTCCAAGGGTAAAGCTACGGGAATTGTCTTGTATCGCCACCTTGCGCGAGCGGTAATTAATGGTGATCAGGGTAAAACGATTGGTGAATTGGCACGGCAAGCCATTTTTTTAGCGCCGGACACTTCCCTGCTCGAAGCATTGGAACAGTTCAGAGAGGCACGAGCATCAGTGGCTATTTTGCCGGGCGATACACCCGAAGAAAGTAAATTTGTCACGGCTCAACAAAGTTACCGTGCTGTTTTGCATAAGCCTATTGTCTGACGAGCCAACAGAGCTTGACCACATTAACCTGTAGATGCCTTTGAATACTCTCTTGTTCAACCCGTATTCTTGCGAGGTGCTGTACAAGAGAGTGGTGCATCATCAGTTAGCGACAATATTCACTAATTTACCCGGCACAACAATCACCTTACGGATGGTTTTCCCATCGGTGAACTTGGTCACGTTGGGTTGTGCCAGCGCCAGCTGTTCGATGGCCGCGTTATCCATATCTGCAGCTACATCCAGCTTGACCCGTACTTTGCCGTTTACCTGCACAACCAGGGTAATGAAATCCTTAACCAGTGCAAACTCATCAACCATGGGCCACTGTGCATCCACAACAGGTTCGCTATGGTCTAATGCTTCCCACATGACGTGGCTGATGTGAGGGGCAATCGGTGCGATCAGCAGTGTCGTGACTTCCAGCGCTTCTTTCAGAACAGCCTTGCCTTGCTCTGAGGTATCTGCGAATTTGCTGGTAGCATTGGTCAGCTCCATCACGGCAGCGACGGCGGTGTTAAAGGTTAGGCGGCGGCCAAAATCATCAGAGACTTTTTTCAGCGTTTCATGCGTTTTACGGCGTAAGACTTTCTGCTCTTTGCTTAGTGCAGCAACATCCACCGTAGGAATATCACCCTGCTGTTGAAGGTCAGCGACCTGTTTCCACAAACGGCGCAGGAATCGGTGCGCACCTTCCACACCACTGTCAGACCATTCCAGAGTTTGTTCAGGTGGTGAGGCAAAAATGGTGTACAAGCGAATGGTATCCGCACCGTACTGATCAATCATGGCCTGTGGGTCGATGCCGTTATTTTTGGATTTGGACATTTTACTCATGCCCGCGTACTCAACGGCGTCGCCTGTCGATGTATGCGTTGCGTTGACCAGACGCCCTTTTTCATCACGTTCGGTACTGACGTCGGTCGTTGAGACCCAGTGTTTCACGCCTTTTTCATCCAAGGAATAAAACGTATCTGCCAATACCATGCCCTGGCACAGCAAGCGCTTGAACGGCTCATCACTGTCCACTAAACCGGCATCGCGAAGCAGTTTGTGGAAGAAGCGGGAATACAGCAGGTGCATCACGGCATGTTCAATACCGCCCACATACTGATCGACAGGCAACCAGTAGTTAGCGGCTGCCGGGTCCAGCATGGTGTCGTTGTTGTTGGGGGAGCAGTAGCGCGCGTAATACCAGCTGGACTCCATAAAGGTGTCGAAGGTGTCGGTTTCACGCTGTGCAGGCTGGCCATTGTGAGTGGTTTTCGCCCATTCTGGGTCTGCTTTAATCGGTGACTGTACACCGTCCATTTGCACATCTTCTGGCAAACGCACGGGCAGTTCAACCAGAGGGACAGGCACTTCTGTACCGTCTTCAAGGTAACGCATCGGGATAGGTGTACCCCAGTAACGCTGGCGGCTAACACCCCAATCGCGCAGGCGGTAATTGACCTGTTTTTCACCCTTGCCCGCTTCAGTTAACCAAGCGGCAATGGCATCAAAGGCTTTTTCTGAGGTGAGACCGTCAAATTCACCGGAGTTAACTAATACGCCTTTTTCTGTGTAGGCGGCTGTGCTGATATCGTAATCAGCATCGTCACTGGCAGGCTTAATGACGGGCTTGATGGGTAAGCCATACGCGGTAGCAAACTCATAGTCACGCTGGTCATGAGCGGGTACTGACATAACGGCCCCTGTGCCGTAATCCATCAATACGAAGTTGGCGGCCCATACAGGCACTGTTTCACCGGTGATCGGGTGGATAGCTTTAATGCCTGTATCAACGCCCACTTTTTCCATGGTGGCCATATCAGCTTCAGATACAGTGTTTTGTCTACACGTTTCAATGAATGCGGCCAGCTTAGGGTTATTGACAGCAGCGGCTTTTGCCAGAGGGTGCTCTGCTGCAACGGCCATATACGTGATGCCCATTACAGTATCGGGGCGTGTGGTGTAGATGCTGAAGTTGGAGGGGACGTTTGTTAAACCCGCAGTGGACTCAGGCGTGACCTGAAAGGTCATCTGTACACCTTCAGAGCGGCCAATCCAGTTACGCTGCATGGCCTTGACCTGATCAGGCCAGTCTTCCAGCTGAGCAAGGTCTGCCAGCAGTTCATCGGCATAGGCGGTGATTTTCACAAACCACTGTGGCAGCTGTTTACGCTCAACCTTGGTATCACAACGCCAGCAGCGGCCATCGTCGACCTGTTCGTTAGCCAGAACGGTGGCATCATTGGGGCACCAGTTAACGGTGCCCATCTTTTTGTAGACCAGCCCTTTTTCGTACAGCTGAGTGAAGAACCATTGTTCCCACTTGTAGTATTCGGGTTTGCAGGTGGCTAACTCACGGTCCCAGTCAAAGCCAAAGCCCAGGCGCTTGAATTGACCTTTCATATCTTCGATATTTTGATACGTCCAGGGGGCGGGCGCCGTTTTGTGCTTAATCGCCGCATTTTCTGCCGGCAGACCGAAAGCATCCCAGCCCATGGGGTGCAGTACATTCTTACCCTGCATCCGCTGGTAGCGTGTGATCACATCACTGATGGTGTAGTTACGCACATGCCCCATGTGTAGCTTGCCGCTGGGGTACGGAAACATAGACAGGCAGTAATACTTTTCCTTATCAGGGTCTTCAGTCACAGCAAAGCTGTTGTTGTCTTCCCAGTACGATTGTGCCTGAGTTTCTAACTTAAGGGGGTGGTAATGCTCTTCCATCATCATTCTGCAATCTGGGTGAAACCAGCAAGAATACTAGCAGGGCGGCTCAGTTACCACTGTCTGAATGCAGTATATTGGCGCTTGACTGAGTTTTTGCAGTCATTTTTTCCCGCTTGGCAAGGGCTCCGCTGTGCTCTTTTCGCTTGGCGTTTTAGGTTTTTGCGGCCATGTGAAAGCACCCTGAGGCTTCTTAATTTCTTGTTTTAATGTAGCACTGCTACCTATAGAGCCCTTTAATAGAGGAAAAGGCTCTTTTGGTAACCGGTCCAAAATAGTTTTTTGAGTTTCTTCTATCCCGTCTAACCTTTTTTCGAACCCTTCCAGTTTTGTGCCTATTTCTTGCACGCTAGCATTCAACGCAGTGATCTTAACCAATATGTCTGTAAGGTTCTGGGGGGGCGTTGCTGGCTTGCTATCACATGATTTAGCGCATTTGGCGGGATGGTGTTGGCTTTGCTCTTTATCCTCTTTAAACGGACGTCCTCTCTTTTTTCCTGTTGAGAGTTTTTGCTGATCATCACCATCTTGCTCTGATGCCTTATATGATTTTTGTATCAGCTCATCTTTCCATTTAAATGTTGAACAATGTGAAAAAATGGCATCAAGGTACCCTTGTAGAGCCTGTTGTTCTTGCTTATCCTCATTTTCTATCAGCAGGTTTTCGGTAGTAAACAGTAGTGATAAGAAATCCTGTGCAACGGTGAATACAAGTGGATCATTTTCATCAAGACACTCTCTTAGGTCTTCCGCAGTGCTACCATCAAATTGCTTTGTGGCTGCATGTAATTTAGATAAAAGAAAGGTAACTATTCAGCACCCAGCAATGGCTTATGATTATAGTTTTGTACTGCCATAAGCAGTGCCTCAAAAGCATTAAGCCCTTGCTTCTTTGCAGATGATAAGTAACTACGGACTCTTGTGAACCACTCTCCTCCGTCTTCACTCCTGAAGCAACCTGATATCTTCTGCTTTAATTGTAACTGTTCAGCCCCTCTCAACTGAGACTTGATTTTTCCCGATTTTAATCAATGCTTTGAGTATTCAGATAGATTGAGCGGCCTGTATTTTAGTGACTATGCCATCTCCAGACACTCAGACCATCGCTTTGCTATTGGGGGCTATCAACCACCTCCAATCTCAGCTTGTGGTATTAGAAGAGCGCTGTCGTGATCTGGAAGAAAAGGTTTCAAAGAACAGTAGCAACAGTAGCAAGCCTCCCTCATCAGATGGCTACCAAAAACCGAATGCCAATGATAACGATGAATCTGACTCCCCTAACCCTCAAAGCTTAAGGGAGTCTTCTGGCCTAAAGGCTGGAGGTCAGAAAAAACACAAAGGCCATTGCCTACGTGCTACTGAGGAGCCTGATCACACGCAGTACCACAAGGTCAATGACTGTAAATTGTGCGGTATTGCATTGAATGATGAGAAAGTCATCAAATATAGAGAGAGGCAAGTCGTTGAGCCTGGTAACCCCGGTAGCTTTACGGTGGCGGCGCACCTTGCTGAAGAGAAGGTGTGCCCTTGCGGCCATCGCAATCAAGCCACCTTCCCTGAAGGCGTTAACAGTTACGTACAGTATGGTCCTGTAACGCGAGCAATGTCTGTCTATTTCTGTCAGTACCAAATGATCCCCTACGGTAGAGCCGCTGAGCTTTTTGCTGATATGTTTTCTTTGCCAATCAGCACAGGGACGATCTGCAACTTCCAAAAAATAGCTGGGAAACAACTGGAGTCTACCGAAGAAGGCATTAAAGCCGCGCTACTGGGGTCAGAAGTGGCAGGGGCTGATGAAACAGGAATGCGGGTTGATGGTAAACTGTGGTGGCTTCATCTGTTTCGCGATGATCGTTGGTCTCTGTACTATCTATCAAAAAAACGTGGGCGTGAAGCTATGGATGCAATGGGTGTTCTATTGCTGTTTACTGGTGTGCTGGTACATGACCATTGGAAACCCTATTTTCATTATGCAGTGACTCATACGCTGTGCAACGCGCATCACTTACGAGAATTACAAGCCGTTCTGGATCATGACGGCAATTACTTGGCCGGTCGAATAATTAAAGTGTTGAGGCTAGCCTTGCATCTTTGTAAAGGCTTTAAGCGCATAGGCTTAACTGAAATGCCGGCAACCATTAGAGTACGGATTGACCGTATCTTCACCCGCTTGGCGCAGCGCGCTTTAGAGAAGGAGGCCGCTGTCATGGAAAGACGACGACAACGGCTTGGAAAAAAGAAAACCAAAAACACGAAAGCATACAATCTGTTCAAACGTTTATTAAAGTATCAGGAAGAAACCCTACGATTTATGACTAACTTCAAAATACCGTGCGACAATAATGGCAGCGAGCGGGATGTCCGCATGGCAAAATTAAAGCAGAAGATATCAGGTTGCGTCAGGAGTGAAGACGGGGGAGAGTGGTTCACAAGAGTTCGTAGTTACTTATCATCTGCAAAGAAGCAAGGGCTTAATGCTTTTGAGGCACTGCTTATGGCAGTACAAAACTATAACCATAAGCCATTGCTGGGTGCTGAATAGTTACAAAAAAAGAAAAGGTTGAAATGATTGTCATGAGTAAACAGTTCAAAAATTTGATTTTTATCACAGCACTCGGTGGTGCATTTGAGCTGTTTGATTTTGCGATTTTTATTCATTTCTCCAGCTATTTGGCAGAAGTCTTTTTTCCACCAGAATCTGGCTTGGGTGGAATGATGTCTGTGCTGCTTATTTTTGCTGTGAGTTATGTCGCCAGGCCCATAGGTGGTTTAATTTTTAGTCATTTTGGCGACACCATTGGCCGGAGGCGGTTGTTTATCGTGTCTCTGGTTTGTATGACGGGAGCAACGCTCGGTATTGCGGTATTACCCGGGTGGCAAACGATCGGTGTGGCAGCGCCTGTTTTGCTGGCTTTATTAAGGATTATTCAGGGCATGTCAGTTGGCGGGGAAGTACCAGCGGCTTATATTTTTGTAGCGGAACATGTGGATACACAGCAAAGGGGGTTGGTTACAGCACGTATCTGTGCCGGCTGTGAAGTGGGTGTAATAATGGGGGCAGTGGTCGGGGCTCTGCTAACCACGGTGTTAACCCATGAAGAAATAGTGGAGTGGGGCTGGCGAATCCCTTTCTTTACCGGTTGTGTGCTGGGTGTGGTGGGTTATGAGTTGCGAAAAAGAACCCTTGAAACCCCTGTGTTCATTGAAATGCTTAAGTTGGTCAAAAAGCAACGAGTGCCTGTTCTTACCCTATTTTCACAGTATAAAAGGCAGATGTTTCTCGGTATTGGCCTTACGGCGGTCAGTGGTGCCATGAGTGCTGTAAAATTATTCCTACCGACTTATCTTGGTATGACGGATGTCTTTAAAACGAATGTGACATCAGCCTTTTGGGTGACAGCACTCTTTTCAGTGATTTGTACCGTCATGTCACTGTTGGTTGGACAGATTTCAGACCAATGGGGTCGCCGTTTTTTAGTGATTATTGGTACCAGTTTGTTAATTCCCATCGGTTTTTTGGCGCAGTATATGTTGGTGCAGAATATTGAAGGGGCTATCTGGTTTTTTATTATTGGGTTGTCTCTGGCATACAGTATTGTGCTTTGCTCTTTTGCCTGTGCCATTTTGGAGTTGTTCCCTACAGAAATTCGTTATTCAGGGTTAGCTGTTTCATACAATCTTGGTTTTGCCCTGTTCTGTGGGCTAGGCCCTTTGATACAGAATAAATTATTACAGATGACCGATATGGCACCGTTTTATATTTTGACCACCGGTGCGCTGATCACATTGGTCGCTGCGTTGTCAGCATCTGCTAAGCATAAAGAAGCGTTAACGCACATTGAATGATCTTTAACGCATAGTTATGTGTTATTAGCGAATAAAGATGCCGCAGTAGTTGTTTTTTGATATAACTAGCCAGCTTTTTATAATGTTAAGAGTTGTGCTATGTCGAGTCACGCTGTACCCGATGAACAGTCGTCGTCTACTTCGGCAGAAAAAGTCTGGAAAACCCCGGATACGCTGGTCATTGTATTTTTTGTTGCATTGTTTGCCGCTGTTGTTAGTTGGCTTGTCCCCGCCGGATCTTTTCAGACACAAGACGTGACTTATCTGTCAGAAGGTGTTGAAAAATCCCGTACTGTCATTGTGCCTGGTTCTTTTACATTAGCGCAGGATGCTGACGGTGGGACGCTCTACAATGGCATTGAAATCTTTAAAAGCGGTGGCGACGTTGGCTTCCTGAATTTTGTCTTTGAAGGCTTGGTTTCAGGCAGCAAATGGGGATCTGCTATTGGCGTTATCATGTTTATGCTGGTTGTGGGTGGTGCTTTTGGTGTGGTGATGCGCACAGGTACGATTGATAACGGTATTCTTAAACTGATTCAGAAAACCCGTGGTTAGAACTTACGCATTGACAGACATCCAAAAAAATTGCTAGATCAGCAAAAAAACAGTGGATGTCGTCGTGCGTAGAAAAATAACAAAACCAACAACAGCCAAGTGCGACCTCCCGAAGTATACGGGGTTTCTACTCTGTGAACCCAAATCAGCCACCTGTACCCGTCTTAGCGAATTGAGTGATATATCGCATGACAGTGTTAACCGCTTTCTCCAACGTGAAAACTTTGCTCCTGAAGATCTTTTTCTAGAAGCGTCAGCAAGGCTTATTCTTGAAGGTGGGACGCTATCGGTTGATGATACGGTGCTGGATAAACCTTATACCCATTACACGGCTTTAGTCGGTCATTACTACTCAGGAAAGCACCACAAAACCGTCAAGGGTATTAATCTCATCACGCTTTATTACACGGACATCAAAGGCTACAACTTGCCCGTTAATTTCCGTATTTACAATCCAGCTGATGGCAAAACTAAAAATGACTACTTTGTCGATATGCTGAAAGAAGTACTGGCATGGGGACTCGAACCTGCATGTGTTACCGGTGACTCTTGGTATAGCAGTATTGGAAACCTCAAAGCTGTGAAAAACAATGGTTTGGGTTTTATGTTCGCTGTTAAAAGCAACCGTACTGTCTCTGTGCAAAAGGGTAACTACCAACAGGTGCAGAGCCTGGAGATTCCCGAAGAAGGAAAAACTGTATGGCTACGTAACTTTGGTCATGTACGACTCTACCGGACGCGACTCAAAAACGAGCTGCGCCATTACGTTGTTTACACTCCTCATGTCGGAGCAGATCTATCTCCACGATCTGATTTTGATCAGCTGCACCAACATCATTGGGCGATCGAAGTGTACTGGTCTAATAGAACCGGACACTTTGATAAGAGATAATTTCTATCACTTGTTAAGGTGTCACAATGAGTCAAAAGCGAACCTATAAGCACTATCCAAAAGAGTTCAAAGAAGAGGCTGTTGCTCTTGTAATGGAGCAAGGCTATTCGGTGCTTGATGCAGCTAAATCACTAGGTATTGCCACCAGTTTGCTCTACAAATGGAAGGATCATATTCTGGCCCTAAAGGAGGGCAAAGTGTTGTCTGATGACGAGCGTGAAGAGCTTAAAAATCTGCGTAAAGAGGTAAAAAAACTCCGCATGGAGAGGGAAGTGCTAAAAAAGGCCAGCGCCTTCTTTGCGAAAGAAATGAAGTGAAATTCGACTTCATTCGGAAGGCGTCAAACGATTACCCTGTTAACTTGCTATGTCGAGTGATGCAGGTGAGTACTTCAGCTTATTATGACTGGTCAAAGCAGCCAGGCAATGTCATCACGGCTGAAACACTGCACTTGTATCGACGAATCAAGCAGCTCTTCAAGCAAAGCAGGAATAGCTTGGGGAGCCGGGAAATGGTTAAGGCTCTGCGCAAAGAAGGCTTTCAGATAGGCCGTTACAGAGTTAGGACGTTAATGAGCCAGCTAGGCCTCAAAGTCAGGCAGCGCTTAGCCTATAAGGTTACCACTAAACGGAAACACAGTGATGCTGTTGCTGACAATCTACTCAATCAGAATTTTAACCCTGTAGGGCCAAATCAGGTATGGGCTGGTGATGTGACCTATTTAAAAACGGCTGAAGGCTGGATGTACCTTGCAATTGTGATGGATTTATTCTCTCGTCGGATCGTTGGCTGGCACATTGATAAAAGGATGACAACGGCTCTGGTTAGTACTGCCATGATGAAAGCTTACAATACTCGTCAGCCGCCTGAAGGCTTAGTTTTTCATAGTGATAGAGGATCGCAGTATACCAGTAAGCGATACCGTAAACTGCTTTCTGGATATGGTATTCGTGCAAGCATGGGAGACGTTGGAGCGTGCTGGGACAATGCTGTCGTGGAGCGGTTTTTTGGAAGCTTAAAGCATGACTGGATTTTTAAGGTAGCTCAACCCACGCGGGAACATATGAAAAAAGATGTTGCGGCATACATGAAGTACTACAACCTTGATAGATTGCATACGGCAAATGATGATCGTTCTCCAATTGAGTATGAAATTTATTATCGTGAAAGTCAGGTAGGATGAAGTGTCGACAAAAGTCTCACAAAAATGTGTCCGGTTTTAGTTGACCAGTACATTTTTTGCCGGACCTGTCAATGCGTAAGTTCTATTCTCTTATAAAGGCATGGAGGTGATTTTTGGGGGAGGGAGAATTGAAAATGGATGCTATTGATAGAGATATACTTTATCACTAAAACTCCACAAGCCGATAGTGGTAAAAATATTACCTGTTGTGCCATCATTTGAAAGCTGTCCTCGCAACGAGGTGTTAGTGGGGTTGTCAGCCTTTCAGACGAATGTGATTGGAGGTAATCAATAATGAATAGGCTTGATTTTGCTGCCCGCATTCACATCACCTTCAACCCCTGCTCCTGCCCCTGCCAGTAAGGGTCTGAGGTTCTCTTTGCTAAAGCGATGCTGTGTACTTCTGCTAACGGCTACGACATTCATAGCCATATTTTGTGGCTCTACTGACTGCTTGCTCATAAGAAAGGTTATACCTTACTGGCCTTGCCCCTTATAATGTAATGTTTATGTTCGTTAGGGAGTGACTGCGTGGAGACCATTACGGTTCAGGGGGCTCGTACCCATAACCTTAAAAATATAGAGCTGGAGATTCCCCGTGACAAACTGATCGTTATCACCGGTCTTTCTGGCTCCGGCAAGTCTTCTCTGGCTTTTGACACCCTGTATGCTGAAGGTCAGCGGCGGTATGTAGAATCCTTATCAGCCTACGCTCGCCAGTTTCTGTCGATGATGGAAAAGCCGGATGTTGACCATATTGAAGGGTTGTCTCCTGCTATTTCTATTGAACAAAAGTCGACCAGTCACAACCCGCGCTCTACCGTTGGCACCATTACCGAAATTTACGATTACCTGCGACTGCTATTTGCCAGAACCGGTATGCCACGTTGCCCCATCCATGAGCAACCACTGGAAGCGCAAACCGTCAGCCAAATGGTCGACCAAGTGCTTGCTTTGCCAGAGGGTACCAAGCTTATGCTACTGGCACCTGTGGTAAGAGGGCGTAAAGGTGAGCATCTGCATGTGTTCAGTGAGCTGAAAAGTCAGGGGTTTATCCGTGCCCGCATCAATGGCATTGTGACAGATCTGGATACTGCCCCTACGCTTGATAAAAAGAAAAAGCACACGATCGAAGTGGTGGTTGACCGCTTCAAGATTCGCGATGATATTCAGTTACGATTGTCGGAATCTTTTGAAACGGCGTTGGAACTGACTGATGGGCTTGCCGCCATTAGCTATATGGACGGTGATCAGGATGACCAGGTGTTCTCCGCCCGCTTTGCCTGCCCAGAATGTGGCTATAGTCTCGATGAGCTGGAACCCCGGCTGTTCTCGTTTAATAATCCGGCAGGGGCTTGCCCCACCTGTGACGGATTAGGGGTCAAACAATTCTTCGATCAAGACCGTATTGTTCAGCACCCGGAGTTAACGCTGGCAGAAGGGGCGATCCGTGGTTGGGATCGACGCAGTGTGTATTACTTTCACTTGTTGAAATCTCTGGCCTCGCATTATGACTTTGATCTGGATACCCCCTTTGATGATCTGACCGATACACAGAAAGACACTATTCTGCACGGTTCCGACGATGAAGAAATTGACTTTAGTTATGTCAATGACCGGGGGGATGTTTACCAAAAACGCCACCGCTTTGAGGGCATTATCCCCAACTTTGAGCGGCGTTATAAAGACACCGAGTCTCAGTCTGTACGGGAAGAGCTGGCAAAATACCTGAGCACGCAGGCTTGCCCGAGCTGTAAGGGCGCGCGTCTGCGTCAGGAAGCACGGCATGTGTTTGTTAGCAACGAAACATTACCGGAGCTGGTGAAGCTACCTGTGGAAAAATCGCTCGATTACTTCCAGAACTTACAGCTTCCTGGTCGACGGGGTGAAATTGCGGCGAAGATCCTCAAAGAAATCTGTGACCGGTTAAGCTTTCTGGTCAACGTTGGCCTTAACTATCTGACCCTTGACCGAAGTGCTGACACGCTATCGGGCGGTGAGGCGCAGCGTATACGACTGGCCAGCCAGATTGGGGCCGGGCTGGTGGGCGTTATGTACATTCTTGATGAGCCCAGCATTGGGTTACACCAGCGGGACAACGAACGCTTGCTGAGCACACTGACCCGTTTGCGGGATTTGGGTAATACCGTCATTGTGGTAGAGCACGATGAGGATGCTATCCGCCAGGCAGACTATGTCATCGACATTGGTCCTGGTGCGGGAGTGCATGGTGGGAACATTGTTGCCCAGGGCACGCCTGCACAGGTGATTGATACGGAAGCGTCTTTAACCGGTCAGTATTTATCGGGTGTTAAAAAGATAGCGATCCCCAGTCAACGTACACCTGTGGATAAGAAGAAGCAGCTTCAAATCTCAGGGTGCTCTGGTAATAACCTGAAGAATGTGACGTTGGAAATCCCTATTGGATTAATGACATGTATCACCGGCGTGTCAGGCTCGGGAAAATCGACGTTGATCAACAGTACGCTGTACCCTGTAGCAGCCCATGTCTTGAATAAGGCGACCACATTAACAGCGGCACCGTATAAAAAAATAACCGGCTTACATCATCTCGATAAATGCATTGATATTGATCAAAGCCCTATCGGGCGAACACCTCGGTCAAACCCTGCCACTTATACGGGGATTTTTACGGCAATACGTGACCTTTTTGCCGGCACTCAGGAGTCTCGTTCTCGCGGCTACAAGCCTGGGCGGTTCAGTTTCAATGTCAAAGGTGGCCGTTGTGAAGCGTGTCAGGGGGACGGTGTCATCAAGGTTGAGATGCACTTTCTGCCCGATATTTATGTGCCTTGTGATGTGTGTACAGGCAAGCGCTATAACCGTGAAACGCTGGATGTGAAATACAAGGGTAAAAGTATTCATGAAGTGCTGGCTATGACTGTTGAGGAGGCGCTGGAATTCTTTGATGCCATTCCTGCGGTCAAACGTAAACTGCAAACCCTGATGGATGTTGGTTTGTCGTATATCAACCTCGGGCAAAATGCGACGACCTTATCAGGCGGTGAAGCCCAGCGGGTTAAACTGGCGAAAGAGCTGTCTAAACGCGATACAGGAAAAACCTTATACATTTTAGATGAGCCGACAACCGGGTTGCATTTTCACGATATACAGCAGTTACTCACTGTTTTACATCGCCTGCGAAATCACGGGAATACCGTGGTAGTGATCGAACATAATCTGGATGTCATTAAAACGGCCGATTGGGTAGTTGATCTGGGGCCAGAAGGTGGTGATGGTGGCGGTGACATTATCGCAGCAGGCACACCTGAGCAAGTGGCCGACGTTCCGGTATCTCATACGGGCCGGTTTCTAAAGACAGCCTTAGGATAAATTTTTTAGTTCGTTTAGTAAGGTTCTGATTTACCTTACTAAACTCCCATTTATGACAGCAAAGTATTCTTAATAATACACAGCAGGTTTAGTGCATATCTATTATTTTTCTCCGAGGCGAAACAGCTAAATGGTTTTGCCATCTTCTTACTGGAGAAAACCAATGAACAAACTTATTAACCGTTCAGTTGCTTTTTCTGTGTTTGTAATGTGTTTATGGCAGGCAGGAATGGTTCATGCTGGTCCAGATGATTTATTTGAACAAGTAAGAGTCTTTGCAGAAGAAAGAGATAAAAATAAAACCTAAATCCTGCAAATAATATCGAAATAAAAGTTGCAATCACCCGTGAATAAAGAGATTAAATGATGTTTTCGTTTCATAAAGCATCACTTTTTCAATGAGCAAAAAAAACAAGTCAAAAGCACGTTTGAAGCAGCGGAAGGTACATTTCACTCAAGCTAAAAAGCCGCTTACCAGTCAGGCTGGACTTATCCCTGTGTTTCGCTTCCTGAACCGGATGGGGCTGGCCGACCTACTGGACAAACGGATTAATATTCAACGAGGCTCTAATGCCACTTTCCAACTGTCAGATGTCATTCTGATGGTAACCACCGGCATTCTGGCAGGTGCCAAAAGTCTGATGAAAGTGTGCACGGTCTGGCAGGATAGCGTTCTCCGAGAATGCACCCGTTTTCAACGCATTCCTTGTGACAGTCAATTTGGACGCATTTTAAAGCTGTTCCACTTTGCCAGCGTCGTTGAACTGGAAACCGCTGTCCACGAAATGAGGGAGAGTGTTTGGAAACAGGCACTGCGCTCAGGAACATCTACCGTTTATGCTTTTAAACAGGTCACCATTGACCTCGATTCTACGGTAAAAACCTGTTTTGGTTTTCAGGAAGGCGCAAAGAAAGGGTTTAACGAGAAAAAAAGAGGGGCGCTGTCGTACCACCCGCAGCTGGCCTTTTGCGCGGAAACCAAAGAAGTGCTGCAGGGTTGGTTACGAAGTGGTGATGCCTACACTGCTAATGGCTCCATAGAGTTTATGAAACAGTTGCTGGTTACTCTGCCTTCCCACATGAAGATTTTTTTCAGGGCTGATAGTGGCTACTTTGGTGGACCATTACTGACCTATCTGGAGGATTTAGGACATCGTTATCTGGTTAAGGTCAAACTGAAGAATCTACACAAACTGTTAATCCCGCAAGACTGGCAACCTGTCGTGCATCAGCCAGGGTGGGAGTGGTGCGAGTTTCAACACTGCTGTGGTGACTGGGACCGGGCTCGTTGCTTCGTGGCTGTCCGGCAAAGAAAGATCGGGAAGCCAGAAAACACCCAGTGCGAATTGTTAGACCCGAAGCCAGAGTACGACTACTTCTGCTACGTGACTACTGAGTCGTTGAGTCCATGGGAGATCCATAAAGCGTATGGCAAGCGGGCTACCTGCGAAACCTGGATCGAAGAGTGCAAAAACCAGATGGCTCTCGGGCAGATCAAAACCGATCATTTCATGGCAAACAGTGCGCTTATGCAATGTGCAATACTGGCCTACAATACAACACGTTGGATGGCACTGATGAGTGGGAATCGTCAGTTGATGAAGTGGGAGCCGGAAAGCATTCGCTGCTATATGATACGGGTTGCCGGAAAACTGTTGACAGGTAACAGGCAGTTGACCGTTGCCAGTAACAAAGAGCATCTCTACCAAACGGAGTGGGATGCTTGGCTAGCAGTAGGTGACTGTTTGTAAATAGCGAACAATGGATGATTAGAAAAACATTCTGCTAATGCGGAAGGAGTTATCGCGCCCTGATATCAGGAATAGCAGTAAGATGAACCAAACACGACGGCTCATGTGATTAAAATCCACTGAAAAGGTAAATATTTGCTCGATAGTAGCATAATCAGAATCAGGAGGGCTTGATCAGTTGCTGCGATTGACCTGTTCGGGTTTGGATTGCAGGATTTAGGGCATGGTTCAAAAACAGCTGTTTTTAGTGAACACCAAACAAACATAACCCTACCAGAGACTGGTATAGAAATGACTCAACAAGAGAGTTAGTTTATGCAGCTTTTCTGAAGCGCTGGAACCCCAGTATTTCCAGCCAATTGGGATGAGGATTGCCGGTCATCACCTCGGCTGGTGTTTTTCCTTGCATGTAAGCATGCTTACTCCGGAGAAACACGTGATGATTCAGATAGAACCGGATTAGATTGAGGCTCTCAGAGGTAATTTGTTTACGGGAGTCCAGATAGGGCCTGAGTCTGCTGTTGAAATTCTCTACCATTGAGCTGCACCGAGGGGTTTCGGCGATTACCTTCAGCACCTCATCTTCGATGGGCTCGAAGATCGGCCCCATCCGTGATGCCAATACGTCGGCTTTTTTGTGGTAGCTCGGTGCTTGTATATCGTATCGGGTCACATAGCATATATCCCAGACGTCTTGCGCAGCAATAGCGTAGCGGGCTGCAATCTGTTGGAACTCTCTATTCAACACATGACTGGCGGCCAATAGGTTGTCCTTTTGGTGAGTCAGGGATATCACAAAGGCCATGATACGTGGAGAGGTGTCAGCCACTGCAGACAGCTCCTCCAGTACGAAATCAAAGAGCTTTTCTCTATCAACAGGGTTGTGCCCTGGCAGCTGTAAAATATCATGCTGGAGCCAGGCATTCAGTGTGGAAACATGACGATAGATAGCCTCTGCCTGTGTCGTATTTCTATTGACCAGGGCGAGCTTCGTTGAAAGAGTGTGCCCCTTACTTTTTTTCTTTGCTCGTTCCATTTTTTCAAGCAGCTTAATATGGGCCGTTATTGCTGATTCTCTTTTGTTTTTTAGGTACCTGACCAGTTCCTTCCCTGCTTTGATCAGGTGGAAGTGGTCAAAACGATGCTCAGTGTCTGGCAGTATCTCTTTGAATGCATTGCTCATCCCGAGCGCTTGATCGCTGATATTAACCTTGGGATGAAAGCCTTGCTCTGTAAGCTCCAGGAGGTGAATAGCCCAGGTTTCTGCGTCACGGCTATCTTCTCGTGTAAGGCTCGCACAGTAACGGCTTTCGATATCAACGACTGCTAAATGAGGCTTATTACGGTGATATATTTCATCAGAGGCGCTCTGTCTGATTGAGCCAAGATCGTAGGAGGCGTTAATCTCAGACGCTTTATGACAAGCATGGTTGTGGATGTTGAAAATGGTTCCGATACACATATCCGTGTCAAACAGGTCATGTAGGAACATCTGCGCACTGCGATAACTTCCCTTGCAGATCAATAAGATTCCCAGTACCACCTGGTGAAGGAAGGCTTTGGTGACCGGTAGATGGAATAGAGTCTGATCATCTGGATCTTGATCCATGAAGGCTTCATTGACTGCCGATTGAGTGAGTTGTTTTTGCGTGTAGACAGTGTTTCTGCACACCTGATGCAGCCTGGCAATATGAGATATGTTATTTTCGGAAATAGCCTGTAGGCCAATAGATTTCTTGCATTCAGGGGATAAACGTCTTTGCATGTACAGGCTCTAAAGTTGATCAAAATAACAGGATAGGCTGAGTAACCTGGCATTATAATCAACCTGCTGAAAATGTGCTGTACTGATGGCCTCCATAGACATGAAAGTGTTCACTTGATTTGAACCATGCCAAAATTGAAGCCGGGAGATGCGCTTTTTTTTCACCCCTGCCTTGTTCATTACAGTAGGAAAAATGATTCAAACAAAGCAAGGCGTGCATTTATCAACGGGTATGCTTACCCCGGAGCTAATCATGCCTCCTATCCGGGGAATGGTAGTGCAGAGACTATTATTTTAAAATGATCCTCCTGATAGCACTCTTTCTATTGACTGATTAGAATAGCGCTATTTATCACATAAGGGTTTGATTATGGCAATTAACTGGTTTCCTGGGCATATGCATAAAGCTCGAAAGGAGATCAAAGAGGTGGTGCCCGCTGTCGATTTAATTATCGAGGTGCTGGATGCTCGGATTCCTTTCAGTAGTGGAAACCCCCTGGTGCCATCCCTGCGTGGTAACACACCTTATATTAAGGTACTAAACAAGAGCGATCTGGCCGACCCCGCAGTCACTGCGCTGTGGATAAAAGAGATGGAAAAAGAGCAGGGAGTCAAAGCCGTTGCATTAACGCAGAGCCAGCCTGATAAAGTGCGCAAGATTTTAGCATTAGCCCAACGCATGGTAGCACGTCGTACGGATATTAAAGCCATGCGAGCGATGATTCTAGGGATTCCGAATGTGGGGAAGTCGACCATGATCAACACTCTGGCAGAACGGATTATTGCCAAAACAGGGAATGTGCCTGCGGTGACGAAACAGCAGCAGCGCATAAAGCTGCCTAACGGTATGATCCTTCTAGACACTCCGGGATTTCTCTGGCCTAAGCTGGAGCCTGAAGTGTGTGGTTACCGTTTAGCGGTGACAGGTGCTATTAAAGATGCCGTGATTGAGCTTGAAGATATTGCGTTTTTTGCAGCAGAGTACCTTCTGAAAACTTACCCGAATGCGTTAATCCAACGATTTCATCTTAAAGAACGGCCAGCCAGTGATATCGAATTGATGGATGCCATCGCTGCTCGCAGGCATTGCATGCGCCGTAGTGGTATTGCCGATCTACATAAGGTGTCGGAAATTCTATTGAGTGAATTCCGCAGCGGTCAGTTGGGCAGAATAAGCCTGGAAACACCAGCAATGATAGAGCAGGAAAGACCTGCGCCAAAGGAAGAGTCATCGCTTTAAATGTACAGGGCTATTGAGCAAGCTTAATAGCCCTGTACAACCTTGGGGTTAAGGCTTTAAACCACTCATATACTCAATGGCACCCTGAATCTCTTCATCAGAGCAATCCATACAGGTTCCTTTTGGTGGGCGTTGTTGAATAAATCACCGGATAGCCCTGATTGACGATAAGTGGCTAAGGTTCGTATCCTAATGTCCTTTTTTTGCAGACATCATCTCGCTATGCCTTACAAACACAACGAAGCTCGTCGCCATAAGATCAAAAAATCGACTTATAAAGTGACGAATTGGTCTGATTATAATAACGCACTGCGAAAAAGAGGTGATATTACCGTCTGGTTTACGGATGAAGCTATCACTATCTGGACGCCAGCGCCCATCCAAAAACGAGGTGCGCCGACACAATACTCGGATCTGGCGATTGAGACCTGCCTTATGCTCAGGCAGGTTTTTAGCTTACCGCTACGGCAGACTGAAGGTTTTGCTAGATCTCTGGTTAAGCTCATGGGGTTACAGCTTAAAGTCCCTGATTACAGCACTCTCAGTAAGCGAAGCATCAATTTATCATTGCAAAAGCTCATCGATACCTGTGAGCCTGGTTCTCACTTTCTGGTAGATAGCAGGCGTTGTTGAATAAATCACCGGATAGCCCTGATTGACGATAAGTGGCTAAGGTTCGTATCCTAATGTCCTTTTTTTGCAGACATCATCTCGCTATGCCTTACAAACACAACGAAGCTCGTCGCCATAAGATCAAAAAATCGACTTATAAAGTGACGAATTGGTCTGATTATAATAACGCACTGCGAAAAAGAGGTGATATTACCGTCTGGTTTACGGATGAAGCTATCACTATCTGGACGCCAGCGCCCATCCAAAAACGAGGTGCGCCGACACAATACTCGGATCTGGCGATTGAGACCTGCCTTATGCTCAGGCAGGTTTTTAGCTTACCGCTACGGCAGACTGAAGGTTTTGCTAGATCTCTGGTTAAGCTCATGGGGTTACAGCTTAAAGTCCCTGATTACAGCACTCTCAGTAAGCGAAGCATCAATTTATCATTGCAAAAGCTCATCGATACCTGTGAGCCTGGTTCTCACTTTCTGGTAGATAGCACAGGATTGAAGGTTTATGGCAAGGATGAATGGAATCAGGAAAAACACGGTACGAAGCCTAAACGTACTTGGCGAAAACTGCATTTAGCCATCGATAAAAATCATCATGTCGTTGCAAGTGACCTTACCGGAAAAGAGATAGGTGATACTTCAGTTTTGCCTAATCTGCTGGATCAAGTTGATGGATTTGAGGTTTTCATGGCCGATGGAGCCTATGATAGCGACAAGGTTTATCAGCAAATTAAACAGAAGCAAGCTGCTGCTAAAATCGTGATTCCACCACCTAAAAATGCTGTGCCTGACAGTAGTCAGCACAATACACGAAACGAGGCAGTAGCCCTCATAAAAGAGCGAGGTCGCATGGCGTGGCAAGGGCTAACCGGATACGGCCTGAGAGCCTTGGTTGAATTGGCTATGCTTCGCTATAAAACCATTATCGGCTCAAAGATGAAAGCACGTGAACTACCTCAGCAAAAAACGGAGGCAGAGGTTTCCGTTCGCGTGTTGAACAGGATGACCGGTTTAGGGATGCCGATATCAGTTAAAGCTAGCTGAAAAAGGCCTGGATACAGGCTCGATCAGGCTGAGCTTTATTTATGCAACAACGCCAGTTTGAGCGCAAAAGGCCAATTGCGGGTGGTACGAAAGAGCCCCTCTTTTTTTCTCATTAAAGCCTGTCTTGGCGCCTTCCTGAAAACCGAAACAGGTTTTTACCGTAGAGTCCAGGTCAATGGTGATCTGTTTACGTGCATAAATGGTAGATGTTCCTAAGCGCAACGCCTGTTTCCAAACCCTGCCCCTCATTTCGTGGACAGCGGTTTCCAGTTCAACGACGCTGGCAAAACTAAACAGCTTTAAAATGCGTCCAAATTGACTGTCACAAGGGATTCGTTGAAATTGGGTACATTCTCGAAGAGGGTTGTGTTGCATCTACGGGAGACAGTTGAGCGGAGCTATTCTCTGGACATAGTTAGACTGCCAGGGAGTAGAAATACTCCCAGTCATTCGCTGCTTCCGTTTTCTTATATTGGCCTTTCCTGATCATATGGCATAGCTCTATACCCTTCAGCGTATTTTTGGCTGTTTTGAAGCTGTGAAAGCCCATCATTGGTTTTGTCAGGCGCTTAATACCCCTGTGATCTTGCTCTACCAGGTTATTCAGGTACTTGCTCTGTCGAATCTCTATCTGCTTTTTCTTCTCTTCTTTCAGGGCGGTATTGATATCCTTCAGCGCAAAGGTATTGGAGCCGCTCTTATCGATGGAGACCTTCTCTGGCTGACCATTGAGACGAATGGCCTTTTTGAAAAAGCGGGTAGCCGCTTTCTTATCCCGGTACTTCGTCAGTAGAAAATCAACGGTATTGCCTTCAGTATCAACGGCTCGGTAGAGATAGACCCATTCCCCTTTGATCTTGATATAGGTTTCATCCATCCGCCACGACTTCCCGCAGGGATTGCGACGCTTACGATGTTCCGCTTCTAGTTGAGGCGCATACTTCTGCACCCAGCGATAAGGTGTCGTGTGATCAATCTCAACGCCACGCTCTTCCAATATTTCTTCCAGATCCCGGTAGCTCAGGCTGTAGCGTAAATACCAACGGATGGTTTGGAGAATGAGATGCTCAGGATAGTGGCGACCGGAAAAATCCATGGAATAAAGCTCAGCTGAACGGCAAAATTTGAATCAGAGAGTAGCACCTTCATCAGCTGGTGTCAGTTTGCAACACAACCGTTTTTTTTGCTCATGGGAAAAGTGATGCTTTATTGAAACCAAAGCATCACTTAATCACTTTATTCATAGGATATTGCAACAGTTATTTCGAGATCCTTTGCAGGATATAGGTGCTAATAGAAAATCATCCACAAAAAAACCGGACTAAAAAGTCCGGTTTTTTTCAAAGCTAAAAAGCGAAACTTACTCCGCTTCTACAGCCTCTAAACCTTCAGGGCGATCCAGCAGCTCTACGTATGCCATAGGTGCTTTGTCACCGTGACGGGATCCACATTTCAGAATGCGGATGTAACCACCTGGACGCTCTTTAAAGCGAGGACCCAGATCAGTGAACAATTTGCCCACTGTAGCTTTGTTACGAAGACGATCGAAAGCCAACCGACGGTTAGCAACACTGTCTTCTTTAGCCAGGGTGATCAGAGGCTCAGCTACACGACGAAGCTCTTTCGCTTTCGGCAATGTAGTTTTGATCACTTCGTGCTCAACCAGGGACGCAGTCATGTTCTTGAACATCGCTTTGCGATGTGAACTGTTCCGGTTAAGCTTGCGGCCACTCTTGCGATGACGCATGGCACAAACTTCCTATATTCGACCCGAACCCCAGCCTCTCAAATGAGAGCGAGGTTCAAGCAATTTAAGCAGAAATCTTGTCGTCGTTCTTCAGACTGGCCGGAGGCCAGTTGTCCAAACGCATACCCAGACTCAAACCACGGGAGGCAAGCACGTCTTTGATCTCAGTCAGAGACTTCTTACCCAGGTTTGGTGTCTTCAACAGCTCAACTTCCGTGCGCTGGATCAGGTCACCGATGTAGTAGATGTTTTCTGCCTTCAGGCAGTTAGCACTACGTACAGTCAGTTCCAGGTCGTCCACCGGACGCAGAAGGATAGGATCGACTTCGTCTTCTTCCTTCACCGGCTCAGGCTCAACCTCACCTTCCAGATCCACAAACACTGCCAGCTGCTGCTGAAGGATTGTGGCCGCACGACGGATAGCTTCGTCAGGATCCAGAGTACCGTTGGTCTCCAGATCAATCACCAGCTTATCCAAGTCAGTCCGCTGTTCTACTCGAGCACTCTCGACGACGTAGGAGACGCGGTATACAGGGCTATAGGTGGCATCCAGTTGAAGACGGCCAATAGCGCGCGTTTCTTCTTCATCCTGGCGACGGCTGCTGTCGGCAGATTCGTAACCGCGGCCACGAGCTATCTTCAGCTTCATGTTCAACTCACCTTTATCATTCAGATGAGCAATCACATGATCAGGATTAACAATCTCAATATCGTGATCCAGCTGTATATCTGCAGCTGTTACAACACCAGGCCCTTTCTTGGAAAGAGTCAATGTTGTCTGGTCACGAGACGTCATAGAGATAGCCAGACCTTTCAGGTTCAGAAGAATGTCGATGACATCTTCCTGCACGCCCTCAATGGCACTGTATTCGTGCTGCACACCGTCGATCTCAACTTCCACCACGGCACAACCGGCCATGGAGGAGAGCAGGATACGACGCAGGGCGTTACCCAAAGTGTGTCCGAAACCACGTTCCAGTGGCTCCAGGGTCACCTTAGCTCGTGTCAGACTGATTTCCTCAACATCAATATGTCGAGGCGTCAAAAATTCAGTTACCGAATTCTGCATGGATGTTACACCCCACCTAACTGTTTCCCTTACTTGGAGTACAGCTCGACGATCAAGTTTTCATTGATGTCTGCTGCCAGGTCACTCCGCTCGGGCAGCACCTTGAAGACACCTTCCTTTTTAGGAGCGTCTACTTCAACCCATGTGGAAAATCCACGCTGAGCTGCAATTTCAAGGGCTGCATTGATGCGCAGCTGGTTTTTCGCCTTCTCACGAATGGCCACTACGTCACCAGGGGCAACCTGATAAGACGGGATGTTTACAGCCTTACCATTCACCAGGACAGCCTTGTGGCCGACCAGCTGACGTGCTTCAGCACGGGTAGAACCAAACCCCATGCGGTATACAACGTTGTCAAGACGAGACTCAAGCAGTTGCAGCAGGTTAGAACCTGTTGCCCCTTTCTTGTTGTCCGCTTTCTTGTAGTAGTTACGGAACTGCTTCTCCAGTACGCCGTAGATACGACGAACTTTCTGCTTTTCACGAAGCTGCACACCGTAGTCGGACAAACGACCACGACGCTGGCCATGCTGACCAGGAGGTGTTTCCGCTTTACACTTGGACTCGAGTGGACGCACACCGCTCTTTAAAAAGAGATCTGTGCCTTCACGACGAGACAGTTTACACTTAGGACCAATATATCTAGCCATTTACTACCGTCTCCTGCTTATACACGACGCTTCTTGGGCGGACGACAACCGTTGTGGGGGATCGGCGTAACATCATTGATGTTAGTGATCTTGTAACCACAAGCATTAAGAGCGCGTACAGCGGATTCACGGCCTGGGCCTGGTCCTTTAACGCAAACATCTAAATTCTTCAGACCATACTCAGCGGCTGCACGGCCGGCACGTTCTGCTGCAACCTGGGCAGCAAAAGGCGTGCTCTTACGAGAACCACGGAAACCGGAACCACCGGCCGTAGCCCAAGAAAGTGCATTACCCTGGCGGTCGGTAATTGTCACGATAGTATTGTTAAAAGAAGCGTGGATGTGCGCAACGCCATCCACAACCGTCTTTTTCACCTTCTTACGTGTACGAGTACCTGGCTTTGCCATATCAGAACAAATCCTGTATCAAAAAGAACAACTCAATCTACCAAGATACACGAATGCACCCAATAGAACAGTTTGTTCTTACTTACGAATCGGCTTGCGAGGACCCTTACGAGTACGCGCATTTGTTTTTGAGCGCTGTCCACGGACTGGCAGACTGCGACGGTGGCGAATACCACGGTAGCAACCCAGATCCATGAGGCGCTTAATGTTCATGCTGATCTCACGACGCAGATCACCTTCAGTGTCAAGTTTTGCAACTTCACCACGCAGGCTTTCTAACTGCTCTTCGGACAGATCAGACACTTTGGCCGCTGGGTTAACAGTAGTAGCAGCACACAGCTGCTGAGCAGTTGTCTTACCAACACCAAAAATGTAGGTCAACGAGATAACGGCATGTTTGTTATCCGGGATGTTGACGCCAGCAATACGGGCCATTCAATCGTCTCCGTTTATACATTTACCGTGCAAGCAGCTTTACCCAAGGGTAAAAAGAGCCAATACACGGCACCATATTAAAGCCAGAGCCTAGACCCTTACTTTATCATGGCTGTTTTTTCACCTATGCCATCCCATATCTGGCAAATAATTTGCCAATCATGAGCACATTCGGCACTTAACAGGTCGAAAGGCGGAAATTCTAATCCCCTATTCGATAAAACACAACCGCTCATGATACTCATGAGCGGTTGTGTTTGCCTAAACCCAGACAGTGCAAAGCGAATTTTTATGGGGTAACCCGTAAGATCACCCGAAAAAACTAGCCTTGACGCTGTTTGTGACGAGGCTCTACGCAAATCACACGAACAGTGCCTTTACGCTTGATAATCTTGCAATTACGGCAGATTTTCTTAACCGATGCACGTACTTTCATTATTCACTCCACAATCGTTGCAGAACTGGCACTGACCTAGCGGATCAAACCACCGGGACCTGAACCATAGCCCTTAAGATTGGATTTCTTCAGCAGCGACTCGTACTGATTGGACATCAGATGCGACTGAACCTGGGCCATGGTGTCCATCACCACAACCACGACAATCAATAAGCTGGTACCACCAAGATAGAACGGCACGTTAGCCGACACTACCAGAAACTGAGGCAACAAACATACTGCTGTCATGTAGATAGCACCGAACATAGTCAGTCGAGTCAGGACACCATCAATATACCGGGCAGATTGCTCGCCTGGACGTATGCCAGGGATAAACGCACCGGATTTCTTCAAATTGTCTGCAACGTCTTTCGGGTTGAAAACCAGAGCAGTATAGAAGAAACAGAAAAAGATGATACCTGCTGAGAACAGAATAATGTTCAGCGGCTGACCCGGACCCATCGCCATAGCGACATTCTGCAGCCATTCCATACCCTCACCCTGCCCAAACCATTGGGCAATCGAGGCGGGGAACAGCAGGAGACTGGAGGCAAAGATCGCAGGGATAACACCCGCCATATTGACCTTCAGTGGTAAATGACTGCTCTGAGCAGCAAATACCTTACGTCCCTGCTGACGCTTTGCGTAGTTCACCGTAATACGGCGCTGACCACGTTCGATAAAGACTACAAATGCGATAATGGCAATGGCCAGCAAGGCTACAGCCAATAATGCCAGAATGTTAATATCACCCTGACGGGCGGACTCGAAAGACCGCACCACCGCACTTGGAAGACCGGCGACAATACCTGCAAAGATAAGAATCGAGATTCCGTTACCAATACCGCGCTCTGTTACCTGCTCACCCAGCCACATCATAAAGACGGCACCGGTGACAAACGTTACAACAGCTACCACATAAAAGCTGATATCTGTTACAAACGCCACGCCCTGGTTGGCAAGACCCACGGTCATGCCAAGCCCCTGAACAAAGGCAAGAGCAACTGTCAGGTAGCGGGTATACTGGCTGATTTTACGGCGCCCGGACTCTCCTTCCTTTTTGAGCTGCTCCAGCTGTGGACTGACCACCGTCATTAACTGAATGATGATGGACGCCGAAATGTAAGGCATGATCCCTAAAGCAAGTACCGACATACGTTCCAGCGCACCGCCGGAAAACATGTTGAACAGCCCAAGGATAGTTCCTTCATTTTGCTGAAACATCCGGGCCAGCGCATCAGGGTTGATGCCTGGCACAGGTATATGTGCACCGATCCTGTAAACCAGAATCGCCAGAAACACAAATCTGACACGAGACCACAGCTCGCTCAGTCCGCTTTGTTTCCCAACAGGTAGTGTCTTAGCCATTTAGTCCTCGATCTTACCACCGGCAGCCTCGATTGCAGCTCGGGCACCTTTGGTGACAGCCAGACCTTTAATGGTCACGGCCTTTGTCAATTCGCCGGACAGTACCACTTTAGCACGCAGGATACTACCATTGACCAGATCTGCTGTTTTCAGAGCAGAAAGATCAATAATATCAGCGTTTACCTTGGCCAGCTCGTGCAGACGAATCTCTGCAGACTGACTGGCTTTACGTGACGTAAAACCGTACTTAGGCAAACGGCGCTGCAGTGGTTGCTGACCGCCCTCGAAACCTGGCTTCACGCTGCCGCCGGAACGAGACTTCTGTCCCTTGTGACCGCGACCACCAGTCTTACCCAGACCGGAGCCGATACCACGACCAACGCGCTTGCGCTCTTTACGGCTGCCTTCAGCCGGACTCAGAGTATTCAGACGCATGTTATTCTCCTTCGACCCGCACTAGGTAAGATACCTTATTGATCATACCACGTACTGATGGAGTGTCTTCCACTTCAACAACATGCCGAATGCGGCGCAGACCCAGACCACGGACGCAAGCCTGATGGCTTTTAAGGCGACCGCTAGTGCTCTTCACGAGCTTCACTTTGATCATCTTCTCAGCCATGACTTACCCCAGGATACCTTCTACTGACTTGCCGCGCTTAGCAGCAACGCCTTCAGGAGAACGCATGTCACGCAAACCATTGAAAGTAGCACGCACCACGTTTACCGGATTGGTAGAACCGTAGCACTTAGCCAGTACGTTATGCACACCTGCTACTTCAAGCACAGCTCGCATGGCGCCACCGGCGATAACACCAGTACCCGCAGAAGCAGGCTGCATGTAAATCTTGGAAGCACCGTGACGGGCTTTCACAGGGTACTGCAACGTATCGCCATTCAAATCAACATTGATCATGTTGCGACGGGCAGCTTCCATAGCTTTCTGGATGGCAACCGGCACTTCACGCGCCTTACCACGACCAAAACCTACTTTACCTTTACCATCACCAACCACGGTCAGGGCTGTGAAGCCAAAGATCCGGCCACCTTTGACCACTTTGGCCACACGGTTAACCTGAACCAGCTTCTCGATCATGCCTTCATCGTTGCTGTTACTTTTACGCTCATCTCTTGCCATGACGCCTACCCTCAGAATTCCAGACCGGCTTCACGGGCTGCGTCGGCGAGCGCCTTAACACGACCGTGATACTTGTAACCAGAGCGGTCAAATGCCACTTTGGCAACACCCGCAGCCTTAGCGCGCTCAGCAATCAGAGCACCGACTTGTACAGCCGCGTCTACATTACCGGTAGCATCGCCACGCAGTTCTTTCTCAACAGTGGAGGCAGATGCCAACACTTTATCGCCCTCAGGAGCGATAACCTGCGCGTAAATATGACGAGGTGTACGGTGAATGCTCAAACGAACAGCACCCAGTTCACGCATCTTCATCCGTGCACGACGAGCACGGCGCAGGCGAGCAGATTTTTTATCGATCATAATCTCACCCTACCTTACTTTTTCTTGGCTTCTTTGCGACGAACTTGCTCATTCGCATAGCGAACACCCTTGCCCTTATAAGGCTCTGGGCGACGGAATTCGCGGATTTCCGCGGCAACCTGGCCTACCAGTTGTTTATCGACACCCTTAATAATGATCTCGGTCTGGCTTGGCGTTTCCGCAGTCACACCTTCTGGCAACGCATAGTTAACCGGGTGAGAAAAACCAAGTGTCAGGTTAAGGGTCTTACCTTTTGCCTGCGCACGGTAACCAACACCAACCAGCTGCAGTTGCTTTTCGAAACCCTTGGTTACACCTTGCACCATATTGTTGATCAGCGCACGGGTAGTACCAGCCAGAGCACGAGAGTGCTTGGCACCGTCACGTGGCGCAAACGTCAGGATGTTTTCTTCCTGGCTTACTTCAACGTTCTGGTGAACACTCAGCTCCAGCTGACCTTTACCGCCTTTAACAGCAATATTTTGGCCGTTCAGCTTAATCTCTACATCAGCAGGGATACTGACAGGGCTTTTAGCTACTCGAGACATATTAACCCCTCCCTTAGAATACGGTGCACAGAATTTCGCCACCAACACCGGCTGCACGAGCAGCACGATCGGTCATTACACCTTTGTTGGTAGAAACGATAGCGATACCCAAACCGCCTTGTACTTTTGGCAGCGCTTCCTTACCTGTGTAGTTACGCAGGCCAGGACGGCTTTCACGCTTCAGACTTTCAATAACCGGCTTGCCTTCAAAATACTTAAGGTCAATAACCAGTGATGCCTTCAGCTCGCCCTCAACGTGAAAGTCTGCAACGTAACCTTCGTCCTTCAGGACTTTAGCTACTGCAACTTTAACCTTGGATGAAGGCATATTGACAGACGCATGTTCTGCCATTTGGGCATTACGGATACGAGTCAGCATATCTGCTAACGGGTCCTGCATACTCATTCTTTAATCTCCCGAAGATGAATAGCGTGATTACCAGCTGGCTTTAACCAGACCAGGAACATCACCACGCATGGCGGCTTCACGCAGCTTGATACGGCTCAGGCCGAACTTGCGGAAGTAGCCGTGAGGACGTCCAGTGATACGACAGCGGTTACGCTGACGAGATTTACTGGCGTCACGCGGTTGCTTTTGCAAAGCAACCTGAGCTTCCCAACGCTCATCTTCAGTGCTGTTGGGATTATTAATAACAGCTTTCAGCTGGGCACGCTTCTCAGCGAATTTCGCAACGGTTTGCTGACGCTTCAACTCCCGCTGCTTCATGGATACTTTTGCCATAAGAGCTCGTACCTATTCTCAGTTACGGAAAGGGAAGTTGAAGGCTTTCAACAGTGCGCGGCCTTCATCGTCATTCTTTGCAGTAGTCGTCAGAGTAATATCCAGACCACGCAGAGTGTCGATTTTATCGTAATCAATGTCCGGGAAAATGATCTGCTCTTTCACGCCCATGCTGTAGTTACCACGGCCGTCAAAAGATTTCGGGCTCAGACCACGGAAGTCACGAACACGAGGCAGAGCAATATCAACCAGACGCTCCAGGAATTCATACATACGATCCTGACGCAGAGTTACTTTTACACCAATCGGCCAGTCTTCACGTACTTTGAAGCCTGCAACAGATTTACGTGCTTTGGTAACAACCGCTTTCTGACCGGCAATTTTTTCCATGTCAGTCACGGCATTTTCGATGACTTTCTTGTCACCGATCGCTTCACCTACACCCATGTTCAGAGTGATCTTGGTGATACGAGGAACTTCGTGAACATTCGCTACACCCAGCTCTTCTTTGAGCTTAGGTACAATCGCTTCACGGTATGTTTTTTTCAATGTTGCCATCATTCGCCCCTTACGCGTCAACCGGCTTGCCGGTGGATTTGAAGACGCGCTGCTTTTTGCCTTCTTCAGAGAAAGCAAAGCCTACACGGTCAGCCTTGTTGGTTTCCGGGTTCAGGATCGCGATATTGGAAGCCTGAATAGGCGCTTCCTTCTCAAGGATACCACCTGGAGCACCCAGCATAGGGTTAGGCTTCTGGTGTTTCTTCATCATATTGATGCCGGAAACAACCAGACGTCCATCAATACCCACGGTAACAACTTTACCGCGCTTACCTTTGTCCTTGCCTGCGATTACGATGACTTCGTCATCACGACGGATCTTTTTCATTACCTGCCTCCGTTACAGCACTTCAGGCGCTAGTGAAATGATCTTCATAAACTGCTCACCGCGCAGTTCACGAGTCACTGGGCCAAAGATACGTGTACCGATGGGCTGATTACTGGCGTTCAGAAGAACAGCAGCATTGCCATCGAAACGAATCAGGGAACCGTCTGGACGACGCACACCCTTACGGGTACGTACAACAACAGCGTTCATCACCTGGCCTTTTTTGACCTTACCGCGTGGAATTGCTTCCTTCACAGTAATTTTGATGATGTCACCGATGCCGGCGTAACGGCGGTGGGAACCACCCAACACCTTAATACATTGAACTCGACGGGCGCCGCTGTTATCAGCGACTTCGAGTTGTGATTCTGTCTGGATCATTACTTATTTCTCCAAGCTCAAACTGCAGACGGGTACTTGCTAGCTTAAAATGTAAGCTGACCGATCAGATGACCGGCCAGTCTCAAACACCCTGCGTCTTTTCAGGGTGTGCCACTCAAGCCCTAAGCACCGTAGCCTTAGATTTGAGTAGCACGCTCATCAATAGAAACAAGCTCAAAAGTCTTGTTCTTTGACAGAGGACGAGTCTCTTTGATGGTTACAACGTCGCCCATACGGCATTCGTTGCTCTCATCATGAGCATGCAACTTGGTGGACCGCTTTACGATTTTACCGTACAGCGGATGAGTTACCCGGCGTTCGATGAGAACAGTGACGGTTTTATCCATCTTGTCGCTCACGACTTTGCCGGTGAGAGTGCGGACCTTCTTTTCTTCTGCCATCTCACTTACCTGCCTTATCGTTCAGCACCGTTTTAACACGGGCGATATCACGTTTGACCTGTTTGAGCAGATGGCTCTGATTCAGTTGGCCAGTCGCTTTCTGCATGCGGAAGTTAAACTGATCCCGCAGCAGAGAGAAAAGCTCTTCATTGAGCTCCTCTACATTTTTTGCACGCATTTCTGCAGCATTCATCACATTACGCTCCGCTTCACGAAGGCAGTTTCCAAAGGCAACTTAGCCGCTGCCAGAGCAAATGCCTCACGGGCCAGCTCTTCGGACACACCTTCCATCTCGTAGAGAACGCGGCCAGGCTGAATCTGGCACACCCAGTACTCTACATTACCCTTACCTTTACCCTGACGAACCTCAAGAGGCTTCTGAGTAATAGGCTTATCGGGAAAGACGCGTATCCAGATCTTGCCGCCACGTTTAATGTGACGAGTCATGGCACGACGAGCTGCTTCAATCTGACGAGCAGTTATACGTCCACGACCCATTGCTTTCAATGCGTATTCACCGAAGCTGACTTTGGAGCCTCGATTGGCCAGGCCACGATTGCGGCCCTTTTGCTGCTTACGAAATTTCGTACGCTTGGGCTGTAACATTACCGGACTCCTTACTTCTTAGCTGGGCGCTTATTGGCGCGCTTGGCTGGCTCTTTAGGCTGTTCAGCCTGTTGACCACCAATCACTTCGCCTTTGAAGATCCAGACTTTAACGCCCAGAATACCGTACGTCGTTAGCCCCTGGTAAGAAGCATAATCGATGTCCGCACGCAGTGTGTGCAAAGGCACACTACCTTCATGGTAACGTTCAGTACGCGCAATCTCGGCACCGCCAAGACGACCGCTGATCTGAACCTTGATACCTTTGGCGCCCAAACGCATGGCATTCTGAACCGCACGCTTCATAGCGCGACGGAACATCACACGACGCTCCAGCTGACCGGCAATGCTCTGAGCTACCAACATGGCATCCAGCTCAGGCTTGCGTACTTCTTCAATGTTGATGTGCACAGGCACGCCGACCATGTCGGTGATTTCCTTGCGCAGCTTTTCAACATCTTCGCCTTTTTTACCAATCACAATGCCTGGACGGGCAGTGTGAATAGTAACGCGTGCACTTTGAGCAGGACGCTGAATGTCGATGCGGCTTACAGACGCATTCTTCAACTTCTTCTCAATGAAGCTACGAACCGCCAGATCGGCATTCAGTTTGTCAGCGTATTCCTGACCATCTGCATACCATACTGAACGGTGGGATTTTACGATCCCAAGACGTATTCCGTTAGGATGTACTTTCTGACCCATCTGAGCGCTCCTTAGACCTCTGCAACCTTAACCGTGATGTGGCAAGACCGCTTCAGGATGCGATCAGCTCGGCCCTTGGCACGGGGACGAATACGCTTCATGGTCGTGGCTTCATCAACGAAGACAGTCGACACTTTCAGCTCATCAATATCCATGCCTTCATTGTGCTCAGCGTTTGCTACAGCAGACTCCAGCACTTTTTTCACCAGGACAGCAGCTTTCTTGTTGCTGAAGCCCAGGTAATCCAGAGCTTCACCTACCGCCTTACCGCGAACCTGATCAGCAACCAGACGCGCTTTCTGGGCAGAAATGCTAGCGCCTTTATGAATAGCAGCTACTTCTTTCATCTCTTACCTCAACGCTTCCTGGCTTTCTTGTCTGCAGCGTGACCACGGTAGGTACGCGTAGCAGCAAATTCGCCCAGCTTGTGACCTACCATGTCTTCAGTAACGAAAACAGGTACATGCTGACGACCATTGTGAACAGCAATTGTCAGACCTACCATGGTAGGAATGATCATAGAGCGACGCGACCAGGTTTTAATTGGACGCTTGTTGCCGCTGTCAGCCGCAATTTCGATTTTCTTCAACAGGTGAAGATCGATAAAAGGGCCTTTTTTCAAAGAACGTGGCACTATCGTATCCCCTCTTTCGGCTTACTTCGCGCTGCGACGACGTACGATCATTTTGTCCGTACGCTTGTTGGAGCGAGTCTTACGACCCTTGGTCGGAAGACCCCATGGCGACACAGGGTGACGACCACCGGAAGTACGACCTTCACCACCACCGTGTGGGTGATCTACCGGGTTCATGGCAACACCACGAACAGTCGGACGAACACCACGCCAGCGCTTGGCACCCGCCTTACCCAGAGAGCGCAAACTGTGCTCGCTGTTAGAGGCTTCACCCAAAGTGGCACGACAGTCAGCCAGAATTTTTCTCATTTCCCCGGAACGCAGACGCAAAGTTGCGTAAGCACCGTCACGGGCAACTAACTGTGCAGAAGAACCCGCGCTACGCATCATCTGCGCACCTTTACCCGGTTTCATTTCCACACAATGGATAACAGAGCCCAGAGGGATATTGCGCAAAGGCAATGTGTTACCCGCTTTGATCGGCGCGTCTACACCAGAGAACAACTGATCACCAGCTTTCACACCCTTAGGGGCAATGATGTAACGACGCTCACCGTCCATGTATTTCAACAGGGCGATGTGAGCAGTACGGTTTGGATCGTACTCAATCCGCTCAACGATAGCTGGAATGCCATCTTTGTTGCGACGGAAATCGACGAAACGGTAATGCTGCTTGTGACCACCACCACGATGACGGGTAGTAATACGACCAGCATTGTTACGTCCACCAGACTTGCTTTTCTTTTCCAGAAGAGGCGCGTAAGGACGACCCTTGTGCAGATCAGAATTAACAACTTTGACTACGAAGCGGCGACCGGGAGAGGTCGGCTTGCACTTAACTACGGCCATACCTTTACTCCTTATTCCGCGTCAGCAAAGTCAATTTCCTGACCCTGCTCCAGACTCACGTACGCTTTTTTCCAGTCTGAGCATTTGCCCATACCGTGACGAGTACGCTTGGTCTTGCCCTTAACTACAGCAGTCTGTACAGACTTCACACCAACTTCAAACAGCTGTTCAACAGCTTTTTTGATTTCCAGCTTGGTAGCGGTAGTCGCAACTTTAAAGACGTACTGTCCGTGCTCTTCAGCAACAACAGTGGCCTTTTCAGAAATATGTGGGCCAAGCAGAACCTGATAGATACGTTCCTGGTTCATCCCAGCATCTCCTCAAACTTCTTGATGGCAGCCGTGGTCATGATCACTTTCTCATGAGCAACCAGACTAACCGGGTCAACACCCTGCACATCACGAACGTCTACATGAGGAATGTTACGAGCAGCCAGATACAGATTTTGTTCTACTTCATCAGCAACAACCAGCGCATTGTCAACGCTCAGCGCTTTCAGCTTGGCAACCATTTCCTTGGTCTTAGGGGCTTCAACAGCGAACTGCTCAACCACCACCAAACGCTCCTGACGAACCAGCTCAGACAAAATTGAACGCAGAGCACCACGGTACATCTTTTTGTTCAATTTCTGGGCGTGATCCTGAGGCTTGGATGCGAACGTTTTACCGCCCCCGCGCCAGATTGGGCTACGAATGGTACCAGCACGCGCACGGCCAGTTCCCTTTTGACGCCACGGCTTACGACCACCACCGTTAACTTCGCTGCGGCTCTTCTGAGCACGTGTGCCCTGACGACCGCCAGCCATAAAGGCCACAACAGCCTGATGAATCAGCGATTCATTAAAGTCAGCACCGAAAGTCAGATCAGAGACCTGAACAGCGTCGGCACCTGTTACATTCAGTTCCATAGTCACTCCCCTCAGGCGCTAGCTTTTACTGCTGGCTTAACAACAACGTCAGCACCTGTAGCGCCAGGTACCGCACCTTTCACCAACAGCAGACCACGTTCAGCGTCAACGCGAACGAGTTCCAGGGACTGAACAGTTTTCTGCTCACTACCCATATGTCCAGCCATTTTCTTGCCTTTGAAGACACGACCAGGAGTCTGACACTGACCGATAGAACCAGGCGCACGGTGAGACAATGAGTTACCGTGAGTCGCATCCTGCATGGTGAAGTTCCAACGCTTAACTGCGCCCTGGAAACCTTTACCTTTGGAGCGTCCGATAACGTCTACCTTTTGACCCTGTTTGAACAGATCAACACCGATCAAATCGCCCAGCTTGTATTCAGCAGTAGCGTCAGTACGGAATTCCCAGAGCCCGCGACCCGCTTCAACGCCGGCTTTGGCAAAGTGACCCGCCTGGGGCTTGTTCACACGGCTGCTTTTCTTAGCACCAGCAGTCACCTGAATGGCGCTGTATCCATCGTTTTCCTCAGTTTTAACCTGAGCAACACGGTTAGGATCAACCTCAATCACTGTGACCGGTATAGAAACACCGTCTTCGGTAAAAATACGGGTCATACCGCATTTCTTTCCGACTAATCCAATAGTCATTTTAACCTCTCTCGTGTACGGGGCTATCACCCACTATGGCCGCTCATTTCAGAGCGTTACACAAACAGCCAGTTCACAGCAGCAGAATGATGCACTGCTTTCTGACCAAACACTGTTTGTAAAAAAGAGTCTTTATTACAAGCAATGAGTTGCGCACACTGAATAGCGCCCGTGGCCGTCATTAACCGAGACTAATTTGCACTTCGACACCAGCTGCCAGATCCAGCTTCATCAGTGCGTCTACGGTTTTTTCGGTGGGCTCGATAATATCGAGAAGACGCTTGTGCGTACGGATCTCATACTGATCTCGCGCGTCTTTATTGACGTGCGGAGAAATCAGAACCGTAAAGCGTTCTTTTCGTGTTGGCAGCGGGATTGGGCCACGCACCTGAGCACCAGTTCGCTTCGCAGTATCAACGATTTCCTGCGTGGACTGATCGATCAGGCGATGGTCAAAAGCCTTTAGGCGTATACGAATTTGCTGAGCGTGACTCATCTTGTTCTAACCATGTAATAAAGAACTTGATCCTGGCAAACAATGTCACCAAGACAAAAGACGCGCTATTCTACTAAGCACAAAAGGGACTGTCAACACAACCCCCTCCAAGCGGGAAGTCACGTGCAAAAACAAAACTTCCGGCCCAGCCCGCAAAAGCATCTCTTGAACCCAGCATCTATAATAGCTTAGCTGTGAAAACAAAGAGATAGGGAATTAAGGCTATTTTTCGGAGAGGTGTACGAATGGTTTTACAGGAGGCCTTCTTGACCTCCTTTTCTAAGAGAAATCATCACGGATGCAAGGTTATCCGCTCTTTATGCTCAGTCACATAATCATCAAACGCCTCGGTAGTGCTAAATTCGGCATGGTGCAAAAACAGCTGTTTTTAGTGAACACCAAACAAACATAACCCTACCAGAGACTGGTATAGAAATGACTCAACAAGAGAGTTAGTTTATGCAGCTTTTCTGAAGCGCTGGAACCCCAGTATTTCCAGCCAATTGGGATGAGGATTGCCGGTCATCACCTCGGCTGGTGTTTTTTCTTGCATGTAAGCATGCTTACTCCGGAGAAACACGTGATGATTCAGATAGAACCGGATTAGATTGAGGCTCTCAGAGGTAATTTGTTTACGGGAGTCCAGATAGGGCCGGAGTCTGCTGTTGAAATTCTCTACCATTGAGCTGCACCGAGGGGTTTCGGCGATTACCTTCAGCACCTCATCTTCGATGGGCTCGAAGATCGGCCCCATCCGTGATGCCAATACGTCGGCTTTTTTGTGGTAGCTCGGTGCTTGTATATCGTATCGGGTCACATAGCACCTAAATCCTGCAATCCAAACCCGAACAGGTCAATCGCAGCAACTGATCAAGCCCTCCTGATTCTGATTATGCTACTATAGAGCAAATATTTACCTTTTCAGTGGATTTTAATCACATGAGCCGTCGTGTTTGGTTCATCTTACTGCTATTCCTGATATCAGGGCGCGATAACTCCTTCCGCATTAGCAGAATGTTTTTCTAATCATCCATTGTTCGCTATTTACAAACAGTCACCTACTGCTAGCCAAGCATCCCACTCCGTTTGGTAGAGATGCTCTTTGTTACTGGCAACGGTCAACTGCCTGTTACCTGTCAACAGTTTTCCGGCAACCCGTATCATATAGCAGCGAATGCTTTCCGGCTCCCACTTCATCAACTGACGATTCCCACTCATCAGTGCCATCCAACGTGTTGTATTGTAGGCCAGTATTGCACATTGCATAAGCGCACTGTTTGCCATGAAATGATCGGTTTTGATCTGCCCGAGAGCCATCTGGTTTTTGCACTCTTCGATCCAGGTTTCGCAGGTAGCCCGCTTGCCATACGCTTTATGGATCTCCCATGGACTCAACGACTCAGTAGTCACGTAGCAGAAGTAGTCGTACTCTGGCTTCGGGTCTAACAATTCGCACTGGGTGTTTTCTGGCTTCCCGATCTTTCTTTGCCGGACAGCCACGCAGCAACGAGCCCGGTCCCAGTCACCACAGCAGTGTTGAAACTCGCACCACTCCCACCCTGGCTGATGCACGACAGGTTGCCAGTCTTGCGGGATTAACAGTTTGTGTAGATTCTTCAGTTTGACCTTAACCAGATAACGATGTCCTAAATCCTCCAGATAGGTCAGTAATGGTCCACCAAAGTAGCCACTATCAGCCCTGAAAAAAATCTTCATGTGGGAAGGCAGAGTAACCAGCAACTGTTTCATAAACTCTATGGAGCCATTAGCAGTGTAGGCATCACCACTTCGTAACCAACCCTGCAGCACTTCTTTGGTTTCCGCGCAAAAGGCCAGCTGCGGGTGGTACGACAGCGCCCCTCTTTTTTTCTCGTTAAACCCTTTCTTTGCGCCTTCCTGAAAACCAAAACAGGTTTTTACCGTAGAATCGAGGTCAATGGTGACCTGTTTAAAAGCATAAACGGTAGATGTTCCTGAGCGCAGTGCCTGTTTCCAAACACTCTCCCTCATTTCGTGGACAGCGGTTTCCAGTTCAACGACGCTGGCAAAGTGGAACAGCTTTAAAATGCGTCCAAATTGACTGTCACAAGGAATGCGTTGAAAACGGGTGCATTCTCGGAGAACGCTATCCTGCCAGACCGTGCACACTTTCATCAGACTTTTGGCACCTGCCAGCATGCCGGTGGTTACCATCAGAATGACCTCTGACAGTTGGAAAGTGGCATTAGAGCCTCGTTGAATATTAATCCGTTTGTCCAGTAGGTCGGCCAGCCCCATCCGGTTCAGGAAGCGAAACACAGGGATAAGTCCAGCCTGACTGGTAAGCGGCTTTTTAGCTTGAGTGAAATGTACCTTCCGCTGCTTCAAACGTGCTTTTGACTTGTTTTTTTGGTTGTGTTGCAAACTGACACCAGCTGATGAAGGTGCTACTCTCTGATTCAAATTTTGCCGTTCAGCTGAGCTTTATTCCATGGATTTTTCCGGTCGCCACTATCCTGAGCATCTCATTCTCCAAACCATCCGTTGGTATTTACGCTACAGCCTGAGCTACCGGGATCTGGAAGAAATATTGGAAGAGCGTGGCGTTGAGATTGATCACACGACACCTTATCGCTGGGTGCAGAAGTATGCGCCTCAACTAGAAGCGGAACATCGTAAGCGTCGCAATCCCTGCGGGAAGTCGTGGCGGATGGATGAAACCTATATCAAGATCAAAGGGGAATGGGTCTATCTCTACCGAGCCGTTGATACTGAAGGCAATACCGTTGATTTTCTACTGACGAAGTACCGGGATAAGAAAGCGGCTACCCGCTTTTTCAAAAAGGCCATTCGTCTCAATGGTCAGCCAGAGAAGGTCTCCATCGATAAGAGCGGCTCCAATACCTTTGCGCTGAAGGATATCAATACCGCCCTGAAAGAAGAGAAGAAAAAGCAGATAGAGATTCGACAGAGCAAGTACCTGAATAACCTGGTAGAGCAAGATCACAGGGGTATTAAGCGCCTGACAAAACCAATGATGGGCTTTCACAGCTTCAAAACAGCCAAAAATACGCTGAAGGGTATAGAGCTATGCCATATGATCAGGAAAGGCCAATATAAGAAAACGGAAGCAGCGAATGACTGGGAGTATTTCTACTCCCTGGCAGTCTAACTATGTCCAGAGAATAGCTCCGCTCAACTGTCTCCCGTAGATGCAACACAACCAGTATTTCTACTCCCTGGCAGTCTAACTATGTCCAGAGAATAGCTCCGCTCAACTGTCTCCCGTAGATGCAACACAACCAGTATTTCTACTCCCTGGCAGTCTAACTATGTCCAGAGAATAGCTCCGCTCAACTGTCTCCCGTAGATGCAACACAACCCTGAAGGCAATACCGTTGATTTTCTACTGACGAAGTACCGGGATAAGAAAGCGGCTACCCGCTTTTTCAAAAAGGCCATTCGTCTCAATGGTCAGCCAGAGAAGGTCTCCATCGATAAGAGCGGCTCCAATACCTTTGCGCTGAAGGATATCAATACCGCCCTGAAAGAAGAGAAGAAAAAGCAGATAGAGATTCGACAGAGCAAGTACCTGAATAACCTGGTAGAGCAAGATCACAGGGGTATTAAGCGCCTGACAAAACCAATGATGGGCTTTCACAGCTTCAAAACAGCCAAAAATACGCTGAAGGGTATAGAGCTATGCCATATGATCAGGAAAGGCCAATATAAGAAAACGGAAGCAGCGAATGACTGGGAGTATTTCTACTCCCTGGCAGTCTAACTATGTCCAGAGAATAGCTCCGCTCAACTGTCTCCCGTAGATGCAACACAACCACTGCATCAGGTAACCTCCTCATACTGGCTAAGATCTCGGGTTTCAACGTGCACAGCCTGATAGAATGGCTGATAGTGCTCCCGGTCACAGACCCAACGGTTTTTCTCTGTGCTAATCAGATGTGTTGCCAGCCAGTTCTCATCCCTGTCATATATCTTCAGCTTCCGATCCAGCCCAATGCGAATGCTAACCGTTTGTTGAGCCACTGAGGTGGGAACACTGTAACGATTACCCAACACATCAATGTAACAGTCAATGGGAACCTGTCGGGTTTCCCGGTAATTGGTTAGAACTTACGCATTGACAGGTCCGGCAAAAAATGGCCTCAACCATTCCTTCCCCTCGGAGAAGCTTTTTATGAAATCCCAGGTAGCTTCTTTGAGGGCGTCTTTCCTGACGCTATAGACGCTTCTGAGTGACCCTGATACTTTCATCGCCTGAAGACAGGTATAGCCGGCGTTGTTGCATAAATAAAGCTCAGCCTGATCGAGCCTGTATCCAGGCCTTTTTCAGCTAGCTTTAACTGATATCGGCATCCCTAAACCGGTCATCCTGTTCAACACGCGAACGGAAACCTCTGCCTCCGTTTTTTGCTGAGGTAGTTCACGTGCTTTCATCTTTGAGCCGATAATGGTTTTATAGCGAAGCATAGCCAATTCAACCAAGGCTCTCAGGCCGTATCCGGTTAGCCCTTGCCACGCCATGCGACCTCGCTCTTTTATGAGGGCTACTGCCTCGTTTCGTGTATTGTGCTGACTACTGTCAGGCACAGCATTTTTAGGTGGTGGAATCACGATTTTAGCAGCAGCTTGCTTCTGTTTAATTTGCTGATAAACCTTGTCGCTATCATAGGCTCCATCGGCCATGAAAACCTCAAATCCATCAACTTGATCCAGCAGATTAGGCAAAACTGAAGTATCACCTATCTCTTTTCCGGTAAGGTCACTTGCAACGACATGATGATTTTTATCGATGGCTAAATGCAGTTTTCGCCAAGTACGTTTAGGCTTCGTACCGTGTTTTTCCTGATTCCATTCATCCTTGCCATAAACCTTCAATCCTGTGCTATCTACCAGAAAGTGAGAACCAGGCTCACAGGTATCGATGAGCTTTTGCAATGATAAATTGATGCTTCGCTTACTGAGAGTGCTGTAATCAGGGACTTTAAGCTGTAACCCCATGAGCTTAACCAGAGATCTAGCAAAACCTTCAGTCTGCCTTAGCGGTAAGCTAAAAACCTGCCTGAGCATAAGGCAGGTCTCAATCGCCAGATCCGAGTATTGTGTCGGCGCACCTCGTTTTTGGATGGGCGCTGGCGTCCAGATAGTGATAGCTTCATCCGTAAACCAGACGGTAATATCACCTCTTTTTCGCAGTGCGTTATTATAATCAGACCAATTCGTCACTTTATAAGTCGATTTTTTGATCTTATGGCGACGAGCTTCGTTGTGTTTGTAAGGCATAGCGAGATGATGTCTGCAAAAAAAGGACATTAGGATACGAACCTTAGCCACTTATCGTCAATCAGGGCTATCCGGTGATTTATTCAACAACGCCCATCCGGAAAAAGCCTACGACTTGCTGTGTGAACATATACCGCGGCTCAGAACAGACACCTTTAAAAAAATCTATGTCAGCTGTCTACCCTATTTCTCCAGAGACATGGTGAATGTCGACAGAGATTGGGAAAAGGTAGGCCGTTATGCGCAGCAATTAAGCATTACTGATGAAACGATGGACACGTTAGCTTGCTACACGAACGACTATCTACCAGAGCATCCACATGCAACGCTTCAGCCGTTGGATAGCACATACCGTGCTGCGTTAAAGGCGTCATAACGATAAGTTCAAAAGCCTGACAATGTGTCAGGCTTCCTATTTAAACACGGATAGTTGTTTCTGCTGCAATACTTTGACTATGATAGACTGGTTATTCATACAGTGGATTGCAGCCTTTTCATGCGCCTCATTATTGCAGAAAAACCAAGTTTAGGCAGAGCCATTGCAGATGTTCTGCCCAAACCCCATAAAAAGCAGGATGGCTATATAGAAACCGCCGGTGGTGATGTGGTCACGTGGTGTATTGGTCATTTACTGGAACAGGCCGAACCTGAAACGTATGACCCGGCCTTTAAACAGTGGCGACTGGAACACCTGCCCATTATGCCTCAGCAGTGGGTACTGCAGCCGCGTAAGAGCAGTCGAAACCAGTTGACGGTGATTAAAAAACTGCTCAAACGGGCGGATATTATTGTCCATGCCGGTGATCCTGACCGTGAAGGACAACTGCTGGTGGATGAGGTTTTGCAGTTTTTACAGCTTTCTCCTTCCCGCCGCACTGAAGTACGCCGGTTGTTGGTCAATGACCTCAACCCATCAGCGGTGACAAAAGCACTTGCTACTCTCAAACCCAATAATGATTTTGTGCCATTGTCAGTTTCGGCATTGGCGCGTTCGCGTGCCGACTGGATGTATGGGATTAATCTGACCCGTGCTTTTACATTGCTCGGGCGCAAAGAAGGGTATAACGGTTTGCTGTCTGTCGGGCGCGTACAAACACCGGTGCTGGGGTTGGTAGCTCGGCGTGATTGGGAGATAGAACAGTTTACGCCCAAGCCTTATTTTGAGGTGTTTGCCCAACTGGTAACGGATAAGCAAGAACGTTTTACGGCGAAATGGGTACCCAGTGAATCCTGTCAGCCGTGGATGGATGAAGAAGGTCGGGTGCTGGATAAGCGCCTGGCTCAAAATGTTGTTGACCGGATTACCGGTAAAATCGGTCACGTTGTATTGTCAGAAGACAAACCCGGTAAAGAAGCCCCGCCTTTGCCTTATTCATTGTCGATACTGCAAATTGATGCGGCACGGCAATACAGACTCAGTGCGAAACAGGTACTGGAGAGTTGCCAGACACTCTATGAACAAAAACTGATTACTTACCCGCGTTCCGATAGCCGGTATTTACCCAAAGAGCATTTTCAGCAGGCACCCGACGTACTGGCAGCGATTCGGCACAATGCGCATGATCTGATAACCGCTGTTGATAAGGCTGTACCGGATAAGCCGGGTAAAGCATGGAATGACAAAAAGGTCTCAGCCCACCATGCCATTATTCCTACTGCACGTAGAGCATCGCTAGAGCGGTTAAAAGAGTCTGAAAAAAACATCTATCGATTAATCGCCCGACAGTACATTGCACAGTTCTACCCGGATCATACTTACAGTACTCGACGGATTGATACACGCATTGAGGGAGGGTTGTTCAAGGCTCAAAATAGAGTTACTCGCCATGAAGGCTGGAAGGTGCTGTATAACCGCCAGTCAACGGTATCAGCCAATGACAGTGAACAGCGCTTACCGGTGGTTAAAAAAGGGGATGTTCTTGATTGTGCGGGGGCTGAGCTGAAAGAAAAGGAAACGCAGCCCCCCCAACCTTTTTCTGATGCCACACTGCTTGCGGCAATGACAGGGATTGCTCGATATGTAAAGAACCCTGACATCCGGAAGGTCCTGCGAGACACTGACGGTCTTGGCACAGAGGCGACGCGGGCAGGCATTATAGAACTGCTGTTTTCCCGGGAATTTCTTACCCGTCAGGGGCGTACGATTCATGCGACACCGACCGGTAGAGCATTGATTCAGGCATTGCCGGATACTGTCAGCCACCCGGATATGACAGCCCAGTGGGAAGCTGCTTTGGAAAGCATTGTCGAGCGTAATGGCACCTATGCCTCATTTATGAGTCATTTGGATCAGCAGCTAAAGGCGTTACTCGCAGCTGCCTTACGTAGTGGTGTGCCTTCGGTACGTAATCTTCCCCCGGTAAAGTCAAGTTTTAGAAAAAAGCGCACACCTTCCCGTGATGGGCAACGCCGATCTCCGTATACAAAGTCAGGTTCTAAAGGTGGTACACCCTCGAAAGTGTGAGATACTTTTAGTCTCTGTTGGTAGGCGTTGTTGAATAAATCACCGGATAGCCCTGATTGACGATAAGTGGCTAAGGTTCGTATCCTAATGTCCTGTTTTTGCAGACATCATCTCGCTATGCCTTACAAACACAACGAAGCTCGTCGCCATAAGATCAAAAAATCGACTTATAAAGTGACGAATTGGTCTGATTATAATAACGCACTGCGAAAAAGAGGTGATATTACCGTCTGGTTTACGGATGAAGCTATCACTATCTGGACGCCAGCGCCCATCCAAAAACGAGGTGCGCCGACACAATACTCGGATCTGGCGATTGAGACCTGCCTTATGCTCAGGCAGGTTTTTAGCTTACCGCTAAGGCAGACTGAAGGTTTTGCTAGATCTCTGGTTAAGCTCATGGGGTTACAGCTTAAAGTCCCTGATTACAGCACTCTCAGTAAGCGAAGCATCAATTTATCATTGCAAAAGCTCATCGATACCTGTGAGCCTGGTTCTCACTTTCTGGTAGATAGCACAGGATTGAAGGTTTATGGCAAGGATGAATGGAATCAGGAAAAACACGGTACGAAGCCTAAACGTACTTGGCGAAAACTGCATTTAGCCATCGATAAAAATCATCATGTCGTTGCAAGTGACCTTACCGGAAAAGAGATAGGTGATACTTCAGTTTTGCCTAATCTGCTGGATCAAGTTGATGGATTTGAGGTTTTCATGGCCGATGGAGCCTATGATAGCGACAAGGTTTATCAGCAAATTAAACAGAAGCAAGCTGCTGCTAAAATCGTGATTCCACCACCTAAAAATGCTGTGCCTGACAGTAGTCAGCACAATACACGAAACGAGGCAGTAGCCCTCATAAAAGAGCGAGGTCGCATGGCGTGGCAAGGGCTAACCGGATACGGCCTGAGAGCCTTGGTTGAAGTGGCTATGCTTCGCTATAAAACCATTATCGGCTCAAAGATGAAAGCACGTGAACTACCTCAGCAAAAAACGGAGGCAGAGGTTTCCGTTCGCGTGTTGAACAGGATGACCGGTTTAGGGATGCCGATATCAGTTAAAGCTAGCTGAAAAAGGCCTGGATACAGGCTCGATCAGGCTGAGCTTTATTTATGCAACAACGCCGGAGCCGGAAAGCATTCGCTGCTATATGATACGGGTTGCCGGAAAACTGTTGACAGGTAACAGGCAGTTGACCGTTGCCAGTAACAAAGAGCATCTCTACCAAACGGAGTGGGATGCTTGGCTAGCAGTAGGTGACTGTTTGTAAATAGCGAACAATGGATGATTAGAAAAACATTCTGCTAATGCGGAAGTAGTTATCGCGCCCTGATATCAGGAATAGCAGTAAGATGAACCAAACACGACGGCTCATGTGATTAAAATCCACTGAAAAGGTAAATATTTGCTCGATAGTAGCATAATCAGAATCAGGAGGGCTTGATCAGTTGCTGCGATTGACCTGTTCGGGTTTGGATTGCAGGATTTAGGTACAACTAAAAAGCATCTCTGGCGTAAGGAAAAATAATTCAGCGTGGTGTAGGTGGTTTTACTTATTTTGATTAGTGATAACCCTTTGCTCGTTTTTTTAACGTATTGGGATAATTTGCAGAGGCAGTATTTAAATGCAGCGCGAGAGGGAGAAAGAAAATAAGGCATCCAAAAACAAGAAAAAAGCAGGCAATACCGCAAATAGCAGTTTTGATAGCGCATAATTCATCTCGTGTAACATAAGAGTGATAAAGCATAGCAGATATTAAGAGTATTTTATCTTTGGAAGGCATCAGTTTTTTCTGTGATTGTTTATCACTGATCAAATTGATTTTTTAGGAATCTCGATTATCCTAAAGACACTTATCACTATATGTTCATAAAAACTGATTTATAAGTCAGTTTTTATATTTGTTTTTTTTCTGAAAAATCAAATAGCTATACCCTTTTATCAATATTAAAAGCACTCTATGCCGGAAGGAGTCGCTCTATGATCAGCTTCATTACAGCCCTTATTGCACTGATTCTTGGTTACTATTTTTATAGTAAACTTGTTGACCGCTCTTTCGGTGCTACATCATCAAGAGCAACGCCTGCGCATACTTTGCAGGATGGCGTCGATTTTGTGCCTTTACCCTGGTACAAGATTTTTCTGATTCAGTTTCTCAATATTGCAGGGTTAGGGCCTATATTTGGCGCTATTCTGGGTGCCCTCTATGGCCCTTCAGCTTTTTTGTGGATTGTAGTGGGCTGTATCTTTGGCGGTGCGGTCCATGATTATTTCTCTGGTATGCTCTCTGTTCGGCATGACGGGCAATCCATCCCCGAGATTGTGGGTCATTATCTAGGCGAAGGTGCTCGAAAATTCATGCGCTTTTTCTCTGTGATTCTCCTGATGCTGGTGGGTGTAGTCTTTATGGTTGGCCCAGCAGAGCTACTTGCCAATTTAGGTATGGAAGGATTGTTTGCTAAGCCTGCCGTGTGGTTAGGCATCATATTGACGTATTACTTTACGGCTACGGTTCTTCCTATAGATCGGCTGATTGGTAAAATATATCCTTTTTTTGGATGCGCTTTGCTGATCATGGCCGTGGGTGTTGGAGGGATGACTATCATCAATGGTCTGCCTATCCCTGAAATAGGTGCTGCAGCCAGCCACCCAGAAGGGTTGCCTGCCTGGCCGATGCTTTGTGTTACGATAGCTTGTGGTGCTATTAGTGGCTTTCATGCGACGCAATCCCCAATAATGGCTCGCTGCCTTCCGAATGAGTCTTACGGGCGGCATGTTTTCTTTGGTGCTATGGTGGCTGAAGGCGTTGTTGCTCTTATTTGGGCTGCTGCCGCTATGTCATTCTTTCCTCATGGTATTGAGGGGTTAAACACTGCTTTGGCGGAGGGTGGTCCCGGGTTAGTGGTCAAAGAGGTGTCTGTTGGCTTGATGGGCACTTTTGGTGGAATGCTCGCTATTCTCGGTGTCATTGCCTGCCCTATAACGTCCGGAGACACTGCGTTCAGGGGGGTGCGATTGATTATCGCTGATGCACTCAAGTTACCCCAAAAGGCAACTCGCAATCGCCTGCTATTGGCATTACCAGTGTTTGTCGTAGGCTTTACGCTGACGTTTGTCGATTTTACCGTCATCTGGCGTTATTTTGCTTTTTCCAATCAGCTGATGGCGACCATTGTGCTTTGGACTGCAGCTGCTTATATGCTCTGCCATAATAAGAGCCACTGGTTGGTCTCCCTGCCAGCTACATTTATGACAGCGGTATGCTGCACCTATATATTAATGGCTCCGGAAGGGTTGGCTCAGTCTTCGTCTGTAGCGTACCCTGTTGGTGCGATTTTAGCCTTATTAGCTTTATTGCTGTTCTTCCAGAAGATGAAAAGTCGGGCTGGAAATATTACACCGGTAAACCTCGACAATACAAAAGCAACAGCTGCTAAAGATTGTCAGGCTAATTGAGAACTTAGTACGAATAAATGTACATCAGCTGCTCCTCTTTTTTAGGCCCTGAAATGGACCACTGTATCTCTACACCATCGGCACATAATGTCGATGTAGCACTGTAATTATCGTGTCCGCAAATATGGGGAAGCTGTGTCTCAAAGTGCCCTGTGCCAGCCATAGGGATCAGTTCAAATAATGGTACGGGTCGATCACGTCCCTGCCTGACATGGGATAATAACAGTGTGCTGGCAGTGCGCTCCCATAACCACTCATTGTGAATATCCAGCTGGGTGCCATTCTCCAGCGTAAACACGCCCTCTTCCAACAGGTAAGTTTGATCAGTATTGATAGACTCGGTGGTAACAAGCCCCTGCCCGTTACCTTGCCAGAGCGTTTTAGAGCGTGCCCCTGGAGTTGATGTAAAGGAAAACCGCTGCAGCTTACTCAGGGCTTGCCAAAACTGTATTATTTCTTCCATCTTTTTTCCTGTTTCTAGAACTTACGCATTGACAGGTCCGGCAAAAAATGGCCTCAACCATTCCTTCCCCTCGGAGAAGCTTTTTATGAAATCCCAGGTAGCTTCTGTGAGGGCGTCTTTCCTGACGCTATAGACGCTTCTGAGTGACCCTGATACTTTCATCGCCTGAAGACAGGTATAGCCAAAGATAGCCGCAAAAATATGATTCCGGACCTGTCGCTCCCCTCTCACCTGAAAACGCTCGATGTTGCAGAGTTGCTTTAATGCTCGGTGATACTCTTCGATCGCCCAATGATGTTGGTGCAGCTGATCAAAATCAGATCGTGGAGATAGATCTGCTCCGACATGAGGAGTGTAAACAACGTAATGGCGCAGCTCGTTTTTGAGTCGCGTCCGGTAGAGTCGTACATGACCAAAGTTACGTAGCCATACAGTTTTTCTTTCTTCGGGCATCTCCAGGCTCTGCACCTGTTGGTAGTTACCCTTTTGCACAGAGACAGTACGGTTGCTTTTAACAGCGAACATAAAACCCAAACCATTGTTTTTCACAGCTTTGAGGTTTCCAATACTGCTATACCAAGAGTCACCGGTAACACATGCAGGTTCGAGTCCCCATGCCAGTACTTCTTTCAGCATATCGACAAAGTAGTCATTTTTAGTTTTGCCATCGGCTGGATTGTAAATACGGAAATTAACGGGCAAGTTGTAGCCTTTGATGTCCGTGTAATAAAGCGTGATGAGATTAATACCCTTGACGGTTTTGTGGTGCTTTCCTGAGTAGTAATGACCGACTAAAGCCGTGTAATGGGTATAAGGTTTATCCAGCACCGTATCATCAACCGATAGCGTCCCACCTTCAAGAATAAGCCTTGCTGACGCTTCTAGAAAAAGATCTTCAGGAGCAAAGTTTTCACGTTGGAGAAAGCGGTTAACACTGTCATGCGATATATCACTCAATTCGCTAAGACGGGTACAGGTGGCTGATTTGGGTTCACAGAGTAGAAACCCCGTATACTTCTGGAGGTCGCACTTGGCTGTTGTTGGTTTTGTTATTTTTCTACGCACGACGACATCCACTGTTTTTTTGCTGATCTAGCAATTTTTTTGGATGTCTGTCAATGCGTAAGTTCTAGTTTCATTCATCTGCGCAATATTTTAAGGTAAACTTTTTCTCGTGAAGTTGGTTTACATTCTATTTATTGCAGTCAGGTAATCCCATTGTTTTATCTTATTGGCGTGACGCTTTTGTGGTCACTCTCTTTCAGCCTTATCGGTGTCTATCTTTCTGGTCATGTTGACCCTTATGTTTCAGTGTTAAGTCGCATACTACTGGCCGCGCTGGTATTTTTACCTTTTACGCAGTTTAAGGGTACCCCGCCGCGGCTGGCTGCCCAGCTGATGACGATTGGTGGCATTCAGCTTGGTCTGATGTATCTGTTTTATTACCACTCCTTTTTGCTACTCAGTGTCCCTGAAGTATTGCTGTTCACTGTATTTACCCCCATTTACATCACGCTGCTGTATGACTTGTTGCATCGTCGCTTTTCGCCGGGCTATCTGCTCACGGCTGTTATCGCTGTAGGTGGTGCTGCGATAATTCAGTATCAAGGTGTCGATGAGGGTTACTTTAAAGGATTTCTGATCCTTCAGGGAGCCAATCTCTGTATGGCAATAGGGCAGGTAGGTTATAAAGTGCTTATGGAAAAGGACACAGCCAAGGTGCCGCAATACCGTACTTTTGGTTGGTTTTACCTGGGAGCATTGGTTGTTGCTGCCCTCGCTACTGCTCATTTAGGTGATCTGGAGAGGCTTCCTCAAACGGCTACTCAATGGGGTATTCTTATCTGGTTAGGGGTGGCTGCTTCCGGGATGGGTTATTTCCTTTGGAATAAGGGCGCGACAACCGTTAACTCTGGCGCATTAGCGATCATGAACAACGCTTTAATCCCAGCGGGGCTGATCGTCAATATTGCTATCTGGAATCGGGATGTTGACCTCTACCGACTCAGCTTAGGAGGGGGGGTGATAGTGTTATCGTGAATAGCTAATGAGTTTTTTGTAAAAAGAAGGCGTGGGTTTAGGGAGAGTGCAGGGGTATAACCACTATGGGCACAAAAAAACCGCTGAGCTTTTGGCTTGCGGTTTTTTTAATGCCGAAGAACGGCACACATTACATTGGTGGAGGCGGCGGGATTTGAACCCGCGGTTACCCTATATACTTCAGGGTGTTGGAGGTCGATGATGGCAAAAAGCTGGCATTTCATAGCTGGATTTGGAAAACATTATTACTTTGGGTACTCTAAATTTTGGCATGGTTCAAATCAAGTGAACACTTTCATGTCTATGGAGGCCATCAGTACAGCACATTTTCAGCAGGTTGATTATAATGCCAGGTTACTCAGCCTATCCTGTTATTTTGATCAACTTTAGAGCCTGTACATGCAAAGACGTTTATCCCCTGAATGCAAGAAATATATTGGCCTACAGGCTATTTCCGAAAATAACATATCTCATATTGCCAGGCTGCATCAGGTGTGCAGAAACACTGTCTACACGCAAAAACAACTCACTCAATCGGCAGTCAATGAAGCCTTCATGGATCAAGATCCAGATGATCAGACTCTATTCCATCTACCGGTCACCAAAGCCTTCCTTCACCAAGTGGTACTGGGAATCTTATTGATCTGCAAGGGAAGTTATCGCAGTGCGCAGATGTTTCTACATGACCTGTTTGACACGGATATGTGTATCGGAACCATTTTCAACATCCACAACCATGCTTGTCATAAAGCGTCTGAGATTAACGCCTCCTACGATCTTGGCTCAATCAGACAGAGCGCCTCTGATGAAATATATCACCGTAATAAGCCTCATTTAGCAGTCGTTGATATCGAAAGCCGTTACTGTGCGAGCCTTACACGAGAAGATAGCCGTGACGCAGAAACCTGGGCTATTCACCTCCTGGAGCTTACAGAGCAAGGCTTTCATCCCAAGGTTAATATCAGCGATCAAGCGCTCGGGATGAGCAATGCATTCAAAGAGATACTGCCAGACACTGAGCATCGTTTTGACCACTTCCACCTGAGCAAAGCAGGGAAGGAACTGGTCAGGTACCTAAAAAACAAAAGAGAATCAGCAATAACGGCCCATATTAAGCTGCTTGAAAAAATGGAACGAGCAAAGAAAAAAAGTAAGGGGCACACTATTTCAACGAAGCTCGCCCTGGTCAATAGAAATACGACACAGGCAGAGGCTATCTATCGTCATGTTTCCACACTGAATGCCTGGCTCCAGCATGATATTTTACAGCTGCCAGGGCACAACCCCGTTGATAGAGAAAAGCTCTTTGATTTCGTACTGAAGGAGCTGTCTGCAGTGGCTGACACCTCTCCACGTATCATGGCCTTTGTGATATCCCTGACTCACCAAAAGGACGGTTGTGTTGCAAACTGACACCAGCTGATGAAGGTGCTACTCTCTGATTCAAATTTTGCCGTTCAGCTGAGCTTTATTCCATGGATTTTTCCGGTCGCCACTATCCTGAGCATCTCATTCTCCAAACCATCCGTTGGTATTTACGCTACAGCCTGAGCTACCGGGATCTGGAAGAAATATTGGAAGAGCGTGGCGTTGAGATTGATCACACGACACCTTATCGCTGGGTGCAGAAGTATGCGCCTCAACTAGAAGCGGAACATCGTAAGCGTCGCAATCCCTGCGGGAAGTCGTGGCGGATGGATGAAACCTATATCAAGATCAAAGGGGAATGGGTCTATCTCTACCGAGCCGTTGATACTGAAGGCAATACCGTTGATTTTCTACTGACGAAGTACCGGGATAAGAAAGCGGCTACCCGCTTTTTCAAAAAGGCCATTCGTCTCAATGGTCAGCCAGAGAAGGTCTCCATCGATAAGAGCGGCTCCAATACCTTTGCGCTGAAGGATATCAATACCGCCCTGAAAGAAGAGAAGAAAAAGCAGATAGAGATTCGACAGAGCAAGTACCTGAATAACCTGGTAGAGCAAGATCACAGGGGTATTAAGCGCCTGACAAAACCAATGATGGGCTTTCACAGCTTCAAAACAGCCAAAAATACGCTGAAGGGTATAGAGCTATGCCATATGATCAGGAAAGGCCAATATAAGAAAACGGAAGCAGCGAATGACTGGGAGTATTTCTACTCCCTGGCAGTCTAACTATGTCCAGAGAATAGCTCCGCTCAACTGTCTCCCGTAGATGCAACACAACCACCTTGAGTGCCTTAACTTCCGCCAGCAACTGAACAATCTCCCTTTGTTGACGCGTGACAACCTCATTGAGCTGATCAATCGTATCTTCCTGAAAACTCAGCTGGGTCTGCAAATCTACCAATGCTTGATTCATTTAATCACTCTTATTTCAACGTCAGGCTATTTCCCAGTTTTTCCACCACGCCTGCGACAATAAGGCTAATCGCCCCCGGCTTATAGGGCTCAGCAGGAAAACGCCCCCAAATGGGCCCAGGCCACGCCTTATCCTGTGAGAAACGCACCACATGATGGATATGCAACTGCCTGACAATATTACCCAGCACGGCCACGTTTAATTTTTCAGCATTAAATTGCTGTTTGAGCACCCGCGACAGCAGGGATGATTCATCCATCAACTGGTGCTGCTGATCCGGAGCAAGCTCGTGTAATTCCTCTACCCCTGCAATACGCGGCACCAGAATAAACCAGGGATAATGCGTATCATTCATTAGCAGCAACCGGCAGAGAGGGAAGTCACCCACCGTAATACAGTCATTTGATAATCGCGCATTAAGAGAAAAAATCGCCATACAGTACAGCTCCGTATCCTGAGCCGGTAGATTATAGCGCGTTCAGCCCTTAAAATGCGGGATTATGTCCATAGAATGCCGGTTAACTATCATGCGTACCAGTCAGTACTTAATCTCAACGCTCAAGGAAACCCCTTCTGATGCGGTGGTCATCAGCCACCAGCTCATGCTTCGTGCAGGCTTGATTCGTACACTGGCCTCAGGCCTTTATACCTGGCTGCCACTGGGCTTGAAAGTCTTAAAAAAAGTAGAGCAGGTGGTTCGTGAAGAAATGAACCGTGCCGGTGCCCTTGAAACATTGATGCCGGCGGTGCAACCCGCCGAACTCTGGCAGGAAAGCGGGCGCTGGGAAGAATACGGTGCTGAGTTGTTGCGTCTAAAAGATCGCCACCAGCGTGATTTTGTCATTGGCCCAACCCACGAAGAAGTCATCACTGACCTGATGCGCAATGAACTCAACAGTTATAAGCAACTCCCCATTCATCTGTATCAGATTCAGACCAAATTTCGCGATGAAATTCGTCCCCGTTTTGGTTTGATGCGTGGTCGCGAGTTTCTGATGAAAGACGGCTACTCCTTCCATGCGTCATCCGATAGCCTAGAGCAAGAGTTCCAAAACATGCACAAGACCTATTGCCGCATTTTTGAGCGATTAGGGCTTGAGTATCGTGCAGTAGAAGCTGACAGTGGCTCCATTGGCGGTACAGGATCCAGAGAGTTCCACGTACTGGCAGACTCCGGTGAAGATGCCATTGCCTTCAGCGATAGCAGTGACTATGCCGCCAACATTGAAAATGCCGAGGCTTTAGCGCCGGCACAGAGCCGACCTTCAGCCACGCAGGCAATGACACTGGTTGATACGCCTGATGCCAAAACCATTGAGCAACTGGTCAAGCAGCACAACCTGCCTATTGAGAACACCGTGAAGACTCTCATTGTAGCCGCCGAGGAAGGCGCTGAGACACCCTTTGTAGCGCTGCTGATCAGAGGTGATCACGAACTCAATGAAATCAAAGCGGAAAATCTGCCCGGCGTCGCAGCTCCCCTGCAGTTTGCCTCTGAAGCAGACATTCGAAACACCATGAGTGCCGGCCCTGGCTCTCTCGGGCCCGTAAATTGCCCCATCCCCTGCATTGTTGACCGCTCTGTTGCCATAATGGCTGACTTTGGTGCCGGCGCTAATATTGATGATAAACATTATTTTGGGATCAACTGGGAGCGCGATTGCCAATTTGATCAAATAGCCGATTTACGCAACATTGTTGAAGGTGATGCAAGTCCTTGTGGGAAAGGCACTTTATTTATCAAGCGCGGCATTGAAGTGGGTCATATCTTCCAGTTGGGCACCAAATACAGCGAAGCAATGAATGCAACAGTGCTGAATGAAAACGGTAAAGCGACCACACTGGCCATGGGCTGCTACGGTATCGGTGTTTCCCGTACGGTTGCTGCTGCCATTGAGCAAAACCATGATGAGAGCGGGATTATCTGGCCGGAAGCGATCGCCCCCTTTCAGGTCGCTATTGTTCCCTTAAAGATGGAAAAATCAGAAGCTGTCCGTGAAGCAGCCGACACACTGTATAACACCCTGACAGAAGCCGGCTTTGATGTATTGATGGACGATCGTAAGGCAAGCCCGGGTGTCAAATTTAAGGATATGAAACTCATTGGCATACCTCACCGTGTCGTCATCAGTGACAGAGGGTTGAGCGACGGTAACGTGGAATACAAATACCGAAAAGCCACTGACAAGGAAGATATTGCCCTCAATGCGATTGCACAGCTTATTCAGGAGCGAGCTGTACGCTAAGATTGCCCAGATAGCAGCACTGCTGCTATCTCTTTCTTTGCTGTCAGCCAATACCTATGGACAACAGCAGAACCCACTGTCCCGCAGCAAATCTTCTGAAAATCGCTTTAAGTACGAAACGTGGGTGACTGATATGTCTACCCGCATGGCACGATATATTAAAAACCCCCAAAAACGCCTTGCTTTACTAAAACGCATCCAATCAGAAGCTAAACGGGTAAATCTGAAACCTGAGCTTATTTTAGCGATTATTCAAACAGAGTCCGCCTTTGACCGTTTTGCCGTTTCGTCCGCAGGTGCTCAAGGCTTAATGCAGGTGATGCCTTTTTGGAAAGAAGACATTGGCTACCCTCAAGATAACCTCATCAACATTGACACCAACTTGCGCTACGGCTGTACGATACTGAGCCACTATCTGTCTGTAGAAAAAGGAAATTTAACAAGGGCACTGGCACGCTATAATGGCAGCCTTGGCAAATACCACTACCCTGAAAAAGTCTATACGAACTGGGAAACCTACTGGCAATAAGTTTAGGCACTGTTGATATAAGAACGTTAAAGAATCTCCCTATCCTGATAAAAAGCCAGTTGAGCTGAGATCACTTTTTCAAGGTATTGCCGCGATTCCCAATTTGGGTGTTTGCTGACCAGCGTCTGATACACTTCATCCGACTGCATACTATTTATCACTGAAAGTGCGTGTTTTTTCCCACCTCCAAACGTTTGAAATACATTGCCATACCCTCCGTTATACGCTGAGACAACCGCATATTGCAATGATACAGGGTCTTCAATACCTTTGAGGTAGTGCGTTCCCAGTAAATACAGATAGGCCGCGCCTGTATCAATATTATTCTGGGGCTTAAACAAATACTCTTTGGTCGGCATATCAAGCCGGTTTTTGATACGGGAGAAAACATCCTTCCCTGCGGTATGCTGAATAACCTGCATTAAACCGTAGGCGTTGGCACGACTGATAGCCAGCGTATTGAAATTACTTTCTGTGCGAATGATGGCATAGAGCAAACTTTCATCAATCCCATACTGATATCCTGTACGCCTGATAATACCCACGTACTGATACTGCCTCTCTAGCGTATGGTTTGGCACCAGCGGTATATCAATGCTGTATACCCCACCTTTGGCCGAATTCGTTTTTTTCAACTGATGTCTGACAAGATAGTCTGCAAAACGTTGAGCCTGTGATAACCAGCGTACAGGCTTTTTATCTGGATCCAACACTTGCCCGTACAACACTGGCATGGCTCCCTCAGAAATATTGCCTTCTGTGAATAAATCAATATTTTCGGGATTCCAGGGAGTCAGTAACGTCCTGATAAGGACTGCACGTAAATGAGTATTTTCTTTAGACTCAAAATGAACCCAACCTTGCTCAAAGTTAATAAAGACACGAGTATTATTAAAGCTCGTATAGTTCACATATTTCATTCGCTCAACATATTGTATCCCACACCAGCGGCTGTGCACCTTTTCACACATTCTATATGTCAGTGCATCAAAGACTGCTTCACGGGCGTATTGATCGATCTCAACTGGTGTTATTTGGACGTTAATATCGCTAATAAAAGGCGTCGTGTAGCTAGCCGATTCTTCCGGCATGCAATGGGTGATGAAAGGTAATACAGCCAGAGCCGTTAAAGCCTGAAAGGAGGTACGCATATCCTTGTTGCTGATCTCTTGATTGATCATTGCTATTGAATAGTGACATAGAATAAAGGATCACAGTGGAAAGGCTGAATAAGAATTTATACGCATAGCTACTACCGTATTTATAGCGATGCCCTATTAATGAGATTATTTATAAGACCTAAATCCTGCAAAGGATCTCGAAATAACTGTTGCAATATCCTATGAATAAAGGGATTAAGTGATGCTTTGGTTTCAATAAAGCATCACTTTTCCCATGAGCAAAAAAAACAAGTCAAAAGCACGTTTGAAACAGCGGAAGGTACGTTTCACCCAAGCTAAAAAGCCGCTCACCAGTCAGGCTGGACTGATCCCTGCGTTTCGCTTCCTGAATCGGATGGGGCTGTCCGGATTACTAAACAAACGGATTCATATTCAACGAGGCTCTAATGCCACTTTCCAACTGTCAGATGTCATTCTGATGGTAACCACCGGCATTCTGGCAGGTGCCAGAAGTCTGATGAAAGTGTGCACGGTCTGGCAGGATAGCACTCTTCGAGAATGTACCCAATTTCAACGAATCCCTTGTGACAGTCAATTTGGACGCATTTTAAAGCTGTTTAGTTTTGCCAGCGTCGTTGAACTGGAAACCGCTGTCCACGAAATGAGGGGCAGGGTTTGGAAACAGGCGTTGCGCTCAGGAACATCTACCATTTATGCACGTAAACAGATCACCATTGACCTGGACTCTACGGTAAAAACCTGTTTCGGTTTTCAGGAAGGCGCCAAGAAAGGCTTTAATGAGAAAAAAAGAGGGGCTCTTTCGTACCACCCGCAATTGGCCTTTTGCGCTCAAACTAAAGAAGTATTGCAAGGCTGGTTATGAAGTGGCGATGCCTACACCGCCAATGGCGCCATAGAGTTTATGAAGCAACTGCTGATCACCCTGCCTTCTCATATGAAGATTTTTTTCAGGGCTGACAGTGGCTACTTTGGTGGCCCACTACTGACTTATTTGGATGATCTGGGGCATCGTTATCTCATCAAGGTGAAATTGAAGAATCTGCACAAACTGTTAATCCCGCAAGACTGGCAGCCTGTCATAAATCAGCCAGGTTGGGAGCAGTGTGAGTTTCAACACCGCTGTGGTAGCTGGGACCGGAATCGCTGCTTCGTGGCTGTGCGACAAAGAAAGCCAGGGAAGCCCGAAAATATGCAGGGCGAACTGTTAAACCCGCAGCCAGAGTACGACTACTTCTGTTACGTGACGACTGAGTTATTGAGTCCGTGGGAGATCCATAAAGCGTACGGTAAGCGGGCTACCTGTGAAACTTGGATTGAAGAGTGCAAAAATCAGATGACCCTTGGACAGATCAAAACCGATCATTGCATGGCAAACAGTGCGCTTATGCAATGTGCAATGTGCAATACTGGCCTACAATACAACACGTTGGATGGCACTGATGAGTGGGAATCGTCAGTTGATGAAGTGGGAGCCGGAAAGCATTCGCTGCTATATGATACGGGTTGCTGGAAAATTGTTAACATGTAGCAGACAGTTGACCGTTGCCAGTAACAAAGAGCATCTCTACCAGACGGAGTGGGATGCTTGGCTGGCAGTGGGTGACTGTGTGTAAATAGCCGTACAACGGATGGTTAGAAAAAACATTCTGCTGATGCGGAAGGTGTTGTTACGCTCTGATATTAGGAATAGTAGTAAGATGAATAAAAATACGATGGTTCGGGCGATGAAAATTCACTGAAAAGGCCAGTATTTTCGCGACAGCAGGATAATCGGAGTCAGGAGGATTTGATCAATGCGTATGTTTGGCCTGTTGGAGTTTATATTGCAGGATTTAGGTAAGAAAAGAAACCCTCCCAAAGACCAGCACACTATAGTGTGCCTAGCCCTGCCTCAGCATCTCGCATTTGAATCAACTCAATACTGTAACCATCAGGGTCTTTTATAAATGCAATTTCAGTGCGGCCTCCCAATACCGGGCCGGGCTCACGTGTAATATTTCCTCCCTTTTCTCGGAGGTTATTGCAGGTTTGGTAAATATCAGCAACACCAATGGCTATATGACCAAAGGCAGTGCCCAGATCGTAGCTCTCCGTATCCCAGTTATAAGTGAGTTCAACTACCGCCTGCTCCGACTCATCAGTCGTAACCAACAAAAGCCAGTGTATAACGATAATCTTTGTTGTCATGTTTTCTAAGCAGCTTCATACCCAGAATGTTGGTATAAAAGTCAATAGAACGATCAAGATTGCTGACGCGCAGCATCGTGTGTAGCAGACGCATAAATAGTCTCCAGATACCCGTCAAAAGGTGTCAAGGATATGAACGAAGTCTAAGAAAAGCGCCAAGCAGAAAAACAACACGTCTTTCTGCTTGAAAAAAAAGCTTATGTGGCAGGAGCTGGGGCAGGTTCCTGAATACCCTTGATCGGTTTACCGTCAATACTGGCCTTTTTAATTTCTACCGTGTATTCAGAAGAACCTTCTTTTTGCAACAATTTAACAAAGAAATAATCCCAGTCTTTTGCGAACCAAATGTAAGTTTCCCGCTTATCATTGTCTCGATTCACTTTCACTGTCACCGTATTGAGCTTTCCTGCTTCGGTGGTGACGACCTCTTCTCCGACGATGGAAAACTGACGCTCATACACTGCATCATCGTCAGCAATCAGGTAACGCAGATCCGTCTTACCGGCAGCAAGATCCATACGCAACTGGGTTTGGTAAGAAAGGTTATCTAGTGCACCATGTTTTAACTTTATGGCCCACTCCTTATCTTTTTTACTCCACATCACTTCCGACTTAGCCCAGTCAAATTCAGCTGTTTCTTCTTTTTTGCTGCCAATTAAGCCTGACCGTTTAAACTGATAGGCATCCGGCTGAATATTCCCTTTATTATCTACATGAAAGTTGCTGCTTTCTTTAATACCAAACACCCCCGCATCAGCATCAAAGATCAATTCCCATGCGCCTGCACTGTTTTGTTGCAATGTCCGGCTCCCCGACGCGGTCATGGGAAGGCCTTTGATGCTGCCTTTCAGCTCTGCTGTATAAGGCTTTAATAGTGTGGGTGATGCATTTTCTTTATCGCTTGTTTTATCCGCAACTGGGGTCAGCACTGGTACAGAATCAGCGGCAACCGTAGCAAAAACAGTCAGTGGGAAAAGCAACGTCAGAAGCAAAGGCGGTATCGAGAGCACTTTATACCAGCGCTTCAATAACGCCACCACCACACGGTGGTTAAATAGGGCATAGGTCATGGGCTTGCCAATAATTGTTGTTCATTCACTTGATATCCTTTCTGGTCAAGGGGGTGACTGTCAAGCTGTAGCTGGCTGCCAGAAAACACCAAGCGGCCACTGGTCACCATATCAACGGCCATAGGGTAAATCCGATGTTCCATGGCCTGCACGCGCTGACGGAGGGATACTTCAGTATCATCCACCGTGATGTTCAACGATGCCTGAACAATAATAGCACCACTGTCCAATTCTGCCGTCACAAAGTGCACGCTTGTACCATGCTTTTCCTGCTGATCAGCCAAAACACGCTGATGGGTGTGCAACCCCTTGTAATTGGGCAGCAAAGAAGGGTGTATATTTATCAAACGCTGACTATAGTGAGCAACAAAAGCAGCACTGAGAATCCGCATATAACCGGCCAATACCACGAGATCTGGCTCAAATTGATCAATATGCTGGATAAGAGACTCGTCAAATATTTCCCGAGAAGCCATTTCTTTATGATCAAGTGCAACAGAGGGAATACTCACTGCTTTTGCGCGATCCAAGCCCATTGCATTGGGACGATTACTGATTACGCCCACTATTTCATAACTGTAGCGTGACTGCTGGTCGATTAACGCCTGGAGGTTGCTACCGTTACCAGAGAGGAGAACAACAGCGCGGTTCTTGGCTTTCATGTAGGGAGGGATCCATTCAACAGATAATCCCTTACCGATCACAGTAGGTTATCAGTAAGGAGTAATTAAGGGCATTATTGAAAAACAACAGACTCAGCATCATCACTACTGGTACGAATTTCACCAATAATCATCGCATGTTCACCTAACGCACTGAGTCGCTTCACCGCTTCATTGGCATAAGACTCCGGCACACAAACCACCATGCCAATACCACAGTTAAAGGTGCGGAACAGTTCGCAGGGATCTATATTGCCCTTTTCCTGAAGCCAGCGAAAGACCGGTGGAATATCCCAGCTTTGAGTATTAATCATCGCCTGACAGCCCTCAGGCAACACTCTGGGCAGATTTTCAGGGAGCCCTCCCCCTGTAATGTGCGCCATGGCATGGACAGGGAACTCTTGGCACAGGGTCAGTAACGATTTCACATAAATGCGGGTTGGTGCCATTAACGCTTCTGCCAGGGAAGTATTCTCCATAGGCTGCTCTAAAGACTCACCACTGACTTCCAGTACTTTTCGGATCAGGGAATAACCATTGGAATGAGGCCCACTGGAACTCAAACCCAGAAGTTTATGGCCAGCTTTCACCTCAGTGCCATCAATGATGTCAGATTTTTCAACCACGCCTACACAAAACCCAGCCAGATCGTAGTCTTCGCCTTCATACATACCCGGCATTTCTGCCGTTTCCCCGCCTGTCAGTGCACAGCCAGAGAGTTTACAGCCAGTACCGATACCTGTAACAACACGCTCAGCAATGTCGACATTCAGTTTTCCTGTGGCGTAATAGTCCAAGAAAAATAGCGGTTCCGCGCCACAGACAATCAGGTCGTTAACACACATAGCAACGAGGTCAATCCCGATATGATCGTGGCGATCCAGCTCCATAGCCAGCTTCAGTTTGGTCCCAACACCGTCGGTGCCTGACACCAGAACAGGTTCTTTAAAACCTGCCGGGATTTGACAAAGTGCACCAAACCCCCCCAAACCGCCCATTACTTCAGGCCGGCGGGTAGATTTTGCCACTTGTTTTATACGGTCAACCAGAGCATTACCGGCGTTAATGTCAACACCTGCATCTTTGTAGCTCAGGGATCGTTTTGACGCATTACGGTGAGTTTTGTTCATGGAGGTGAATCCGCACCATTGAGTCTGGAAAGGCGGCTATTTTAGGTTCTGTTGGGGTTTGGTTGCAAGTCAGTGATTTTTTATTGCTATGGGCTTGTGGCTGGTAGGGTCTCACTGGCAAAATGGTGGACTAGTACAATAACGGGACTCTTGGCATGTCGGTGGTTGTCAGGCGAAAATGGGTGAATCGAAAAGCAGAGCATGCGCCATTACGGGCAGGCTCTCTGCTTTCTACGATAATAGCAATGTGGTGCTTTTTCATGGCGGGAGGCTCGGCGCTTTACGCTGAGTCTGGCGTCGCAGCACAGGTCACATCTTTATATCAAACAGAAGTGTCCGTCAGCTCACAAAGTGACGCTGATCAAAAAAAAGCGCTGGGTGTCGCGCTGAGTAAAGTACTCGTTAAAGTGACAGGAGAAACCCGCACACTGGCGAACGAGCGATTACAACAGGCGATAAAACAGCCAGAAAAATATGTCAACGGCTTCAGTTATCGGCGGGAAACCATTGATGATCAACCACACTATTTTTTGCAGGTAACGTTTGTCGACGCCAGTGTGAACAAACTGCTCAGAGAGGCGGGGATGGCCATCTGGGGAGCCAATCGGCCTACGACGATTGTCTGGCTGGCTATCGATGATGGCCGTGGACGGAAGATTCAACCTGACAGCCCCACAAACCCACTTGGAGGCAATATTGACCAACGTTTCTATGATCGGGCACTGCCGGTTATCTTCCCAACAATGGATCTGGAAGATCATGCGGCATTATCGGCTGTGGATGTATGGGGATTGTTTACCGATAAAATAGAACAAGCATCGGTACGCTATGGCACCGATGTTGTATTAGCAGGACGATTAACCGTCAATAATGGGCGCTACAGCGGGCGACTGTCATTATTATTTCGTCAGAATCGACAGGATGCCCAGGTGACAGAGCTCGACGGTGAGCAGCTTTCCAGAGTCGCCGCTGACCTTGTTGGCAGCACACTTGCCAGCCATTATGCAGTCGCATCCCTAGACACAGGCGAGCAGGTAGCCCTGACCATTGAGCAGGTCACCTCTGTCCAAGATTACAGCGACCTTCTTAATTATCTGGATAAACTCACTGCCGTACGGTCTGTACAGGTACGACGTGTTAATGGCACCACCATTGACGTTATGCTGATGATAGATGGTTACAGTAGCCAGCTGATGGATGCTATTTCTCTTGGTCGTTCACTGAGAAAAATACCCGCCAGAGAGAGTATACCGATGATCGATGGTCAGCAAAAAACAACCGCTCATTTTCGCTGGATTCGACGCTAACACCCATGATCCTGGCAGCTACAGAAATTATTTATACGCATTGCTGTCAGATGCTATTAGCAGAACCTAACAGCAGTGACGTTAAAAGGGAGGGCATCATATGACTAACCAGCAGCGATGGATGTTGTTGGCGACCGTACTGGCTGCAGGGCTATCGGTTCACTTTCTTGGCCCGGTATTAGCACCCTTTGCCATTAGTATGGTGCTTGCCTATTTAGGTGACTCACTGACTGATCGACTTGAAGCACTGGGCTTATCTCGAACATTATCAGTGATGACCGTTTTTCTCATTGTATTCCTTATCGTCGTATTGCTAATACTGGTTGTAGTACCACTATTGTTTCAGCAATTGAAAGCCGTCATTCAATTACTGCCAGTGTGGGAAGCCTGGTTACGCACGAATTTATGGCCTTGGGTACAGCATTATTTTGATATTGACCCGACACTGTTTGATTTTAGTGAGCGGGCCAGGAATTTTGCCGGTGAATGGCAAAAAGCAGGCGGCCTACTCGCCAAATTAGGGGCATCATTTACTCGCTCGTCTATAGCCCTCGCAGGCTTCATGGTTAATCTGTTCCTTGTTCCCGTAGTGACATTTTATCTCCTTAGGGACTGGGACAAGATGCTCAATAATCTTCGTAAAATGATACCACGTAATGTAGAGCCTGTGATTGTAAAACTCGCCAGTGAATGTAACGATGTTCTGGCAGCCTTTCTAAAAGGCCAACTAATGGTGATGCTCGCTTTAGGCATCATTTATAGTGTTGGGTTATCGCTGGTAGGGCTAAAATTTGCAGTCTTAATTGGTTTGCTTGCAGGGGTGGCGAGCATTATTCCCTACATGGGCTTTATTATCGGCTTTTCTACAGCGTTGGTCGTGGCACTCTTTCAATTTGGTATCGGCTGGACGCTAGGGTCTGTTACTCTTGTCTTTGTCGTTGGTCAAGCCTTGGAAGGCTGGGTATTAACGCCCTATCTCGTTGGCGACCGGATTGGCTTACACCCTGTTGCTGTTATTTTTGCATTAATGGCAGGTGGGCAATTATTTGGTTTTGTGGGAATGCTGATTGCTCTGCCATTGGCAGCTATTCTTATGGTACTCTTGCGTCACCTTCATCGGAATTACAAGGAAAGCACCCTTTATCATGCGGATTAAATGTCGTATATGAGTCTGCCTGCACAATTACCACTTGGTGTCCAATTACGGGATGACGCAACGTTTGCCAACTTCTACAGTGGGCCAAACGCAGCGCTGGTTAATTTACTGGATATCGATAAACACTCGGTCGAAATGGGTACCGAGCAGTTTATCTATATTTATGGAAACAGGGGTGCGGGCTGTAGTCATCTACTTCAGGCTGCCTGCAACCAGATTGACCGGGCGGGTGGGCGAAGTATTTACCTACCGATGTCCGAACTTGTTTGCTATTCTCCCAGCTTGTTAGAAGGAATTGAGCAGTTACAACTGGTTTGTGTTGATGATGTGGCTAAAATCAGGGGGCTTCCTGATTGGGAGGAAGCTGTATTTGATCTGTTTAACCGTCTTCGTGACTCAAATACACGCCTGTTAATCGCTTCAGAAACCAGCCCCAAACAACTGGGACTTCAACTTCCTGATTTAGCCTCCAGGCTTAGTTGGGGTTTGGTTTTTCAGGTGCAGCCGCTCAGTGATGACGAAAAAGTAGCGGCGCTTAAGCTAAGAGCTCATATGAGAGGTTTTTACCTTAATGAAGAAGTAGCGCGGTTTATTATTTACAGGAACAATCGCGATACTGGACTTCTTTTTCAGGTACTGCACACGCTAGATGGTGCCTCGTTAAGAGCAAAGAGGAAGCTTACTATCCCTTTTGTCAAAGAGGTTATGGGATGGTAGTACTAATTAGTATTCGTAATGAGCAATGATGTGGATAAATGCCTATAAAAAAACGTCTCTTTTTAGCAACGCTATTTTTTCTATTTCTTTCTTCGACATGGATTGGACTTTCTTGCTGGACGGCATCAACTTATTCAAATCGAATAAACGAAAAATTAAAGCAATTTAATGAATCCAAAAAATACCTTATTCACTTTAAGAGCATAGATTACAGTCCATGGCAGGGGAAAATAGTTATCGATGAAATTAGAGTAAAAGCATCCAGCAAGATAACATTCCAAGCAAAACAAATCCAGATAAGTATACCGTTAGCCGCCTTATGGAAAGACAACATCAAGCTCCTTCCCATTTTAGTTAAAAATGCAACTATTATTGTTGATGCACAAATGCTTTCTGATTGGGACAGGCTATTTCTTGAACTACGAAATACCTTTGGAATAGAAAAATTAGATATACAAAAATGGGTTTTTAGACTGATGAGAGATGGCATTCCAGTAGAGACATGTGGTTTTTTGGGAGAATTACCTTTTTTGCAAGCAAACATTGATTTCACTGATAAAGAGAATCTGAGTCTTTTTTCCTACGGCCAGATCGATAAGGGCGACTGGTCTTTTAGCGGATTATTCAATATCAATCAAAGCCTGCTGAGCGGTGAGTACGAATACAACAACCTTCCCTCACAAAAGGTCTATCAGGCTCTGACGTGTGATCGTAAGGATACTTTTATAACGGGAATCATGAGTGGCGCATTAAACATTCACTACAGACTTGACGGCATTCCTGAAGTGAATGGAACAATAAAACTTGGCAGATGCGAACTACTTTCATCAGGGTATAAACTACGATGGAAAAGTGCACACGCTAACAACATCTATTTTAACAGTAACTCTTCATACTGGCAGGGTGATTATTTGCTATTAGACAATAGTCATATTTATTTTATGGACAACTTCCGTCCTGAATTATTACTCACACAAAGTAATAAAGAGCATCTTAATTTTTCAAATATTGAAGCAAAAAACACAACTATTACTTGGGTTAGCAGAGAATTATTATCCAACAGATTGATTAAAGGTGATCTTTGTTTAACACGTACTCTTACATTATTATATTACAAAATCAATGGATTACTATCCCCAGAAAATTCAAAACTGATTGCTGAAGGAGAAATCACACTGAGTGACCAACCGATTGAACACACTATGAATTGGCTCATAACAAAAATGCCAATTGGCCAATACAATTTACTGAAAAAAATAGGTCATTACAGCGTGGAAGGCGGAAAGGCAGCAATTCCCGCTTTCCATATAAATAAGTCGTAAATTGATTTTAAATTTCGTCTCTATTCAGGCGAGCACAGCCAACCCGTTGCATATAAAATGCAATTTTCAAATCTCATATCCCCTGAAAACCCTGACTACCAAAAAGCCTTAAGATGTATCGATTTTTAATCGGGTCGGCTTGATACCGCTTATAATGGCTTCAAACAATTCATCCCAACTTTCAATCAGCCAGGATAAAAATATTCGCGTTATCGATTTCCAAAGATGGGTTCTGACGCCTCTCGATCGCTTTTTCAAGGCTTTTTGAAATTCTGGGCTGGTCATTTCCTGTATTTGATCAACCATGAAAGCCAGAAACGTGAGATAAGCTAGGTTAGTTGCCAAGTGACACTTACCGTGACCGTAATTGTGTTCAAGATGGTAGCCTTGGTTTTTCAGGGTGTTAAATGTTTGATTCTCGATATGCCAGCGACATCTTCCTCCTCGCATTACAGCTTCAACTGTTTCATGGGTTAACTCGATATCGGTCACCCAGCACCAAGGATGGTGATGGCCTTCCTTATCAATTTCGATGTAATCAAGAACATTGACGACTTGGGTGAGTTTTGATGCATTAAGCTTCACATTGTTGGCAAAACGGAACATGTGCTTTGTGCCGGTTTTTTCATCAATAACTTCATGATGGTTAAGCTCACCCTGGTCGCCTAAAGCATTCATTGCTTCGATTAATGACTTATGGTTACCATCTTTAGCGACAATGATGTAGTGCCAACCATAGCGTTTGATGAGTTCAATCGTTGGATTATCTGCATACAAGCCATCCAGCAGGATGATCAGCTTTAGGTGAGGATGCTCTCGTTTGACGTGTGCCAGATAGCGCTTTAGGGCATTTTTTTCACAGTCGTTTTTGGTTGAGCCGTCCTGACGCACAATGGCCTCAGGAGCAAAGGGAAGTACGGTCTTTTGTTCGGGATGAACAAGGCACCCTCCCATGAGACCATGCTGATAAGACTCGTTGGATTTCCCCTCATTTTTCACGCAGCATTCAGGGCAACCGCATTTGCTGGAGTAAAACGTTCCAGTACCATCCAGAGGCATCAAGTAGTGATCCTGTCAATCACCGAGCTGGAACTCGAAGGCTTTGAGTGAGTTGTTGCGCTGAACGAGGGAAAAGAGTTTTTTAAATGGCTTACGTAAGTGTTGTGGATCAACAGCGTCAAGCATTTCCCGCATATGGGTATCACATGGCACCCGCCCATCCTGTACATGATAAAGAGTTGTAAGGTTGTGGCAGAGCACGGGGTCAGCGCAGTCAGTATCAAAATCCAGCAAAGAACCGTACTTCTGATGCATCATGGCAAAGGCAGACTTTGCACAGTTGGGAAAGGGGATGTCATTAGCATGATGTTTGGAGCGGTGATCAGGGATTTCATCAAAGCATTTGCAGACCTGAAAAATAAGGTTCTCTGCGTTAAGGTGTTTTCTGTGATTTGGCATGATTGCGGTTACAACAGCTTGATATTAAAAAGTAATGTCAAACACAATTTTAGCTTGTAAAAGTCTACGATTTTATATTTTTTACCTGTCCTGCAACCCTTGTGGCAGAAGGTTTGGGTTATTTAGCAGGAATGGCTGGCGGAAAGGCCAGTGTACTCTTTACCGGCCTGTCATCAGGTGAACAAATAAAGGGAAAAGCACAGCTGTCTGTCAAGCTACCTGCAATGAGCCAATTAGGAGACAATAATCTCGATCATCAGCGGGTGCTAGCACTGATGGCAGATTCAAAAAACACGATCAATACAACTGTCTTTATTGATGGTAACACTGAAAAGACGTCTCTCGTCGAGCTCCTAACAAAACCATTAGCGCATCAGTGGGATGAGATAGGTTTCGCACCCTTTCACTACCTATCACACCTTGATGGTATCATGAGTCAGGTTGAAGCCTCCATCGCCTTTCAACCCGGTGAATACATGCCTGACGCACTGCTATTAAATCAAATACAGGCCCTCGTCCTGATACTAAAACAAAGGCCATGGCTAAAAATAGCCATAGAAGGCCACGCCTCAAAAGCAGAAGATGCGGCATTCTTTTCAAAATCAGAGCTGAATAAAGCATTACAGGAAACGTATACGTCAAGGCAAAAGCCTGAGCCGTCCAAACGTAGCTCCACAAGAAAAGCGCTCACTTTATTGCCCAATGACACCAGAGAAGACTTGATTGAACAAATGTACTGTCACGTGCATCCACAAAAATCGCCATTTATTCCCTGTAAGTCAAAAAAAGAGCATGTCAAAAAGGCGGAGCAGTGGCTGCTGGATAACTGGTCTATTGATAGTGATTCATTGCTGGAACTCGCAGAAGATCGAGCGGACAATATTATGAAAGCACTGATCCATGGTGGCATAGAGGCCGAACGAATTCGATTACTGCCCCCCAAAATAGAATCAACAGGCCTGAAATCACTGTTGATTCTAGAGATCTAGTACTGCTGCCTCACATGCTACCAACAACATGATGAAAAGAGGTAAACCCTGCTGTTCAGCAGTGTACCACTATGATGACTCTCCCTTATAGAGTCGTTTTCCTTGCCATCGCGTAAAAAGCATGGCGATAATAAAGAGTGAGGAACACAAAAAAGTAATCACCCACTCATGAATTGCTGACGGATGTATCCACGTTGCCAGCACACCATTGATAAATAGAACTTACGCATTGACAGACATTCAAAAAAATTGCTAGATCAGCAAAAAAACAGTGGATGTCGTCGTGCGTAGAAAAATAACAAAACCAACAACAGCCCAGTGCGACCTCCCGAAGTATACGGGGTTTCTACTCTGTGAACCCAAATCAGCCACCTGTACCCGTCTTAGCGAATTGAGTGATATATCGCATGACAGTGTTAACCGCTTTCTCCAACGTGAAAACTTTGCTCCTGAAGATCTTTTTCTAGAAGCGTCAGCAAGGCTTATTCTTGAAGGTGGGACGCTATCGGTTGATGATACGGTGTTGGATCAACCTTATACCCATTACACGGCTTTAGTCGGTCATTACTACTCAGGAAAGCACCACAAAACCGTCAAGGGTATTAATCTCATCACGCTTTATTACACGGACATCAAAGGCTACAACTTGCCCGTTAATTTCCGTATTTACAATCCAGCCGATGGCAAAACTAAAAATGACTACTTTGTCGATATGCTGAAAGAAGTACTGGCATGGGGACTCGAACCTGCATGTGTTACCGGTGACTCTTGGTATAGCAGTATTGGAAACCTCAAAGCTGTGAAAAACAATGGTTTGGGTTTTATGTTCGCTGTTAAAAGCAACCGTACTGTCTCTGTGCAAAAGGGTAACTACCAACAGGTGCAGAGCCTGGAGATTCCCGAAGAAGGAAAAACTGTATGGCTACGTAACTTTGGTCATGTACGACTCTACCGGACGCGACTCAAAAACGAGCTGCGCCATTACGTTGTTTACACTCCTCATGTCGGAGCAGATCTCTCTCCACGATCTGATTTTGATCAGCTGCACCAACATCATTGGGCGATCGAAGAGTATCACCGGGCATTAAAGCAACTCTGCAACATCGAGCGTTTTCAGGTGAGAGGGGAGCGACAGGTCCGGAATCATATTTTGGCGGCTATCTTTGGCTATACCTGTCTTCAGGCGATGAAAGTATCAGGGTCACTCAGAAGCGTCTATAGCATCAGGAAAGACGCCCTCAAAGAAGCTACCTGGGATTTCATAAAAAGCTTCTCCGAGGGGAAGGAATGGTTGAGGCCATTTTTTGCCGGACCTGTCAATGCGTAAGTTCTAATAAAGTAAACACAAAGAATAAAGCAAATCCAGGCGGCTGATCGAGGCTGTTTACGTAGCAGACCTGCAACAGGAAGCAGCAGCGGGACAATTTGTATCAGTGTATTTATCCACTGATAATCTTGTTGCGGATCAAGCCACCATGTTTTTGCAAGCAGAGTGATTAATAATCCGCTGTACAATGCTATACAGAGACTGTGTGAAAGGTCTGCTTTTTTACTCAGAGCCAGCATCAAATAATCTCCAACACGGCTTCCGGTGGCCGCCCTATCCGTGCTTGCCCATTGGCAACAACAATAGGACGCTGCATGAGTATTGGATGTTTAACCATGGCTGTAAGAATTTCTATGTCCGATAAGCTACTGTCACTCAGACTGTTTTCCTTGTACGCTTGTTCACCTTTTCTGAGTAAATCTCTCGGCGACAGCTCCAGTAAACGGGCTAACTCTGCTAAAGTTGCCGTACTTAATGGTGATTTCAGATAAAGATGAACCTCGGGTTCAATGCCTTTCTCCTGAATAAGTGCCAACGTTTGGCGTGATTTGGAGCAACGTGGATTGTGGTAAATAGTAATACTCATAACTACAGACTTTTTGCTATTAATGGAGGACAAATGTCTACGTTATATCAGAAACTGCTGACCATTGCTTGCCTGACGCTTTTTTTAGCCGGCTGTGCAGGGCCCAGTGTTGATTGGGATTATAATCCTTCAGTCAATATGACAGCCTGGCATACCTACGCCTGGCTTCCCAAAGCGAACAATACTCCACACGAAGGGTATCCATGGGATGGTTTGATGGTGCAACGCATTCACACCGCCGTGAATCAAAATCTGCAGGCGAAGGGCTTTCGGCAGGTTGCCCCCAATGAAGCTGACTTTTTGATCAATACAGTGACTCAAACAAAAACGCGCAGAGCCCAGGATCAAATAACCACCTCAACAGGCTACGGTTTCTCTCCTTGGGGTATGGGTGTAAGAACAGAAACACGCCACTACGAATACGATGAAGGGATACTCAATATTGACATTATCGACCCAGTCCACCATACATTACTGTGGCGAGGCCGAAGCATGTCACGAACACTGCTGAACAAAGGTGCTCCTCAAGAGCGAACCAATGCGGTAAACAGCGCCGTCACCGCTATATTAAAAGCCTTTCCTCCCTCTCAACAGGTGCTGGCACCTGCAAAGACGCCCTGACAGTAAGTGGCAAGTTTAACTTGCCTGTCAGGGCTGATATCATCTACTTTGAAAACGCTGCTTTCGGCCCTGTTGATATAAGAACATACACACAAAAACCAGAGCCTAACAAAAACTTATTTCAGGTGTGGTATCAGCGGCCAGAAGTCCCGGTACACTTCGGTTTTAGAGGATGATTGATTGTGTTTGACCGACATACTGTGCTGGAAAACGCGTTGATTCTTTTTTGGCAAAGGGGGTTTGCCGCTTCGTCATTACGCCAGTTAGAAGCAGCAACAGCACTCAATCCCGGTAGCATTTATTACCATTTTTCCAATAAAGAAAACCTGTTCCTTGTCACTTTAGAGCATTATATTGACAACCACCTTCAGTCTCGGCTAACACAGTATCTCCAAAAATCGCCTCCAATGGATGGCTTACGACGGTTTATGACATCAGGCTATCGTCATAAGACTGAAGATCGATTTAAAAATTGCTGTTACTTGGCACGCGCCTGTATAGAGATCAACTTATTACCTTCACAAACAACCTCATTGATTAATCAAGGTCTGGATGTAATCACTGAAGGATTTAAAGCACACATCAGGCATTTTAATAATACCTATTGTCTGAAAAACCCCGTAGATGACAGTACCGTACCCCAGCAGCTGCTAAATCTCTATTTAAGCCTTCAGTTATTGGCACAAACAAAACCCAATCAGCATTTTCTGGACAAAACCGTCACGGTAAGTTTGCAGCAGTTCTTCCCCACGCCTGAGCCTAACGGGTAATTCTGTTCTGCCAGTGATAATTTTACTGCTACACTGCTCTTCGGCATCACTGATAGATCTACAGAGCAGGGGAGAATAAAAAATATGGCCATCGTTCAGTGGTTCATGTTGTCCATGATGTTATTGATGGTGAGTGGTTGCCAGAAGCCACCGGATTTCACCGCTGTCGACAATCAAGCCATTTATCTGAAAAATGATACCGATCGCTGGACAGTACTGAATATCTGGGCGCTGTGGTGTGGCCCCTGCCGTGAAGAAATCCCTGAACTCAACCTGCTGGCACAACACAACACTGTCAATGTGATTGGTCATGACTTTGATGCTGATCAGGGAGAAAGACTCAAACGCAAAATCGATAAAATGGGTATCACTTTTCCGGTGATTGCAGACAGTCCTTTTGACAGATTGGCGCAACCCTCTCCTCAAGTACTCCCGGCAACGTTTCTGATTGATCCCAATGGCGTCGTGGTTGATACTCTCTACGGTCCACAAACAGAAGAAAGTATTACAACGCAACTCAAGCAGTGGCAGACAACGGGGGCATCCAATGATTAATATTTGTAGAAAAGCCTGGGTTGAAGGACGTGTTCAAGGGGTTTGGTTTCGCGGCTCTACCCAGAAGCAGGCCATTGCACTGGGTATTTCCGGTTGGGCCAAAAACTTGCCAGACGGGCGGGTGGAAGTGCTTATGTGCGGTGAGCTCAACCGGGTAAAAAAACTGGAAGCCTGGCTGCATGATGGCCCACCACTGGCGAAAGTCACCCATATTCATGTCATCGACGACACCCTACAGCCTTTGGACACCTTTATAACAGGGTAAAAAAGCGGTGTCTGTTGTAAGAGGCTGTTACAGGCCTTTCTTCATACGATAATGGAGCGCCGTAACATATCAGCCTTAACACATTTCAGTAGCCCACTGTCACAACGGACAGTGTTAAGCTTGCTGGCTTTACGCAAATCCCCTTCTGCTGACTGGATCGTTGACTCCAGTGTTTTTAACGCCGTTGTTGATAGTGTGGTCACTGCTTTTAAACTGACTTTTTCCTGTGCCATGGCTTGTGCAAGATGACCGTACACCGCCCCTTCTGTTAGCGATAACTGCTCCGCAATGGCCGCCAAAGCAATGCCCTTTTCTATCAGGCTCATGATATCGTTAAAATCATGCTGAGGATTCAGTGGTGGTAATCCTTCATGTTCTCGCAGTAAGGATAAAAAGGCCTGGCCGTATTTTTCCAACTTGTATTGACCAAGACCAAAAATCGCACCAAGGCCCTTGGTATCTACAGGTCGCTGGGTCAACATCTCAAACAGTGTTTTATCATTAACAATGATATAAGCAGGCACGTCCTGCGCATCAGCCAGCGTCCGACGTAAGGCCCTGAGACTATCCCACAGAGGCTGTTCTTCCTCACGAACCACAACTCTGCCTGTATGAGCCGCTTTTTCAGAGGTTGAATCAGTGACCTGCTGTTCGTAACGGTCCTGACGGAACTGTATAGTCTCTTCCCCTTTTAGGAGCGGTTTGCATAATGGGTTGAGCTGAAGGGTACCATGACCATCAACATCCACATTCACCATGGCTCTGGCGACCAACTGACGAAAAACAGAACGCCACTGCGCCACAGCCAGACCCTGCCCAATACCAAACGTACTCAAGTGCTGATGACCGTGTTGCTTGACTTTATCCGTTGATTTTCCAAGCAGCACATCAATTAAATGAGCAACGCCAAACCGCTGCCCGGTTCGGTAGACACAGGATAAGGCTTTTTGCGCCGCTTCAGTCCCATCCCAGGTGCTGGCAGGTTCCAGACATAAGTCGCAATGGCCGCATTGTTCTTCTAAAGGTTCATCAAAATAATTGAGTAAGACCTGCCGTCGGCAACGGGTCACTTCACACAATGCCAGCATGGCATCCAGCTTTTGCTGCTCGACTCGTTGAATCTGAACACTGGCTGTTGAACGCGACTGAATTTGCCGCAGCAGCACAACATCCTGCAACCCATACACCATCCAAGCTGTCGCAGGGAGTCCATCACGTCCTGCGCGCCCCGTTTCCTGATAGTAAGCTTCAATACTGCGCGGTAAATCCAGGTGTGCCACAAAGCGGACATCGGGTTTATCGATACCCATACCAAAGGCTATGGTCGCGACGATAATCACGCCTTCTTCGTTAATAAAGCGCGACTGATTGTCTTTGCGCAGGTCGGCGGGCAAACCGGCATGATACGGCAACGCTTTTCGTCCCTGTGCTGAAACCCAGCTGGCCACGTCTTCCACTCGTTTACGGGAAAGACAATAGACAATGCCTGCATCCGTGGGGTGTTCTTTTTCTAAAAAACGCAACAGTTGCTGCTTGGCTTGTTTCTTTTGGCTGATACGGTAAAAAATGTTCGGGCGATTAAAGCTGTCACCTAAATCCTGCAATCCAAACCCGAACAGGTCAATCGCAGCAACTGATCAAGCCCTCCTGATTCTGATTATGCTACTATCGAGCAAATATTTACCTTTTCAGTGGATTTTAATCACATGAGCCGTCGTGTTTGGTTCATCTTACTGCTATTCCTGATATCAGGGCGCGATAACTCCTTCCGCATTAGCAGAATGTTTTTCTAATCATCCATTGTTCGCTATTTACAAACAGTCACCTACTGCTAGCCAAGCATCCCACTCCGTTTGGTAGAGATGCTCTTTGTTACTGGCAACGGTCAACTGCCTGTTACCTGTCAACAGTTTTCCGGCAACCCGTATCATATAGCAGCGAATGCTTTCCGGCTCCCACTTCATCAACTGACGATTCCCACTCATCAGTGCCATCCAACGTGTTGTATTGTAGGCCAGTATTGCACATTGCATAAGCGCACTGTTTGCCATGAAATGATCGGTTTTGATCTGCCCGAGAGCCATCTGGTTTTTGCACTCTTCGATCCAGGTTTCGCAGGTAGCCCGCTTGCCATACGCTTTATGGATCTCCCATGGACTCAACGACTCAGTAGTCACGTAGCAGAAGTAGTCGTACTCTGGCTTCGGGTCTAACAATTCGCACTGGGTGTTTTCTGGCTTCCCGATCTTTCTTTGCCGGACAGCCACGAAGCAACGAGCCCGGTCCCAGTCACCACAGCAGTGTTGAAACTCGCACCACTCCCACCCTGGCTGATGCACGACAGGTTGCCAGTCTTGCGGGATTAACAGTTTGTGTAGATTCTTCAGTTTGACCTTAACCAGATAACGATGTCCTAAATCCTCCAGATAGGTCAGTAATGGTCCACCAAAGTAGCCACTATCAGCCCTGAAAAAAATCTTCATGTGGGAAGGCAGAGTAACCAGCAACTGTTTCATAAACTCTATGGAGCCATTAGCAGTGTAGGCATCACCACTTCGTAACCAACCCTGCAGCACTTCTTTGGTTTCCGCGCAAAAGGCCAGCTGCGGGTGGTACGACAGCGCCCCTCTTTTTTTCTCGTTAAACCCTTTCTTTGCGCCTTCCTGAAAACCAAAACAGGTTTTTACCGTAGAATCGAGGTCAATGGTGACCTGTTTAAAAGCATAAACGGTAGATGTTCCTGAGCGCAGTGCCTGTTTCCAAACACTCTCCCTCATTTCGTGGACAGCGGTTTCCAGTTCAACGACGCTGGCAAAGTGGAACAGCTTTAAAATGCGTCCAAATTGACTGTCACAAGGAATGCGTTGAAAACGGGTGCATTCTCGGAGAACGCTATCCTGCCAGACCGTGCACACTTTCATCAGACTTTTGGCACCTGCCAGAATGCCGGTGGTTACCATCAGAATGACATCTGACAGTTGGAAAGTGGCATTAGAGCCTCGTTGAATATTAATCCGTTTGTCCAGTAGGTCGGCCAGCCCCATCCGGTTCAGGAAGCGAAACACAGGGATCAGTCCAGCCTGACTGGTAAGCGGCTTTTTAGCTTGAGTGAAATGTACCTTCCGCTGCTTCAAACGTGCTTTTGACTTGTTTTTTTTGCTCATTGAAAAAGTGATGCTTTATGAAACGAAAACATCATTTAATCTCTTTATTCACGGGTGATTGCAACTTTTATTTCGATATTATTTGCAGGATTTAGGTGTCAATAAAAACACGGGCTTCCTGCAGTGCCAACCGGTCAATGATTTCCTGCCGAGTTCGCTGATCTGCCGTCGCCGTCAGTGCAAGGCGTGGCACACCCGGAAAACGTTCTTTTAACCGTGAGAGCTGCAAATATTCCGGGCGAAAATCATGCCCCCACTGTGAGACACAATGGGCCTCATCAATAGCAAATAAACTCACCCGCGTCTGATCCAGCATGCGCAGGCAGGATTCTGTCAGCAAGCGTTCCGGCGCAACATACAGTACATCCAAATGCCCTGTATGTAATGCTTGTTCAATCTGCCGCTGATAGTGATAATCCACCCCTGAATGTAAACACTCTGCATGCACTCCCAACTGCCTGAGCGCACCGACCTGGTCTTCCTATCAAAGCGATTAAGGGAGAGACCACTACACCCACGCCTGGGCAGGCCAGTGCCGGAATCTGGTAACACAGCGATTTCCCCCCTCCAGTGGGCATCAACACCATGGCATCACGGCCCGACATCACCGTTGCGATGGCTTGCTCCTGAAAGCCCCGAAAGGTATCAAAACCAAAGGTATTGCTCAGGATGGCCAACGCTGTTTCGGACATAAGTACCTCAAAAATCGGTTCATGACAGTAAAGTCACCAGTATCACGAGTTCCGACAATGGCTGACACCACTGCCTAGTCAGCGTAGAATGCCGCTATTTTCTGCTTCAGGATAAGCCGCTCATGAGCACACTCCAGCACACTATTGATAGTCTGATACAACAATTAGCCGCCGGTCATGACCCGATGCCCTTTCACGGGCTGCACGGGTTCTTTTCTGCACAGGCCATTTGCCCGGCCACATTGAGTGACGATGACCTTATTGAATCCATGCTCGATGGTAAGGCTGATCTCAGCCCTGCTGATAAAAGCAGCCTGTTAAATGCCTTTAATCAACTGGAAGACAGTATCGACAGAGGCTTTAACAGTGAAGACGGTTTCACGCTGTCTTGCGAAACCGAAGACGCTGAGATCGATGAGGATAATCTGGCCGACTGGTGTGCCGGCTTTATGGAAGCGCACTTTCTGGACGAAGCCGCCTGGTTTAACATCCATGAGCAGGAAGTCTGTGAACTCCTCCTCCCCATCATGCTCGCCTCCGGCCTGTTTGATGATGAGCCTGAGTTTCGCGATATGAAAAACGACGAGAAATTGACAGAAGAAATGTTCAGTCAGATTCCTCAGGTATTAATGGAGCTATATTTGATGTTTAATTCACCGGAGGATGTTAGAAAAAATCAATAGTAAACTCAGGAAGGCATATTTTGACACTGCCTTCTTTCTTTTAAATATTTATCTATGGACAAAATGACCTAAAATAAATACAAGAATAATTATTGATATATGGTGACAGCATGAGCATGAATGGCCCATCCCTAAACAGCCCTATAGCTTTACGGGAGCTGACAGAGATAAAAACAAAAGTAAATCAAGCTATTGAAGATAAGAAAGATAAAACCTTTGGCGGAAAACTGGTTTCTCGGTTTCAGAAAGGGCATTACGATAGTAAAACTGAACTAGGTAAAAGAGCGCTAGACCTTGCAGCTCATGTTCCTATTGAACAAAGAAACGCTGAATTAACCCAGGCTGTCAAAAACCTTAAAAAAGAAACCACACTAACTACTATTCAGGATCTTACCAACGCTTTAGAAAATGAAGTAAGGACCTTAGGTGAAAGTAGTAATCTTCCTATGACTGAAGAAAGAAAACAAGACATCCTGAACAATATGGAATCTTTAGCAGGAAGCAGTCATAATTCAGAGCAAATATATAATCTTATCTCTGAAATCAAAGATATAGAATTTCTTGGTCAAATAAAAGATGTCTACGAACAAAACACAAAATATGACATGGGCACCGAATTCCAAGAACAAGCACATGATATCCAGAAAAATGAAGAGTTATTCACATTTAAACATGCAAGACAAATGTATAAAGAAATTGCAGATACGAGTACAAAATTCTCTTATGAAGACTCACCAAAAAATAAAGAAACACTAGGAGGGATGCGCTTCGCTAATACAACATCATTAAAGCATATGGTACCTGTTCAAGCTTATGATGATCGTAAAAGGAATATCTGCAGTGTCGGGAAAGGCTTTGAAGTAGGCCAAGGCCCTCAAACTACAGAAGCAAATATAGAGTCTATACCTGCAACGTTTTCCCGTCTGTCTGAACAGGGTGGAACAATTGTCAATTTAACAAATACTACCTAAATCCTGCAATCCAAACCCGAACAGGTCAAGCGCAGCAACTGATCAAGCCCTCCTGATTCTGATTATGCTACTATCGAGCAAATATTTACCTTTTCAGTGGATTTTAATCACATGAGCCGTCGTGTTTGGTTCATCTTACTGCTATTCCTGATATCAGGGCGCGATAACTCCTTCCGCATTAGCAGAATGTTTTTCTAATCATCCATTGTTCGCTATTTACAAACAGTCACCTACTGCTAGCCAAGCATCCCACTCCGTTTGGTAGAGATGCTCTTTGTTACTGGCAACGGTCAACTGCCTGTTACCTGTCAACAGTTTTCCGGCAACCCGTATCATATAGCAGCGAATGCTTTCCGGCTCCCACTTCATCAACTGACGATTCCCACTCATCAGTGCCATCCAACGTGTTGTATTGTAGGCCAGTATTGCACATTGCATAAGCGCACTGTTTGCCATGAAATGATCGGTTTTGATCTGCCCGAGAGCCATCTGGTTTTTGCACTCTTCGATCCAGGTTTCGCAGGTAGCCCGCTTGCCATACGCTTTATGGATCTCCCATGGACTCAACGACTCAGTAGTCACGTAGCAGAAGTAGTCGTACTCTGGCTTCGGGTCTAACAATTCGCACTGGGTGTTTTCTGGCTTCCCGATCTTTCTTTGCCGGACAGCCACGAAGCAACGAGCCCGGTCCCAGTCACCACAGCAGTGTTGAAACTCGCACCACTCCCACCCTGGCTGATGCACGACAGGTTGCCAGTCTTGCGGGATTAACAGTTTGTGTAGATTCTTCAGTTTGACCTTAACCAGATAACGATGTCCTAAATCCTCCAGATAGGTCAGTAATGGTCCACCAAAGTAGCCACTATCAGCCCTGAAAAAAATCTTCATGTGGGAAGGCAGAGTAACCAGCAACTGTTTCATAAACTCTATGGAGCCATTAGCAGTGTAGGCATCACCACTTCGTAACCAACCCTGCAGCACTTCTTTGGTTTCCGCGCAAAAGGCCAGCTGCGGGTGGTACGACAGCGCCCCTCTTTTTTTCTCGTTAAACCCTTTCTTTGCGCCTTCCTGAAAACCAAAACAGGTTTTTACCGTAGAATCGAGGTCAATGGTGACCTGTTTAAAAGCATAAACGGTAGATGTTCCTGAGCGCAGTGCCTGTTTCCAAACACTCTCCCTCATTTCGTGGACAGCGGTTTCCAGTTCAACGACGCTGGCAAAGTGGAACAGCTTTAAAATGCGTCCAAATTGACTGTCACAAGGAATGCGTTGAAAACGGGTGCATTCTCGGAGAACGCTATCCTGCCAGACCGTGCACACTTTCATCAGACTTTTGGCACCTGCCAGAATGCCGGTGGTTACCATCAGAATGACATCTGACAGTTGGAAAGTGGCATTAGAGCCTCGTTGAATATTAATCCGTTTGTCCAGTAGGTCGGCCAGCCCCATCCGGTTCAGGAAGCGAAACACAGGGATAAGTCCAGCCTGACTGGTAAGCGGCTTTTTAGCTTGAGTGAAATGTACCTTCCGCTGCTTCAAACGTGCTTTTGACTTGTTTTTTTTGCTCATTGAAAAAGTGATGCTTTATGAAACGAAAACATCATTTAATCTCTTTATTCACGGGTGATTGCAACTTTTATTTCGATATTATTTGCAGGATTTAGGTACTAATGATACCTTTGAAAAGCAAGGTCATACGCTTGCTGTGACCTACTGGCCAGAAAATGGGCAATCAAATAATTACCAAACACCTGCTGGAAACCTTACCGTTAAGACAACCAACATGGAAAATTATAAGGGGTACGATGTTATTCGCATCACGATGAAAAAGCCTGATGGCTCTGAAACAAAGGGCACCATCTTTCATTTCACAGAATGGCCTGATCATGGTGTACCAACAGGGGAAGGTTTAGTAAAATATAAAGCATTTTTAAAAAAAATAAGCAGAGAAGGACAAACTGAAGGTATAAAGTTTCGTCATTGCAAAGCTGGACTTGGCCGTTCGGCAACACACACTATCCTTGAACAAGCGATGGAGGGGATTGATGAAGGAAGGGTAAAAAAAGGGAATTTAAAACAATTTATAAAAACTTCTATTTATGAGGGCAGGGTGAATCGCGGATCGAATTATGTACAAAGCAGCCAACAACTTCAATTAATTTTTTCAGAAGCACTAGATTATCTTGAGAATTATGAAAGTATACCAAAAGAGCAGGCGTATACTGATTTACAGACTAACAGGGTGCCAAGGTCTAGGCCTGCTTCTCCAATGCTCGTAAGCGAAAATGAAGACGATGATGATTTCCCCCCCCCACCACTACCTCCAAGATCCGATGAAAGTCATACTTACATGAAAAGTGGCGCAGTTATACAGCAATCGGCGAAACGCCAGCACTCAGTAGAGCCAGCGCCCAGCCCTACCTCTACCTCTACCCCCACTCAACCACCAAAATTTCCACATACTCCTGCATCAAGTAACATTTCACCTAAACCTAAACCTAAACCTAAACCTAAACCTAAACCTAAACCTAAACCTAAACCTAAACCTAAACCAAGGCCAGCAGTAGCAGCAAGAACAGTAAAATCTTCAGTTTCAGAGACTGAAAACCTCATAGTTTCACCAAGACCCGCACCCAAAGTAAGAAAACAACCTTCCAGCCCAACACCTAACCAAGATAGCCTAAGCTCTGGAGATTGGAATATGCCGGGGCACGCTATTCAAGAAAGCGCGTTCTGCCCTCCTGAGAACTCTTTCAATATTAGCGAATACACAGGTGAAGAGTTAAAACAGTATTTTAATGAACAACAGCTTCATAACGATCAACAGCTTATTTTCTCTTTAGAGCATTGGAAAGACGCGCTTTATAATCTACCAGTCGCAGCTATCAAAAGCTTAGTACTAGTACTCCATCCGACACCATTTGATAATCACAGATAACCGATCGGTCAGCTGTTTGTGTAAATGGTCGACAATGGTTAGCCGTCCTGTTATTTGAGTCAATTTTGAGTGGCAGGACAAAAAAATGGGTTATTTCACGCAAAGTGCCCCATTTCCCAATTTTTCATGGGAAAAAGTGCTGCTCTAATAGTCTGGTTTATGTTCTATGGAGGCTCTCAATCTACTCTGTATTATCAAGCTCTGGCATCTTTGGATACAGTCTCTTAAGTTTTATCCGAGCGTCTTCAGTGGTAAAACGCCACTGTGTAGTCACTTTTCTTGCGTTGCGCTTCTCCTCCCAGGCTTTGACTTCTCTCCGGAGAATATCTTGGGTAGGGATACGCCGATCCAGACATTGGCGACTCAGTATACTCAGCTCAATTTCGGCCATATCCAGCCAACTGCCATGCTTTGGGGTGTAATGAAACTCAAGCTTATCAATCATTCTGCGGGCTTCTTCTGGGGAAAAAGCTTTATAAAGTGATGCGGGAGAATGCGTGTTCAAGTTGTCTCCAACCAGTATAACTTTCTCTGCATCTTTGTGGCGAACATCGACCAGAAACTTGATTGGATGAGCCCAATCAATCGCTGTCCTACGATCAGTCACCTCAACATGCCGCCAACCTGTCAAGGGTTCAAACATCATGAACAGATTGCTGACGCCATTACGTTCATACTCTGTGTCATAACGCTCCGGTTTTCCAGGCTCAACAGGCATTGGATTAACGACTTCTTTAACATGCTGCTTGCTACTTTCATCAAGGCAAACAAGCGGACGCCTTGGATCAAGAGGACGTTTATAGACTTCAAGAATATCCTCCATCGCACTCACAAAGTTGGCGCTTTCTTCCGCAGGTATACACCATTCCTTTTTTTGCCAGGGCTTAAGCTCATTTTTTTTAGTCCCTCATGTACTGTGCTTCTGGAAATCGATTCGACGTATCTGAGCTCAATCATGCGATCTGTCAGTAAATTTAGCGTCCATCGGCTGGCTCCTTCCGGTGGTGGTGAGCAGGTAAGGGCAATAAGGTGAGCTTCGGCTTCGCCATCGAGTTTACGTACCCGACCGTGGCTGCTTAGTTTTCCATTGACAGCGACATCAAGCCCTTCTTCAACAAATCGTTTCCTGAGGCGAGTGATAGTAAGCGGCCTAACATGGAAAGCTTTGGCTACCTGATCATGCTGCAGTGGATCATGGTTTTCATCGATAGCCAGAAGGATATTGGCTTTACGTTTTTTGTGTTGTGCAACTGTGGGCTTTTCCTGCTTGATAAGCCGTTCAAGTATTGATCGTTCTTCCTCGCTGAGTCGAACATGATATTTGATGGTCATAAGAACTCCGGTGTTATGAACTCGGAGTTATTAGAATAGCCTTCAGTAAACTATCATCTTCTGCCGGACGGAGTACTAGTAGAACAAAGCCCTCTTGCTTTAAAGAACACTAACTCACCTGTTCCTAGTGCACTAAGAACCGCCTTAAGAGATGCTGCTACTCCTATCTACGCAAAAAAAAGAGTAACGGAGCTTATCCAAAAATCAGGTCTTACAGGTGCACAAAACTACATTAACACACAATCACAGTGGAAAAATACTCCATTAGGAATAGCGGGCCAGGAGGTCTTGAATAAATATTACGGTAATGAAGAGTAACACTAAAAACCGGCAATAGCCGGTTTTGTTTATCTCCACAGTTAACCTTTCATTTCTATCAACAGATTTTCCAACTCCTCAACCACTTCCCAAATCTGCTTCTGATAAAACGCTTTATCTTTTTCAGGCTTTTTAGCAACAGGCTTATCCTGCACCTGTGTATCCACCGGGGGTCGAGTTTGCCGCGCACTGAGCTGATTCCGGGCCCCATCAATAGTAAAGCGTTTTTCATACAATAAAGTGCGGATTTTTCGAATAAGGAGGACATCGTTACGACGGTAATAGCGCCGTTTACCACGGCGCACAGGGCTTAACTGGCGGAATTCCTGTTCCCAGTAGCGTAAAACATGGGGTTTGACCTGACAAAGCGCACTGGCTTCACCAATGGTGAAATAGCGCTTGTCAGGTATCTCCGGAAGACTACTCGGATTGAGCGTGTTCTCCAGCATAGGCCTCAACTCTTGCCCTGAGTTTCTGGCCGGGTTTAAACGTCACAACCCGACGGGGTGTAATGGGTATTTCTTCGCCGGTTCGGGGATTCCTCCCCGGTCGCCCGTTTTTATCCCGCAGGTCAAAATTTCCAAAACCGGAAAGTTTCACCTGCTGGTTTGTTTCCAATGCCTGACGGATTTGCTCGAAAAACAGCTCGACCATATCCTTGGCTTCCCGCTTGCTTAGGCCAAGATCCTCATTGAGTTTCTCAGCAATTTCAGCTTTCGTCAGTGCCGCCATGGCTACTTCCTTAATTGTGCATTAAAGTCCTTTTTCAGCCGGGTTACTACATGATTGACCAGACCACTCACATCCTCGTCTTTTAGAGTGCGGGATGGATGCTGTAAGGTCAAGCCCAGCGCCAGACTCTTGTGCCCTGCTTCAATACCTTTGCCGGCATAGACATCAAAAACACGCACGTCACGCAACAACTCGCCCCCTTCTGTACGAATCGCCTGACACAGGCTATCAGCTGTCACAGAGGCCGCTACGGTTAATGCCAGATCACGACGCACTTCAGGGAACTTAGACAATGACTCAAAATACGTCACGGAACCATTGAGCACCGCTTCCAGGCAGACTTCCATAAGATACACATCGGCCGGCACACCCATTTTTTTCGCTAATGAGGGATGAATAGCACCAATGTGACCAATCACTTCGTTCTGGCAATATACAGCGGCACACTGCCCCGGGTGCATGGCAAGGTGTTCACCCTGACTGAACCGGAAAGCATCCTTAGCACCACCGACATTCAATACGCCTTCGAGGTCACCTTTTAAATCGAAGAAATCAGCCTTGTCACGCCCATCATTCCAGCCTTCCGGGGCACGACTACCGGTAATTACCGCCGCCAGTTTTTCGGCCTGAATAATATTTTTCTGACTTAACCCTTCGCCGTGCTTGATAAATGTCTGCCCGGTTTCAAACAAACGTACACGGCTTTGCTGACGGTTCAGGTTATAGGCCACGGTTTTTACCAAACCCGGCAACAGTGACGTTCTCATGACGGATAAATCACTGGAGATCGGGTTGGCCAATGCCACCGCTTCGCACTCAGGATCAAACAACGTATGCAGCTCAGGGTCAATAAAGCTGAAGGACACCGCTTCCTGATAACCACGGCTTACCAGCACACGGCGTAAATCCGCTTCCTGAACCTTGGCTTCATCCACCTGTTTCATTTTCAGCAGTGCAGAAGGAATCGTGGTCGGCAGATTGTTATAACCGTAAATACGACCCAACTCTTCAATCAGGTCTTCCTCAATGGCAATATCAAAACGCCAGCTGGGCACAGCCACCTGCCAGGCCGTACCGAACTCACTGGCTGTTTTGGTCATGCCAAGACCTAAGCGGGTCAACAGTGCTTCGGTATGCTCATCATCAATCGCCACGCCCAACCAAGAAGCGACTTTGTCAGAACGCAGGGTTACCGTTTTCAGTGACGGCAAATCCGCTTCACTGGCTACTTCTGTTACAGGCCCCGGCTGACCACCACAAACAGCCATAATCAGCGCTGTTGCCCGCTCAATGGCTTTGCGCTGCAGCTGGAAGTCAACACCCCGCTCAAAGCGGTGTGAGGAATCGGTGTGCAGCCCATAAGCCCGCGCCTTACCGGCAATGGTAATAGGGTTAAAGAAGGCACTCTCGAGGAAAATATCCTGCGTAACATTACTGACACCGGAACCTTCGCCCCCCATCACACCGGCTATCGCCAGTGCTTTTTGCTCATCGGCAATCACCAGCGTCTTGGCATTCAGTTCAACGGTTTGGCCATCAAGCAGTGTGAGTTTTTCACCCGCTTCGGCCATCCGCACCTGAATAGACCCTGCCAGCGTATTCAGGTCAAACCCGTGCATGGGTTGGCCAAGCTCTAACATCACATAGTTGGTAACATCCACCACCGGGTCAATGGAACGAATACCTGAGCGGCGCAAGCGTTCAGTCAGCCATAAAGGCGCTGCCTTTGACACGTCGACACCTTTAATCACACGCCCGACATAACGCGGGCACCCTTCTTTCGCGCTGACATTCACCGGAAAACTGTCATCAATCGCAGGCGGTACATCACTCACCGGTTCTTCCGTGACATTGGCCAGAAAGTTTGCACTGACCTCACGGGTCAACCCGGCAATGCTCAGGCAGTCACCACGGTTCGGCGTTAAATCCACATCGATGATGCTGTCATTCAGCTGAAGGTATTCACGGATATCCTGCCCGACAGGGGCATCGGTGGGCAGTTCCATCAAGCCTGCAGATGACTCGTCAAGGCCAATCTCTTCGGTACCACACAACATGCCAAGAGATTCAACACCTCGCAGTTTGGCTTTTTTGATTTTAAAATTACCCGGTAACACCGCACCCACAGTTGCCAGGGGTACTTTTATTCCAACACGGGCATTCGCTGCACCACACACCACCTGAAACTCATCTGCACCGGTACTGACACGGGTCACTTGCAGTTTATCAGCATCGGGGTGTTGTTCACAGGCGACAATTTCACCCACAACAATGCCAGAAAAATCGCTGGCTACAGGTTCGACAGCATCAACTTCCAAACCTGCCATGGTAATTTTGTCCACCAGCGTTTGGGTATCTGCATCCACATTGACCCACTGGCGTAACCATTGTTCACTGAACTTCATTGCTATTTCCTAATGGTGTTGGCACTGCGAACGCTTTACGGGTTGTCCCACCACAAATGCCAAACGCAATCACTGTATTTCAAATCTATTGTTTCAAGGGGCACGGGCAAACGGTGAACCCTTGATACGGTTTATCGTTGAGTCAGCACAGGGCCATCCAACGACACCCCTGACCAGCCTGTTTTCATAAAGGCACGAATATTGCCGTGATTAGTGCCTGCCGGGTGCTTGAGCACATCATCACGGTAGTAAGCACCAAAACAATGCAATACCTGTGTTTCGCTCAATCCATGCAGCTGCCCAAACGCCAGCAGTTTACAGGAGCCTTCATTACTGCCCGCCGGGTTCACCTGCTGATGCTCACCGACACCGTTTGAAAATGCCGTAGGCCGATAATGGTAGTGCTCATCAATGAGGGTCATCACTTCCTGAAACGTAACACGCTCAGGGAACTGCTCAATCTTTTTCAGTAGCGCCTGTAATGTCATTGTCACACCATGATCGCAATTGCATCGGGTCAGAGCATTGGGTCAGAACGTGGCGAAAACAGTCGGTCGTTTTATGCCATGGATCGATTATTTAAACTGACTTAAAAATCGCAGGTCGTTATCAAAAAACTGACGCAAATCGTTTACGCCGTAACGCAGCATGGCAAAACGCTCAACACCCATACCAAAAGCAAAGCCTGAGTATTTTTTGGAATCAATACCGCAGTAGTCAAAGACTTTCGGATGCACCATGCCACAACCAAGCACTTCCAGCCATTTGATAGAGCCGTCGTCATTGCGCCCCCATTCAATATCGACTTCAGCTGATGGCTCAGTAAACGGAAAGTAGGAGGGACGGAAGCGAATGTCCAGATCATCACGCTCAAAGAATACGCGCAGGAAATCACTCAATACACTCTTCAGATCGGCAAAACTAACCTTTTGTGCAACGTAAAGTCCTTCCACCTGATGGAACATCGGACTGTGTGTCTGGTCAGAGTCGCAACGATACACTTTACCCGGGCATACAATCGCTACAGGCGGTTCACCCTTATCTTTAACAAAGCGCTCCAGCGTACGAATCTGTACCGGAGAGGTGTGCGTTCTCAGCACGGTACTCTCATCAAAATAGAAGGTATCGTGCATTGCCCGCGCAGGGTGGTGATCAGGAATATTCAGCGCCTCGAAGTTATGGTAATCATCTTCGATTTCAGGCCCTTTCTCTACCGTAAAGCCAATACGACCAAAATAGTCCGAAATACGCTCCATAGTGCGCGTGACAGGGTGCACCGTACCCAGTTCCTGCCCACGACCACTGAGGGTGACGTCGATGGTTTCACTGGCCAGCTGCGCTGCCAGCGCCTCCGTCTCAAACGCTTCCCGGCGCTGATTAATGGCATCCTGTACCTGCTGTTTGGCAACGTTGATCTGAGCACCGGCTCTTGGCCGCTCTTCAGGCGACAGTTTCCCCAGCCCCTTCAGCAATGCGGTCATTTCGCCCTTTTTACCCAGAAACTGCACCCGAATCGCTTCAAGGTCAGCACTGTGCTTAGCTTGTTCGACAGCAGTCAGGGCACTGGTCATGATTGGACTAACAAGACTCTCCAAATTCTCCATGGCTCTCTCGGTGGGCTCTCTGTGAAAAATGCAAACGCCAAATTCTAGCGGTTACTGAAGCATTTGGGTAGACAAAGCCGAGGGATTGTCAATTCAACCACGCTCACCACCTCTGATTCTTTGGCGGCATACGCTTCTTGGCTATCATTAAAGAGATAAGAAGCGGCTTATTATATTGCTTCTTCCTGTCAATTGTTCGACACCTATTCAAAGGCATTTACAATGGCTATAGAGCCGGGAAAAGGGCCATTAAACACACCACACTATGGGGGCGACACACCTCAGCCTCCCACGCGCGTTAAAACGTCACTGGGAAAGCAGTTACGTGACAAAGCGACCAGTGCCGCACTGCATTTTCCCATCAAAAACAGAGCGGTTAGACCGACAGCTGAAAACTCTCCTTTCAGAACTGAATTAAGAGATGCCATTGCTCGTGGTAAACCTGACATCACACCCATACTCTTGAAGTATTTCGATGAGACAACGAATACCGACAGGGTGATTTTTTACAGTGCATTAACTGCAGAGCTCCCCAATATATCGAATATGCCGACACTGGCGGCCATCGGCTGTTTTCTTGAAGACCATAAAGAGGTCATGTCCTCAATAAAACGGCACTACAGATACAAACAGGCGGTCAATCATTGCAAAGTCGCTTTTATAACAGCAATGAAAAAAGAAATGAAAGAAAAAATAGAAAGTGCCACTTCAAAAAAGGAGAGGGGTCAGTATCAAGCTGAAATACTACTGGATGAGATCCATCAACTGGTTTTGAACTGTCATGGTCTAAAGAAAACAACTCAACAAAAAGTACTCTCAACCCATAAACTGGCGCTAAGAGAGCTCGCCTATGACCTTGCAAAAGAATATCAGTTGACAACAAATCTCCAAGATAACCCGGAAGCACAAGCAAAACTCTATCAAATTCTCGCTTTTACCAGTCACTCAAAAAGAAAACTACGCAGTCGCACAGCAAAAATGCAAAGAGTACTTGGCGTCTCGGCCCCTCAAAACCACTTCGTTTCTGACGGGAAGACAACAACCCGAAAGGGGCTTCTTAGACGCCTCATCAAGCCCCGGGGCAAAACAGAACCCCTTCAAAGAAAAAAAGCACAAAAGAGCGTCACCAGTGCGCCGACATCGGTAAGGAAATCGGGTGAGAAGACAAAACAAACACACAAAGGTTTTACTCCCCTTACTGCAAACAAAGTACGGCCTTACCATCAACCCAGCGCAATCCATAATGTTCATAATAAACCTACTTCACGGCAATGGGATGGGCGGCTCTCATCCGTGAAACCCAGACACTTCTTTTTCCAAAAAAATAAACGAGATCCAGTCACAGTTGACAGGCGTTTTGATGACTCTATTAAACGAGAAAGGCAGCGGCTTAAAGAGTTACTAGAAACCCACATAAAAAACTCTCCATTAGTACTGCAACAGTTACGTGAAGATAAAGATGCCCGTCAGTTATTGATCAATATCTTTCGCTTCGATGTATCGCGTATTAAAAATACAAAATCAACTGAACAAAAACTATCAACGCTCCACACCACCTTAGCAGGTTTTTCTGAAACCAAAGAACTTAAAAAATTTATACGACAAGTTATCCATATGTCCGGTATCACTATGAGACCACCTCCCTCAAAAGAAAAAAGGGCTTTTTGAATTACATCTGAAAAAGAATCACGCGATGGTGGCGGGGGAGGAGGTAGTGGTAACCCTGATGATGATTCAGACAGTGATGATCCTGATCAGGATAGTGGAGACGAGGAAGAAAAACCCAAAAAATAGAATGCCTGTTTACGGAATAAACTACCCAACAGCCCGTTATTTCCTTAAAATCCCCTTCATCCATTGACTCACTTGTAAACTTTCATGAACATCAATATTAACCACCAGCTCATCACGCTACAGCAACCTATGAGCCTTGAAGCGCTGCTCACACATCTGGAGCAGGACAAGCAGGGGATCGCACTAGCTGTAAATCGCCACATTATCAGCCGTTCACAGTGGGCCACCCACACAATCAGCGATAACGATCAAATAACCTTGATCACTGCCACTGCAGGCGGTTAAATACCAACACGTTTTACACCACTAACAGTCCCCTTTACTTTTTTGGATGATAACACCCCGGCATGCTAACTATTTCTGATCGTACTTTCCACTCACGACTATTTACAGGAACCGGTAAATTTCGCGATAGCGGTACCATGATTGACGCTATCCAATGCTCTGAGAGCGAGCTCGTCACCATGGCACTGAAGCGGGTCGATTTACGGGCAAAACAAGATGATATTCTCTCTCCGCTCATTGCGCATAATATCAATCTACTGCCAAATACCTCGGGGGCTCGCAACGCAGAAGAAGCCATCTATGCCGGACAGCTGGCCAGAGAAGCTCTTGGCACATCCTGGTTAAAAGTAGAAATTCATCCAGACCCAAAATATTTGCTGCCTGATGCAGTTGAAACATGAAATGCCTGTGAAGCGTTGGTTAAAATGGGTTTTACCGTGCTGCCTTATGTGCATGCTGACCCCGTGATCTGCAAACGATTCGAAGAAGTGGGTGCAGCCGCCGTGATGCCACTGGGTGCTCCCATTGGCAGCAACCTCGGTTTGAAAACCAAAGAGTTTCTGCAAATCATTATTGAGCAAAGTCGGGTTCCCGTTGTCATCGATGCCGGGATAGGCAGCCCTTCCGATGCCGCACAAGCTATGGAAATAGGAGCGGATGCCGTACTTGTTAATACCGCTATTGCCGTCGCGGGCAACCCACAGCAAATGGCTGTCGCCTTTAAAGAGGCAGTGATAGCTGGGCGTAGAGCTTATGAAGCAGGCCTTGGTACACGTTCTCTTGCCGCTGAAGCCAGCAGCCCTCTGACCGCTTTTCTGGATGATCTCTAATGTCGTTTTTGAGCACCTTTAACACACTTGACTGGAATGACATTAAGCTGCGTATTGCGGGCAAAACGATCAGTGATGTACAGCAGGCATTAACCAGCTCACGTCTATCCCATAACCAGTTTCTGGCATTGATATCACCTGCCGCTGAACCCTTCCTTGAAACATTGGCACAAAAAAGCGTCCAACTGACCCGGCAGCGTTTTGGTAATACTGTCCAGCTCTTTCTACCCCTGTATTTATCAAACAAATGCACCAATATCTGCACCTATTGTGGTTTTAGTATTGGCAATAAAATCCGCCGTAAAACCCTGAGCATGGATGAACTGGATCAGGAAGTTGCCGCGATAAAGGCCTTAGGATTTGACCATATTCTGTTGGTCACTGGTGAAGCACAGGGTACTGTCGGCTCCCCTTACTTCAAGGACGTCATCAAACGCTTACGTCCGCACTTCTCACACATCACCATTGAAGTGCAGCCCCTTGATCAGGATGAGTACGCAATGCTGATGTCAGAAGGGCTGGATGCTGTGTTGGTCTATCAGGAAACCTATCACCGAAATGCCTACGCCAACTACCACTTGAAAGGCTCAAAAACGGATTTTGATTATCGCCTGGAAACCGCGGACCGTTTAGGGACAGCAGGCATCGATAAAATCGGTATCGGCGCACTGATTGGTCTGGAAGACTGGCGAACCGATGCCGCCTTTGTGGCCGCTCATCTGGATTATTTGGAAAAAACCTATTGGCGTACCTGCTATTCGCTGGCGTTTCCGCGCCTGCGACCTTGTGAGGGTGAGCTTCAGCCCGTCTCCGTCATTTCTGACAGACAGCTGGTTCAGTTAAGCTGTGCGTACCGGTTATTTAAGCCAGAGGTGGAGCTCTCTTTGTCGACGCGGGAATCGGCTGCCTTTAGGGACAGCGTACTTCCTCTGGGCATTACTACCATGAGTGCATACTCAAGTACCCAGCCCGGCGGTTATGCAAACAGAGAAAGTACCGCGTTAGAACAATTTGCTATCGACGATGGACGACATCCACAAGCAATCGCAGGGGCTATAAAAGCGAAGGGTTTAGAACCTGTCTGGAAAGACTGGAGCGCATGTTATAGCCATTAGTATTTAGTATCACTGACGGAGCAATCACTCCGTCTTAGGGAAGCAGCAATTAAGAAGTTACCAGTTTTGGAACGATCATAACGTTCCATTTTTTCAGCTCTGGGTTACGCAGAATATAAGGATTAATTTTTGCTAACCCAGATTTACAGAGCTTTACACCCTTTTCATAGGTTCTATTCAATAGTGCAACAATAGGACTGATGCATCTCCACGTCATGCTTTTTGTCCACTCAATAACCGCTGTTGCTGTATTCAATAAAGCTCCACCCCAGTGATCCTCCAGAAATGCCCAAGACCTTTCAATGGGATTGTACTTGCTGTGATAAGGAGGGTAGTAAACAAGGTGAATTTTTAACCCTGTTGCCTGAGCAAACATGACCATTCTGAAAAGAAACTGGGTTCTATGGCTGTTGTTTTCTGGGCCGTTGTCCGCGTAGATAACCAGCTCATCTATATGCTGATAGCTTTCTTTAATGCCCGACCACCACTGCTCCAGAGCATCACAGATAAAGTCACTGGTTTTATAAGAGACCCCGTAAAATACGCTGAGTTGGTCATTGTCCAGATTCAGAATACCAAAAGAAATCATTTTGTCTTTTTTCGCCATATCATGATCCAGCGCCTTGACGGCTGAGGAACCTCTATCTTTTCCACCCCGAGAAAAATCTCCGAGATTGACCGTTGCTTTGCAGTCTATGCTGAGTTGTAAGACATTTTTTCTTTGGTCGGCCTCTTCCCTGACTCTGCGGATATTGGCAAAGATGGCATCGGTTTCCGGAATTTTTTTTCAGGCTTTGTTTTTTCAACCTTACGCAGCTTGTATCCCAAACGATTCAAGATATTATTGATAGTGCGCACTTGAGGAAGGGAATCGTTATCCCAGTCTTTTTCTTCTATCAGTTTCTGCCGTACACTTTTTGCTGTCACCCGTGTATAGGCAAACGTATTGCGTAGCTGAGGGTCTGCCTGACTTTCCGGTTCTACAAGGCAGCGAATATCCTCTGCCAATTGTGGCGAGATATCTTCACTCTTTCGCTTCCCGGATGAAGCATAGTTTCCGTAACAGATCATCCCTGTGCATTTTTCATGCATACCCAGTTCTACGGTATGACGACCAAAACCAAACTCAGTTTCAGTGAGACGGGGGCTGCCATAGCAGAGTGTTTCAGCCACCTCAGCCACAAACAACCTGCGATCATGGCCTTTCAGGTTCTTTGCGGCGAGCTTAAGAAGACTCTTACATTCTGGGGCAACATCAATTGTGGTATTCATAGCGGCAAAGGCGAAAGGGAAGAAAGACTCACCATACTCCGGTAAACTTCTCTATGCCACTCCCCTTAAGCGTCAGTTGTCATCAATGATACTGCATATACCATTTCTGCAATGGACACTGTCGTAAAAGCCCATACAACCTTAGCTGGCACGGCATTTTACAATTGGCTATTTTCAAATATTGTCAAACGTTTTACATGTCATTTATTACTACCCATCTCCAGAAATACAGATAAAAACACTATCAAACCTAATCGTTCTAGCTATTTTTGAAAATACTATAAAGTACAATGTAAATTTTATTTAAAGCTTTATTTTACTCAGGCAAATACGCTATTCCTTGACTAGTACTCCATCCGACCCCATTTACACAAACAGCTGACCGATCGGTTATCTGTGGTTATCAAATGGTGTAGGATGGAGTACTAGATGTCTTTCTTTCTCCGCATCCGCCTTATCAAAAGGATCATTCAAACCCCCTGCTTTGTTGCCTATTTGCAAATCAGATGATGCCGGAACGGCAAGACTATTGATCTCTTCCTGACTGGGTGATGGCTCGTGGGACATCGGTTGAGTACGCCAGGGAGAAAAGTTATCAAACATCAGTCGGTAACCCCCGCAAGCGATGATATCGCCATCACTCAACAGTACATGCTGACCAGTGCCAGACGGTAACTCCTGATAATTTATACTCAACGATGTTGACGATAAATTCTCCAGATACCACTGGCTATCCTCATAAAACAGCCTTGCATGACGATCTTCAACATCCTGATGCTGGTCAGGCAACCGGATCTGACAATGGTGGCTCTGCCCAATCACAGCCTCACTGGTGTCCACGTTAACAGTGAGGTTCGCTATTTGCTCCCCGGGGGGAAGACTAATAATTATAATCTGCATAGTGACAATAATAATAGCAGCCTAATAGCAGGCCTAGCACACCGTCCGGCAGAAAATGATAGGTTCAGTGGTTCATAAAGCGGCCAAACGCAAGACAGGCTTGTGCAGGAATACTGAAGTATTTCAAACAAGTCCAACGCAGTCGGTTGGCCGCTTTATGAATCACCCGCAGGGCGAAACCCATAGGGACAGTCACTCTTTGTGCCATGTCGTATGGCTTACTCTCCATGTGGAATACCCTACTTCACAGTGCGCGTCTCGCCAGAAGGAAATAATGGCTGGCTGGGCATATTTTTAATGGTTAACGTTCCCCCAGCTTATACTCCCATAAAAAAACCCCTTACCCGAGAATCAGGTAAAGGGTTTTAAAGCAGTACGGCTAAAAAGCTTATGCTGCCAGAGCAGTCTTCGCTTTTTCCACCAGCTGACCGAACACGGCCTTCTCGTGAACAGCCAGATCAGCCAGTACCTTACGGTCGATTTCAATCGCGGACTTTTTCAGACCCGCGATGAAACGGCTATAGGAAAGACCATTCACACGCGCACCCGCGTTGATACGGGCAATCCACAGTGCACGGAACTGACGCTTACGCTGACGACGGTCACGGTAAGCATACTGACCAGCTTTAGTGACAGCCTGCTTAGCTACGCGGAATGCACGTGAACGTGCACCGTAGTAACCTTTAGCCTGCTTAAGAACTTTTTTATGACGACGACGTGCTACGACGCCACGCTTGATACGAGCCATGAGTTATCTCCTGAAAAAATGGTAAAAGCGCATTAGTCGCGCAGCATACGCTTAACGAGACCGGTGTCAGCAGGGGATACCATAGAGGTACCACGCAGCTGACGCTTACGCTTAGTGGTCATTTTGGTCAGGATGTGACTCTTGAACGCACCTTTACGCTTGTAGCCAGAAGCTGTTTTCTTGAAACGCTTCGCGGCTCCGCTGTTGGTTTTCATTTTAGGCATGAAAAACACTCCGCATTTGGGTCATCCCATAGGATGCCGAAAGATTTAATAATAGTAATTCCAACAAAACACTGTCTGAGACTATAAGTAAGCCTCAGATAGTGTTTTATCGACGCATGAATTACTTCTTCTTTTTCGGGGCAATCACCATGATCAATTGACGGCCTTCCATTTTTGGAAACTGTTCCACAGTACCGATTTCGATCAGGTCCGTTTGAACCCGCTTCATCAGCGCCATTCCCAGCTCCTGGTGAGCCATCTCACGACCACGAAAACGAAGAGAAACCTTCGTTTTGTTGCCCTCAGTCAGGAAACGTACCAGGTTGCGCAGTTTTACCTGATAATCCCCATCTTCAGTCCCCGGGCGAAATTTAACTTCTTTCACCTGAGTTTGAACCTGTTTTTTCTTCGCCGCTGCTTTCTGCTTTTTCGTCTCGTACTGGTGTTTACCAAAATCCAGAATCTTACAGACTGGCGGTTCGCTGGTTGCGTTAATCTCAACCAGATCCAGCCCTGCTTCCTGGGCCATGCTCAACGCGACGTTTAACTCGACTACGCCAACCTGATCACCCTCAACACCAATCAGTCGGACTTCTTTGGCGCGGATATTTTCATTGATCGGCGCTTTCTGAGGACGACGATCACGGAAGCTGTTACGTCTGATAAGGGTATCTCCTGTATAAACAACAATAAGCAAGACGAGTGCGTGAAAGATAACGATAAACTCGTCTTACCACAAGCAGGTATTAAGCGAAGAAAACTGCTTAATTCTACTATAACAGCCTTCTCTTTGGCTACTTTACCACCCGGAAGGCTGTATTTTCAGCCTAACTGCGACCACGTTTACTGACATCAACTGTTAATAGCTCAATAAACGCGTCCATAGGCATCACACCTTTGTCTTCACCTTTGCGTGTACGTACAGCAACGGTGCCTTCTTCAGACTCCTTATCACCAACAACCAGGAGATAAGGTGCTTTCATCAGGGTGTGCTCGCGGATTTTAAAGCCGATCTTCTCGTTTCTCAAGTCCGCATGTGCCCTAAATCCACTTTCTGACAAAGTTTTTTGCAAATCAAGAACATATTCGCTCTGTCGATCGGTAATATTCAGGATCGCCACCTGCGTTGGCGCTAACCAGGCAGGCATTGCCCCTTCAAAGTGCTCAATCAAAATACCCATAAAGCGTTCGAATGAGCCCAGAATAGCACGATGCAACATCACCGGCGTTTTACGGCCACCTGTTTCATCAACATACTCAGCATTTAAGCGCCCCGGCATGGAGAAATCGACCTGCACCGTGCCACACTGCCATACCCGACCGATACAATCTTTGAGTGAAAACTCAATTTTCGGGCCATAAAATGCGCCTTCACCCGGCAGCTCGTCCCAAGGCAAAGCTTGGGCATCAAGGGCTGCTGCCAGTGCTTTTTCCGCTTTATCCCAGCTTTCATCCGATCCAACACGTTGCTCTGGGCGAGTCGACAACTTATAAATCAGGTTGCTACGTTCAAAGCCCATGTCGTCATACACTTCATGCAGAAAATTAATAAACGCTGCGACTTCCTGCTGAATTTGGTTTTCTGTCACAAAGATATGCGCATCATCCTGCGTAAAGCCACGCACACGCATAATACCGTGCAATGCACCAGAAGGCTCATTACGGTGGCAAGAGCCAAACTCTGCCAAGCGCAGAGGCAGGTCACGGTAGCTTTTCAGCCCCTGATTAAAGACCTGTATATGGCACGGGCAGTTCATAGGTTTGATGGCGATATCCCGGTTTTCGGAATTCGTGGTGAACATGTCATCTTTGAATTTTTCCCAATGCCCGGACTTTTCCCACAATGTCCGCTCGACCATCTGAGGGGTTTTTATTTCCTGATAGCCATGGGCAATCTGCTTACGACGCATGTATTGCTCAAGCTCCTGGTAAATAGCCCAGCCCTTCGGGTGCCAAAACACCATACCCGGTGCTTCTTCCTGCATATGGAACAGGTCGAGCTTTTTACCCAGCTTACGGTGATCCCGCTTTTCTGCTTCTTCTAAGCGCACTAAGTAAGCTTTCAGCGCTTTTTTATCTTCCCAGACCGTACCATAGATACGAGTCAGCATTTCATTGTTGGAATCGCCCCGCCAGTAAGCACCCGCCACTCGCATCAATTTAAACGCTTTCAGCTGGCCGGTAGACGGCACGTGAGGGCCACGGCATAAGTCCATCCACTCGCCCTGACGGTACACAGAAATTTCTTCCGTGGCCGGCAGGTCGTTAATGATCTCAACCTTGTAGTCTTCACCCATAGCTTTAAAGGCAGCAATAGCCTCATCCCGGCTCATCACCAGACGTTCTACCGGAAAGTCTTTCTTGGCCAGCTCACCCATGCGCTTTTCAATCTTGGTCAGGTCTTCTGGCGTAAACGGGCGCTCATAGGCAAAATCGTAGTAAAACCCATTCTCGATCACAGGTCCGATGGTGACCTGAGCACCGGGGTACACATCCTGTACCGCCATCGCCAGCAAATGCGCCGTGGAGTGACGAATCACCTCAACACCGTCTTCATCGCGCGCGGTGACAATCGATAATTCAGCATCAGTGGCCATACGGGTACTGGCATCCACCAGCTCACCGTTTACACGACCGGCCAGTGTGGCTTTGGCCAAACCAGGGCCAATATCCTGAGCGACTTCCATCACGGAAACGGCATCGGCAAATTCACGTTTGCTGCCATCGGGAAGCGTAATTACAGGCATAGGGGAGGATTCCTTTAAATCAGAGACTGTATGCAGTGGCAACCCATACCAGGAGCTGCTTGTTTCGTGCTTTCAACCCATACCAACGGGCTGAAGGGTGTATCAGGATATCCCCAACACAAGGGATTATCCATAAAAAAAGCAGGCGATTCTCCCTTTGTCAACGATGACAGTCAAGCTGTTACCAAAGAATGTATTATTCATAATAGAACTTACGCATTGACAGGTCCGGCAAAAAATGGCCTCAACCATTCCTTCCCCTCGGAGAAGCTTTTTATGAAATCCCAGGTAGCTTCTTTGAGGGCGTCTTTCCTGACGCTATAGACGCTTCTGAGTGACCCTGATACTTTCATCGCCTGAAGACAGGTATAGCCCAAGATAGCCGCAAAAATATGATTCCGGACCTGTCGCTCCCCTCTCACCTGAAAACGCTCGATGTTGCAGAGTTGCTTTAATGCCCGGTGATACTCTTCGATCGCCCAATGATGTTGGTGCAGCTGATCAAAATCAGATCGTGGAGATAGATCTGCTCCGACATGAGGAGTGTAAACAACGTAATGGCGCAGCTCATTTTTGAGTCGCGTCCGGTAGAGTCGTACATGACCAAAGTTACGTAGCCATACAGTTTTTCTTTCTTCGGGAATCTCCAGGCTCTGCACCTGTTGGTAGTTACCCTTTTGCACAGAGACAGTACGGTTGCTTTTAACAGCGAACATAAAACCCAAACCATTGTTTTTCACAGCTTTGAGGTTTCCAATACTGCTATACCAAGAGTCACCGGTAACACATGCAGGTTCGAGTACCCATGCCAGTACTTCTTTCAGCATATCGACAAAGTAGTCATTTTTAGTTTTGCCATCGGCTGGATTGTAAATACGGAAATTAACGGGCAAGTTGTAGCCTTTGATGTCCGTGTAATAAAGCGTGATGAGATTAATACCCTTGACGGTTTTGTGGTGCTTTCCTGAGTAGTAATGACCGACTAAAGCCGTGTAATGGGTATAAGGTTTATCCAGCACCGTATCATCAACCGATAGCGTCCCACCTTCAAGAATAAGCCTTGCTGACGCTTCTAGAAAAAGATCTTCAGGAGCAAAGTTTTTACGTTGGAGAAAGCGGTTAACACTGTCATGCGATATATCACTCAATTCGCTAAGACGGGTACAGGTGGCTGATTTGGGTTCACAGAGTAGAAACCCCGTATACTTCGGGAGGTCGCACTTGGCTGTTGTTGGTTTTGTTATTTTTCTACGCACGACGACATCCACTGTTTTTTTGCTGATCTAGCAATTTTTTTGGATGTCTGTCAATGCGTAAGTTCTACATAATAAGAAAAGCCGGTTGGCTGCTCATTCAAAGGGCGATCCTATGCTTGCATTCAACGAAGTATCCGGCACACACTATGCCGACATTTTCAGGCTACGTCTTATATCCATGAGCAGACACAACATCGACACACCCGACTTTCTTTCGCTTTTTCTGCAAGACACCCCCTCTCATGGATGTGCGTGCACCGATAGAGTTTACCAAAGGGGCTTTCCCTTCAGCGACGAACCTGCCTTTATTGGATGACAACCAGCGCGAGACCATTGGTACCTGCTACAAAGAACAAGGGCATAATGCAGCGGTCGATCTGGGCAATAAACTGGCAACTCCAGCTATCCGTGAGCAACGCTTAGCGCAATGGCAACGCTTTATCGCACAACACCCACAAGGCTATCTTTACTGCTTTCGCGGAGGAGAACGTTCACACACGACCCCAGCCTGGTTAAAAGACGCTGGCATTGATTACCCGCTCATCAAAGGCGGCTATAAAGCCCTGCGGCACTTTTTGATCGAATCCCTTGAGCACACTATTGAGCAATGCAACATTATTGTCCTCAGTGGCAAAACCGGCACGGGCAAAACACGCTTGCTGAATCAATTACAGGGCAGCATTGATCTTGAAGGGTTCGCCAACGGTTGTGTTGCATCTACGGGAGACAGTTGAGCGGAGCTATTCTCTGGACATAGTTAGACTGCCAGGGAGTAGAAATACTCCCAGTCATTCGCTGCTTCCGTTTTCTTATATTGGCCTTTCCTGATCATATGGCATAGCTCTATACCCTTCAGCGTATTTTTGGCTGTTTTGAAGCTGTGAAAGCCCATCATTGGTTTTGTCAGGCGCTTAATACCCCTGTGATCTTGCTCTACCAGGTTATTCAGGTACTTGCTCTGTCGAATCTCTATCTGCTTTTTCTTCTCTTCTTTCAGGGCGGTATTGATATCCTTCAGCGCAAAGGTATTGGAGCCGCTCTTATCGATGGAGACCTTCTCTGGCTGACCATTGAGACGAATGGCCTTTTTGAAAAAGCGGGTAGCCGCTTTCTTATCCCGGTACTTCGTCAGTAGAAAATCAACGGTATTGCCTTCAGTATCAACGGCTCGGTAGAGATAGACCCATTCCCCTTTGATCTTGATATAGGTTTCATCCATCCGCCACGACTTCCCGCAGGGATTGCGACGCTTACGATGTTCCGCTTCTAGTTGAGGCGCATACTTCGGTTGTGTTGCAAACTGACACCAGCTGATGAAGGTGCTACTCTCTGATTCAAATTTTGCCGTTCAGCTGAGCTTTATTCCATGGATTTTTCCGGTCGCCACTATCCTGAGCATCTCATTCTCCAAACCATCCGTTGGTATTTACGCTACAGCCTGAGCTACCGGGATCTGGAAGAAATATTGGAAGAGCGTGGCGTTGAGATTGATCACACGACACCTTATCGCTGGGTGCAGAAGTATGCGCCTCAACTAGAAGCGGAACATCGTAAGCGTCGCAATCCCTGCGGGAAGTCGTGGCGGATGGATGAAACCTATATCAAGATCAAAGGGGAATGGGTCTATCTCTACCGAGCCGTTGATACTGAAGGCAATACCGTTGATTTTCTACTGACGAAGTACCGGGATAAGAAAGCGGCTACCCGCTTTTTCAAAAAGGCCATTCGTCTCAATGGTCAGCCAGAGAAGGTCTCCATCGATAAGAGCGGCTCCAATACCTTTGCGCTGAAGGATATCAATACCGCCCTGAAAGAAGAGAAGAAAAAGCAGATAGAGATTCGACAGAGCAAGTACCTGAATAACCTGGTAGAGCAAGATCACAGGGGTATTAAGCGCCTGACAAAACCAATGATGGGCTTTCACAGCTTCAAAACAGCCAAAAATACGCTGAAGGGTATAGAGCTATGCCATATGATCAGGAAAGGCCAATATAAGAAAACGGAAGCAGCGAATGACTGGGAGTATTTCTACTCCCTGGCAGTCTAACTATGTCCAGAGAATAGCTCCGCTCAACTGTCTCCCGTAGATGCAACACAACCGGTAATATACCAGTGAGTATGACATCGACAAAAACAGTTCTTATAGGCGTGAATAGGCTAACTCTCTATCCATAACTATTACAATGGTTAAAGCTAATAAGGGTGGTTGCAGATTGTTGAGCTTAAGCAGCACCTAAGTAAGGCAACCTTCTCTGGTAAAATAGCGTTTTAACAGCGCTAAGATAGGGGTTTTTACCTGCATAGATAACAGCAGAGAGCTTTTCTGTTTGCAACAGAAATCGTGATAAAAAGCGTGGATTTCCTGTGGATAAGTTGTATTCCTCTCATGAATTCTCAGGTAGATTTACTTGGTTAAAAAATACTCAATAAGGAGTGTTGCAGGCAATTTGTCACTTGTCTCAATGCGTACTTATACGCGAACACATTAAATGTGGCATGATTTTTGTTCATAAAAACGAGAATGATAGGATTATGCTCATCAACGCAATAGAAGGGTGAATAACTGTGACTGGTATTAGTCAGGGGCTGGGTAAAAGTAATAAAGGGTTAACACCCGGTTGACAGCAGAAAGCAACCGGACATATGACTTTTATTCAGTGTCGTGTGTCACTGGCGGGCATGATATTGGGGTGGTCGAGCCATTCTTCCGGTGACTCATCCATGGTATCAACGGCTTCAGCTTCAGGTAGCTCATCCCGCGTGGCAAGAACGGCTAGCTCCTTGGCAAATTTTTGTAGAATATCAATGACCTCCTCCCTGTCTGGATTCAGGCTTTCATCAATAGCAATTTTGAACAATGGTGGCCCAATGGCGGTATCTAAATCATCGCTCTTGCGCATGAGTGTCATCTTTAGACCAGGAAAATCATCATCGTTCACTTCAGCTAGCTTAAATGTGACGGATTGAGCATCTCTTAAAATGGACAGCAATTTTAGAGCTTCGGCAGCACTAATATCACCAGAATCCACGCAACACTCTACATATTCCCTTGCAGATAGCCCGGATGCAATATAGTTGTCTACCAGGTCTTGCAGGCTCTTGTACTTGTTATGGCTCATGGGGGCCCCTCCTTACACCAATGCCTGATGAAATAGATCGCAACAGTTCCCTTTGTGCGATCTGCCACTTCGAACGGATCATCCTCGTGCAGGTAAGACGAACCCGTTCTGAGAGCACCATTCCAGTGTACCTTATTCACGAACAATGTATAGGGGTTGATACCTACTGCGTAAATGTGATGGGGGTATCGCCTCTTCTCATTTCAGGTTCCGCACGGTATTCCCTATAGTAGTGGCCATGGAGCAGCGATGCTTCTAAACATATGAGTGTCTTGTGAATTCCAGCTGGAATCCTAAGATATCATGTGTTGAGTTGGCTATATATCGATTTTATGACCGGGAATCTTTTCCCGGTCTTTTTGTATGTGGTATTTTTCACGGGCTAACTCTCAAGATACAAGATGATGAATCTCTCTCGATTAAATCTGAATTTATTGCCTGGCTTGAAAGCACTGCTTGATACTCAGAGCGTATCCAAAGCCGCGAAGCAGATGTGTGTTACTCAATCAGCTATGAGCCGGACATTGGCGCAACTGAGAGAAGCTCTGAATGACCCTATACTGGCATGGTTCAAAAACAGCTGTTGTTAGTGAACACCAAACAAACATAACCCTACCAGAGACTGGTATAGAAATGACTCAACAAGAGAGTTAGTTTATACAGCTTTTCTGAAGCGCTGGAACCCCAGTATTTCCAGCCCATTGGGATGAGGATTGCCGGTCATCACCTCGGCTGGTGTTTTTCCTTGCATGTAAGCATGCTTACTCCGGAGAAACACGTGATGATTCAGATAGAACCGGATTAGATTGAGGCTCTCAGAGGTAATTTGTTTACGGGAGTCCAGATAGGGCCTGAGTCTGCTGTTGAAATTCTCTACCATTGAGCTGCACCGAGGGGTTTCGGCGATTACCTTCAGCACCTCATCTTCGATGGGCTCGAAGATCGGCCCCATCCGTGATGCCAATACGTCGGCTTTTTTGTGGTAGCTCGGTGCTTGTATATCGTATCGGGTCACATCGCATATATCCCAGACGTCTTGCGCAGCAATAGCGTAGCGGGCTGCAATCTGTTGGAACTCTCTATTCAACACATGACTGGCGGCCAATAGGTTGTCCTTTTGGTGAGTCAGGGATATCACAAAGGCCATGATACGTGGAGAGGTGTCAGCCACTGCAGACAGCTCCTCCAGTACGAAATCAAAGAGCTTTTCTCTATCAACAGGGTTGTGCCCTGGCAGCTGTAAAATATCATGCTGGAGCGGCGTTGTTGAATAAATAAAGCTCAGCCTGATCGAGCCTGTATCCAGGCCTTTTTCAGCTAGCTTTAACTGATATCGGCATCCCTAAACCGGTCATCCTGTTCAACACGCGAACGGAAACCTCTGCCTCCGTTTTTTGCTGAGGTAGTTCACGTGCTTTCATCTTTGAGCCGATAATGGTTTTATAGCGAAGCATAGCCAATTCAACCAAGGCTCTCAGGCCGTATCCGGTTAGCCCTTGCCACGCCATGCGACCTCGCTCTTTTATGAGGGCTACTGCCTCGTTTCGTGTATTGTGCTGACTACTGTCAGGCACAGCATTTTTAGGTGGTGGAATCACGATTTTAGCAGCAGCTTGCTTCTGTTTAATTTGCTGATAAACCTTGTCGCTATCATAGGCTCCATCGGCCATGAAAACCTCAAATCCATCAACTTGATCCAGCAGATTAGGCAAAACTGAAGTATCACCTATCTCTTTTCCGGTAAGGTCACTTGCAACGACATGATGATTTTTATCGATGGCTAAATGCAGTTTTCGCCAAGTACGTTTAGGCTTCGTACCGTGTTTTTCCTGATTCCATTCATCCTTGCCATAAACCTTCAATCCTGTGCTATCTACCAGAAAGTGAGAACCAGGCTCACAGGTATCGATGAGCTTTTGCAATGATAAATTGATGCTTCGCTTACTGAGAGTGCTGTAATCAGGGACTTTCAGCTGTAACCCCATGAGCTTAACCAGAGATCTAGCAAAACCTTCAGTCTGCCTTAGCGGTAAGCTCAAAACCTGCCTGAGCATAAGGCAGGTCTCAATCGCCAGATCCGAGTATTGTGTCGGCGCACCTCGTTTTTGGATGGGCGCTGGCGTCCAGATAGTGATAGCTGCATCCGTAAACCAGACGGTAATATCACCTCTTTTTCGCAGTACGTTATTATAATCAGACCAATTCGTCACTGTATAAGTCGATTTTTTGATCTTATGGCGACGAGCTTCGTTGTGTTTGTAAGGCATAGCGAGATGATGTCTGCAAAAAAAGGACATTAGGATACGAACCTTAGCCACTTATCGTCAATCAGGGCTATCCGGTGATTTATTCAACAACGCCGCTGCCAGCCAACTACGCCGAAGGACGCGTCAGGTTAGACAATAATTCATTGCGCTCTTCGGCAGGCTTGTAGATCAGGGCAATCTTACCAATGGTTTGTACCAGCTCGGCCTCTGTTTGCTGGCAAAGTTCAACGATGAGCTGTTGCTTAACATCGCGGTCGCCCACAGCAAACTTCACTTTGATCAACTCGTGATCGTTCAACGCACGCAGGGCTTCGCCAACTACGTTCTCCGTCAAACCTTTATCAGCAACGGTCACCACGGGCTTTAAGCCATGACCAATGGAGCGGTATTCTTTCTTTTTGGCAGCATTCAGCGACATGAGGGTGTGTCCTGTCAGAAAATCAATCGACCAATTCTACGCGTTCAATGGACATCGTGCGAGTTTTCGACACCGTTACCCTCCTCATGCGTGAAAAAAACCCGCCCTTTTATCAGCTGACCCACCACCAGCACCACAAAACCCATGGCCATCAGTGGGTTAACCCAGCTTGTGGTACCGGGAATCATTAAACGGGAAAGGTCAAAGGCAAACAACACCCCAAGGCTCATCAGCCCGACACTCCAGGCAATCGCTTTGTCTTTCCAGCGCAAAATGGCAGAGGAAAACCAGAACGCCAGCATTGACCCAAGAATAATGTAATCCGTGTTTACACTGCGGGGGTTAAACAGCAAATGATAACAGCCAGCCAGCGTCAGCATATACAGCGCACCGTTCTTACTGCCAAAACGTCGAATAGCATAGCAACAGGTCAGCCATGTCACCCCGGCCATCATTACTTTAAGCAGGGTTTGCAGCGTCTCGGGCACTTCGACATTGATCACCTGCATGGAAATATTAAACAAGCTCGCCCATTTTGGTGTTTCCATACCCAAAATCATGGCCGACCGTGCCATCTCAATAAAATTGACATACTGGGCCATGCCATATTTCATACCACCGGCCACAAGGGGGATCGCAAGAAATAGAGCAAGAAAAGCTGTGGTGCGTAGCCATAAGGGTTTATAAAGGGTAACAGCGAGTAGAAAGAACACCGCAAATGTTGGCTTTAAACTCATGACCAATGCCAGCAACAATGCAGCAGCAGTCCAGCGTTTTTTGATAACCTGGCAGGTGATCAGCATCATGGCGGCAATAAGCACCACATTCATCTGGCCGTTTCGAAACCCTGAAAAGGCAATGGGTAACGCCAGCAAACTAAAAAAACCTAAACCGTTCACAATCAGCTCAGGCTTTCTGTCGAAAAGGTGCTGTAACAATCGATAAGATGCCCAGCCATAAAACCCGATAATAAAAAATCGCCACAGCACATCGACAACCACCAACGGTAATTGAGCAATAGGTGCAAACAATACGGCAAAGGTCGGCATGTAAATAAACCCGCCTGGCCCCGAATACAGTTTGTCACCCTGCAGCCAGCGCTCAGCGCCTAGCAGGTAACTATCAACAACGGTATGCTGCCCTGGCTCCATCAGCGCCTTGATAACAACCAGTATCAGTGCAATCCCCCAGAGAGAAAGACCAAACAAGGCGGCAGGGTGTTTTTTTATCGTAGTATCGGGCATAGGTGCATCCTGTCATTAAAATACGCCGTCGATTCCGCGAAAGGGGTTCCTTCATCGGTATGGTTTATTCTGTGCAATTGTTTTGGCGTAACTGACTGATCGTAGCATTTACATAAAATATAGAAAGCCATTAAATTCTGCTGACATAAGAACACACTCAGTGACAAGAAATCGGTGTTGGGCAAGGCAAGCAAGTGCAGACGTTGTTATCTGCGTCAAATCCTGCTTAACGCCGTCACAAAGCCGATTTGCTTGTCACCCGAAGGGCAAACCCAGCGCTACTGTGGACGTCGTTGCGTTCACTTGAAAGGCATGAGCCTTCCTGCATAACCACGCTTAGCCACAGCAGCTCTGGGTTTCACTGAGTGCGTGTTCTTATGTCAACAGAGCCTAGTACTCCGTCCGGCAGAAGATGATAGTTTACTGAAGGCTATTCTAATAACTCCGAGTCCATAACACCGGAGTTATTATGACCATCACATAGCATGTTCGACTCAGCGAGGAAAAACGATCAATACTTGAACGGCTTATCAAGCAGGAAAAGCCCAAAGTTGCACAACACAAAAAACGTAAAGCCAATATCCTTCTGGCTATCGATGAAAACCATGATCCACTGCAGCATGATCAGGTAGCCAAAGCTTTCCATGTTAGGCCGCTTACTATCACTCGCCTCAGGCAACGATTTGTTGAAGAAGGGCTTGATGTCGCTGTCAATGGAAAACTCAGCAGCCACGGTCGGGTACGTAAACTCGATGGCGAAGCCGAAGCTCACCTTATTGCCCTTACCTGCTCACCACCACCGGAAGGAGCCAGCCGATGGACGCTAAACTTACTGACAGATCGCATGATTGAGCTCAGATACGTCGAATCGATTTCCAGAAGCACAGTACATGAGGGGCTAAAAAAAATGAGCTTAAGCCCTGGCAAAAAAAGGAATGGTGTATACCTGCGGAAGAAAGCGGCATGGTTCAAATCAAGTGAACACTTTCATGTATCAGTACAGCACATTTTCAGCAGGTTGATTATAATGCCAGGTTACTCAGCCTATCCTGTTATTTTGATCAACTTTAGAGCCTGTACATGCAAAGACGTTTATCCACTGAATGCAAGAAATCTATTGGCCTACAGGCTATTTCCGAAAATAACATATCTCATATTGCCAGGCTGCATCAGGTGTGCAGAAACACTGTCTACACGCAAAAACAACTCACTCAATCGGCAGTCAATGAAGCCTTCATGGATCAAGATCCAGATGATCAGACTCTATTCCATCTACCGGTCACCAAAGCCTTCCTTCACCAAGTGGTACTGGGAATCTTATTGATCTGCAAGGGAAGTTATCGCAGTGCGCAGATGTTCCTACATGACCTGTTTGACACGGATATGTGTATCGGAACCATTTTCAACATCCACAACCATGCTTGTCATAAAGCGTCTGAGATTAACGCCTCCTACGATCTTGGCTCAATCAGACAGAGCGCCTCTGATGAAATATATCACCGTAATAAGCCTCATTTAGCAGTCGTTGATATCGAAAGCCGTTACTGTGCGAGCCTTACACGAGAAGATAGCCGTGACGCAGAAACCTGGGCTATTCACCTCCTGGAGCTTACAGAGCAAGGCTTTCATCCCAAGGTTAATATCAGCGATCAAGCGCTCGGGATGAGCAATGCATTCAAAGAGATACTGCCAGACACTGAGCATCGTTTTGACCACTTCCACCTGATCAAAGCAGGGAAGGAACTGGTCAGGTCCCTAAAAAACAAAAGAGAATCAGCAATAACGGCCCATATTAAGCTGCTTGAAAAAATGGAACGAGCAAAGAAAAAAAGTAAGGGGCACACTCTTTCAACTAAGCTCGCCCTGGTCAATAGAAATACGACACAGGCAGAGGCTATCTATCGTCATGTTTCCACACTGAATGCCTGGCTCCAGCATGATATTTTACAGCTGCCAGGGCACAACCCCGTTGATAGAGAAAAGCTCTTTGATTTCGTACTGGAGGAGCTGTCTGCAGTGGCTGACACCTCTCCACGTATCATGGCCTTTGTGATATCCCTGACTCACCAAAAGGACAACCTATTGGCCGCCAGTCATGTGTTGAATAGAGAGTTCCAACAGATTGCAGCCCGCTACGCTATTGCTGCGCAAGACGTCTGGGATATATACTATGTGACCCGATACGATATACAAGCACCGAGCTACCACAAAAAAGCCGACGTATTGGCATCACGGATGGGGCCGATCTTCGAGCCCATCGAAGATGAGGTGCTGAAGGTAATCGCCGAAACACTTCGGTGCAGCTCAATGGTAGAGAATTTCAACAGCAGACTCAGGCCCTATCTGGACTCCCGTAAACAAATTACCTCTGAGAGCCTCAATCTAATCCGGTTCTATCTGAATCATCACGTGTTTCTCCGGAGTAAGCATGCTTACATGCAAGGAAAAACACCAGCCGAGATGATGACCGGCAATCCTCATCCCAATTGGCTGGAAATACTGGGGTTCCAGCGCTTCAGAAAAGCTGCATAAACTAACTCTCTTGTTGAGTCATTTCTATACCAGTCTCTGGTAGGGTTATGTTTGTTTGGTGTTCACTAAAAACAGCTGTTTTTGAACCATGCCCAGAAAACCCTGCTCTTTATAATTTTTTATTTCCTTTGCTGAAAGAGCATGTCCTTGTTGACTGTTGCATAGAAACAGAAGACAAGCAACGCATACCGTCAGCAGCCGATAGACAGGGACTCCACCCTGACAAAGTAATGACATTGTTAATCAGCTCTCTTCTGGAAAGGGCTCACATAACCCTCCGGTTTCACCGCTAAAATGGAACAATACACACCATTCAATATATTTTCAGCCGTATTGCCAATCATCATGCGCTGTGTATGAGCGCCAAGTGTGCCCATCACAATCAGATCAACATCAAGCTCATTCGCCAACTTTTGGATTTCGTGAGAAGCCTGCCCTTTTAATAGATGAGTATGAACGCTATCGGTACCATCGGCTGTGACATCAAATGACTGCAGCAGCTCTCGCTGTTTTACTCTGTAACGCTTCCGGGTTGTTTCCTGTAATTCCAAAAGTTCTTCATCTGCTAACATGCTTAGCGCCCGATGATTAACAGGCAGATTCCATACACTGACACAATGAAGTTCGGCATTTTCCTGACTAGTAAGGTACAGGGCATATTGAAGCAATGTCTGATTGAGCGATTGTGCCCCCTCATCAGGGTTACCCGCATCAACAGCCACCATAATTTTATGAGTAAAACCGGGTAACTGATTACGGTCCGCCATCATCAACACCGGGATAGCGCTCTTACGCAGTAAGGCCAGGTCATTCCCGGTTAGCTGGTTTCGGGCAAAAGCCCCGCTGGGGTCAGCCAGTTTGATCACCAAATCACAATGCAGCGTTTCAATCATGGATAAAATAGTGTCTCTGGGATGACCCGCCACAACATGAGATTCAATGGCAATGCCTTCACTCCATGCCAGTTTCCTGATGATATCAAGCTCTTCTTCGAGCTGATGGCGCAGCATTGTCTCAAGCTGTTTGTCCAGAGGGATAAACTGCAGTTTATCCAACGTCGCCAAACTGTTATCAAACAGTGCAACATACAAGGTTGCGTGATTATCCGCCACCAGCCGAAAAGCCTGCTTAAGTGCCATATCAGTTGTATGGGTACGGGTAATAGCCAATAGAATATTACGAAATGCATGCATGTGCTTTTCCCACCCTGATGCTGTTAGAAAACAGTATCGCAGTTATTTCTATATTTGCTGAAAAAAACAGCCTGTGTTGCGCAAAAAACTTGAGCAAACGGCTACCTTGATTATAATCGCTCCATCACGATGCCTGACCATTCACTTCCCGTCTGAGGGTTGTTGTATCAATCGCCATTCGCAGAGTCATCACCACACAACCGGAAATGCCATGACATTATCACCACTGGTGGCTGTCGTAATGATGCTCTGTGCATCACTCGTACAGGCACAAGAGCCCGCCCCACTCGAAAAAAACCTCTACTTGTATAACTGGTCTGATTACATTGGACCGAATGTCATCAAAGGGTTCGAAAAGAAAACAGGCGTACATGTTTCATACGATGTCTACGACAGCAATGAAGTGCTTCAGGGTAAACTTCTGTCCGGTAAAAGCGGGTTTGATGTAGTCTCCCCTTCCCATGACTTCTATAAAACGCAAATCCGTGCGAAGGTTTACCAAAAACTGGATAAGTCCAAAATCCCCAACCTTAACAATCTCGACCCGGTATTGATGGAGAAAATCTCCGCCGCCATTGACCCTGATAATCAGTACGGCGTGCCCTATCTTACCGTCACAACAGGGATTGGCTATAACAAGCAGGCTGTCGAAAAAGCACTGGGCAAAGACGCCCCCATCGACAGTTGGGCTCTTGTGTTTGAGCCGGAGAATATAAAAAAGCTGCAAAAATGCGGTGTGGCTTTTTTGGATGCCCCCACAGAAATCATTCCTTCGATGATGGCCTATATGGGTCGCCCAGGTGACAGCCTTGACGTCAAGGACTACCAAAAAGCCGTCGCGAAACTGAAAGAAGTCGCACCGTATGTCACTTACTTTCATTCCACTAAGTCCATGGCGGATTTAGCCAATGGTGATATTTGTGTCGCCGTTGCCTGGTCTGGTGATGTTTTCATGGCACAACAGCGAGCAAAAGCCGCTGACAATGGCTTGGATATTCGTTATTCCATCCCTAAAGAAGGTGCCGCATTGTCCATTGATATGCTAGCCATTCCTGCCGACGCACCTGACCCCAAAGCCGCCCATGCTATGCTGAATTACTTACTGACGCCTAGCGTTGCAGCAGAAACGACAAATTATGTATCCTACGCCAACCCATTGAAAAAAGACTTGTTCTCCGATGGCGAAAACAAGGATGATAAAAGACCTGTTATTGCTGCAAACATACTCAATAACCCGGGTATTTATCCTGATAAAACCACAGAAGAAAAACTGTTTATTTTTAAAGAACTCCCCACGCAACGCAAACGCGGCCAGCTTGACCTGCGTCGCTATATTACCCAACAATGGCGTACAATAACGTTAACAGGGCGTTAATCCATACCATGGAATACAGGGAGGTGAACAGTGCCTGAGCAAACACCGTTGCATAAAAAAATCATTAATGGACTACTTTTTGTCGTAGGCTGGTTTGCTTGTGTCGTCGGAGGCAACGCGGTTGCCCTACCGGTTACCACCGCGATTGTAATTATCCATATCACCTACATCACCTCTTGGAAAAAAGAGCGGGAGCTACTAGCAGCTACCCTGTTGCTCGGCAGCGCCATTGATTCTTTTCTAGGTAATGTAGAACTGCTGCAATTTGGGAGTGACAGTCGTTTACTGCCCTTATGGCTGGCTTGTTTATGGCTACTCTTTGGGACAACTCTGCGCCACAGTTTAGACTGGATGCAACGTCATACAGTATTGGCGTCTATCGCCGCGGCTATTGTTGCCCCACTGAATTATTATACTGGAGCGAAACTGGCCGGTGTTGGATTTGCTGCCCCCCTCTGGCAACCACTGCTGGTGATTGCCATTATCTGGGGGCTATTGATACCTATCTTGCTGGCATTTTCTTCGGCGTGGTTGGAGCGGTACCGTAAAAATCAGCAACTAAGTTCGTGACGACGATGAAGGCATATCCTCCTCTGCATCTTCACCAGATTCACTCACTTCAGGAGGGAAATCATCTTCAGATTCCTTTTGTGGCTCTGCATCAAAAAGTTTTTTGCACTCACTACCAAGGTATAAAAATACATTAGCCAAATCATCTCTTAGTCTGTTGAAGGCTACTTGTTGCTGCTCTGGGCTCTGTTCACAATAACTGTGGGTAGAGCCAATGTGAGGCTTCTTGATCTAACAAACTGTCTTCTGAGAACTTATGAGTCTTTAAGAATCGTTTCCAGCCAAGATAGCGTGACAGGTATTTTGTTGCGACGCCTTTGAAGGTTGTGTTGCAAACTGACACCAGCTGATGAAGGTGCTACTCTCTGATTCAAATTTTGCCGTTCAGCTGAGCTTTATTCCATGGATTTTTCCGGTCGCCACTATCCTGAGCATCTCATTCTCCAAACCATCCGTTGGTATTTACGCTACAGCCTGAGCTACCGGGATCTGGAAGAAATATTGGAAGAGCGTGGCGTTGAGATTGATCACACGACACCTTATCGCTGGGTGCAGAAGTATGCGCCTCAACTAGAAGCGGAACATCGTAAGCGTCGCAATCCCTGCGGGAAGTCGTGGCGGATGGATGAAACCTATATCAAGATCAAAGGGGAATGGGTCTATCTCTACCGAGCCGTTGATACTGAAGGCAATACCGTTGATTTTCTACTGACGAAGTACCGGGATAAGAAAGCGGCTACCCGCTTTTTCAAAAAGGCCATTCGTCTCAATGGTCAGCCAGAGAAGGTCTCCATCGATAAGAGCGGCTCCAATACCTTTGCGCTGAAGGATATCAATACCGCCCTGAAAGAAGAGAAGAAAAAGCAGATAGAGATTCGACAGAGCAAGTACCTGAATAACCTGGTAGAGCAAGATCACAGGGGTATTAAGCGCCTGACAAAACCAATGATGGGCTTTCACAGCTTCAAAACAGCCAAAAATACGCTGAAGGGTATAGAGCTATGCCATATGATCAGGAAAGGCCAATATAAGAAAACGGAAGCAGCGAATGACTGGGAGTATTTCTACTCCCTGGCAGTCTAACTATGTCCAGAGAATAGCTCCGCTCAACTGTCTCCCGTAGATGCAACACAACCTTGATGTTGCCCCAGAATGTAAGAGTCTTCTTAAGCTCGCCGCAAAGAAACTGAAAGGCCATGATCGCAGGTTGTTTGTGGCTGAGGTGGCTGAAACACTCTGCTATGGCAGCTCCCGTCTCACTGAAACTGAGTTTGGTTTTGGTCGTCATACTGTAGAACTGGGTATGCATGAAAAATGCACAGGGATGATCTGTTACGGAAACTATGCTTCATCCGGGAAGCGAAAGAGTGAAGATGTCTCGCCACAATTGGCAGAGGATATTCGCTGCCTTGTAGAACCGGAAAGTCAGGCAGACCCTCAGCTACGCAATAGGCTAAGTTCCTGTTAACAGTTGGGAGCACCAATGTTCCGAAATTCTTCTGACGAATTGGTCAGTATTTAACTTGACTGATGCAGTCAGATCACGTCTCCAGGCCAGATAATGTGGTAGATACCGGGTAGCAACACCATGAAATACACCGTCAATCGGCGTTGTTGCATAAATAAAGCTCAGCCTGATCGAGCCTGTATCCAGGCCTTTTTCAGCTAGCTTTAACTGATATCGGCATCCCTAAACCGGTCATCCTGTTCAACACGCGAACGGAAACCTCTGCCTCCGTTTTTTGCTGAGGTAGTTCACGTGCTTTCATCTTTGAGCCGATAATGGTTTTATAGCGAAGCATAGCCAATTCAACCAAGGCTCTCAGGCCGTATCCGGTTAGCCCTTGCCACGCCATGCGACCTCGCTCTTGTATGAGGGCTACTGCCTCGTTTCGTGTATTGTGCTGACTACTGTCAGGCACAGCATTTTTAGGTGGTGGAATCACGATTTTAGCAGCAGCTTGCTTCTGTTTAATTTGCTGATAAACCTTGTCGCTATCATAGGCTCCATCGGCCATGAAAACCTCAAATCCATCAACTTGATCCAGCAGATTAGGCAAAACTGCAGTATCACCTATCTCTTTTCCGGTAAGGTCACTTGCAACGACATGATGATTTTTATCGATGGCTAAATGCAGTTTTCGCCAAGTACGTTTAGGCTTCGTACCGTGTTTTTCCTGATTCCATTCATCCTTGCCATAAACCTTCAATCCTGTGCTATCTACCAGAAAGTGAGAACCAGGCTCACAGGTATCGATGAGCTTTTGCAATGATAAATTGATGCTTCGCTTACTGAGAGTGCTGTAATCAGGGACTTTAAGCTGTAACCCCATGAGCTTAACCAGAGATCTAGCAAAACCTTCAGTCTGCCTTAGCGGTAAGCTAAAAACCTGCCTGAGCATAAGGCAGGTCTCAATCGCCAGATCCGAGTATTGTGTCGGCGCACCTCGTTTTTGGATGGGCGCTGGCGTCCAGATAGTGATAGCTTCATCCGTAAACCAGACGGTAATATCACCTCTTTTTCGCAGTGCGTTATTATAATCAGACCAATTCGTCACTTTATAAGTCGATTTTTTGATCTTATGGCGACGAGCTTCGTTGTGTTTGTAAGGCATAGCGAGATGATGTCTGCAAAAAAAGGACATTAGGATACGAACCTTAGCCACTTATCGTCAATCAGGGCTATCCGGTGATTTATTCAACAACGCCGCTTTTGACTTGTTTTTTTTGCTCATTGAAAAAGTGATGCTTTATGAAACGAAAACATCATTTAATCTCTTTATTCACGGGTGATTGCAACTTTTATTTCGATATTATTTGGGCATGGTTCAAATCAAGTGAACACTTTCATGTCTATGGAGGCCATCAGTACAGCACATTTTCAGCAGGTTGATTATAATGCCAGGTTACTCAGCCTATCCTGTTATTTTGATCAACTTTAGAGCCTGTACATGCAAAGACGTTTATCCCCTGAATGCAAGAAATCTATTGGCCTACAGGCTATTTCCGAAAATAACATATCTCATATTGCCAGGCTGCATCAGGTGTGCAGAAACACTGTCTACACGCAAAAACAACTCACTCAATCGGCAGTCAATGAAGCCTTCATGGATCAAGATCCAGATGATCAGACTCTATTCCATCTACCGGTCACCAAAGCCTTCCTTCACCAGGTGGTACTGGGAATCTTATTGATCTGCAAGGGAAGTTATCGCAGTGCGCAGATGTTCCTACATGACCTGTTTGACACGGATATGTGTATCGGAACCATTTTCAACATCCACAACCATGCTTGTCATAAAGCATCTGAGATTAACGCCTCCTACGATCTTGGCTCAATCAGACAGAGCGCCTCTGATGAAATATATCACCGTAATAAGCCTCATTTAGCAGTCGTTGATATCGAAAGCCGTTACTGTGCGAGCCTTACACGAGAAGATAGCCGTGACGCAGAAACCTGGGCTATTCACCTCCTGGAGCTTACAGAGCAAGGCTTTCATCCCAAGGTTAATATCAGCGATCAAGCGCTCGGGATGAGCAATGCATTCAAAGAGATACTGCCAGACACTGAGCATCGTTTTGACCACTTCCACCTGATCAAAGCAGGGAAGGAACTGGTCAGGTACCTAAAAAACAAAAGAGAATCAGCAATAACGGCCCATATTAAGCTGCTTGAAAAAATGGAACGAGCAAAGAAAAAAAGTAAGGGGCACACTCTTTCAACGAAGCTCGCCCTGGTCAATAGAAATACGACACAGGCAGAGGCTATCTATCGTCATGTTTCCACACTGAATGCCTGGCTCCAGCATGATATTTTACAGCTGCCAGGGCACAACCCCGTTGATAGAGAAAAGCTCTTTGATTTCGTACTGGAGGAGCTGTCTGCAGTGGCTGACACCTCTCCACGTATCATGGCCTTTGTGATATCCCTGACTCACCAAAAGGACAACCTATTGGCCGCCAGTCATGTGTTGAATAGAGAGTTCCAACAGATTGCAGCCCGCTACGCTATTGCTGCGCAAGACGTCTGGGATATATGCTATGTGACCCGATACGATATACAAGCACCGAGCTACCACAAAAAAGCCGACGTATTGGCATCACGGATGGGGCCGATCTTCGAGCCCATCGAAGATGAGGTGCTGAAGGTAATCGCCGAAACCCCTCGGTGCAGCTCAATGGTCGAGAATTTCAACAGCAGACTCAGGCCCTATCTGGACTCCCGTAAACAAATTACCTCTGAGAGCCTCAATCTAATCCGGTTCTATCTGAATCATCACGTGTTTCTCCGGAGTAAGCATGCTTACATGCAAGGAAAAACACCAGCCGAGGTGATGACCGGCAATCCTCATCCCAATTGGCTGGAAATACTGGGGTTCCAGCGCTTCAGAAAAGCTGCATAAACTAACTCTCTTGTTGAGTCATTTCTATACCAGTCTCTGGTAGGGTTATGTTTGTTTGGTGTTCACTAAAAACAGCTGTTTTTGAACCATGCCCTTTTTCAGCTAGCTTTAACTGATATCGGCATCCCTAAACCGGTCATCCTGTTCAACACGCGAACGGAAACCTCTGCCTCCGTTTTTTGCTGAGGTAGTTCACGTGCTTTCATCTTTGAGCCGATAATGGTTTTATAGCGAAGCATAGCCAATTCAACCAAGGCTCTCAGGCCGTATCCGGTTAGCCCTTGCCACGCCATGCGACCTCGCTCTTGTATGAGGGCTACTGCCTCGTTTCGTGTATTGTGCTGACTACTGTCAGGCACAGCATTTTTAGGTGGTGGAATCACGATTTTAGCAGCAGCTTGCTTCTGTTTAATTTGCTGATAAACCTTGTCGCTATCATAGGCTCCATCGGCCATGAAAACCTCAAATCCATCAACTTGATCCAGCAGATTAGGCAAAACTGAAGTATCACCTATCTCTTTTCCGGTAAGGTCACTTGCAACGACATGATGATTTTTATCGATGGCTAAATGCAGTTTTCGCCAAGTACGTTTAGGCTTCGTACCGTGTTTTTCCTGATTCCATTCATCCTTGCCATAAACCTTCAATCCTGTGCTATCTACCAGAAAGTGAGAACCAGGCTCACAGGTATCGATGAGCTTTTGCAATGATAAATTGATGCTTCGCTTACTGAGAGTGCTGTAATCAGGGACTTTAAGCTGTAACCCCATGAGCTTAACCAGAGATCTAGCAAAACCTTCAGTCTGCCTTAGCGGTAAGCTAAAAACCTGCCTGAGCATAAGGCAGGTCTCAATCGCCAGATCCGAGTATTGTGTCGGCGCACCTCGTTTTTGGATGGGCGCTGGCGTCCAGATAGTGATAGCTTCATCCGTAAACCAGACGGTAATATCACCTCTTTTTCGCAGTGCGTTATTATAATCAGACCAATTCGTCACTTTATAAGTCGATTTTTTGATCTTATGGCGACGAGCTTCGTTGTGTTTGTAAGGCATAGCGAGATGATGTCTGCAAAAAAAGGACATTAGGATACGAACCTTAGCCACTTATCGTCAATCAGGGCTATCCGGTGATTTATTCAACAACGCCGTACGAAGCCTAAACGTACTTGGCGAAAACTGCATTTAGCCATCGATAAACATCATCATGTCGTTGCAAGTGACCTTACCGGAAAAGAGATAGGTGATACTTCAGTTTTGCCTAATCTGCTGGATCAAGTTGATGGATTTGAGGTTTTCATGGCCGATGGAGCCTATGATAGCGACAAGGTTTATCAGCAAATTAAACAGAAGCAAGCTGCTGCTAAAATCGTGATTCCACCACCTAAAAATGCTGTGCCTGACAGTAGTCAGCACAATACACGAAACGAGGCAGTAGCCCTCATAAAAGAGCGAGGTCGCATGGCGTGGCAAGGGCTAACCGGATACGGCCTGAGAGCCTTGGTTGAATTGGCTATGCTGCGCTATAAAACCATTATCGGCTCAAAGATGAAAGCACGTGAACTACCTCAGCAAAAAACGGAGGCAGAGGTTTCCGTTCGCGTGTTGAACAGGATGACCGGTTTAGGGATGCCGATATCAGTTAAAGCTAGCTGAAAAAGGCCTGGATACAGGCTCGATCAGGCTGAGCTTTATTTATGCAACAACGCCCCCATTTCCCAATTTTTCATGGGAAAAAGTGCTGCTCTAATAGTCTGGTTTATGTTCTATGGAGGCTCTCAATCTACTCTGTATTATCAAGCTCTGGCATCTTTGGATACAGTCTCTTAAGTTTTATCCGAGCGTCTTCAGTGGTAAAACGCCACTGTGTAGTCACTTTTCTTGCGTTGCGCTTCTCCTCCCAGGCTTTGACTTCTCTCCGGAGAATATCTTGGGTAGGGATACGCCGATCCAGACATTGGCGACTCAGTATACTCAGCTCAATTTCGGCCATATCCAGCCAACTGCCATGCTTTGGGGTGTAATGAAACTCAAGCTTATCAATCATTCTGCGGGCTTCTTCTGGGGAAAAAGCGGCATGGTTCAAAAACAGCTGTTTTTAGTGAACACCAAACAAACATAACCCTACCAGAGACTGGTATAGAAATGACTCAACAAGAGAGTTAGTTTATGCAGCTTTTCTGAAGCGCTGGAACCCCAGTATTTCCAGCCAATTGGGATGAGGATTGCCGGTCATCACCTCGGCTGGTGTTTTTCCTTGCATGTAAGCATGCTTACTCCGGAGAAACACGTGATGATTCAGATAGAACCGGATTAGATTGAGGCTCTCAGAGGTAATGTGTTTACGGGAGTCCAGATAGGGCCTGAGTCTGCTGTTGAAATTCTCTACCATTGAGCTGCACCGAGGGGTTTCGGCGATTACCTTCAGCACCTCATCTTCGATGGGCTCGAAGATCGGCCCCATCCGTGATGCCAATACGTCGGCTTTTTTGTGGTAGCTCGGTGCTTGTATATCGTATCGGGTCACATAGCATATATCCCAGACGTCTTGCGCAGCAATAGCGTAGCGGGCTGCAATCTGTTGGAACTCTCTATTCAACACATGACTGGCGGCCAATAGGTTGTCCTTTTGGTGAGTCAGGGATATCACAAAGGCCATGATACGTGGAGAGGTGTCAGCCACTGCAGACAGCTCCTCCAGTACGAAATCAAAGAGCTTTTCTCTATCAACAGGGTTGTGCCCTGGCAGCTGTAAAATATCATGCTGGAGCCAGGCATTCAGTGTGGAAACATGACGATAGATAGCCTCTGCCTGTGTCGTATTTCTATTGACCAGGGCGAGCTTCGTTGAAAGAGTGTGCCCCTTACTTTTTTTCTTTGCTCGTTCCATTTTTTCAAGCAGCTTAATATGGGCCGTTATTGCTGATTCTCTTTTGTTTTTTAGGTACCTGACCAGTTCCTTCCCTGCTTTGATTAGGTGGAAGTGGTCAAAACGATGCTCAGTGTCTGGCAGTATCTCTTTGAATGCATTGCTCATCCCGAGCGCTTGATCGCTGATATTAACCTTGGGATGAAAGCCTTGCTCTGTAAGCTCCAGGAGGTGAATAGCCCAGGTTTCTGCGTCACGGCTATCTTCTCGTGTAAGGCTCGCACAGTCACGGCTTTCGATATCAACGACTGCTAAATGAGGCTTATTACGGTGATATATTTCATCAGAGGCGCTCTGTCTGATTGAGCCAAGATCGTAGGAGGCGTTAATCTCAGACGCTTTATGACAAGCATGGTTGTGGATGTTGAAAATGGTTCCGATACACATATCCGTGTCAAACAGGTCATGTAGGAACATCTGCGCACTGCGATAACTTCCCTTGCAGATCAATAAGATTCCCAGTACCACCTGGTGAAGGAAGGCTTTGGTGACCGGTAGATGGAATAGAGTCTGATCATCTGGATCTTGATCCATGAAGGCTTCATTGACTGCCGATTGAGTGAGTTGTTTTTGCGTGTAGACAGTGTTTCTGCACACCTGATGCAGCCTGGCAATATGAGATATGTTATTTTCGAAAATAGCCTGTAGGCCAATAGATTTCTTGCATTCAGGGGATAAACGTCTTTGCATGTACAGGCTCTAAAGTTGATCAAAATAACAGGATAGGCTGAGTAACCTGGCATTATAATCAACCTTAGAACTTACGCATTGACAGACATCCAAAAAAATTGCTAGATCAGCAAAAAAACAGTGGATGTCGTCGTGCGTAGAAAAATAACAAAACCAACAACAGCCAAGTGCGACCTCCCGAAGTATACGGGGTTGCTACTCTGTGAACCCAAATCAGCCACCTGTACCCGTCTTAGCGAATTGAGTGATATATCGCATGACAGTGTTAACCGCTTTCTCCAACGTGAAAACTTTGCTCCTGAAGATCTTTTTCTAGAAGCGTCAGCAAGGCTTATTCTTGAAGGTGGGACGCTATCGGTTGATGATACGGTGCTGGATACACCTTATACCCATTACACGGCTTTAGTCGGTCATTACTACTCAGGAAAGCACCACAAAACCGTCAAGGGTATTAATCTCATCACGCTTTATTACACGGACATCAAAGGCTACAACTTGCCCGTTAATTTCCGTATTTACAATCCAGCCGATGGCAAAACTAAAAATGACTACTTTGTCGATATGCTGAAAGAAGTACTGGCATGGGGACTCGAACCTGCATGTGTTACCGGTGACTCTTGGTATAGCAGTATTGGAAACCTCAAAGCTGTGAAAAACAATGGTTTGGGTTTTATGTTCGCTGTGAAAAGCAACCGTACTGTCTCTGTGCAAAAGGGTAACTACCAACAGGTGCAGAGCCTGGAGATTCCCGAAGAAGGAAAAACTGTATGGCTACGTAACTTTGGTCATGTACGACTCTACCGGACGCGACTCAAAAACGAGCTGCGCCATTACGTTGTTTACACTCCTCATGTCGGAGCAGATCTATCTCCACGATCTGATTTTGATCAGCTGCACCAACATCATTGGGCGATCGAAGAGTATCACCGGGCATTAAAGCAACTCTGCAACATCGAGCGTTTTCAGGTGAGAGGGGAGCGACAGGTCCGGAATCATATTTTTGCGGCTATCTTTGGCTATACCTGTCTTCAGGCGATGAAAGTATCAGGGTCACTCAGAAGAGTCTATAGCGTCAGGAAAGACGCCCTCAAAGAAGCTACCTAGGATTTCATAAAAAGCTTCTCCGAGGGGAAGGAATGGTTGAGACCATTTTTTGCCGGACCTGTCAATGCGTAAGTTCTAAACCTGCTGAAAATGTGCTGTACTGATGGCCTCCATAGACATGAAAGTGTTCACTTGATTTGAACCATGCCAATTATTTACCTCTTGCCCCAAGACACACCCTTTACACAACGTGCTCGGTCTCAGCCAGTCGCCGCTTTACGAACCCCACCAACCATATAACAGGTAACCCCAACAATGCAGAACCCAGAAAGAATAACGGGTAATTCAAGGCATCCACAAACGTGCCGGAATAGCCCGCCAGAAGTTTGGGAAACAGTGTCATCAATGAACTGAAAATCGCGTACTGCATCGCTGTAAACGCCGTGTTGGTCAGGCTGGAAAGAAAAGCAACAAATGCGGCAGAAGCGAGCCCACCACTCAGGTTATCGGCAGCAATGACCATAGACAGGTAGAGGGTGGAAGGTTCAGCATTGGCCAGCAACGCAAACAACACATTCGACAGGGCTGCCAGTAGTGCACCCAGCCAGAGAATACGCATGACACCGTAACGAATGGATAACAGCCCACCCAGAAAGCCACCGGCAATGGTCATCGCTAACCCAAAGGTTTTGGTGACGGCGGCAATCTGCTCCTTCGTGTAACCCATATCACTGTAAAAAACATTCGAGATGGTGCCCATGACAATATCCGCTATACGGTAAGTACCCACCAACAACAACAGGTACAAGGCAACTTTGCCGTAACGCTCAAAGAAATCAGCAAACGGAGCGACATACGTTTCTCGCACCATTGCTCGCGGTGCAAGATGAACGGTGACCAGCCCCCAGGCAGCAGCACCGGCCAGTACGACACTCCCCAACAACCGAGCAGTCCCCGAGAAAAACCCTGCCACATGCGCTGAAACACCCGCCGTGACCATCATTGATTTCAACGCACTAACGACATCGACCAGATAGATAAAGCCCGCAATAAATACACCCGCCGCCAGTAGAAACAACAAGAGAAAACGAAGGTAGTCTGATGTGTGATAATTTGATGCACGTTCAGCACTGCTCTTGTCAGGTTCGGCAATATACAGCGTCGTCGCGACACCCAGCAGCATAAAGCCTGCCATGCATTGATAAGCCGATGCCCAGGCCGCATAATCATACACACCCGCTTCTGCCGTGGTAACCCAGCTGGCCAGCGCTAAAGCCCCTGCCCCGGCAACCAGCATGCCTATTCGATAACCTGCAATATACGAAGAAGACATCATGGCTTGCAGATCTTTGCTTGACGCTTCTATTCGATAGGCATCAATGACAATGTCCTGCGTCGCTGATGAAAAGCCCAGTAAAACGGCCCCTATAGCGACCCAGTACAAACCATTGACCGGGTTATTTGACGCCATAAACAGCAATGCCGCTATCACGGCAAACTGCGATAACAGAAGCCAGGCTCTGCGCCGCCCGAGAATACGGGTTAAAAAAGGCAGTGGAATACGGTCCACTAACGGTGCCCAAACAAACTTGAAGGAATACCCCAGCGCCGCCCAGCTGAAAAAAGTGACCTCACTGCGCTCAACACCCGCCTCACGCAACCACAACGACAAACTGCTGAAAATCAATAAAATGGGTAAACCTGCCGAAAACCCAAGAAATAAAAGCGCTACCACTTTAGGGTGGAGCATACTTTTAAATGATTCCCCCCAGCTTTTTTTGGGTGATGCTGTTACCATTATGTACCCCTAACGAACGTGAATAGCCGCCTGCGTAAGCATTGACTAAAACAGTATTTTTATTGAATCATTTTCCCGCGTTCTGCTGATGATACCTCAGGCTTCTTACCGTTTGATACTTTTGATACAACGCTATGCTCGGTTGACATAAGCATAGAGCCACCTTTTATTACGTTTGTTTTACACACCCCTCACTTTATCCCACACAACCTTTGCTGTTTCGTAGGGTTTACCCCATCATTGGGGCTTCATTGCCAATGCATTGAAACGGAGTACCAGACCCAATGGGAAAACTGTATTCAGAGATACCTGAAAAACAAATAGCGGCATGGTTCAAATCAAGTGAACACTGTCATGTCTATGGAGGCCATCAGTACAGCACATTTTCAGCAGGTTGATTATAATGCCAGGTTACTCAGCCTATCCTGTTATTTTGATCAACTTTAGAACCTGTACATGCAAAGACGTTTATCCCCTGAATGCAAGAAATCTGGCATGGTTCAAATCAAGTGAACACTTTCATGTCTATGGAGGCCATCAGTACAGCACATTTTCAGCAGGTTTAGAACTTACGCATTGACAGGTCCGGCAAAAAATGGTCTCAACCATTCCTTCCCCTCGGAGAAGCTTTTTATGAAATCCTAGGTAGCTTCTTTGAGGGCGTCTTTCCTGACGCTATAGACTCTTCTGAGTGACCCTGATACTTTCATCGCCTGAAGACAGGTATAGCCAAAGATAGCCGCAAAAATATGATTCCGGACCTGTCGCTCCCCTCTCACCTGAAAACGCTCGATGTTGCAGAGTTGCTTTAATGCCCGGTGATACTCTTCGATCGCCCAATGATGTTGGTGCAGCTGATCAAAATCAGATCGTGGAGATAGATCTGCTCCGACATGAGGAGTGTAAACAACGTAATGGCGCAGCTCGTTTTTGAGTCGCGTCCGGTAGAGTCGTACATGACCAAAGTTACGTAGCCATACAGTTTTTCCTTCTTCGGGAATCTCCAGGCTCTGCACCTGTTGGTAGTTACCCTTTTGCACAGAGACAGTACGGTTGCTTTTCACAGCGAACATAAAACCCAAACCATTGTTTTTCACAGCTTTGAGGTTTCCAATACTGCTATACCAAGAGTCACCGGTAACACATGCAGGTTCGAGTCCCCATGCCAGTACTTCTTTCAGCATATCGACAAAGTAGTCATTTTTAGTTTTGCCATCGGCTGGATTGTAAATACGGAAATTAACGGGCAAGTTGTAGCCTTTGATGTCCGTGTAATAAAGCGTGATGAGATTAATACCCTTGACGGTTTTGTGGTGCTTTCCTGAGTAGTAATGACCGACTAAAGCCGTGTAATGGGTATAAGGTGTATCCAGCACCGTATCATCAACCGATAGCGTCCCACCTTCAAGAATAAGCCTTGCTGACGCTTCTAGAAAAAGATCTTCAGGAGCAAAGTTTTCACGTTGGAGAAAGCGGTTAACACTGTCATGCGATATATCACTCAATTCGCTAAGACGGGTACAGGTGGCTGATTTGGGTTCACAGAGTAGAAACCCCGTATACTTCGGGAGGTCGCACTTGGCTGTTGTTGGTTTTGTTATTTTTCTACGCACGACGACATCCACTGTTTTTTTGCTGATCTAGCAATTTTTTTGGATGTCTGTCAATGCGTAAGTTCTAAGGTTGATTATAATGCCAGGTTACTCAGCCTATCCTGTTATTTTGATCAACTTTAGAGCCTGTACATGCAAAGACGTTTATCCCCTGAATGCAAGAAATCTATTGGCCTACAGGCTATTTTCGAAAATAACATATCTCATATTGCCAGGCTGCATCAGGTGTGCAGAAACACTGTCTACACGCAAAAACAACTCACTCAATCGGCAGTCAATGAAGCCTTCATGGATCAAGATCCAGATGATCAGACTCTATTCCATCTACCGGTCACCAAAGCCTTCCTTCACCAGGTGGTACTGGGAATCTTATTGATCTGCAAGGGAAGTTATCGCAGTGCGCAGATGTTCCTACATGACCTGTTTGACACGGATATGTGTATCGGAACCATTTTCAACATCCACAACCATGCTTGTCATAAAGCGTCTGAGATTAACGCCTCCTACGATCTTGGCTCAATCAGACAGAGCGCCTCTGATGAAATATATCACCGTAATAAGCCTCATTTAGCAGTCGTTGATATCGAAAGCCGTTACTGTGCGAGCCTTACACGAGAAGATAGCCGTGACGCAGAAACCTGGGCTATTCACCTCCTGGAGCTTACAGAGCAAGGCTTTCATCCCAAGGTTAATATCAGCGATCAAGCGCTCGGGATGAGCAATGCATTCAAAGAGATACTGCCAGACACTGAGCATCGTTTTGACCACTTCCACCTAATCAAAGCAGGGAAGGAACTGGTCAGGTACCTAAAAAACAAAAGAGAATCAGCAATAACGGCCCATATTAAGCTGCTTGAAAAAATGGAACGAGCAAAGAAAAAAAGTAAGGGGCACACTCTTTCAACGAAGCTCGCCCTGGTCAATAGAAATACGACACAGGCAGAGGCTATCTATCGTCATGTTTCCACACTGAATGCCTGGCTCCAGCATGATATTTTACAGCTGCCAGGGCACAACCCTGTTGATAGAGAAAAGCTCTTTGATTTCGTACTGGAGGAGCTGTCTGCAGTGGCTGACACCTCTCCACGTATCATGGCCTTTGTGATATCCCTGACTCACCAAAAGGACAACCTATTGGCCGCCAGTCATGTGTTGAATAGAGAGTTCCAACAGATTGCAGCCCGCTACGCTATTGCTGCGCAAGACGTCTGGGATATATGCTATGTGACCCGATACGATATACAAGCACCGAGCTACCACAAAAAAGCCGACGTATTGGCATCACGGATGGGGCCGATCTTCGAGCCCATCGAAGATGAGGTGCTGAAGGTAATCGCCGAAACCCCTCGGTGCAGCTCAATGGTAGAGAATTTCAACAGCAGACTCAGGCCCTATCTGGACTCCCGTAAACAAATTACCTCTGAGAGCCTCAATCTAATCCGGTTCTATCTGAATCATCACGTGTTTCTCCGGAGTAAGCATGCTTACATGCAAGGAAAAACACCAGCCGAGGTGATGACCGGCAATCCTCATCCCAATTGGCTGGAAATACTGGGGTTCCAGCGCTTCAGAAAAGCTGCATAAACTAACTCTCTTGTTGAGTCATTTCTATACCAGTCTCTGGTAGGGTTATGTTTGTTTGGTGTTCACTAAAAACAGCTGTTTTTGAACCATGCCGATAAAGGTAGGGCATTATGAAGACGACGGTCGACATTCCCGAAGCGTAGTTGGGGTACCACAAGGATCAGTGATATCACCCTTACTATCCAATATTTATCTGCACTATGTGTTCGATCTTTGGGTTAATCAATGGCGTAAAAAGTATGCGCAGGGCAAGGTTATTGTTGTGCGCTACGCCGACGATAGTGTGTTGGGCTTCCAGTGTGAAGGGGATGCACAGACCTTTCTTTATGAACTCGGCAATAGGCTAAAACGGTTCGGGCTTTCTCTGCATGAGAATAAAACCCGTCTTATTCGTTTTGGACGATTTGCCAAGAGTGAGCTAAAGAAATCAGGAGGAGGCAAGCCAGAGACCTTTGAGTTTCTTGGTTTCACACACTTCTGTAGTGTAACCCGAGTCAGTGGACGCTTCACGGTCGTCAGAGAAACCAGTAAGAAGAGAGTGAGGGCAACGCTGCAAGACATTAAATCCTATCTTCTAAAACACAGGCACGATGCTGTGCCGGAACAGTTGGAGTGGTTGAAACGTGTCATTCAAGGGCATATGAACTACTTCTCGGTACCGGGTAATAGTCGAAGGGTAAATGCTTTCAGGACTGAAGTGCAGAAGATTTGGTACAAAGCGCTAAGGAGACGCAGCCAAAGAAGTCGACTGAACTGGAAGAAGTTTGGAGCTTTTGTAAATACTGTGTTGCCTGACGTAAAAGTGCTTCACCCATGGCCAGAGCAGCGGTTTGACGTCAAATACTCGAGGTAGGAGCCGTATGCATTAGTAGTGCACGTACGGATCTGCGCAGGGGGTGCCGGGCGACCGGCATTCCTACTGTGACCCGGATCAATAGGGGTTGGCACAAAGAGACTTCCTTTAACAACCTAACACTGACTATTCTACCTGATTTTGACGATTTTTGTCCGTAAAATACACTATAACCTGAGGCCTCCATCGACTTCGATGATGCGTCCATTGATATAATTGTTTTCAAGAATAAAGGCGGCTGTTTCGGCAATATTGTCAGGGGATCCCATGTGCCCCATGGGGATACCGGCATTTATTTTTGCCTTGGCCTCCGGCTTCATAGCGTCCGTCATTTCTGTTTCTATCATACCAGGGGCAATGCCTGCGCACCGAATGCCGTATTGGGAGAGTTCTTTTGCCCAGGTGGTGGTGAGAGCCGCGACGCCTGCCTTTGCGGCCGCATAATTACTTTGGCCAAAATTGCCGGCTCTGGAAATACTGGTAATATTAATAATGGCGCCTTTCGAACCGTGCTCTATCATGCTGGCAGCGACTTCCCGACCGCATAAAAAGACACCGGTCAGGTTGATGTTAACCACTGACTGCCATTGTTCCAGAGACAGTTTTTTTACAATGACGCCGTCTTTTGCTTTTACCAGTAAGCCATCACGTAGAATGCCTGCATTGTTAATAAGGCCATTCAGTGGTCCGAGTTTATTGACGCATTGCTTAATTGCGTTTTCAATCTGCAGTTCATCAGAGACATCCGCACCGAGGGCAATGCAATGCGGTGTTTTTTTTTGGCACGCTGTGAGTGTCTCACCCAAGCTCTCTTCACTCAGGTCAAGGAGTGTAAGTTTAGCCCCTTTGTGCGCCAAACTGATTGCCATGGCTTTTCCTAAGCCTCTGGCTGCGCCAGTGATCAAAATGTGTTGGTTTTTTATCGTCATGGATGAGCACCATTTTTGCAGATTGGTTAAAAACCTTGCTGTCGACAGAGTGGCAGCTCAATCTCCCTTGGTCAATTTTCTTCAGTATTCTGTTAGTATGTATTAATCTTAAGAGAATGCTATTGATAATAGTTATCATTAAAATATAATTGCCGTACTAAAGTTTTGTTTTACTTTTCCTATTCAACAAGGACAGGGAACTGTCGATAGAGAGAATCACGACTATGCAATCTATGGGTAAACCTGTGTCTGACATGCCTGCAGAAGCTGATCCATACTTCAAAAAAGAGCAAGCGGCTTTTGATGCGCGCGCCCTGCTGTTGAATGAATACAGTGGTGTCATGTCGATGCACTCCCACGATGTGCCCGGCTATCCTTTTGGTTCTGTGATGCCTTACTGCCTCGACGGTGAAGGTTGCCCTGTGATTCTTATTGCCAATATTGCACAGCATACAAAGAATATTCAGCAGAATCCGAAGGTGTCACTGATTGTTGCTCAAAGCAATATTGATGATGCGCACGTTGGTGGACGTATTACCTGGGTCGGGGACGCTGAGCTCATCGATGACAGTGATGAGGAGGACGCTATTGCTGAGCGCTATTTCTCTTACTTTCCTGAATCCCGTAGTTACAGAACCATTAGGAATGATCAGGCGAATCACAGTTTTCGCTTTTACCGCATTAACTTCGTACGTGGTCGTTTTATTGGTGGGTTTGGCAACATTTTCTGGGTAAAACCCGAGCTGTTCCTTAAAAAGCACCCGTTCTATGGTGAAGTAGAGCAAGGCATGGTTAAACACATGAATGAAGACCATGTGGATGCTATGGTGAAGTACTGCAAGGCAGCTAAAATCGAGCTGCCTGAAGGTGTTCGGCCGCAGATGGCGGGCCTGAACAGTGCAGGTATGCATTTACGTATTGGTCGAAAAGTGATTTTCATTCGCTTCCCGGAAGAAGCACAGGAAGCCATGGGCGTTCGTCAGCAGCTGGTGGCTATGGCCAAAGCGGCGTGATGTAACCGATAAAATACGGTTGTATGAAAAAGGGGCTGGCCAGAAATGGGTCAGCCTTTTTTTTAGGCAGCTGTTTATTGCATCGGGTATAGCCGCTATTTTGTAATAGATGCCGCCACCCCTTGATTTGTGAGGGGAGCGTCTCCACATAGGTATAACCATTTCTAACCGGGGCAGATATGCGCTTCCTTTTTTTACCCTTTGTCTTATTACCCATTCTTGAAATCATGGTGTTTATCAAGATAGGGGGAGCCATTGGTGCGCTGAATACGGTAATTTTAGTCATTCTGGGCAGTATGTTGGGGATGACTATTATCCGTCGGCAGGGTTTTCGTACCATGTTGAATGCCCGAGCCCAAATGGCGCATGGTGAACTGCCGGCTCAGAGTATGCTTGAAGGCTTTTTAGTCGCTTTGGGGGGCGTGCTGCTGGTATTGCCAGGGTTTATTACTGATGCGGTAGGCCTTACCTTGCAAATCCCCTTTATTCGAAGACGTATCCTGCGCAACATGCTCGCTTCCAGTCGCTGGCAGGTACGAGAAACCGGTGTTTATGAAGGGGAGTATCGCCGCGAAGGTGAGCCGAAGGGCGCTGCTGGCGAATCGCCTCGTACGATTGAAGGTGAGGTTATTCAGGATATTACTCCTGAATACGAAAGAAAAAACGAAAAAAAGTAAGACCGACCCTTGAAATTGGATAAGCCGAACCCTACTAAGTGAACATCCTATTCGTACTTCAGACAATGCGGCGAAAGCGGTCGATACTGAAGGCGATAACACCGAATCCGTCTGTCGGGGTTACCCCGACAGATAATTGGGGAGCCTGTGCGTATACAGACGCTGTCTGTCACCGTCAGGTTTCCGGATTTTTAACTTGATTGAGTGCTGATTGTTCAGCACATCACCAAACCGTTGGAGAGATAATCGATGAAAATCCGTCCGTTGCGTGATCGCGTGGTCGTTCGTCGTGAAGAAGAAGAAACCACTACTTCCGGTGGTATTGTTCTGCCCGGTTCTGCTACCGAGAAGCCAAACCAGGGCATCATCGTTGCTGTCGGTGACGGTGCGCCTTTGGATAACGGCGAAATACGCGCTCTGAGTGTGAAAGTGGGCGAAAAAGTGATCTTTGGTAAGTACGCCGATTCCAACACTGTAAAGGTTGATGGCGAAGAGCTGATCGTCCTGTCCGAAAGTGACATCTACGCGGTTCTGGAATCCTGAGTCGATTGCTCAGCGTGATAATCATTGATTTAACTTCTCAAAGGGTCACATACCATGGCTGCTAAACAAGTACAATTCGGCGATTCCGCCCGTAAGCAAATGCTGGAAGGCGTAAACATTCTGGCTGACGCTGTGAAGGCAACACTGGGGCCAAAAGGCCGCAACGTGCTGCTGGAAAAATCCTTCGGTGCACCGACCATCACGAAAGACGGTGTGTCTGTTGCTAAAGAAATTGAACTGGCTGACAAATTCCAGAACATGGGTGCTCAGCTGGTGAAGGAAGTTGCTTCCCAGGCTAACGACCAGGCGGGTGACGGTACCACTACTGCCACTGTACTGGCTCAGTCCATCGTTAACGAAGGTCTGAAGTACGTTGCTGCCGGCATGAATCCAATGGATCTGAAACGCGGCATCGACAAGGCGGTAGCTGTTGTTGTTAAAGAACTGAAGACCATGGCAACCCCTTGTGCTGACAGCAAGTCTATTGCGCAGGTAGGTACTATCTCTGCGAATGCTGATTTGCAGGTCGGTGAAATCATTGCTAACGCCATGGAAAAAGTCGGCAAAGAAGGTGTTATCACCGTTGAAGAAGGTTCCGGTCTGGAAAACGAACTGGACGTAGTAGAAGGCATGCAGTTTGACCGCGGTTACCTGTCTCCTTACTTCATCAACAATCAGGACAGCATGTCTGCTGAACTGGAAAGCCCCTTCGTACTGCTGGTCGACAAGAAGATCTCCAACATCCGTGATCTGCTACCGGTACTGGAGTCTGTGGCAAAAGCCAGCAAGCCTCTGTTGATCATTGCTGAAGACGTTGAAGGCGAAGCACTGGCAACACTGGTTGTGAACAACATGCGCGGTATCGTTAAGGTTGCTGCTGTTAAGGCACCGGGTTTTGGCGATCGTCGTAAGGCTATGCTGCAGGATATCGCTATTCTGACCGGCGGTACTGTGATCTCTGAAGAAGTGGGGCTGTCTCTGGAAGGCGCAACTATCGAAGATCTGGGTTCTGCCAAGCGTATCGTGCTGACAAAAGACGATACAACGATCGTTGATGGTGCAGGTAACGAAGGCGAAATCTGTGGCCGTGTTGACCAGGTGCGTGCTGAAATCGAAAACTCTTCTTCCGACTATGACAAAGAGAAACTGCAAGAGCGTGTGGCCAAGCTGGCTGGCGGTGTTGCTGTGATCAAAGTTGGCGCTGGCAGCGAAGTCGAAATGAAAGAGAAAAAAGCCCGCGTTGAAGATGCACTGCACGCGACCCGTGCGGCTGTTGAAGAAGGTGTGGTTGCCGGTGGTGGTGTTGCCCTGATCCGTGCACTGTCTTCTACGTCTGTAGAGACTGACAATGCTGACCAGAAAGCCGGTGTTGAACTGATTCTGCGTGCACTGGAAGGCCCGATCCGTCAAATCGCCAGCAACTCTGGTGATGAAGCTTCTGTCGTTGTTGACAAAGTGAAGTCCGGTAGCGGTAACTTTGGTTACAATGCGGCGACTGGCGAGTACGGCGACATGATCGATATGGGTATCCTTGATCCAGCTAAAGTGACTCGTGCTGCTCTGCAGGCTGCGGCTTCTGTAGCCAGCCTGATGATCACTACCGAAGCCATGGTAGCTGATGAGCCTGAAGATAAAGCTGCTGGTGGCGCGCCTGATATGGGCGGCATGGGCGGCATGGGTGGTATGGGTGGTATGGGCGGTATGATGTAAATCATCCCCCGTAAAACTCGGCTAGCTTGTAGCTAGGTGTGACAAAAAAACCCACGTATTGCGTGGGTTTTTTAATGGATAGAGCAGTTTGCTTATAATGATTTGTGGGGGTGGTATGTCTAAAACGAGGAAAAATCATTATGTTCCAGAATGGCATCAAGAAAGTTTTTGTAATGATATGGAGGATCAGCTGTGTCACTTAAAGAAAAAGTCCATTGTTTTGCCAAATGGGGAAGTAAAAGTTATTCTTCCATCTAAAAAGTGGCAGACACCAGCCCAGCGGTTTTATCAAAAAGACTTATATTCAACTTTTTTTGGTGATGAAATCAGTGATGAGATCGAAAAAAAATTATTTGGGTACATTGATGATCATGCGGACTCCAAAGGGCTTGGATTGGATAAAAAGTCATTACCCTGAGCTTAGTCAAAATGACTTGATGAAAGAGATGCAGTCATTGAGGACGCTGCATTGCACGCGATGGGTGGAGGGTGTCCGTGAACTTGTTTCAGCAGAGAATTCATCATTTCAGACCATCCTGTAACGGTATATAATTACGCATGTCCACCAGATTCGGCACTATGTAAGTACCCTAATGACGGCGTTGTTGAATAAATCACCGGATAGCCCTGATTGACGATAAGTGGCTAAGGTTCGTATCCTAATGTCCTTTTTTTGCAGACATCATCTCGCTATGCCTTACAAACACAACGAAGCTCGTCGCCATAAGATCAAAAAATCGACTTATAAAGTGACGAATTGGTCTGATTATAATAACGCACTGCGAAAAAGAGGTGATATTACCGTCTGGTTTACGGATGAAGCTATCACTATCTGGACGCCAGCGCCCATCCAAAAACGAGGTGCGCCGACACAATACTCGGATCTGGCGATTGAGACCTGCCTTATGCTCAGGCAGGTTTTTAGCTTACCGCTAAGGCAGACTGAAAGTTTTGCTAGATCTCTGGTTAAGCTCATGGAGTTACAGCTTAAAGTCCCTGATTACAGCACTCTCAGTAAGCGAAGCATCAATTTATCATTGCAAAAGCTCATCGATACCTGTGAGCCTGGTTCTCACTTTCTGGTAGATAGCACAGGATTGAAGGTTTATGGCAAGGATGAATGGAATCAGGAAAAACACGGTACGAAGCCTAAACGTACTTGGCGAAAACTGCATTTAGCCATCGATAAAAATCATCATGTCGTTGCAAGTGACCTTACCGGAAAAGAGATAGGTGATACTTCAGTTTTGCCTAATCTGCTGGATCAAGTTGATGGATTTGAGGTTTTCATGGCCGATGGAGCCGGCGTTGTTGAATAAATAAAGCTCAGCCTGATCGAGCCTGTATCCAGGCCTTTTTCAGCTAGCTTTAACTGATATCGGCATCCCTAAACCGGTCATCCTGTTCAACACGCGAACGGAAACCTCTGCCTCCGTTTTTTGCTGAGGTAGTTCACGTGCTTTCATCTTTGAGCCGATAATGGTTTTATAGCGAAGCATAGCCAATTCAACCAAGGCTCTCAGGCCGTATCCGGTTAGCCCTTGCCACGCCATGCGACCTCGCTCTTTTATGAGGGCTACTGCCTCGTTTCGTGTATTGTGCTGACTACTGTCAGGCACAGCATTTTTAGGTGGTGGAATCACGATTTTAGCAGCAGCTTGCTTCTGTTTAATTTGCGGATAAACCTTGTCGCTATCATAGGCTCCATCGGCTATGAAAACCTCAAATCCATCAACTTGATCCAGCAGATTAGGCAAAACTGAAGTATCACCTATCTCTTTTCCGGTAAGGTCACTTGCAACGACATGATGATTTTTATCGATGGCTAAATGCAGTTTGCGCCAAGTACGTTTAGGCTTCGTACCGTGTTTTTCGGCATGGTTCAAAAACAGCTGTTTTTAGTGAACACCAAACAAACATAACCCTACCAGAGACTGGTATAGAAATGACTAAACAAGAGAGTTAGTTTATGCAGCTTTTCTGAAGCGCTGGAACCCCAGTATTTCCAGCCAATTGGGATGAGGATTGCCGGTCATCACCTCGGCTGGTGTTTTTCCTTGCATGTAAGCATGCTTACTCCGGAGAAACACGTGATGATTCAGATAGAACCGGATTAGATTGAGGCTCTCAGAGGTAATTTGTTTACGGGAGTCCAGAGAGGGCCTGAGTCTGCTGTTGAAATTCTCTACCATTGAGCTGCACCGAGGGGTTTCGGCGATTACCTTCAGCACCTGGCGTTGTTGCATAAATAAAGCTCAGCCTGATCGAGCCTGTATCCAGGCCTTTTTCAGCTAGCTTTAACTGATATCGGCATCCCTAAACCGGTCATCCTGTTCAACACGCGAACGGAAACCTCTGCCTCCGTTTTTTGCTGAGGTAGTTCACGTGCTTTCATCTTTGAGCCGATAATGGTTTTATAGCGAAGCATAGCCAATGCAACCAAGGCTCTCAGGCCGTATCCGGTTAGCCCTTGCCACGCCATGCGACCTCGCTCTTTTATGAGGGCTACTGCCTCGTTTCGTGTATTGTGCTGACTACTGTCAGGCACAGCATTTTTAGGTGGTGGAATCACGATTTTAGCAGCAGCTTGCTTCTGTTTAATTTGCTGATAAACCTTGTCGCTATCATAGGCTCCATCGGCCATGAAAACCTCAAATCCATCAACTTGATCCAGCAGATTAGGCAAAACTGAAGTATCACCTATCTCTTTTCCGGTAAGGTCACTTGCAACGACATGATGATTTTTATCGATGGCTAAATGCAGTTTTCGCCAAGTACGTTTAGGCTTCGTACCGTGTTTTTCCTGATTCCATTCATCCTTGCCATAAACCTTCAATCCTGTGCTATCTACCAGAAAGTGAGAACCAGGCTCACAGGTATCGATGAGCTTTTGCAATGATAAATTGATGCTTCGCTTACTGAGAGTGCTGTAATCAGGGACTTTAAGCTGTAACCCCATGAGCTTAACCAGAGATCTAGCAAAACCTTCAGTCTGCCTTAGCGGTAAGCTAAAAACCTGCCTGAGCATAAGGCAGGTCTCAATCGCCAGATCCAAGTATTGTGTCGGCGCACCTCGTTTTTGGATGGGCGCTGGCGTCCAGATAGTGATAGCTTCATCCGTAAACCAGACGGTAATATCACCTCTTTTTCGCAGTGCGTTATTATAATCAGACCAATTCGTCACTTTATAAGTCGATTTTTTGATCTTATGGCGACGAGCTTCGTTGTGTTTGTAAGGCATAGCGAGATGATGTCTGCAAAAAAAGGACATTAGGATACGAACCTTAGCCACTTATCGTCAATCAGGGCTATCCGGTGATTTATTCAACAACGCCATTCAATAGATAGATGCTTTTTCGGTGGAGAGATGCATTGTCTTTGGCGCAACAACAGCGCAATTTTTTGCAAAAGTCTTTACCATTAACAAACCATTGTGTTTGTTGTGCTATCCATGCAATACCCTGACCTGCCTGTCTGTGATGCGCTGCCTGAATTGGCTGACACTATCACCCATCATGACATTACGTTGCTGCGCGCTCCCACCGGGGCGGGTAAAACCACGCTTGTTCCCCTATACCTTCATCAGGCAGGGATCATCACCGGTAAAATAATAATGCTTGAACCCCGCCGTATCGCCACTGCGGCGGCGGCGGCAAGAATGGCCGATGTATTCGGTGAGCCTATCGGTAAGACGATTGGCTACCGCATGCAAATGGATAACAAAGTCAGTAAGGACACCCGCATTGAAGTGATCACAGAAGGCGTGTTAACCCGCATGCTGCAACATGACCCGGCCCTTACTGACATTGGCCTGATTATTTTTGATGAGTTCCACGAGCGTTCGTTACAGGGGGATCTTGGCCTGGCGCTGAGTCTTGAGAGTCAGGCATTGCGTGATCCCCCCCTCAAGCTGCTGGTGATGTCGGCCACCCTCAATACGGCGCAATTGTCTGAAGCACTTTCAGCACCGGTCGTCACCAGCGAAGGTTTTCTGCACCCTGTCACCATAGAGTATCTGGATAGGCCCTTACCTCGTCGTGACCGGCAAGCGGTGTACCGTGAGGTGATTTCACTCATACACAAAGCCCTGCGCGAGAGTGAAGGCAGTGCACTGGTGTTTCTTCCCGGTGCCGGTGAAATCAGGCAGGTCAATCAAGCCCTGACCGCTGACACGTTGCCTGAGAACACTGACGTTTTTGCATTGTTTGGCGAGCTCTCTCTCAAAGAACAGCAAAAAGCCATTGAAGCTCCCAAGCCCGGTCAGCGAAAAATCGTATTGGCGACAGCCATTGCAGAAACCAGTTTAACCATTGAAGGGATTCGCATTGTGATTGATGCAGGTCTGTCTCGTCGTGCCATTTATGACCCGGGCACGGGAATGAATAAACTGGAAACCCGCCGGCTCAGTAAAAGCAGTGCAGACCAGCGCAAAGGGCGTGCAGGTCGACTGACCTCCGGCACTTGTTACCGATTATGGACACGTCATGAACATCAGCAACTGGAAGCAGAAGATGCCCCGGAAATACAAGAGGCCGATCTTTCTCCACTAGCACTGGAACTCTTTGCCTGGGGTTCTCAGACCCCTAATGAACTGTTTTGGCTCAACCCACCGCCGACAGGTCGCTATCAACAAGCGGTGAGTTTGCTGACCCAACTGCATGCCTTGTCGGATCACGGCCAAATCACACACCATGGCAAAGCGATGGCCGCACTGGGTGCTCACCCCCGCATTGCCAATATGCTGTTGATTGCGGCGCAATACCAGATAGCCGGCACAGGGTATCGGCTAGCAGCGTTGCTCTCTGAGCGCGACATTTTTCTTGGTAACAGCGACCGCTCGGTTGATATTCAACAGCGGTTGGAGGCGATAGATACGCCTTCAGGCTTTACCCTTAATCGACAACGACTAACGCGTATCAACAAGCTGGAAAGCCAGTTTCTGAAACGCTTAAAGACCGCTAACAACAAAACCGTCTCACCAGAGAGCACCGGTCGCTTACTGCTGGCGGCCTACCCCGACCGTGTGGCAAAGCAGCGAGCAGATAGCCCTGTTTACCAAACCAGCAATGGGCAAGGCATTGAGCTGAACCCTGATGATCGATTAGTGGGCAGTCCCTTCCTGGTAGTGCCGGATATGGGTGGCCACAGTAACCGGCGCAATGCCCGTATTTTTCTGGCCTGCGCTGTGGACAAAGCCCTGATTTATGATGAGCTGGCAGATAGCATCGAGACGATTGAGGTGATTGAATGGGACAATCGCCTTAAACGCATCAATGCCACCACGCAGGATAAGCTCGGCGCACTGGTTCTGTCACAACAGCGCCTTAACACCCCTGCCCCTGATGCGATGCAACAGGCCATGACCGATGGCATTCGCGCCAATGGACTCGAGACACTGCCCTGGACCAAAGAAGCACAGCAACTGGTTGAGCGGCTACGCTTTCTACACCGTGTAAGTGTTACACATCCCAACGCTGCTTTCCCGGCTATGGATGAACCCTGCTTGCTCGATACACTCGAAGACTGGCTTGCCCCTTATCTCACAGGCATCAACCGACTAGAGCACCTTTCCAAACTTAATTTGGAAGAGATTCTACGTGCCCGGTTAAGCTGGGAGCAGCAGCAAACGCTGGATAAAGAAGCCCCGACTGCCTGGCCAGTCCCTAGTGGTTCATCGATTCGTATTCGGTATGATAACCCCGAAGGCCCGGTGTTATCGGTGCGACTTCAAGAACTGTTTGGTATGGAAACAACACCGATGGTTGGGTTCGGCCAACAGCCGTTAACCATTGAGCTGCTTTCCCCGGCACAGCGCCCAGTACAAATCACCCGGGACTTAAAGAGCTTCTGGCAAAACACCTATCAGGATGTTAAAAAAGACTTAAAGGGTCGTTACCCAAAACATTATTGGCCCGATGACCCCACCGTCGCCGAGGCAACGCGCTACACTAAACGCAAGCGATAATACCCACAGAGGCCACCTAACATGCCACGCCCCCAATACCCTGCAGTGTTAACCCGCAAAACGCGGTTAAGTGACAATACGGTGGCGCTGGTATTGGCCTTTGAACAAGGCACGGCCTTTTCGTTTGAAGCCGGGCAGTTTGTGCAGCTGCTCTTTGAACACGAGGGTCAAGACCACAAGCGCAGTTATAGCATTGCTAACTCACCCGAAGACTTCTCAACAACCGGTGAACTGCACATTGCCATCAGTGCTGTCACTGGGGGTATGGCGACAGGGTACTTTGAGGACGCGGCTATCGGCAGTACCCTCAATGTCGTAGGGCCCTTTGGTGTCCTCACTCTGGCAAAGGACATACCCGGGCAGTTGATTCTGGTGGGTACCGGTACAGGCGTTGCGCCCTATCATGCCATGATGCCTGAGTTAGCTCAGCTGGCTGATAAAGGTACATCTATTACGATTCTTGCAGGTGGGCGCTCTCGTCAGGAGCTGATTTATGGCGAGGACTTTGCCACCCTCTCGCAAAAACACCCAACGATGCATTACGATATCTGTCTAAGCCGCGAAACACCCGAAATTTTGAGCAATAACGAATACACCGGTTATGTGCAGCACCAGTTTGATCGCCTGAATCTGGACAGTGAAAAAGACATTGTCTATCTCTGTGGTAACCCGGCGATGGTGGATGAGGCGGCCAAAGCCTTACAGGCACTATCATTCAGTAACCGGCACATTAAACGTGAGAAGTATGTGTATTCCGGGCATTAAAGAATGAATTATTTCTCTAATCGTTGCTGTAACCACTGAGAAATATCCCGTATTTCCAGTGGATGCAACTCATGCCCCATTCTGTAAGTCTTATACTCCGGGTTAAAGCCACGTGCTTTCAATGCTGTCAGTGCTTGTTGCCCCATGGCTTCAGGCACAACCTGATCACGAGTACCATGCAAGAGGTGAATAGGTAAGTGTTTATTCGTCGCACTCACCCTGAGGGAAGCAGCAATTAAGAAGTTACCAGTTTTGGAACGATCATAACGTTCCATTTTTTCAGCTCTGGGTTACGCAGAATATAAGGATTAATTTTTGCTAACCCAGATTTACAGAGCTTTACACCCTTTTCATAGGTTCTATCCAATAGTGCAACAATAGGACTGATGCATCTCCACGTCATGCTTTTTGTCCACTCAATAACCGCTGTTGCTGTATTCAATAAAGCTCCACCCCAGTGATCCTCCAGAAATGCCCAAGACCTTTCAATGGGATTGTACTTGCTGTGATAAGGAGGGTAGTAAACAAGGTTAATTTTTATGTAACTGTTCAGCACCTATATATTGTGATAACCAGATGGGCAAGCTACTAGATATTGACTATTGGCACATTAGAACTCCGTTGTTATCGAGAATTTCAGGCCTAATTAACGAATACTAAAGTATCATTTATCAATATGTAGTGGTTCAAACCGCTTGGTCAACACTATATGCGCCTTTAAGTGGTGCTGAATAGTTACATTTTTATTAACCCTGTTGCCTGAGCAAACATGACCATTCTGAAAAGAAACTGGGTTCTATGGCTGTTGTTTTCTGGGCCGTTGTCCGCGTAGATAACCAGCTCATCTATATGCTGATAGCTTTCTTTAATGCCCGACCACCACTGCTCCATAGCATCACAGATAAAGTCACTGGTTTTATAAAAGACCCCGTAAAATACGCTGAGTTGGTCATTGTCCAGATTCAGAATACCAAAAGGAATCATTTTGTCTTTTTTCGCCATATCATGATCCAGCGCCTTGACGGCTGAGGAACCTCTATCTTTTCCACCCCGAGAAAAATCTCCGAGATTGACCGTTGCTGTGCAGTCTATGCTGAGTTGTAAGACATTTTTTCTTTGGTCGGCCTCTTCCCTGACTCTGCGGATATTGGCAAAGATGGCATCGGTTTCCGGAATTTTTTTTCAGGCTTTGTTTTTTCAACCTTACGCAGCTTGTATCCCAAACGATTCAAGATATTATTGATAGTGCGCACTTGAGGAAGGGAATCGTTATCCCAGTCTTTTTCTTCTATCAGTTTCTGCCGTACACTTTTTGCTGTCACCCGTGTATAGGCAAACGTATTGCGTAGCTGAGGGTCTGCCTGACTTTCCGGTTCTACAAGGCAGCGAATATCCTCTGCCAATTGTGGCGAGACATCTTCACTCTTTCGCTTCCCGGATGAAGCATAGTTTCCGTCACAGATCATCCCTGTGCATTTTTCATGCATACCCAGTTCTACGGTATGACGACCAAAACCAAACTGGCGTTGTTGCATAAATAAAGCTCAGCCTGATCGAGCCTGTATCCAGGCCTTTTTCAGCTAGCTTTAACTGATATCGGCATCCCTAAACCGGTCATCCTGTTCAACACGCGAACGGAAACCTCTGCCTCCGTTTTTTGCTGAGGTAGTTCACGTGCTTTCATCTTTGAGCCGATAATGGTTTTATAGCGAAGCATAGCCAATTCAACCAAGGCTCTCAGGCCGTATCCGGTTAGCCCTTGCCACGCCATGCGACCTCGCTCTTTTATGAGGGCTACTGCCTCGTTTCGTGTATTGTGCTGACTACTGTCAGGCACAGCATTTTTAGGTGGTGGAATCACGAGTTTAGCAGCAGCTTGCTTCTGTTTAATTTGCTGATAAACCTTGTCGCTATCATAGGCTCCATCGGCCATGAAAACCTCAAATCCATCAACTTGATCCAGCAGATTAGGCAAAACTGAAGTATCACCTATCTCTTTTCCGGTAAGGTCACTTGCAACGACATGATGATTTTTATCGATGGCTAAATGCAGTTTTCGCCAAGTACGTTTAGGCTTCGTACCGTGTTTTTCCTGATTCCATTCATCCTTGCCATAAACCTTCAATCCTGTGCTATCTACCAGAAAGTGAGAACCAGGCTCACAGGTATCGATGAGCTTTTGCAATGATAAATTGATGCTTCGCTTACTGAGAGTGCTGTAATCAGGGACTTTCAGCTGTAACCCCATGAGCTTAACCAGAGATCTAGCAAAACCTTCAGTCTGCCTTAGCGGTAAGCTCAAAACCTGCCTGAGCATAAGGCAGGTCTCAATCGCCAGATCCGAGTATTGTGTCGGCGCACCTCGTTTTTGGATGGGCGCTGGCGTCCAGATAGTGATAGCTTCATCCGTAAACCAGACGGTAATATCACCTCTTTTTCGCAGTGCGTTATTATAATCAGACCAATTCGTCACTTTATAAGTCGATTTTTTGATCTTATGGCGACGAGCTTCGTTGTGTTTGTAAGGCATAGCGAGATGATGTCTGCAAAAAAAGGACATTAGGATACGAACCTTAGCCACTTATCGTCAATCAGGGCTATCCGGTGATTTATTCAACAACGCCGCGAATTGTGGTTTTTCTTGGGGATATTTGTGGAGTATAGGTAAAAAAGCATTGCCCTGCCGGCTGTGGGGTTTAATAATCGCAGAGAGTTATCCATTAAAATAAAAATTATGATTATTGACGATTATCTTCACCCCACCGTTCGAGCCCTTGCACCTTCTGCAACACTTCGCATTAATGAAGAAAGCCAGCGTCTGATCCGAGAAAGCCGGGACATTATCCGGCTCGGGTTAGGGCAGTCACCTTTTCCGGTACCTGACAGGGTGGTTCAGGCATTAAAAGCACACGCCCATGAAAAAGACTATCTGCCCGTTGCGGGTGTAGCGGCGTTACGCCAAGCCGTTGCTGCGTATTATCAACAAGGGTATGTGGCGGATGATGTATTGATTGGCCCGGGCTCTAAAGAGCTGTTGTATAACCTGCAGGCGGCCTGTCAGGGGGAGTTGTTGCTGTCAGCGCCTTCGTGGGCTTCTTATGCACCGCAAGCGATGCTGTTGGGGCGAAGAGTGCGTTATTTGCCCACCAGGGCTGAGGATCAATGGCAGCTTCAGCCTGAGCAGCTGGATCAGCTTGGACAGGCGAGTGAAGGACAGATACGCATTCTTGTGTAGAACTACCCTTCCAACCCCACGGGATGCAGCTATGATGCCCAGGCATTGAAAGCACTGGGAGAGGCTGCACGACGGCAGAATATTTTGGTGGTGGCGGATGAGATTTATGCACAAACCCATTTTTCCGGTGGTCAGAAGAGCATCGCTGACTATTATCCAGAGGGAACGGTGATCAGTAGTGGCTTGAGCAAATGGTGTGGCGCAGGTGGCTGGCGATTGGGCACAATGGTTTTTCCATCAGAGCTGCGATCATTGAAAGAGGCAATGGCCGTGATTGCCAGTGAGACCTTTACGTCAGTGAGTGCACCTGTTCAGTATGCCGCGTGTGAAGCGTTTACACCGTCAGCAGATATTGAGGCGTATCTGCTCCATTCCCGGCGAGTGTTAAAAGCGATTGCGGGTTATCTCTGTGAAAATCTGGGGCAACTGGGGCTGATGATGGTTAAGCCGGTGGGTGGTTTTTACCTGCTGGTGAGCTTTGAGCAACACCGTTCTGTACTGAGCCATCAAGGTATCCTAACGTCGGAAGCTCTCTGTGAGCGCCTGTTGCAGGCAACCGGTGTTGCTCTGTTACCGGGCTCGGATTTTGGGTTGTCACCGGATCAGCTCTATGTGCGACTGGCGTACGTGGATTTTGACGGTGCAAAGGCACTAAAGGCAGCACAGCGAGCAGAGCAGGAAGCACTGGCAGTAGGGTTTGTTGAAGCGTGTTGCCCGAAGTTGGTGGCAGCCTGTCAGCGGATGGGTCAATGGTTGGATCAAGAGAAGTAAATGATGAAGCAGTGGCTATCAAAAGCGGTTAACAGCATTCACCTGTGGCGTTATGGGATGATGGGGATAGTTATGGCTACCCTGGTGGCCGGCTGCGAGAGTATCTCAACGACCTCTGGCGGTGCGCTGGGTGTTGATCGTGAGCAGCAGATGTTTGCCCTGCTGTCAGAGCAGCAGGTGAATGATATGGCGAACACGGCGTATCAGGATACGTTGAAAGAGAGCGATAAAAAACGGGTGCTTAATCAGGATGCAAAGACGTTACAGCGGTTAAGAATCATTGCGGACCGGCTTATTGCTCAGGTGGGTACGTTTCGCTCTGATGCCTTGCAATGGGGGTGGCAGGTCAACCTGATCAAGGATAAGCAGTTAAACGCGTATTGTATGCCGGGGGGAAAAATCATTTTTTACAGTGGGCTGATTGATCAGCTAACACTGAGTGATGATGAAATCGCCGCAATAATGGGGCATGAAATGGCACATGCCTTAAGAGAGCACGGTCGGGAAGCCATGTCAGAGGCTTATGCTGTTGCGCTGGGGCGAAGTGCCGTACAGGCGATGCTGGGTGTTAATGCAGATACGCTGGCGTTGGCAGACACCGTTGTTAGCTATTCTCTGACCCTGCCGCACAGCCGCACTAAAGAAGTGGAGGCTGACCTGATGGGATTGGAGTTGATGGCGCGGGCAGGGTATAACCCGCAGGCGGCGGTGACTTTGTGGGAGAAAATGGGCAAGGCGGGGGGGGGAGCAGCCACCGGAGTTTATGAGCACTCACCCGTCTCACGATACCCGTATCAATGGTCTGGCAGCCGCCGTGCATAAAGTGAATCACTTTTACCAGCAGGCACAAAAACCGTAGCGACAAAAACCAATGGAGGTACTGGGGTATTTTCATTAGAATGCCCTTCATTGTTGACGACGTAATGATAAAGAGGTGATGTCATGGATATCATGGAACAAATTAAAGAGCAGGTTGAGTCAAACGATATCCTGCTGTACATGAAGGGTTCACCGAAGCTGCCTCAGTGCGGTTTTTCTTCTCAGGCTGTGCAGGTGTTAATGGCGTGTGGTGAGAAATTTGCCTATGTAGACATTCTGGCAAACCCCGAGATTCGTGCAAACCTGCCCAAATATGCCAATTGGCCGACTTTCCCACAGTTGTGGATCAAAGGTGAGCTGGTGGGCGGCAGTGATATTATTGTGGATATGTATAACAGCGGTGATTTACAGAAAATGATCGCCACCGCCGTTGGCAGTGATGAAAATGCTGATGAGGAAAAAGAACAGGCGTAATTATTGCTTGTTTCCTGTCATCGAGAGGCGTTGTTGCATAAATAAAGCTCAGCCTGATCGAGCCTGTATCCAGGCCTTTTTCAGCTAGCTTTAACTGATATCGGCATCCCTAAACCGGTCATCCTGTTCAACACGCGAACGGAAACCTCTGCCTCCGTTTTTTGCTGAGGTAGTTCACGTGCTTTCATCTTTGAGCCGATAATGGTGTTATAGCGAAGCATAGCCAATTCAACCAAGGCTCTCAGGCCGTATCCGGTTAGCCCTTGCCACGCCATGCGACCTCGCTCTTTTATGAGGGCTACTGCCTCGTTTCGTGTATTGTGCTGACTACTGTCAGGCACAGCATTTTTAGGTGGTGGAATCACGATTTTAGCAGCAGCTTGCTTCTGTTTAATTTGCTGCTAAACCTTGTCGCTATCATAGGCTCCATCGGCCATGAAAACCTCAAATCCATCAACTTGATCCAGCAGATTAGGCAAAACTGAAGTATCACCTATCTCTTTTCCGGTAAGGTCACTTGCAACGACATGATGATTTTTATCGATGGCTAAATGCAGTTTTCGCCAAGTACGTTTAGGCTTCGTACCGTGTTTTTCCTGATTCCATTCATCCTTGCCATAAACCTTCAATCCTGTGCTATCTACCAGAAAGTGAGAACCAGGCTCACAGGTATCGATGAGCTTTTGCAATGATAAATTGATGCTTCGCTTACTGAGAGTGCTGTAATCAGGGACTTTAAGCTGTAACCCCATGAGCTTAACCAGAGATCTAGCAAAACCTTCAGTCTGCCTTAGCGGTAAGCTAAAAACCTGCCTGAGCATAAGGCAGGTCTCAATCGCCAGATCCGAGTATTGTGTCGGCGCACCTCGTTTTTGGATGGGCGCTGGCGTCCAGATAGTGATAGCTTCATCCGTAAACCAGACGGTAATATCACCTCTTTTTCGCAGTGCGTTATTATAATCAGACCAATTCGTCACTTTATAAGTCGATTTTTTGATCTTATGGCGACGAGCTTCGTTGTGTTTGTAAGGCATAGCGAGATGATGTCTGCAAAAAAAGGACATTAGGATACGAACCTTAGCCACTTATCGTCAATCAGGGCTATCCGGTGATTTATTCAACAACGCCGACTAAAACACTTTGTAAAGTGAGATAAATAGGGTTCCCACCCCTCTACTAAGAAATTAGGCATACAAGGGGATGCTAATATTTTTTCGTCAAACCCTTTCCTCGTCCAATTGCTCTGTTCATGAAAATAATGACTTTGCGGGTAATACCACAACCTAATAGATGGAAAATCTATAAAGTCTCCAATATGTTTTGAATTAGGACCTAAATCCTGCAATCCAAACCCGAACAGGTCAATCGCAGCAACTGATCAAGCCCTCCTGATTCTGATTATGCTACTATCGAGCAAATATTTACCTTTTCAGTGGATTTTAATCACATGAGCCGTCGTGTTTGGTTCATCTTACTGCTATTCCTGATATCAGGGCGCGATAACTCCTTCCGCATTAGCAGAATGTTTTTCTAATCATCCATTGTTCGCTATTTACAAACAGTCACCTACTGCTAGCCAAGCATCCCACTCCGTTTGGTAGAGATGCTCTTTGTTACTGGCAACGGTCAACTGCCTGTTACCTGTCAACAGTTTTCCGGCAACCCGTATCATATAGCAGCGAATGCTTTCCGGCTCCCACTTCATCAACTGACGATTCCCACTCATCAGTGCCATCCAACGTGTTGTATTGTAGGCCAGTATTGCACATTGCATAAGCGCACTGTTTGCCATGAAATGATCGGTTTTGATCTGCCCGAGAGCCATCTGGTTTTTGCACTCTTCGATCCAGGTTTCGCAGGTAGCCCGCTTGCCATACGCTTTATGGATCTCCCATGGACTCAACGACTCAGTAGTCACGTAGCAGAAGTAGTCGTACTCTGGCTTCGGGTCTAACAATTCGCACTGGGTGTTTTCTGGCTTCCCGATCTTTCTTTGCCGGACAGCCACGAAGCAACGAGCCCGGTCCCAGTCACCACAGCAGTGTTGAAACTCGCACCACTCCCATCCTGGCTGATGCACGACAGGTTGCCAGTCTTGCGGGATTAACAGTTTGTGTAGATTCTTCAGTTTGACCTTAACCAGATAACGATGTCCTAAATCCTCCAGATAGGTCAGTAATGGTCCACCAAAGTAGCCACTATCAGCCCTGAAAAAAATCTTCATGTGGGAAGGCAGAGTAACCAGCAACTGTTTCATAAACTCTATGGAGCCATTAGCAGTGTAGGCATCACCACTTCGTAACCAACCCTGCAGCACTTCTTTGGTTTCCGCGCAAAAGGCCAGCTGCGGGTGGTACGACAGCGCCCCTCTTTTTTTCTCGTTAAACCCTTTCTTTGCGCCTTCCTGAAAACCAAAACAGGTTTTTACCGTAGAATCGAGGTCAATGGTGACCTGTTTAAAAGCATAAACGGTAGATGTTCCTGAGCGCAGTGCCTGTTTCCAAACACTCTCCCTCATTTCGTGGACAGCGGTTTCCAGTTCAACGACGCTGGCAAAGTGGAACAGCTTTAAAATGCGTCCAAATTGACTGTCACAAGGAATGCGTTGAAAACGGGTGCATTCTCGGAGAACGCTATCCTGCCAGACCGTGCACACTTTCATCAGACTTTTGGCACCTGCCAGAATGCCGGTGGTTACCATCAGAATGACATCTGACAGTTGGAAAGTGGCATTAGAGCCTCGTTGAATATTAATCCGTTTGTCCAGTAGGTCGGCCAGCCCCATCCGGTTCAGGAAGCGAAACACAGGGATAAGTCCAGCCTGACTGGTAAGCGGCTTTTTAGCTTGAGTGAAATGTACCTTCCGCTGCTTCAAACGTGCTTTTGACTTGTTTTTTTTGCTCATTGAAAAAGTGATGCTTTATGAAACGAAAACATCATTTAATCTCTTTATTCACGGGTGATTGCAACTTTTATTTCGATATTATTTGCAGGATTTAGGTAGGAAATAATTCTAATGAGAATCGAACAGGATTTTCATTTTGTACTCTTCGAAGCAAAAAGGTCTGACTAGATAAATCATACCTAAAAACAAAATTTTCGAATTCTAGAAGATAACTCACTACGTTCTTCAGAGATGGATGGTTTTGCTGTTTTATCGACTTTCCATCCATCAGATAATCGACATCGTATAGGGAAACTACCCTCACTTCCTTCAAGTAACTTTGCATAGTATTTACCCAAAGCTATATCTACGTTGACACTTGCCGCATTCACTTGTACAGAAAAAATAAACAATAAAACACTGTAAAATAACATCAACTATATATTCAATCAATTTGATTGGCTAGTTAGTATCATTTAAGCAAACCGATCGATCAATAATTTTTGTATGACAGTTGACTATATAAATCTATTTTTCTATGAAAGATACTCATTTTTGCTAGAGCATTAACGCACACAAACTATGTGTGCTTATATATCTAGAATGCTCGCCCTATACTGCATAAACATAGGTGTTACAAGCGAGGTCATTGCCGTTTTTTAGACTGGACTCTTTTAGCTTTCTGGTTGATATGCATCAAATGCGTCAAATGCCGGCTCAGTATATCGCCTAAATAACCGATAAACAGTGTCCCCGTACTGGTTCTGAATTGGTCGGATTCACGGCTACCCAGTGCCAGTAAACCGATGCGCTCTGGGAAATTTAACGGCGCAACGGCCATTGAGGGCACCTGTGCAGCCTGATCACCAAAGAGGAAACTGGTTTTCTTGTCATCCAGCTGGCCGCAAAACACGGCACTGTCTGACAGTTCAGCACCGAGTAATGATTCGGTAATATCTTTAGATTCAAACCGTACCGGCAGATTAGCCGGTTGGTTTGAAAACAGAATTAACTGATGAAATTCAATACTAAAATCGTGATTTAAACTGTCTTCTACGGCTTCGATGGCTTGTTCCATATCACGACTTTCGAGCAATGAGAGCAAAAACTTGCGCACACCGTCACAGTGCCGTTCATTCTCTTTGGCATTGCTGATCAGGTGCGCAAAACGCCGCTGGGTTTCGGCGCCTTTTTCTCGCAACAACTGCAACTGGCGTTCTACCAGAGAAATCGCTGATCCTCGCTGATGAGGAATCGCCAGGCGTGACAGTAGTTCATCGCGCCCGACAAAAAAGTCTAGGTGCTGTAGCAGGAACTCGGTAACCTGGTCGGCATCCAATGTGCTGGATGCCTTCGGGGTAGACTCTGTCATAAACGCGTATGGCCTTCGTAAACCCGTGTCGCGGTACCTGTCATCATAACCGAGTGTCCTTCTCCCGGCCACTGGATCTGTAATGCGCCACCCGACAAGTTCACTTTTACATCGTCATCCAGCAGTCCCTGACTAACGCCTGCAACCACTGCGGCACAGGCACCCGAGCCGCAAGCCACGGTTTCACCCACGCCACGTTCGTACACCCGAAGATTAATTTCCCCCCGGTTAACCACTTCCATAAACCCGGCATTGCATTTACGGGGGAAGTCATCGTGCCGCTCAATGAGTGGGCCTAGTGTTTCAACAGGCGCTTTCTGCACATCGTCGACCACTAACACCGCATGCGGGTTACCCATCGATACTGCTGAGACCATCAGCGTGTCACTATCGACCACTAATGGATACAACACCGCCTGATTCGGTGCAGAGAATGGGATATCGCTGGGCGTTAAACGAGGAATGCCCATGTTCACTGAGACATTGTCATTATCCAAAATCTGCAGCTCAATATTACCGCCGCCCGTTTGTACACGTACCAGATCACGCCCAATTAAACGACGCTCTCTGACAAAGCGGGCAAAACAGCGAGCACCGTTACCGCACTGCTCCACTTCACTGCCATCGGCGTTAAAAATACGGTAACGAAAGTCCATATCCGGGTCGGTAGGCGGCTCAACCAACAGCAGTTGGTCAAAGCCAATGCCAAAACGCCGGTCAGCTAAACGGCGCACCTTCTCGGGAGACAGTCGTACATTTTGGGTGACCATATCGACGACCATGAAATCGTTACCCAGCCCGTGCATTTTTGTAAAATATAGCAGCATAGTCGTCTTTAACTCTTCGGTAACAGCGATTCTGGTGCCAGTTGTTCGGCAATGGTTTCCCGCCGGCGGACTTCATGTACCTGATCACCATCGACCATCACTTCAGCCGCCCGACTGCGTGTATTATAGTTAGAACTCATCGCAAAGCCGTAAGCGCCGGCGCAACGCACGGCCAGTAAGTCCCCGTCGCGGATCTGCAATGAACGCTCTTTACCCAGAAAATCGCCGGTTTCACAAATAGGCCCGACAACATCATAAACAGCCGGTGCTGGCTTGGTACCATTAAGACTGACCGGGTCAATATCATGCCACGCCCCATAAATCGAAGGCCGTAACTGGTCATTCATTCCCGCATCCACCACCGCAAAGCCCTTATGGTCATTCTGTTTGATCAACTCTACCCGGGTCAATAGCAGACCGGCTTCGGCAGCAATAGAACGCCCGGGCTCAAGGATAAGCGTCAGGTTACGCCCCTTGAGTTTTTCAATCACTTCACCTAAATAGCTTTCAGGAGAAGGGGGTGTTTCATCTTTATAGCGTACGCCAAGCCCACCGCCGATATCTACATGTTTCAGCATGATGCCCTGTGCTTTCAAGTTATCGATCAGAACCAGAAGCCGATCCAGTGCATCAATAAAAGGCTCACGCGTGGTGAGCTGTGAGCCTATATGGCAATCGACCCCCGCAATCTGAATATTAGGCATGGCCTGCGCTTTTTTATACACGGCTTCCGCATTGGCAATATCAATACCGAATTTATTATCTTTCAGCCCCGTAGAAATGTACGGGTGGGTTTGTGCATCCACATCCGGATTCACGCGGATTGATATTGATGCCGTTTTGCCCGCTTTTTCGGCACAGGCCTGAATACGTGTCAGCTCGGTTTCGGACTCCACATTAAAACAGTGAATGCCCACCGCCAGTGCCCGCTCAATTTCATGCACCTGTTTACCTACCCCCGAGAACACAACCTTTGCCGGGTCGCCCCCAGCCGCCAGCACGCGCTCAAGTTCCCCGACAGATACAATATCAAACCCGGCCCCCAGCTCAACCAGCACATTAAGCACCGCCAGGTTGCTGTTCGCCTTCACGGCATAGCAAATCAGGTGAGAGGCGTGTTTCAGCGGATGCTGATAAGCGTCAAAACCGGCCTTCAAGCCAGCTTTCGAGTAGAGGTAAAGCGGGGTTCCAAATTGTTCAGCGATGGCGGACACCGGTAACTGCTCGGCATTGAGCTCACCATCAACGTACGAAAACCAATCCATCAGGCATCTTTTCCTGTCATTATTGCGGGGCTTGGGAGGGAACCATCAACCGTTTAGGTTGATGAGCCACTGGCGGCACTATTCTGGGCAGGCGCAGCGCTGTCAGGCAGATACAAATCCCCCTTCTGACCACAGCCCGCCAGCACAAAGGCAGATAACAGCAGGGCAAACACAGCTTTCATAACAATAGTCCTCAAACGGTACGGCTAAGTTGGCAATGTTCTTCACTATACCTTAGATGGGGTGGGGCTTCCTACAGGCTCTGATGAATTTGCGTACGGCTGATTCTGCATGAAAGTCGAGCTTCTATAGAAACCAAAAAATCATATATAGAACTTACGCATTGACAGACATCCAAAAAAATTGCTAGATCAGCAAAAAAACAGTGGATGTCGTCGTGCGTAGAAAAATAACAAAACCAACAACAGCCAAGTGCGACCTCCCGAAGTATACGGGGTTTCTACTCTGTGAACCCAAATCAGCCACCTGTACCCGTCTTAGCGAATTGAGTGATATATCGCATGACAGTGTTAACCGCTTTCTCCAACGTGAAAACTTTGCTCCTGAAGATCTTTTTCTAGAAGCGTCAGCAAGGCTTATTCTTGAAGGTGGGACGCTATCGGTTGATGATACGGTGCTGGATAAACCTTATACCCATTACACGGCTTTAGTCGGTCATTACTACTCAGGAAAGCACCACAAAACCGTCAAGGGTATTAATCTCATCACGCTTTATTACACGGACATCAAAGGCTACAACTTGCCCGTTAATTTCCGTATTTACAATCCAGCCGATGGCAAAACTAAAAATGACTACTTTGTCGATATGCTGAAAGAAGTACTGGCATGGGGACTCGAACCTGCATGTGTTACCGGTGACTCTTGGTATAGCAGTATTGGAAACCTCAAAGCTGTGAAAAACAATGGTTTGGGTTTTATGTTCGCTGTTAAAAGCAACCGTACTGTCTCTGTGCAAAAGGGTAACTACCAACAGGTGCAGAGCCTGGAGATTCCCGAAGAAGGAAAAACTGTATGGCTACGTAACTTTGGTCATGTACGACCTAAATCCTGCAAATAATATCGAAATAAAAGTTGCAATCACCCGTGAATAAAGAGATTAAATGATGTTTTCGTTTCATAAAGCATCACTTTTTCAATGAGCAAAAAAAACAAGTCAAAAGCACGTTTGAAGCAGCGGAAGGTACATTTCACTCAAGCTAAAAAGCCGCTTACCAGTCAGGCTGGACTTATCCCTGTGTTTCGCTTCCTGAACCGGATGGGGCTGGCCGACCTACTGGACAAACGGATTAATATTCAACGAGGCTCTAATGCCACTTTCCAACTGTCAGATGTCATTCTGATGGTAACCACCGGCATTCTGGCAGGTGCCAAAAGTCTGATGAAAGTGTGCACGGTCTGGCAGGATAGCGTTCTCCGAGAATGCACCCGTTTTCAACGCATTCCTTGTGACAGTCAATTTGGACGCATTTTAAAGCTGTTCCACTTTGCCAGCGTCGTTGAACCTAAATCCTGCAATCCAAACCCGAACAGGTCAATCGCAGCAACTGATCAAGCCCTCCTGATTCTGATTATGCTACTATCGAGCAAATATTTACCTTTTCAGTGGATTTTAATCACATGAGCCGTCGTGTTTGGTTCATCTTACTGCTATTCCTGATATCAGGGCGCGATAACTCCTTCCGCATTAGCAGAATGTTTTTCTAATCATCCATTGTTCGCTATTTACAAACAGTCACCTACTGCTAGCCAAGCATCCCACTCCGTTTGGTAGAGATGCTCTTTGTTACTGGCAACGGTCAACTGCCTGTTACCTGTCAACAGTTTTCCGGCAACCCGTATCATATAGCAGCGAATGCTTTCCGGCTCCCACTTCATCAACTGACGATTCCCACTCATCAGTGCCATCCAACGTGTTGTATTGTAGGCCAGTATTGCACATTGCATAAGCGCACTGTTTGCCATGAAATGATCGGTTTTGATCTGCCCGAGAGCCATCTGGTTTTTGCACTCTTCGATCCAGGTTTCGCAGGTAGCCCGCTTGCCATACGCTTTATGGATCTCCCATGGACTCAACGACTCAGTAGTCACGTAGCAGAAGTAGTCGTACTCTGGCTTCGGGTCTAACAATTCGCACTGGGTGTTTTCTGGCTTCCCGATCTTTCTTTGCCGGACAGCCACGAAGCAACGAGCCCGGTCCCAGTCACCACAGCAGTGTTGAAACTCGCACCACTCCCACCCTGGCTGATGCACGACAGGTTGCCAGTCTTGCGGGATTAACAGTTTGTGTAGATTCTTCAGTTTGACCTTAACCAGATAACGATGTCCTAAATCCTCCAGATAGGTCAGTAATGGTCCACCAAAGTAGCCACTATCAGCCCTGAAAAAAATCTTCATGTGGGAAGGCAGAGTAACCAGCAACTGTTTCATAAACTCTATGGAGCCATTAGCAGTGTAGGCATCACCACTTCGTAACCAACCCTGCAGCACTTCTTTGGTTTCCGCGCAAAAGGCCAGCTGCGGGTGGTACGACAGCGCCCCTCTTTTTTTCTCGTTAAACCCTTTCTTTGCGCCTTCCTGAAAACCAAAACAGGTTTTTACCGTAGAATCGAGGTCAATGGTGACCTGTTTAAAAGCATAAACGGTAGATGTTCCTGAGCGCAGTGCCTGTTTCCAAACACTCTCCCTCATTTCGTGGACAGCGGTTTCCAGTTCAACGACGCTGGCAAAGTGGAACAGCTTTAAAATGCGTCCAAATTGACTGTCACAAGGAATGCGTTGAAAACGGGTGCATTCTCGGAGAACGCTATCCTGCCAGACCGTGCACACTTTCATCAGACTTTTGGCACCTGCCAGAATGCCGGTGGTTACCATCAGAATGACATCTGACAGTTGGAAAGTGGCATTAGAGCCTCGTTGAATATTAATCCGTTTGTCCAGTAGGTCGGCCAGCCCCATCCGGTTCAGGAAGCGAAACACAGGGATAAGTCCAGCCTGACTGGTAAGCGGCTTTTTAGCTTGAGTGAAATGTACCTTCCGCTGCTTCAAACGTGCTTTTGACTTGTTTTTTTTGCTCATTGAAAAAGTGATGCTTTATGAAACGAAAACATCATTTAATCTCTTTATTCACGGGTGATTGCAACTTTTATTTCGATATTATTTGCAGGATTTAGGTTGAACTGGAAACCGCTGTCCACGAAATGAGGGAGAGTGTTTGGAAACAGGCACTGCGCTCAGGAACATCTACCGTTTATGCTTTTAAACAGGTCACCATTGACCTCGATTCTACGGTAAAAACCTGTTTTGGTTTTCAGGAAGGCGCAAAGAAAGGGTTTAACGAGAAAAAAAGAGGGGCGCTGTCGTACCACCCGCAGCTGGCCTTTTGCGCGGAAACCAAAGAAGTGCTGCAGGGTTGGTTACGAAGTGGTGATGCCTACACTGCTAATGGCTCCATAGAGTTTATGAAACAGTTGCTGGTTACTCTGCCTTCCCACATGAAGATTTTTTTCAGGGCTGATAGTGGCTACTTTGGTGGACCATTACTGACCTATCTGGAGGATTTAGGACATCGTTATCTGGTTAAGGTCAAACTGAAGAATCTACACAAACTGTTAATCCCGCAAGACTGGCAACCTGTCGTGCATCAGCCAGGGTGGGAGTGGTGCGAGTTTCAACACTGCTGTGGTGACTGGGACCGGGCTCGTTGCTTCGTGGCTGTCCGGCAAAGAAAGATCGGGAAGCCAGAAAACACCCAGTGCGAATTGTTAGACCCGAAGCCAGAGTACGACTACTTCTGCTACGTGACTACTGAGTCGTTGAGTCCATGGGAGATCCATAAAGCGTATGGCAAGCGGGCTACCTGCGAAACCTGGATCGAAGAGTGCAAAAACCAGATGGCTCTCGGGCAGATCAAAACCGATCATTTCATGGCAAACAGTGCGCTTATGCAATGTGCAATACTGGCCTACAATACAACACGTTGGATGGCACTGATGAGTGGGAATCGTCAGTTGATGAAGTGGGAGCCGGAAAGCATTCGCTGCTATATGATACGGGTTGCCGGAAAACTGTTGACAGGTAACAGGCAGTTGACCGTTGCCAGTAACAAAGAGCATCTCTACCAAACGGAGTGGGATGCTTGGCTAGCAGTAGGTGACTGTTTGTAAATAGCGAACAATGGATGATTAGAAAAACATTCTGCTAATGCGGAAGGAGTTATCGCGCCCTGATATCAGGAATAGCAGTAAGATGAACCAAACACGACGGCTCATGTGATTAAAATCCACTGAAAAGGTAAATATTTGCTCGATAGTAGCATAATCAGAATCAGGAGGGCTTGATCAGTTGCTGCGATTGACCTGTTCGGGTTTGGATTGCAGGATTTAGGTACGACTCTACCGGACGCGACTCAAAAACGAGCTGCGCCATTACGTTGTTTACACTCCTCATGTCGGAGCAGATCTATCTCCACGATCTGCTTTTGATCAGCTGCACCAACATCATTGGGCGATCGAAGAGTATCACCGGGCATTAAAGCAACTCTGCAACATCGAGCGTTTTCAGGTGAGAGGGGAGCGACAGGTCCGGAATCATATTTTTGCGGCTATCTTTGGCTATACCTGTCTTCAGGCGATGAAAGTATCAGGGTCACTCAGAAGCGTCTATAGCGTCAGGAAAGACGCCCTCAAAGAAGCTACCTGGGATTTCATAAAAAGCTTCTCCGAGGGGAAGGAATGGTTGAGGCCATTTTTTGCCGGACCTGTCAATGCGTAAGTTCTAATATAATACAAATATTTGTATAAAAATCAGTCAAGTTATATTAGCTCTAAGAAAACAGAACTGGTTTTATTCAATCACAGATTAGTGGCTATTTTTGTGTGTTTTTATACAAAACTGTTTCTTGTCTGCTAATCTCTCTTTGCTTTCAGTTGTAAAAAGATAGTAACTGTTCAGCCCCTCTCAACTTAGGAAAGCAGCAATTAAGAAGTTACCAGTTTTGGAACGATCATAACGTTCCATTTTTTCAGCTCTGGGTTACGCAGAATATAAGGATTAATTTTTGCTAACCCAGATTTACAGAGCTTTACACCCTTTTCATAGGTTCTATCCAATAGCAGGGCTTACGCATCAATGGTTACTGTAAAATCTTAATTTCTAGTGGATTTACCTAGATATTGATCTGTATTCGTGATTATTATGCACTCTTAACCTTTTTTGAATGACAGTGGCTGTATATTACGGAGGGTTTACATCGAAAAAAAATTGATCAATTATTTGGGGTATATGAAAGTCTCTTCTGACACAAGAGCTACAGAAGATAAACCATAGTTCCAATATGATGCGTAAGCCCTGATCCAATAGTGCAACAATAGGACTGATGCATCTCCACGTCATGCTTTTTGTCCACTCAATAACCGCTGTTGCTGTATTCAATAAAGCTCCACCCCAGTGATCCTCCAGAAATGCCCAAGACCTTTCAATGGAATTGTACTTGCTGTGATAAGGAGGGTAGTAAACAAGGTGAATTTTTAACCCTGTTGCCTGAGCAAACATGACCATTCTAAAAAGAAACTGGGTTCTATGGCTGTTGTTTTCTGGGCCGTTGTCCGCGTAGATAACCAGCTCATCTATATGCTGATAGCTTTCTTTAATGCCCGACCACCACTGCTCCAGAGCATCACAGATAAAGTCACTGGTTTTATAAGAGACCCCGTAAAATACGCTGAGTTGGTCATTGTCCAGATTCAGAATACCAAAAGGAATCATTTTGTCTTTTTTCGCCATATCATGATCCAGCGCCTTGACGGCTGAGGAACCTCTATCTTTTCCACCCCGAGAAAAATCTCCGAGCTTGACCGTTGCTTTGCAGTCTATGCTGAGTTGTAAGACATTTTTTCTTTGGTCGGCCTCTTCCCTGACTCTGCGGATATTGGCAAAGATGGCATCGGTTTCCGGAATTTTTTTTCAGGCTTTGTTTTTTCAACCTTACGCAGCTTGTATCCCAAACGATTCAAGCTATTATTGATAGTGCGCACTTGAGGAAGGGAATCGTTATCCCAGTCTTTTTCTTCTATCAGTTTCTGCCGTACACTTTTTGCGGTCACCCGTGTATAGGCAAACGTATTGCGTAGCTGAGGGTCTGCCTGACTTTCCGGTTCTACAAGGCAGCGAATATCCTCTGCCAATTGTGGCGAGACCTCTTCACTCTTTCGCTTCCCGGATGAAGCATAGTTTCCGTAACAGATCATCCCTGTGCATTTTTCATGCATACCCAGTTCTACGGTATGACGACCAAAACCAAACTCAGTTTCAGTGAGACGGGGGCTGCCATAGCAGAGTGTTTCAGCCACCTCAGCCACAAACAACCTGCGATCATGGCCTTTCAGTTTCTTTGCGGCGAGCTTAAGAAGACTCTTACATTCTGGGGCAACATCAATTGTGGTATTCATAGCGGCGAAAGGGAAGAAAGACTCACCATACTCCGGTAAACTTCTCTATGCCACTCCCCTTAGACTTGATTTTTTCCGATTTTGATCAATGCTTTGAGTATTCAAATAGATTGAGCGGCCTGTATTTTAGTGACTATGCCATCTCCAGACACTCAGACCATCGCTTTGCTATTGGGGGCTATCAACCACCTCCAATCTCAGCTTGTGGCATTAGAAGAGCGCTGTCGTGATCTGTAGAACTTACCTAAATCCTGCAATCCAAACCCGAACAGGTCAATCGCAGCAACTGATCAAGCCCTCCTGATTCTGATTATGCTACTATCGAGCAAATATTTACCTTTTCAGTGGATTTTAATCACATGAGCCGTCGTGTTTGGTTCATCTTACTGCTATTCCTGATATCAGGGCGCGATAACTCCTTCCGCATTAGCAGAATGTTTTTCTAATCATCCATTGTTCGCTATTTACAAACAGTCACCTACTGCTAGCCAAGCATCCCACTCCGTTTGGTAGAGATGCTCTTTGTTACTGGCAACGGTCAACTGCCTGTTACCTGTCAACAGTTTTCCGGCAACCCGTATCATATAGCAGCGAATGCTTTCCGGCTCCCACTTCATCAACTGACGATTCCCACTCATCAGTGCCATCCAACGTGTTGTATTGTAGGCCAGTATTGCACATTGCATAAGCGCACTGTTTGCCATGAAATGATCGGTTTTGATCTGCCCGAGAGCCATCTGGTTTTTGCACTCTTCGATCCAGGTTTCGCAGGTAGCCCGCTTGCCATACGCTTTATGGATCTCCCATGGACTCAACGACTCAGTAGTCACGTAGCAGAAGTAGTCGTACTCTGGCTTCGGGTCTAACAATTCGCACTGGGTGTTTTCTGGCTTCCCGATCTTTCTTTGCCGGACAGCCACGAAGCAACGAGCCCGGTCCCAGTCACCACAGCAGTGTTGAAACTCGCACCACTCCCACCCTGGCTGATGCACGACAGGTTGCCAGTCTTGCGGGATTAACAGTTTGTGTAGATTCTTCAGTTTGACCTTAACCAGATAACGATGTCCTAAATCCTCCAGATAGGTCAGTAATGGTCCACCAAAGTAGCCACTATCAGCCCTGAAAAAAATCTTCATGTGGGAAGGCAGAGTAACCAGCAACTGTTTCATAAACTCTATGGAGCCATTAGCAGTGTAGGCATCACCACTTCGTAACCAACCCTGCAGCACTTCTTTGGTTTCCGCGCAAAAGGCCAGCTGCGGGTGGTACGACAGCGCCCCTCTTTTTTTCTCGTTAAACCCTTTCTTTGCGCCTTCCTGAAAACCAAAACAGGTTTTTACCGTAGAATCGAGGTCAATGGTGACCTGTTTAAAAGCATAAACGGTAGATGTTCCTGAGCGCAGTGCCTGTTTCCAAACACTCTCCCTCATTTCGTGGACAGCGGTTTCCAGTTCAACGACGCTGGCAAAGTGGAACAGCTTTAAAATGCGTCCAAATTGACTGTCACAAGGAATGCGTTGAAAACGGGTGCATTCTCGGAGAACGCTATCCTGCCAGACCGTGCACACTTTCATCAGACTTTTGGCACCTGCCAGAATGCCGGTGGTTACCATCAGAATGACATCTGACAGTTGGAAAGTGGCATTAGAGCCTCGTTGAATATTAATCCGTTTGTCCAGTAGGTCGGCCAGCCCCATCCGGTTCAGGAAGCGAAACACAGGGATAAGTCCAGCCTGACTGGTAAGCGGCTTTTTAGCTTGAGTGAAATGTACCTTCCGCTGCTTCAAACGTGCTTTTGACTTGTTTTTTTTGCTCATTGAAAAAGTGATGCTTTATGAAACGAAAACATCATTTAATCTCTTTATTCACGGGTGATTGCAACTTTTATTTCGATATTATTTGCAGGATTTAGGACTTACGCATTGACAGGTCCGGCAAAAAATGGCCTCAACCATTCCTTCCCCTCGGAGAAGCTTTTTATGAAATCCCAGGTAGCTTCTTTGAGGGCGTCTTTCCTGACGCTATAGACGCTTCTGAGTGACCCTGATACTTTCATCGCCTGAAGACAGGTATAGCCAAAGATAGCCGCAAAAATATGATTCCGGACCTGTCGCTCCCCTCTCACCTGTACTGGTCTAATAGAACCGGACACTTTGATAAGAGATAATTTCTATCACTTGTTAAGGTGTCACAATGAGTCAAAAGCGAACCTATAAGCACTATCCAAAAGAGTTCAAAGAAGAGGCTGTTGCTCTTGTAATGGAGCAAGGCTATTCGGTGCCTGATGCAGCTAAATCACTAGGTATTTCCACCAGTTTGCTCTACAAATGGAAGGATCATATTCTGGCCCTAAAGGAGGGCAAAGTGTTGTCTGATGACGAGCGTGAAGAGCTTAAAAATCTGCGTAAAGAGGTAAAAAAACTCCGCATGGAGAGGGAAGTGCTAAAAAAGGCCAGCGCCTTCTTTGCGAAAGAAATGAAGTGAAATTCGACTTCATTCAGAAGGCGTCAAACGATTACCCTGTTAACTTGCTATGTCGAGTGATGCAGGTGAGTACTTCAGCTTATTATGACTGGTCAAAGCAGCCAGGCCATGTCATCACGGCTGAAACACTGCACTTGTATCGACGCATCAAGCAGCTCTTCAAGCAAAGCAGGAATAGCTTGGGGAGCCGGGAAATGGTTAAGGCTCTGCGCAAAGAAGGCTTTCAGATAGGCCGTTACAGAGTTAGGACGTTAATGAGCTAGCTAGTACTCCGTCCGGCAGAAGATGATAGTTTACTGAAGGCTATTCTAATAACTCCGAGTCCATAACACCGGAGTTATTATGACCATCAAATATCATGTTCGACTCAGCGAGGAAGAACGCTCAATACTTGAACGGCTTATCAAGCAGGAAAAGCCCAAAGTTGCACAACACAAAAAACGTAAAGCCAATATCCTTCTGGCTATCGATGAAAACCATGATCCACTGCAGCATGATCAGGTAGCCAAAGCTTTCCATGTTAGGCCGCTTACTATCACTCGCCTCAGGAAACGATTTGTTGAAGAAGGGCTTGATGTCGCTGTCAATGGAAAACTAAGCAGCCACGGTCGGGTACGTAAACTCGATGGCGAAGCCGAAGCTCACCTTATTGCCCTTACCTGCTCACCACCACCGGAAGGAGCCAGCCGATGGACGCTAAATTTACTGACAGATCGCATGATTGAGCTCAGATACGTCGAATCGATTTCCAGAAGCACAGTACATGAGGGACTAAAAAAAATGAGCTTAAGCCCTGGCAAAAAAAGGAATGGTGTATACCTGCGGAAGAAAGCGCCAACTTTGTGAGTGCGATGGAGGATATTCTTGAAGTCTATAAACGTCCTCTTGATCCAAGGCGTCCGCTTGTTTGCCTTGATGAAAGTAGCAAGCAGCATGTTAAAGAAGTCGTTAATCCAATGCCTGTTGAGCCTGGAAAACCGGAGCGTTATGACACAGAGTATGAACGTAATGGCGTCAGCAATCTGTTCATGATATTTGAACCCTTGACAGGTTGGCGGCATGTTGAGGTGACTGATCGTAGGACAGCGATTGATTGGGCTCATCAAATCAAGTTTCTGGTCGATGTTCGCCACAAAGATGCAGAGAAAGTTATACTGGTTGGAGACAACTTGAACACGCATTCTCCCGCATCACTTTATAAAGCTTTTTCCCCAGAAGAAGCCCGCAGAATGATTGATAAGCTTGAGTTTCATTACACCCCAAAGCATGGCAGTTGGCTGGATATGGCCGAAATTGAGCTGAGTATACTGAGTCGCCAATGTCTGGATCGGCGTATCCCTACCCAAGATATTCTCCGGAGAGAAGTCAAAGCCTGGGAGGAGAAGCGCAACGCAAGAAAAGTGACTACACAGTGGCGTTTTACCACTGAAGACGCTCGGATAAAACTTAAGAGACTGTATCCAAAGATGCCAGAGCTTGATAATACAGAGTAGATTGAGAGCCTCCATAGAACATAAACCAGACTATTAGAGCAGCACTTTTTCCCATGACAAATTGGGAAATGGGGGCGTTGTTGAATAAATAAAGCTCAGCCTGATCGAGCCTGTATCCAGGCCTTTTTCAGCTAGCTTTAACTGATATCGGCATCCCTAAACCGGTCATCCTGTTCAACACGCGAACGGAAACCTCTGCCTCCGTTTTTTGCTGAGGTAGTTCACGTGCTTTCATCTTTGAGCCGATAATGGTTTTATAGCGAAGCATAGCCAATTCAACCAAGGCTCTCAGGCCGTATCCGGTGAGCCCTTGCCACGCCATGCGACCTCGCTCTTTTATGAGGGCTACTGCCTCGTTTCGTGTATTGTGCTGACTACTGTCAGGCACAGCATTTTTAGGTGGTGGAATCACGATTTTAGCAGCAGCTTGCTTCTGTTTAATTTGCTGATACACCTTGTCGCTATCATAGGCTCCATCGGCCATGAAAACCTCAAATCCATCAACTTGATCCAGCAGATTAGGCAAAACTGAAGTATCACCTATCTCTTTTCCGGTAAGGTCACTTGCAACGACATGATGATTTTTATCGATGGCTAAATGCAGTTTTCGCCAAGTACGTTTAGGCTTCGTACCGTGTTTTTCCTGATTCCATTCATCCTTGCCATAAACCTTCAATCCTGTGCTATCTACCAGAAAGTGAGAACCAGGCTCACAGGTATCGATGAGCTTTTGCAATGATAAATTGATGCTTCGCTTACTGAGAGTGCTGTAATCAGGGACTTTAAGCTGTAACCCCATGAGCTTAACCAGAGATCTAGCAAAACCTTCAGTCTGCCTTAGCGGTAAGCTAAAAACCTGCCTGAGCATAAGGCAGGTCTCCATCGCCAGATCCGAGTATTGTGTCGGCGCACCTCGTTTTTGGATGGGCGCTGGCGTCCAGATAGTGATAGCTGCATCCGTAAACCAGACGGTAATATCACCTCTTTTTCGCAGTACGTTATTATAATCAGACCAATTCGTCACTTTATAAGTCGATTTTTTGATCTTATGGCGACGAGCTTCGTTGTGTTTGTAAGGCATAGCGAGATGATGTCTGCAAAAAAAGGACATTAGGATACGAACCTTAGCCACTTATCGTCAATCAGGGCTATCCGGTGATTTATTCAACAACGCCAGTTTTCGCCAAGTACGTTTAGGCTTCGTACCGTGTTTTTCCTGATTCCATTCATCCTTGCCATAAACCTTCAATCCTGTGCTATCTACCAGAAAGTGAGAACCAGGCTCACAGGTATCGATGAGCTTTTGCAATGATAAATTGATGCTTCGCTTACTGAGAGTGCTGTAATCAGGGACTTTAAGCTGTAACCCCATGAGCTTAACCAGAGATCTAGCAAAACCTGCAGTCTGCCTTAGCGGTAAGCTAAAAACCTGCCTGAGCATAAGGCAGGTCTCAATCGCCAGATCCGAGTATTGTGTCGGCGCACCTCGTTTTTGGATGGGCGCTGGCGTCCAGATAGTGATAGCTTCATCCGTAAACCAGACGGTAATATCACCTCTTTTTCGCAGTGCGTTATTATAATCAGACCAATTCGTCACTTTATAAGTCGATTTTTTGCTCTTATGGCGACGAGCTTCGTTGTGTTTGTAAGGCATAGCGAGATGATGTCTGCAAAAAAAGGACATTAGGATACGAACCTTAGCCACTTATCGTCAATCAGGGCTATCCGGTGATTTATTCAACAACGCCAGGTCGGGCAGGCTTTTTAACAGCACATCCGGGTTAAAAATACGCATGACCAGTTTTTCGCCAAAGGCGGTAGGCAGTGTCGATAGTCGAAATTCCGTTTCTTTACCATCAGGGGTGCGGGTTTTCAGCCGGCCATCCTGTGGTTTTCTCCGTTCAGCCACATTCATACGGCCCAGAATTTTAATTCGACTGACAATGGCCGCTGAGACGGTCGGTGGCATTTTATAAATAAGGTGCAATACGCCATCGATGCGAAAACGCAGGTGACAATGTTCACGCCGAGGCTCAATATGCACATCACTGGCCCGTTGTTCAAAGGCATGCTGCAATAACCAGTCCACCAAATTAACGATGTGCTGGTCATTGGCATCCGGCGACGACGTGTTGCCCAGCTCCAGCAATTGTTCAAAATTACTGACATCAGAAACGCTGTTTTTTTGCCCTAAAGCGCCTTCGACCGAGCGCGACAAGCTGTACAGTTCATCAATATAACGGCGCAGTTCGACGGGGTTGACGACCACTCTTTTAATGGCTTTGCGGGTAACATGGTGAAGATTATCTTCCCAGCAGGTATTCCAGGGTTGGGCAGAGGCAACAGTGACACAGTCTTTTTCTACGGCGACAGCAAGAATCTCATGACGTTGAGCATAAGCGTGAGACATGACGGCAGTGACAGACTGGGCATCAATACGCAATGGGTCAATGCTGAAATAGGGTTGGTCAGCCTGTTCTGCCAGCCATTGAGAGAGAGTGTCAATATCCAGTGATTGTCCGGGATTGGTTTGCTCACTGAGTTTCAGAGAAACCAGATAGTCCAACAGGTGCATTTTTAACTGTTTTGACGAGCGCTGAAGCCCTAGCACACGGGAACCCTCTGCACTGGCTAACAGGTTGTCCTCAACCAGTGCCGCCACTATGGAGGGTAAATCGGGCATTTTTTGGAAAGGTCTTCGGGCAGGCTTGGTCAACAGGCGCTCCTTGCGTGTGTTTTAGTCCTTTCCACCAGTATAGTTGACCCAGATGTTTGATAAACATGCTCCCGGCCTTGCTTGTTCTTTTCGGCGCTAAGAAAGTTTTGCTCAGTCAACCGTACTCCCCGGTACGGCGTCCCCTCACAAAACTCCTTAGCGCCACAAAGCCCTGCGCAATGCTCGGGGCTGTTTATCAAACAGCCGGGTTAAGCAGTTCGAAACCTCGCTCTGCCTTGCTTTTATCACAGGGTGCCAGATCAATGGTTTTAGCCAATTGAGCCGCTACTTCTGTTAATGCCGCTTCATCCCCGGCTTTTAATTCTAACTCCAGCTCACAAATGGGTGATTTTTTGACGCCACAGACGACATGCCCTACATCAATCACCGCCTCAATGTCAGCTATCGGCGAGGCCCAGGTGACATTGTGACAGGTGCGTTGGAAATCAGTGGCAAACAGCGGAGTAAGGTTATCTAAAGCCAGCCCTTTCAGTTGTTTTAAATCCAGCGCTCTTATCAATGATAAATCCAGTTGAGGGCCGGATAGAGGCCATTCCCATTCGCCTCGATGGGTTAGCCCATTAATGCTTTCTCCCAGGGTTTTGAGCGTTTGAAAGAACGAGCCTTCTTTTGTACGTATTCGCAGTGCTATGTGCGCCTGATTTAATGCCCTGTCAGGGGTATCAAAGTAGGTATTACCTAAATGGAAGGTCTGGGGCTCACAGTGAGTGTTGGCTTCCCAGAAAGGGTGAGCTAAGAGGTCAGGCAGTTGGTGGTGGGGTACAGACAACTTTAATTCTGTCTCCATACTCATAATAATGACTCGCTCAATCAAAATAGATGGAATAGATTATAATATTCCCTGTCAGTTTTCTGAATTGCTCTATAATTTTTCCTTCTGCAAAACGGATTGACGCAATGCCTACAACTAGCAACCTCCTATCCAGTGTCTTTGGCCGGTCTCCCATCGGGCCAATCCAGAAGCATATTACCAAAGTGCACGAATGTGCTAAAAAGTTGGAGCCTTTTTTTGACGCGGCGTTTGAGAGTGACTGGGAGAAAGCCCGTGACTTGCAGCAAACCATTAGCCATCTCGAACATGAAGCCGATGTGATAAAGAAAGAAATTCGACTCTCCCTGCCAAAAAGCCTTTTTTTGCCTGTTCCTCGTACTGATCTGCTGGAAATTGTGACTGTTCAGGATAAAGTCGCGAATCGTGCGAAGGATATCGCCGGCATCGTCATTGGACGACAAATGAAAATTCCTGACGAATTACGCACGGTGTTTCTGAACTACGTGAAACGTTCTATTGCGACCTCGGCACAAGCCTTACGAGCAATGGGAGAGCTGGATGAGCTGCTGGAAACAGGGTTCAGTGGGAGAGAGGTGAGTCTGGTTGAGCAACTCATTGAAGAGCTGGATCGCATTGAGAGCGAAACCGATGAGTGCCAGATTCAGGTGCGGCAACTCCTTTTTGGGCTGGAGCAGAACTTACCGCCTGTTGATGTGATGTTTCTGTACAAAATTATTGACTGGATTGGCGATCTTGCAGACCGGGCCTCCCGGGTAGGTAGTCATCTACAGCTGTTGTTGGCTCGTTAGTATCTGGGGATACGATTCATGGAAATTATTGCTGAGTATGGCACCTTCTTCTTAGCCATGGCCTGTGCTTTTGGTTTTTTTATGGCGTGGGGCGTGGGGGCCAATGACGTCGCCAATGCGATGGGCACGTCGGTGGGGTCCAAGGCCCTCACGATCAAGCAAGCCATATGCATTGCTATTGTATTGGAATTTGCTGGCGCTTACCTTGCGGGAGGCTCCGTCACTGAAACCATCCGAAAAGGGATTATCGACCCGAATCTACCAGAGTTGGTGGCTAATCCGCAATTGCTGGTGTACGGCATGCTGGCTGCCTTGTTAGCAGCAGGTACCTGGCTACTGATTGCTACGCATTTCGGCTGGCCTGTTTCAACAACCCACTCTATCGTGGGCGCTATCGTTGGGTTTGCGGCTGTAGGGATCTCCCCTGAAGCGGTTAACTGGGGAAAAGTGTCTTCCATTGTCGCCAGCTGGGTAGTCTCTCCGGTTATATCGGGAGCCTTTGCCTTTTTGATCTTTATGAGTGTTCATAAACTGATTTTGAACACGGAATCACCCTTCAAAAATGCTAAAAAATACGTCCCCATCTATATGTTTCTCGTTGGGTTTATGATGTCGATGGTGACCTTTATCAAAGGTCTCAAACATATAGGTTTACCCTTAAGCTTTTGGGAAAGCATGTTTCTTGCGATTCTTATTGGCCTGATTGTCATGTTGATTGGCAAGTATGCCTTATCAAAAGTGGAGGAAGATACGCAGGCGGACACGAAATTTCATTTCTCCAGCGTTGAGAAAGTCTTTGGTGTTATGATGATTTTTACGGCCTGTTCCATGGCATTTGCTCATGGCTCCAATGATGTAGCCAACGCAGTAGGTCCTCTCGCTGCTATTGTCAGTATTGTTGCTACAGGGGGTGCCATTGCAGGCAAAGCGAGCATGCCTCCCTGGGTACTCCTTGTAGGGGCATGTGGTATTGTCGTTGGGTTGGCCACCTACGGTTATAAAGTGATGGCAACCATCGGGACTCATATTACTGAGTTGACCCCTAGCCGGGGCTTTGCCGCTGAGCTGGCCGCCGCATCAACAGTGGTGCTGGCTTCAGGCACAGGCTTACCTATTTCTACGACACACACTCTGGTCGGTGCTGTATTAGGCGTTGGGTTGGCAAGAGGCATTGGCGCGTTGAATTTGCGTGTTATTGGTACGATTTTTATGTCATGGCTGATTACACTGCCGGCAGGTGCCTTCTTTGCCATTGTTTTTTACGAAATTTTTAAATTTGCATTTAGCTAATTGGGAACGTCTTCTGGCAATGAATGCTTGATCAATCCGACAAGCATTCATTGCCAGATATTCTATTGATCAGGTGTTTATTGCGGTATCCATCAACGAATAAAAACATATTGTCTTTAAAAATTCACGTATCATCTCTTCAACTTGGGAAGCGAACAGGGTATTTTCACAGTGAACAATGACAAAGAAGTAACAGTCAGAACTGTGGATAAAAACAGAGAAGAGTACATTACGTTTTTTCGCCAATCATCACCTTATATTCATGCTCACCGGGGAAAAACCTTCGTGATCATGTTGGGGGGGGATGCATTAGCCCATCACAATCTGAGCAATATCATCAATGATATTGCTCTTCTGAGTAGTCTGGGGGTGAGGCTGGTGCTTGTTCATGGTGCCCGTCCACAGATAGACCAGCGCCTGGCCGACTGCGGATTACCTTCCCAGTTCCATACAGGCCGGCGTATTACGGACAAGAATACTTTGGAGCACGTGAAAGATGCCGTGGGGAATATGCGCGCCATGATTGAGTCAAAGCTCTCTCTTGGTGTAGTGAATTCACCCATGCATGGTGCTCGCATTCGCGTGATTAGTGGCAACTTTGTAACGGCTAAACCTCTGGGCGTTCATGATGGGCTTGATTATAAGCACACGGGAGAGATCCGAAAAATTGATAAACCGGCTGTTCAGCAGTTATTAGACAGTGGCTACGTTGTGCTGTTGTCCTGCCTTGGTTTGTCGCCGACCGGTGAAATTTTTAATCTGGAAGTAGAAGATGTTGCTACCTTTGCAGCAGCAGAGCTTGAAGCCGAAAAGTTGATTCTTTTCGGTCAGAAGCGCGGCATCTACGATAAACAGAGCAAGCTGATCAATCGTCTCTCTCCCGCAACAGCCGTAAAGTACCTTGATGATGTGAACAGGGATAGTAGCCGGTTACTCACAGCGGCTATCTCAGCGTGTAGCGAGGGGGTTGAGCGTGCTCAGATCATCAGTTTCGAAGACGATGGCGCGCTTTTATTAGAGCTATTTACTCGTGATGGTACCGGAACGCTTATTTCCAGAGATCATTATGAAGAAATCCGCCGTGCTTCTAACGAAGACATCGCAGGGGTGTTGGAATTAATCCACCCGCTGGAGCATAAGGGCATTCTTCGTCGTCGTTCCCGCAAAGAACTGGAGCGAGAAATTCATTTATTCAGTGTGATCGTACTTGACGGTATGGTGATAGGCTGTGCCTCGCTGCACCCTTTTTCTGATCACAAAAGTGCAGAGCTGGCATGTGTTGTTGTCCATCCGGATTACCGCTCGGACCATCGAGGGGACCGATTACTGGAGCATGCGGAACAACAAGCAAAAGAACAGGGCATTAGCCATGTTTTTGTACTCACCACGCAAACGGCTCACTGGTTTGTTGAGCGGGGCTTTGTGCCTGTATCAGAGCAGTTGTTACCCGAAGACAAAAAAGCGGCTTACAACGTGAACAAGCGTCACTCGAAAGTGTTTCTCAAGGAACTTGCCTAAACATACGCTCTTAAATCCACTAAGGGTAAAATGCTCTTTTCCAGAAGAGGAGCGCTTTACCAACGGTCATTATTAAAACTTCATTGTTGCACTGATTTTGAGGTTTCTGCCCAGACCAGAATAACCTTCACTTAAATAGGGTTTATAGTGGCGATTGAACAGGTTTTCAGCAAAAAGCTGTAGTTTAAGACCCTTAACCTGCTTTGGCTCCCAGTCCCAGAACAGGCAGCAATTCCCGCTTTCCATATAAATAAGTCGTAAATTGATTTTAAATTTCGTCTCTATTCAGGCGAGCACAGCCAACCCGTTGCATATAAAATGCAATTTTCAAATCTCATATCCCCTGAAAACCCTGACTACCAAAAAGCCTTAAGATGTATCGATTTTTAATCGGGTCGGCTTGATACCGCTTATAATGGCTTCAAACAATTCATTCCAACTTTCAATCAGCCAGGATAAAAATATTCGCGTTATCGATTTCCAAAGATGGGTTCTGACGCCTCTCGATCGCTTTTTCAAGGCTTTTTGAAATTCGGGGCTGGTCATTTCCTGTATTTGATCAACCATGAAAGCCAGAAACGTGAGATAAGCTAGGTTAGTTGCCAAGTGACACTTACCGTGACCGTAATTGTGTTCAAGATGGTAGCCTTGGTTTTTCAGGGTGTTAAATGTTTGATTCTCGATATGCCAGCGACATCTTCCTCCTCGCATTACAGCTTCAACTGTTTCATGGGTTAACTCGATATCGGTCACCCAGCACCAAGGATGGTGATGGCCTTCCTTATCAATTTCGATGTAATCAAGAACATTGACGACTTGGGTGAGTTTTGATGCATTAAGCTTCACATTGTTGGCAAAACGGAACATGTGCTTGGTGCCGGTTTTTTCATCAATAACTGCATGATGGTTAAGCTCACCCTGGTCGCCTAAAGCATTCATTGCTTCGATTAATGACTTATGGTTACCATCTTTAGCGACAATGATGTAGTGCCAACCATAGCGTTTAATGAGTTCAATCGTTGGATTATCTGCATACAAGCCATCCAGCAGGATGATCAGCTTTAGGTGAGGATGCTCTCGTTTGACATGTGCCAGATAGCGCTTTAGGGCATTTTTCTCACAGTCGTTTTTGGCTGAGCCGTTCTGACGGGCGTTGTTGAATAAATCACCGGATAGCCCTGATTGACGATAAGTGGCTAAGGTTCGTATCCTAATGTCCTTTTTGTGCAGATATCATCTCGCTATGCCTTACAAACACAACGAAGCTCGTCGCCATAAGATCAAAAAATCGACTTATAAAGTGACGAATTGGTCTGATTATAATAACGCACTGCGAAAAAGAGGTGATATTACCGTCTGGTTTACGGATGCAGCTATCACTATCTGGACGCCAGCGCCCATCCAAAAACGAGGTGCGCCGACACAATACTCGGATCTGGCGATTGAGACCTGCCTTATGCTCAGGCAGGTTTTTAGCTTACCGCTAAGGCAGACTGAAGGTTTTGCTAGATCTCTGGTTAAGCTCATGGGGTTACAGCTTAAAGTCCCTGATTACAGCACTCTCAGTAAGCGAAGCATCAAGTTATCATTGCAAAAGCTCATCGATACCTGTGAGCCTGGTTCTCACTTTCTGGTAGATAGCACAGGATTGAAGGTTTATGGCAAGGATGAATGGAATCAGGAAAAACACGGTACGAAGCCTAAACGTACTTGGCGAAAACTGCATTTAGCCATCGATGAAAATCATCATGTCGTTGCAAGTGACCTTACCGGAAAAGAGATAGGTGATACTTCAGTTTTGCCTAATCTGCTGGATCAAGTTGATGGATTTGAGGTTTTCATGGCCGATGGAGCCTATGATAGCGACAAGGTTGATCAGCAAATTAAACAGAAGCAAGCTGCTGCTAAAATCGTGATTCCACCACCTAAACATGCTGTGCCTGACAGTAGTCAGCACAATACACGAAACGAGGCAGTAGCCCTCATAAAAGAGCGAGGTCGCATGGCGTGGCAAGGGCTAACCGGATACGGCCTGAGAGCCTTGGTTGAATTGGCTATGCTGCGCTATAAAACCATTATCGGCTCACAGATGAAAGCACGTGAACTACCTCAGCAAAAAACGGAGGCAGAGGTTTCCGTTCGCGTGTTGAACAGGATGACCGGTTTAGGGATGCCGATATCAGTTAAAGCTAGCTGAAAAAGGCCTGGATACAGGCTCGATCAGGCTGAGCTTTATTTATTCAACAACGCCTGCTCAAATAGGTTCTGATGAAGCAGAAGAATCCACCGGTTCTGTCGCTATCGAGAACGAATACTCTTCAAATACTCAAAGCTCTACATCAGAACTTGAAACCTGCATTTTGTCTCACTTTGCAGAACAGCCAGTTTGCCCTAAGTGCCAAGGACATGATATTGGTCGATGGGGTTTTCAAAACGAGCGTCAGCGCTACCGTTGCAAGACATGTAAAGCTACTTTTAATGCTTTCTCTGGTACGCCTCTAGCAAGGCTTAGATACCCCGAAAAATGGAATAACTATCTAACCGGGATGACTTACTCTATGACATTGCGAGCCTCGGCTAGTGAATATGGTGTTAGTCTTGAAACAGCGTTCCGCTGGCGTCACCACTTCCTTGAGGTCATAAATAATGATCAGGCAGACGAGCTCAGAGGCATTACAGAATTAGACGAAACTTTTTTCCGCGAGTCATTCAAAGGTCAGAGAAAAGGCCTGCCAAGGCCTACGCGAAAGCGTGGCAATGATCCCAACAAAGCGCGAAAGGTGCCGGTTTTAGTGGCTCGAGATCGTGAGAAGAACACTGTAGATGGCATACTCGAAAATGAAAGTGCTAATGAACTATGCCGTCATTTAAACGGGCGCATATCGATTGAAGGAACGGTCTGTGCCGATGCACACCTTGCCCACGAAAAGCTTGCTGAGAAACTTAGTTTTGAGTTCAAGGAGCTGGTTACTTCTGCTGGTCAGCATGTTATCGAAGGTATTTACCATATTCAGCATGTCAATGCTTACCACAGTAACTTAAAAACATGGATTGACGGGGCGTTGTTGAATAAATCACCGGATAGCCCTGATTGACGATAAGTGGCTAAGGTTCGTATCCTAATGTCCTTTTTTTGCAGACATCATCTCGCTATGCCTTACAAACACAACGAAGCTCGTCGCCATAAGATCAAAAAATCGACTTATAAAGTGACGAATTGGTCTGATTATAATAACGCACTGCGAAAAAGAGGTGATATTACCGTCTGGTTTACGGATGAAGCTATCACTATCTGGACGCCAGCGCCCATCCAAAAACGAGGTGCGCCGACACAATACTCGGATCTGGCGATTGAGACCTGCCTTATGCTCAGGCAGGTTTTTAGCTTACCGCTAAGGCAGACTGAAGGTTTTGCTAGATCTCTGGTTAAGCTCATGGGGTTACAGCTTAAAGTCCCTGATTACAGCACTCTCAGTAAGCGAAGCATCAATTTATCATTGCAAAAGCTCATCGATACCTGTGAGCCTGGTTCTCACTTTCTGGTAGATAGCACAGGATTGAAGGTTTATGGCAAGGATGAATGGAATCAGGAAAAACACGGTACGAAGCCTAAACGTACTTGGCGAAAACTGCATTTAGCCATCGATAAAAATCATCATGTCGTTGCAAGTGACCTTACCGGAAAAGAGATAGGTGATACTGCAGTTTTGCCTAATCTGCTGGATCAAGTTGATGGATTTGAGGTTTTCATGGCCGATGGAGCCTATGATAGCGACAAGGTTTATCAGCAAATTAAACAGAAGCAAGCTGCTGCTAAAATCGTGATTCCACCACCTAAAAATGCTGTGCCTGACAGTAGTCAGCACAATACACGAAACGAGGCAGTAGCCCTCATACAAGAGCGAGGTCGCATGGCGTGGCAAGGGCTAACCGGATACGGCCTGAGAGCCTTGGTTGAATTGGCTATGCTTCGCTATAAAACCATTATCGGCTCAAAGATGAAAGCACGTGAACTACCTCAGCAAAAAACGGAGGCAGAGGTTTCCGTTCGCGTGTTGAACAGGATGACCGGTTTAGGGATGCCGATATCAGTTAAAGCTAGCTGAAAAAGGCCTGGATACAGGCTCGATCAGGCTGAGCTTTATTTATGCAACAACGCCCCATACCGGCACCGGACTCACCAGAAACTTCTGCATTGGCCAGCTCGTCCTGAACCTTCTGTATATCTTCCTGAATTTTCTGGGCCTGCTTCATTAAATTGCCCATACCACCTTTAAACATAACAGCCTCTCACAGTTTCACAATCTGCCAGACTCGAAAGCCTGATCATTAAAACGGGTATTATCGCATGAGATGCCACTCATGATACAACGATAGTACCTAAAAACAGCACTACCTCTCACTTCTCTCAAAAACACGCTTAATAGAGAGTACTGCCTACAGGCGCAATACTCTCTTCTAGCACCGTCGCTGAAAACTTCTGCATAATCGCCTTAACAACAGGGTCGCTAAAGATACTGGCTTTTGCCTGCGCCAGCCGCTCTGCCATTTTACGTGCCCGCCACATCGCCGGCGTTTCTGTTTCAATCGCACCAATGGTGACATCCACCCTGATGGACTGTGCGAAATAGTCGCTTAACGTTGCGGCCATGCGGGCTCTGTGAGTATCGTTGTAAAGCGTACTCCGCTGACTGTCGAGCCTTAGACGCACCAAATCACCGTTATGGCTGTGATATTCGCAATGAGACGCCAATGTCCCTGTGACACCGCCCAACGATAAACCACGAAAGACAGCAATCCAGTGGGCAGCATCAAGCTGCGCCAAACACAAGGGCTTCCCCTCCTTAATGGCAATATCCGGCAATGAAACCCCTGTAAAAACGGGTTCAGCAGCGGCGGATAGCAGCGGCGATGAGAGCACCGTTTCAGAAACAACAACACCCCTATCCGTTGTCACCGCCGTTGAATCACCGGACTCCTCATCATAAGCCGCCAATGGCGGCCCCTCCTGCATCCTGACTTCGGGTGGCAGTTCGCTATCCCCGGCGTGTTCTGCCTGCGGGGGTGGTGCAGGCTCAGGTTCTGGGTCTGAAGGCGGCGATAACTCGCTACTGCTTTGCGTTGCTGCATCACTGGATTCACGGTCCACGCTCAACGCCTGCCCCTCAGCCACCGGCAAAGCATCTGGCCTAAATGCCAGCATACGCAATAGCGCCATTTCAAATCCACTGCGCGGACTCGGTGCTAACGGTAAATCTTTCTTGCCGACCAGACCCACCTGGTAATAGAGCTGGACATCTTCAGCCCGCAGACGCTGTGACAGCTCAACAACCTGCGCTTTATCTCCCAGACTATTATCCACCGCATCGGGTACGGCCTGTGCCACAGCAATCCGGTGTAACACCGACAATATATCGTCCAGCACAGCCCGGTAATCCGGTGAATGATCAGCCAGCTCTGACACGGCCGCAAGCACCGTTACGGCATTAACACTGACCAATGCCTTCACCATCCGCATGACCTGACCTTTATCAATGGTGCCAAGCATGGCACTGACATCAACCGACTTCACCGCTCCTTCACCAAAAGCAATAGCCTGATCGGTTAAACTCAGGGCATCGCGCATACTTCCGTCAGCAGCAATAGCCAATTGCCATAATGCCGGAGTTTCACAAGGAATAGTTTCTTCACGCAGTACATGCTCAAGGTGCCCGACAATCCGCTCGGGTGACATATTTTTGAGACTGAACTGTAAACAGCGGGACAAAATCGTTACGGGCAGCTTTTGCGGGTCAGTGGTCGCCAGAAGGAACTTAACGTGGGGGGGCGGCTCTTCCAGCGTTTTTAACAAGGCGTTAAAACTGTGGGTCGACAGCATGTGCACCTCATCGATAAGGTACACCTTATAACGACCGCGAGTGGGGGCGTACTGCACGTTATCAAGGAGCTCGCGCGTGTCTTCTACCTTGGTTCTTGAGGCGGCATCGACTGCAATAAGGTCGACAAAACGGCCATCATGAATCTCTTGGCAGGCTGGGCACTCCCCACAAGGCGTTGAGCTTACACCGGTTTCGCAGTTCAGGCATTTGGCAAGAATACGCGCAATGGTTGTTTTACCCACGCCGCGTGTACCCGTAAACAGGTAGGCATGGTGCAGTCGATCTAGATCCAGCGCATTCACTAGCGCCTGAAGCACATGCGTTTGCCCCACCAGTTCAGCAAAAGACCGCGGACGCCATTTGCGCGCAAGCACCTGATAACTCATAAATGCCTTAACACCGTTTCAATAAAGAGTGTCTATATGATAGCGAAGATACCGTCAGATTGCACGATCAGCAAACAAGCACTGAAAAGTGATAATTGAAGGAATTTTAATAGAAAAAGCAGAGAGGAAATAGAGTTGGAGACGTACCCTGCCAGCCACACCCCGGCACATGATGTCACTGCTACCGTTGCTCCCTTCCGGGCCTGGCGGAGTTAACAGTTGATCATTGCGGAGGGACCGACAGGGCCCGCCATAACAACAGGCGCTGTGCCTGAGTGCGATGCATTATCCATAAAGGCGGCATCAGGGTCAAGCCTAAATCCCCGCCCCCAAAAAACACGCCAATAAAAGTCAGTGAACGCTTAGAGTGCCGAGATAAATCGGCAAGATGTCACGGGTGAAAGTCCCTGTGGGGAAAGACTGGCGGGTCGCCCCAGCTCCGAGTCATGCGTCCGTTACCGTAAGGTGACAGATGAAGCGTTGACAGGGGTGTCTGTAGGCCAAGTATTGAGCTGCGAAATCAGATTTTTTGAGGTGCTAATGTTGTTAAGCGAAGCAGAAAGCAATACCACTGGAAGCGTTATACCGCAAGTATCCAGAGGGCCTCGCGCAGTCGTAGACCTTGTGCATGCAGATAAGCATCTTGTGCGGAACTCGGGAGATCCTGCCATTCTGGCATGGTTCAAATCAAGTGAACACTTTCATGTCTATGGAGGCCATCAGTACAGCACATTTTCAGCAGGTTGATTATAATGCCAGGTTACTCAGCCTATCCTGTTATTTTGATCAACTTTAGAGCCTGTACATGCAAAGACGTTTATCCCCTGAATGCAAGAAATCTATTGGCCTACAGGCTATTTTCGAAAATAACATATCTCATATTGCCAGGCTGCATCAGGTGTGCAGAAACACTGTCTACACGCAAAAACAACTCACTCAATCGGCAGTCAATGAAGCCTTCATGGATCAAGATCCAGATGATCAGACTCTATTCCATCTACCGGTCACCAAAGCCTTCCTTCACCAGGTGGTACTGGGAATCTTATTGATCTGCAAGGGAAGTTATCGCAGTGCGCAGATGTTCCTACATGACCTGTTTGACACGGATATGTGTATCGGAACCATTTTCAACATCCACAACCATGCTTGTCATAAAGCGTCTGAGATTAACGCCTCCTACGATCTTGGCTCAATCAGACAGAGCGCCTCTGATGAAATATATCACCGTAATAAGCCTCATTTAGCAGTCGTTGATATCGAAAGCCGTTACTGTGCGAGCCTTACACGAGAAGATAGCCGTGACGCAGAAACCTGGGCTATTCACCTCCTGGAGCTTACAGAGCAAGGCTTTCATCCCAAGGTTAATATCAGCGATCAAGCGCTCGGGATGAGCAATGCATTCAAAGAGATACTGCCAGACACTGAGCATCGTTTTGACCACTTCCACCTGATCAAAGCAGGGAAGGAACTGGTCAGGTACCTAAAAAACAAAAGAGAATCAGCAATAACGGCCCATATTAAGCTGCTTGAAAAAATGGAACGAGCAAAGAAAAAAAGTAAGGGGCACACTCTTTCAACGAAGCTCGCCCTGGTCAATAGAAATACGACACAGGCAGAGGCTATCTATCGTCATGTTTCCACACTGAATGCCTGGCTCCAGCATGATATTTTACAGCTGCCAGGGCACAACCCTGTTGATAGAGAAAAGCTCTTTGATTTCGTACTGGAGGAGCTGTCTGCAGTGGCTGACACCTCTCCACGTATCATGGCCTTTGTGATATCCCTGACTCACCAAAAGGACAACCTATTGGCCGCCAGTCATGTGTTGAATAGAGAGTTCCAACAGATTGCAGCCCGCTACGCTATTGCTGCGCAAGACGTCTGGGATATATGCTATGTGACCCGATACGATATACAAGCACCGAGCTACCACAAAAAAGCCGACGTATTGGCATCACGGATGGGGCCGATCTTCGAGCCCATCGAAGATGAGGTGCTGAAGGTAATCGCCGAAACCCCTCGGTGCAGCTCAATGGTAGAGAATTTCAACAGCAGACTCAGGCCCTATCTGGACTCCCGTAAACAAATTACCTCTGAGAGCCTCAAGCTAATCCGGTTCTATCTGAATCATCACGTGTTTCTCCGGAGTAAGCATGCTTACATGCAAGGAAAAACACCAGCCGAGGTGATGACCGGCAATCCTCATCCCAATTGGCTGGAAATACTGGGGTTCCAGCGCTTCAGAAAAGCTGCATAAACTAACTCTCTTGTTGAGTCATTTCTATACCAGTCTCTGGTAGGGTTATGTTTGTTTGGTGTTCACTAAAAACAGCTGTTTTTGAACCATGCCGAAAAAGTGATGCTTTATGAAACGAAAACATCATTTAATCTCTTTATTCACGGGTGATTGCAACTTTTATTTCGATATTATTTGCAGGATTTAGGTGTCATGCGATATATCACTCAATTCGCTAAGACGGGTACAGGTGGCTGATTTGGGTTCACAGAGTAGAAACCCCGTATACTTCGGGAGGTCGCACTTGGCTGTTGTTGGTTTTGTTATTTTTCTACGCACGACGACATCCACTGTTTTTTTGCTGATCTAGCAATTTTTTTGGATGTCTGTCAATGCGTAAGTTCTACTTTAGATAAATGGAATGCCCATTGAGGTTTGGTCTCTATGAATAAGTATGAAGTCATATCTCTGTTACAACTTGAGCCACACCCGATGGAAGGTGGTTATTTTCGTCGGACGTATGAGTCAAGGTACAAATTTTCGAGCACTGAAGGCAAACGCCACCTTATGACCTCCATTTATTATCTGTTAACGGATGATCATCCTGTTGGTTGCCTACATAAAAACACGTCAGATATCATGCATTACCATCACTTAGGGCATGCCATTGAATATTTGGTGATTTCCCCTACCGGGGTGCTTGAGCGACATGTATTGGGTGCTGATGTCTCACAAGGGCAAACACTTCAATTGTTAGTTCAGGGTGGTTCATGGAAAACGTCGCGATTGCTCTCAGGTGAATGGGGCTTATTAAGTGAAGCTGTAGCCCCTGGCTTTGATTATAAAGATAATTATATTGCAGACCTGTCTGCTGTGATCGCAGCATTCCCTCATTGCGCTGATGAGTTAATGGCATTTTACCAACCAGCAGAACCTGATTCAGTGGTAATTAATCCAGAAAATAAAATGTAGACCAGTGATCTCACAGAAACACATCCAGATTTTTTATTTTGAATAGAGGGAAAGTAGGCATGAAAAATGTGAAAGTTTTTTCTCACATAAGATATTATCCCAAAATAAGTAACTGATCTTTAAAGATATAATGACATGGATTTTATAAAACCCATGTCATTATTTTTTTACGCTTTATAGACTTAACAAACACGGTCCGCTTTGTAATACGCTTCGCCGGTGTTAATCGCTGTATCAAACAGTGTTTGACCCGTACGTGGGCAACGAGCGACGTTGTCCAGCTTTGCTGCTGTTTCCGCTGGCAGCAGATGCTCTACAGCGTTCTTCTCATCCAACAGCTCCTGCTCGGTCTTTTTCATCATTTCCTGACCGTAGGCATTGATCTCCAGATCCTGAACGACTTGGTAAGTACCAAATTCACACACAACAGGGAAAGAGTAGTAAATACCTTTTGCGACACCGTAGCTGCCATCAGAGATAATGCCCATGCTGACGATATTACCGTCGCTGCCCAGCGCCCAATCGTGCATATGGTCAAGAGCGGCTTGTGCAGCAGATGCAGCACTGGATAAACCACGGGCTTCAATGATAGCGGCACCGCGCTTTTGAATACGTGGTGTGTAATCATCCTTGTACCACTTGGCATCAATCTGGTCGATCACAGACTCTTCACCCAGTACACGGGCGTGATGAACATCAGGGTACATAGTAGGAGAGTGGTTACCCCACACACAAACACCCTCGATATCGGATGGGTTTACGCCCAGCTTGTTGCCCAGGATACCTTTGGCACGGTTGTGATCCAAACGCGTCATGGCACAGAACTGGCCAGCACCCAGATCAGGGGCATTACGGGAAAGAATCAGGCAGTTGGTGTTAGCCGGGTTACCCACAACCAGGGCTTTAACGTCACGGTTAGCCACATCGTTCAGCGCCTTGCCTTGTTCGGCAAAGATTTTTGCATTGGCTTCCAGCAGGTCAGCACGTTCCATACCCTTAGTACGAGGACGCGCACCTACCAGCATGGCGTAGTGAACACCCTTGAAACCTTCAAATGGACTGTCATGCAGAGAAATACCGTGCACCAGCGGGCAAGCACAGTCTTCAAGCTCCATGGCAACGCCACGCAGTTTTTCCATTGCCTGAGGAATTTCAACTAACTGAAGGATCACTGGCTGGTCAGCGCCCAGCATTTCACCTGCAGCAATTTTAAACAGCAGGGAATAACTGATATTGCCAGCTGCACCGGTTACCGCAATACGAACAGGTTGTTTCATGGAAGCACTCCTTCGTTAAATGCAAATTCACGTTGGCCTTTGCAGGCCATGGTTAAACGTTGGCGGTTGCAAGATTAACCAGAGAGCTGCAGCAAGTCTAGAGAAAACCACCTAAAACCATAGTACCAATCTTTATATTATTGATACCCATACTCAACAATGCTTATACCCGCCAAAGCGTATATCGAACCTGCCCGGCGACTTGTTCTTTTACGCTTTCCCAATGTGCCGCAATGGGTACAAGAGACAACGCTTTCTCTGCTTCTATATACACCAACGTATCAGGGCCTACATACCCATTTTCAGTAAGATACTTGCAGGCAGCTTCAAGCAGGCCTTTATGAAACGGCGGGTCAAGAAAGATCACATCAAAGGGGGTTGCTGCGGGCTTTGCCAGCCATTGCAAAGCATCCGTATTCACAACGCTAGCATTGTCTACCTGCAATAAAGAAAGGTTACTTGATAGCATGTTTGCCGCCTCTGCCGCTTTCTCCAGCATAACAGCCCCAGAAGCACCGCGTGACAGCGATTCCAATGCCAAAGCCCCTGAGCCACTAAAACAGTCAAGCACTGCTGCCCCCGGAATATAAGGGGCTAGCCAGTTAAATACCGTTTCTCTCACACGGTCAGGGGTTGGCCGCAAGCCCTCAAGGTTGGCTACCGGCAACTTTCGCCCACGCCACTGACCCGCAATAATTCTTAACTGTCCATTGCCACGCTGCTGCTGACCAGTCTTGAGTGTACGACGCATGAGCAGTGCCCCTGAAAAATCGGGCATTATGCAGGATGTCTTACTGCCGGGCAAAAATGGCATTTCCGCTATGGTCTGAAAAAGCCCCTTAACTCGCCGATCTTCAGTCCCTGTCAAAATGATTTTCCAGCTCTCTGTGACCCTTAAAAGCACCTTTTAAGGTATGTACTGGTCAACTAAAACCGGACACATTTTTGTGAGACTTCTGTCGACACTTCATCCTACCTGACTTTCACGATAATAAATTTCATACTCAATTGGAGAACGATCATCATTTGCCGTATGCAATCTATCAAGGTTGTAGTACTTCATGTATGCCGCAACATCTTTTTTCATATGTTCCCGCGTGGGTTGAGCTACCTTAAAAATCCAGTCATGCTTTAAGCTTCCAAAAAACCGCTCAACGACAGCATTGTCCCAGCACGCTCCAACGTCTCCCATGCTTGCACGAATACCATATCCAGAAAGCAGTTTACGGTATCGCTTACTGGTATACTGCGATCCTCTATCACTATGAAAAACTAAGCCTTCAGGCGGCTGACGAGTATTGTAAGCTTTCATCATGGCAGTACTAACCAGAGCCGTTGTCATCCTTTTATCAATGTGCCAGCCAACGATCCGACGAGAGAATAAATTCATCACAATTGCAAGGTACATCCAGCCTTCAGCCGTTTTTAAATAGGTCACATCACCAGCCCATACCTGAGTTGGCCCTACAGGGTTAAAATTCTGATTGAGTAGATTGTCAGCAACAGCATCACTGTGTTTCCGTTTAGTGATAACCTTATAGGCTAAGCGCTGCCTGACTTTGAGGCCTAGCTGGCTCATTAACGTCCTAACTCTATAACGGCCTATCTGAAAGCCTTCTTTGCGCAGAGCCTTAACCATTTCCCGGCTCCCCAAGCTATTCCTGCTTTGCTTGAAGAGCTGCTTGATTCGTCGATACAAGTGCAGTGTTTCAGCCGTGATGACATTGCCTGGCTGCTTTGACCAGTCATAATAAGCTGAAGTACTCACCTGCATCACTCGACATAGCAAGTTAACAGGGTAATCGTTTGACGCCTTCTGAATGAAGTCGAATTTCACTTCATTTCTTTCGCAAAGAAGGCGCTGGCCTTTTTTAGCACTTCCCTCTCCATGCGGAGTTTTTGTACCTCTTTACGCAGATTTTTAAGCTCTTCACGCTCGTCATCAGACAACACTTTGCCCTCCTTTAGGGCCAGAATATGATCCTTCCATTTGTAGAGCAAACTGGTGGAAATACCTAGTGATTTAGCTGCATCAGGCACCGAATAGCCTTGCTCCATTACAAGAGCAACAGCCTCTTCTTTGAACTCTTTTGGATAGTGCTTATAGGTTCGCTTTTGACTCATTGTGACACCTTAACAAGTGATAGAAATTATCTCTTATAGAACTTACGCATTGACAGGTCCGGCAAAAAATGGCCTCAACCATTCCTTCCCCTCGGAGAAGCTTTTTATGAAATCCCAGGTAGCTTCTTTGAGGGCGTCTTTCCTGACGCTATAGACGCTTCTGAGTGACCCTGATACTTTCATCGCCTGAAGACAGGTATAGCCAAAGATAGCCGCAAAAATATGATTCCGGACCTGTCGCTCCCCTCTCACCTGAAAACGCTCGATGTTGCAGAGTTGCTTTAATGCCCGGTGATACTCTTCGATCGCCCAATGATGTTGGTGCAGCTGATCAAAATCAGATCGTGGAGATAGATCTGCTCCGACATGAGGAGTGTAAACAACGTAATGGCGCAGCTCGTTTTTGAGTCGCGTCCGGTAGAGTCGTACATGACCAAAGTTACGTAGCCATACAGTTTTTCCTTCTTCGGGAATCTCCAGGCTCTGCACCTGTTGGTAGTTACCCTTTTGCACAGAGACAGTACGGTTGCTTTTAACAGCGAACATAAAACCCAAACCATTGTTTTTCACAGCTTTGAGGTTTCCAATACTGCTATACCAAGAGTCACCGGTAACACATGCAGGTTCGAGTCCCCATGCCAGTACTTCTTTCAGCATATCGACAAAGTAGTCATTTTTAGTTTTGCCATCGGCTGGATTGTAAATACGGAAATTAACGGGCAAGTTGTAGCCTTTGATGTCCGTGTAATAAAGCGTGATGAGATTAATACCCTTGACGGTTTTGTGGTGCTTTCCTGAGTAGTAATGACCGACTAAAGCCGTGTAATGGGTATAAGGTTTATCCAGCACCGTATCATCAACCGATAGCGTCCCACCTTCAAGAATAAGCCTTGAGAATAAGCCTTGCTGACGCTTCTAGAAAAAGATCTTCAGGAGCAAAGTTTTCACGTTGGAGAAAGCGGTTAACACTGTCATGCGATATATCACTCAATTCGCTAAGACGGGTACAGGTGGCTGATTTGGGTTCACAGAGTAGAAACCCCGTATACTTCGGGAGGTCGCACTTGGCTGTTGTTGGTTTTGTTATTTTTCTACGCACGACGACATCCACTGTTTTTTTGCTGATCTAGCAATTTTTTTGGATGTCTGTCAATGCGTAAGTTCTAATCTACATGAATTTTGCCATCTAACAAGCTGTCAGCTTCAGGATCATTACCACTTCTTAATCGTTCTGTAGAGGCTGTAACGGTAACTCGTACTCCGTCCGGCAGAAGATGATAGTTTACTGAAGGCTATTCTAATAACTCCGAGTCCATAACACCGGAGTTATTATGACCATCAAATATCATGTTCGACTCAGCGAGGAAGAACGATCAATACTTGAACGGCTTATCCAGCAGGAAAAGCCCAAAGTTGCACAACACAAAAAACGTAAAGCCAATATCCTTCTGGCTATCGATGCAAACCATGATCCACTGCAGCATGATCAGGTAGCCAAAGCTTTCCATGTTAGGCCGCTTACTATCACTCGCCTCAGACAACGATTTGTTGAAGAAGGGCTTGATGTCGCTGTCAATGGAAAACTAAGCAGCCACGGTCGGGTACGTAAACTCGATGGCGAAGCCGAAGCTCACCTTATTGCCCTTACCTGCTCACCACCACCGGAAGGAGCCAGCCGATGGACGCTAAACTTACTGACAAATCGCATGATTGAGCTCAGATACGTCGAATCGATTTCCAGAAGCACAGTACATGAGGGGCTAAAAAAAATGAGCTTAAGCCCTGGCAAAAAAAGGAATGGTGTATACCTGCGGAAGAAAGCGCCAATTTTGTGAGTGCGATGGAGGATATTCTTGAAGTCTATAAACGTCCTCTTGATCCAAGGCGTCCGCTTGTTTGCCTTGATGAAAGTAGCAAGCAGCATGTTACAGAAGTCGTTAATCCAATGCCTGTTGAGCCTGAAAAACCGGAGCGTTATGACACAGAGTATGAACGTAATGGCGTCAGCAATCTGTTCATGATGTTTGAACCCTGGACAGGTTGGCGGCATGTTGAGGTGACTGATCGTAGGATCAGCGATTGATTGGGCTCATCAAATCAAGTTTCTGGTCGATGTTCGCCACAAAGATGCAGAGACAGTTATACTGGTTGGAGACAACTTGAACACGCATTCTCCCGCATCACTTTATAAAGCTTTTTCCCCAGAAGAAGCCCGCAGAATGATTGATAAGCTTGAGTTTCATTACACCCCAAAGCATGGCAGTTGGCTGGATATGGCCGAAATTGAGCTGAGTATACTGAGTCGCCAATGTCTGGATCGGCGTATCCCTACCCAAGATATTCTCCGGAGAGAAGTCAAAGCCTGGGAGGAGAAGCGCAACGCAAGAAAAGTGACTACACAGTGGCGTTTTACCACTGAAGACGCTCGGATAAAACTTAAGAGACTGTATCCAAAGATGCCAGAGCTTGATAATACAGAGTAGATTGAGAGCCTCCATAGAACATAAACCAGGCTATTAGAGCAGCACTTTTTCCCATGAAAAATTGGGAAATGGGGCACTTTGCGTGACATAACCCATTTTTTTGTCCTGCCACTCAAAATTGACTTAAATAACAGGACGGCTAACCATTGTCGACCATTTACACAAACAGCTGACCGATCGGTTATCTTTGGTTATCAAATGGTGTCGGATGGAGTACTAGCTCATCACCTTCACTGTTAACTTCGATGGTGCATAAGTCACCAGAAGATTTGACCTCTACTCCTAGGCTATCAGGAAAGCACCAATTGAAAATCCCCATGAACAGGTTACATATTGCTTCTATCCCATAACCTACAGATGTTGTCAGAGTGCACAAAATAACTGAAGGTATAAAGTCCAAAAAGTTACCAGCTATATTCCACCTGTTTCTCGTTGATTTTTCCAGTGTACACCTTCCTCCACACCTATGAGCGATACTGGGAATAGTCATTGCAAGAGTACAGAATGCCTGAGATGTGTGACAAACTGCGTGTGATACATGCCCATATAGCCAGTCTGACGTTGCTGCCATTGCTGTTCCAGTTAGACTTAAGAATTGTACCTAAATCCTGCAAAGGATCTCGAAATAACTGTTGCAATATCCTATGAATAAAGGGATTAAGTGATGCTTTGGTTTCAATAAAGCATCACTTTTCCCATGAGCAAAAAAAACAAGTCAAAAGCACGTTTGAAACAGCGGAAGGTACGTTTCACCCAAGCTAAAAAGCCGCTCACCAGTCAGGCTGGACTGATCCCTGCGTTTCGCTTCCTGAATCGGATGGGGCTGTCCGCTTACTAAACAAACGGATTAATATTCAACGAGGCTCTAATGCCACTTTCCAACTGTCAGATGTCATTCTGATGGTAACCACCTGCATTCTGGCAGGTGCCAGAAGTCTGATGAAAGTGTGCACGGTCTGGCAGGATAGCACTCTTCAAGAATGTACCCAATTTCAACGAATCCCTTGTGACAGTCAATTTGGACGCATTTTAAAGCTGTTTAGTTTTGCCAGCGTCGTTGAACTGGAAACCGCTGTCCACGAAATGAGGGGCAGGGTTTGGAAACAGGCGTTGCGCTCAGGAACATCTACCATTTATGCACGTAAACAGATCACCATTGACCTGGACTCTACGGTAAAAACCTGTTTCGGTTTTCAGGAAGGCGCCAAGAAAGGCTTTAATGAGAATAGAACTTACGCATTGACAGACATCCAAAAAAATTGCTAGATCAGCAAAAAAACAGTGGATGTCGTCGTGCGTAGAAAAATAACAAAACCAACAACAGCCAAGTGCGACCTCCCGAAGTATACGGGGTTTCTACTCTGTGAACCCCAATCAGCCACCTGTACCCGTCTTAGCGAATTGAGTGATATATCGCATGACAGTGTTAACCGCTTTCTCCAACGTGAAAACTTTGCTCCTGAAGATCTTTTTCTAGAAGCGTCAGCAAGGCTTATTCTTGAAGGTGGGACGCTATCGGTTGATGATACGGTGCTGGATAAACCTTATACCCATTACACGGCTTTAGTCGGTCATTACTACTCAGGAAAGCACCACAAAACCGTCAAGGGTATTAATCTCATCACGCTTTATTACACGGACATCAAAGGCTACAACTTGCCCGTTAATTTCCGTATTTACAATCCAGCCGATGGCAAAACTAAAAATTACTACTTTGTCGATATGCTGAAAAAGGCCTGGATACAGGCTCGATCAGGCTGAGCTTTATTTATGCAACAACGCCGCTTCGTACCGTGTTTTTCCTGATTCCATTCATCCTTGCCATAAACCTTCAATCCTGTGCTATCTACCAGAAAGTGAGAACCAGGCTCACAGGTATCGATGAGCTTTTGCAATGATAAATTGATGCTTCGCTTACTGAGAGTGCTGTAATCAGGGACTTTAAGCTGTAACCCCATGAGCTTAACCAGAGATCTAGCAAAACCTTCAGTCTGCCTTAGCGGTAAGCTAAAAACCTGCCTGAGCATAAGGCAGGTCTCAATCGCCAGATCCGAGTATTGTGTCGGCGCACCTCGTTTTTGGATGGGCGCTGGCGTCCAGATAGTGATAGCTTCATCCGTAAACCAGACGGTAATATCACCTCTTTTTCGCAGTGCGTTATTATAATCAGACCAATTCGTCACTTTATAAGTCGATTTTTTGATCTTATGGCGACGAGCTTCGTTGTGTTTGTAAGGCATAGCGAGATGATGTCTGCAAAAAAAGGACATTAGGATACGAACCTTAGCCACTTATCGTCAATCAGGGCTATCCGGTGATTTATTCAACAACGCCCACTGGATAGCTTATTATCTGTTGGTGATTTTGATTACCATGTCTACGAAAATTATATTTTTGTGGGTGTTAGGGAACCAACGTCACATTCTTTTTCAAAACTGTCTCATACCTGCATATTTCGCCCAGTATTTCAAACACCTGATGAGTTATCAGAGATGCTTCCCCCCCTTTACAGGCAGTATGTACAAATCAACCCAACCAAAGGCACAATGACCGTTGTTGCCCCAAGAAGTATTCAAGGCAGGATAAAAGAAGATTTATTCTTATTTGACCAGGCACCAGAAAGAATCGTATTAGAATTAACCGTTATTGAAGTGTCCAAAGAGGCCTGACAGCAATTAGGTATTAATTGGCATGCGGCAAAAAACTTTGCTGCTGCCGCCAACCAGCAATACCTGCTTGATTCTTCTTTTGTCAGTGAGAATGTTCAATTACCTGCTTATAAAGTTGCACATTTTTTAAGTGTTATTTCAGCACTGAGCAATAAAAGGAGAGGCCCATATTAAAACAATGCCTTCTATTGTTACACTGGATGGTCATCAAGCGGTATTTAACTCTATGCAAACACAAGCTTCTAGTATAAAAGATGAGCAGGGAAAGATCAAAGAAATTAGCTACGGTGTTCAGATGATAATAACCCCCCATGTATCAAGCAATAATATTATCCAAATGGAAATCACCAAAGCACAGGTAAGCGACCTTGTCCATACAGCCTCGAATAAAGAAAAAATAGTAGGCCATACGTTAAGCAGCAGTGTCTACGTTGGAAATGGCAATGCCTTAATCATTGGTGGGCTTTTACAAAAGAAAGGCTCTCAAAATAGCCAGGGTGTACCTATTGCAGAAGATGTCCCTCTATTTGGAAAGTTGTTCAAGCAAACTACAAAAAGGAGTTATGATTCAGAAGTATTAATCATAATAAGGCCACAAGTATTAGGGAAGTAGGATCACAGAATGACAAGAATTCTTGTCAACATTATCGATATATAATGCACCTTTATGCTTATGAAGAATAGTTAATTATTTGTAACTGTTCAGCACCTATATATTGTGATAACCAGATGGGCAAGCTACTAGATATTGACTATTGGCACATTAGAACTCCGTTGTTATCGAGAATTTCAGGCCTAATTAACGAATACTAAAGTATCATTTATCAATATGTAGTGGTTCAAACCGCTTGGTCAACACTATATGCGCCTTTAAGGGGTGCTGAATAGTTACAATTATTTCACTCACTCTAACTCTTTGTATTTTATCTATAGTCTTACAACATTCACTATCAAGCTTTACTATTTATTACTTTTAAAGAAAACTCTTAATTCACTGATCGTTTCGCCTAGACAACGCACCCCTTCTTTACAAGATAATAGTAAACTATCAATATCGCTTCTAATATAATCAAGATCAATTTCTTTCTTTATATGACTTATTTTCATCTTCTGCTCTAATAATGGAAGGTTATTCTCGTATTTTTCATACTCTCTAATCAATTTATCAATATCCTCAATATACGCTTCCAGCGATACTAAATTTGCACCAATATAGTTCACTGGATTATTTATTTCATGAACAACACCCGATACCATCGTATCAATAACATCAGCTTCTTTCACTTGAATAACCGATGGTATGACAGGCTTTCTCATCAACAATACTAAAACAACTATCATTAGTGTGCATTGCATGATGGCAATGACAATAAGCCTTATCGAAGATAAGGTACCTTCTTCAATGAAATATAATGAAAGTAAAGTACCTAAACTCGTAGTGAGGAATAATGCAACAATCAATTCTCTTTGTAACCCACATAAAAGTATCATGCCACCTCCTATTCATAACTCTAATAAATAATAACCCAAAAAAAACCGTAAAAATACTGTATCCTTACAGTGAGGGTATTTTTTTGATGCCTCTACTATGATAAAAAAGGCATGGAATGCTAAAATTCAACTTATTTTTCATATTGTTAATATTACCCACCTGTCTGGTAGCATCCTCAATTTCTGTTTCTCCTCTCATGATAAAGCTCGAATCCGACCCCGGAAAAACACTACCGTTTGAGTTTTCCGTGACTGCCAGAAAAAACATGAAGATTCAGTTGACTCTCTCAGACATGAAGCAGCTGGACACAGGACACATGGGATTTGTTGAGAGTGGAGATAATGATATTGTATCCATTACCGATTGGGTGCGTTTGAAAAAAAACACGCTGTCAGTGCGCAAGGGAGAATCAATCACTGTTCCTGGCGAGCTAAAAATACCTCCTCGCAGTGCAGGAGCGTATCAGATAGCCATTATTATTGAAGAAGCAAAAGATGAGTCAAACAAAGGGGGTATCAGTGTCAATGTTCGCTATGGGCTCATTTTGAACATTACGGTAAAAGAAAAACGTCGAAAAACTCGATTACAAACACACTTTGATGACTTAGTTTTAATTGAGGAAGATAACCGTTTGAAAATAGAAGCTACTTTTTCAAATTTATCGGCGTCTAAAGGACTATTTGTGAGTGAAGTCCAAATAAGAAATAATAAACGTAAGGTCATTGATAGGGTTACCCTAAAAACGTTGTCTGCTTGGCAACAAGAAACACTGGGTTCAGATGTGCTCGCGAAATCCACTGTTACGGTTTTTGGGTTTTTAAATATTCCTTTAAAACCAGGCATTTATGAATTCAAGACAAAAAACCGATTCTCTGAAAGAACCCAGCCCGGCTATAAAAAAATGATGCCTTATCCTAGCTGGGAGCAGCTTCCAGATGTAATTACGCTTGAAAACCCTGAAAAAGAGGCGCCATTATCAGAGCCTAGTCCGGAAGCTACACCTGAAAACAACAGCATGGAAAAATAAGCACCGCCTTCACTCAACAAGGCTGGTGCATCAATGCGATGGCTGTTTCAGTGATCTGACTGACCGACTGCCAGTATAAAGAACAGGCTTTTCGCTCACTCGGCGCATGGTGCTTAAAGTTACAAAGCACAGCGTGTAGCTCTGTTGGGCAAATCGCCTGACGGATGGGAGGGCTTCTCTCAGGAAATACCGTTTTATAGAAACGCGACCAGTCAAAGCATTGCCCGGGATCCGCTTTGCCTCTAAAGCCCGCAATATGCTCATGGCCCACCACCTTATTAGGATCAAGCAACGCCGGATAATGCTGCTGAAGTCGTTCAAGAACCTCATATAGCGCACTGTATTGTGCTTCCGTGTAGTTAAAGGCATTACCGTTATAATTAATCAGCTCTATACCTATAGAAAAGTCATTAAAGGCTTCTAGATGTACAGAGTCATGCTGCCATCGACTGATACCTGCATGCCTTGCTCGCAATGCAGCCCCATTGAGGCAATCCACCATCTCATAGACCGTTCCGTCTCTATCAATCACAAGGTGGCTGGAAACTATACGCTGAGGGTCCATAAATACAGCCAGCGTCTCTTCTAAGTCAACCGCCGTATAATGTAACACAAGAAAATCGACCGGAATCTCATGATTATCATAGTTGGGGCTGGGTTGTTTAATAATGTTCATTGATTGGATACTAACAGAGTAATATTCCCATCATTGCCCCGATAAGACTGACTTACAAGCCAATAAGGCGTAGTTTAACTAAAACTCGACATCCCCCTTTTTACATCCCCCTTTTTATTATGGAGTGATTATCATGGCTAAAGGCCTCAAAAAGCATCAGGAGCGTGCTGGTGCACTTAATTTACTGGGTAAAGACCTTGCCAGACGCAGTCGGTCAAGCTGTGAGCTGTGTGAAGCCTCAGGCGTCCCTCTTAATATTATTGAGGTGGAGCCTGTGCCTGAAGAGCCTGAATTAGACCATTGTCTAATGGCCTGCAACACCTGCAAAAGCCTTTTGATGCATCCTAAGCAACAACAGCCAGATCATTGGCGGTGCCTGACCAAGACCCTTTGGAGCCCTCTGCCGGTGGCCCAAGTGGTGGCTATTCGTCAATTAAAACAACTGGCTACACACTACCCCTGGGCTGCTGAATTGTTAGAACAGGCCTATGTCACAGAGGATATAGAGGCATGGGTGGCTACTGCGTAACAAGGGTTATCAATCAATATTATACCTAAATCCTGCAATCCAAACCCGAACAGGTCAATCGCAGCAACTGATCAAGCCCTCCTGATTCTGATTATGCTACTATCGAGCAAATATTTACCTTTTCAGTGGATTTTAATCACATGAGCCGTCGTGTTTGGTTCATCTTACTGCTATTCCTGATATCAGGGCGCGATAACTCCTTCCGCATTAGCAGAATGTTTTTCTAATCATCCATTGTTCGCTATTTACAAACAGTCACCTACTGCTAGCCAAGCATCCCACTCCGTTTGGTAGAGATGCTCTTTGTTACTGGCAACGGTCAACTGCCTGTTACCTGTCAACAGTTTTCCGGCAACCCGTATCATATAGCAGCGAATGCTTTCCGGCTCCCACTTCATCAACTGACGATTCCCACTCATCAGTGCCATCCAACGTGTTGTATTGTAGGCCAGTATTGCACATTGCATAAGCGCACTGTTTGCCATGAAATGATCGGTTTTGATCTGCCCGAGAGCCATCTGGTTTTTGCACTCTTCGATCCAGGTTTCGCAGGTAGCCCGCTTGCCATACGCTTTATGGATCTCCCATGGACTCAACGACTCAGTAGTCACGTAGCAGAAGTAGTCGTACTCTGGCTTCGGGTCTAACAATTCGCACTGGGTGTTTTCTGGCTTCCCGATCTTTCTTTGCCGGACAGCCACGAAGCAACGAGCCCGGTCCCAGTCACCACAGCAGTGTTGAAACTTGCACCACTCCCACCCTGGCTGATGCACGACAGGTTGCCAGTCTTGCGAGATTAACAGTGTGTGTAGATTCTTCAGTTTGACCTTAACCAGATAACGATGTCCTAAATCCTCCAGATAGGTCAGTAATGGTCCACCAAAGTAGCCACTATCAGCCCTGAAAAAAATCTTCATGTGGGAAGGCAGAGTAACCAGCAACTGTTTCATAAACTCTATGGAGCCATTAGCAGTGTAGGCATCACCACTTCGTAACCAACCCTGCAGCACTTCTTTGGTTTCCGCGCAAAAGGCCAGCTGCGGGTGGTACGACAGCGCCCCTCTTTTTTTCTCGTTAAACCCTTTCTTTGCGCCTTCCTGAAAACCAAAACAGGTTTTTACCGTAGAATCGAGGTCAATGGTGACCTGTTTAAAAGCATAAACGGTAGATGTTCCTGAGCGCAGTGCCTGTTTCCAAACACTCTCCCTCATTTCGTGGACAGCGGTTTCCAGTTCAACGACGCTGGCAAAGTGGAACAGCTTTAAAATGCGTCCAAATTGACTGTCACAAGGAATGCGTTGAAAACGGGTGCATTCTCGGAGAACGCTATCCTGCCAGACCGTGCACACTTTCATCAGACTTTTGGCACCTGCCAGAATGCCGGTGGTTACCATCAGAATGACATCTGACAGTTGGAAAGTGGCATTAGAGCCTCGTTGAATATTAATCCGTTTGTCCAGTAGGTCGGCCAGCCCCATCCGGTTCAGGAAGCGAAACACAGGGATAAGTCCAGCCTGACTGGTAAGCGGCTTTTTAGCTTGAGTGAAATGTACCTTCCGCTGCTTCAAACGTGCTTTTGACTTGTTTTTTTTGCTCATTGAAAAAGTGATGCTTTATGAAACGAAAACATCACTTAATCTCTTTATTCACGGGTGATTGCAACTTTTATTTCGAGATTATTTGCAGGATTTAGGTTATACTTAAGCCAAGTACTTATTTTTCTTGGCTTATGCCTTTATTTACTACCAATGTCGAATAGCCTGAGAAGTAAGATCAGCGGATAATGCCCGTCAAGAAAAAGTAAGCTGAAGAAAAGAAAGACAAAAAAGGAAATTATTCATTACAAATAAGGAGTGTCATCATGGGAGCACTAAGTCAGGTAGGCAGAGTACTATTCACACCGATTAGTCGTATAGATGCTGTGGTAGCTAAGTGGTTAAACGCTAAAACTGTTCGCAGAGTAAGAACCCTGAATGACGATCAAAAGAAACTTGTACTTGATTCAGCTTATACAGAGGCAAAATGTCAACATACGCTAAATCTTGTTGCTCGAAGAAAGAGTTTTAAGAAAATTCTTCGAAGAACTGCAAATGAACCTTCTCAACTACCGCAAGAACAATTATCTCCCTCCACAGGCGTTGTTGAATAAATAAAGCTCAGCCTGATCGAGCCTGTATCCAGGCCTTTTTCAGCTAGCTTTAACTGATATCGGCATCCCTAAACCGGTCATCCTGTTCAACACGCGAACGGAAACCTCTGCCTCCGTTTTTTGCTGAGGTAGTTCACGTGCTTTCATCTTTGAGCCGATAATGGTTTTATAGCGAAGCATAGCCAATTCAACCAAGGCTCTCAGGCCGTATCCGGTTAGCCCTTGCCACGCCATGCGACCTCGCTCTTTTATGAGGGCTACTGCCTCGTTTCGTGTATTGTGCTGACTACTGTCAGGCACAGCATTTTTAGGTGGTGGAATCACGATTTTAGCAGCAGCTTGCTTCTGTTTAATTTGCTGATAAACCTTGTCGCTATCATAGGCTCCATCGGCCATGAAAACCTCAAATCCATCAACTTGATCCAGCAGATTAGGCAAAACTGAAGTATCACCTATCTCTTTTCCGGTAAGGTCACTTGCAACGACATGATGATTTTCATCGATGGCTAAATGCAGTTTTCGCCAAGTACGTTTAGGATTCGTACCGTGTTTTTCCTGATTCCATTCAGCCTTGCCATAAACCTTCAATCCTGTGCTATCTACCAGAAAGTGAGAACCAGGCTCACAGGTATCGATGAGCTTTTGCAATGATAAATTGATGCTTCGCTTACTGAGAGTGCTGTAATCAGGGACTTTAAGCTGTAACCCCATGAGCTTAACCAGAGATCTAGCAAAACCTTCAGTCTGCCTTAGCGGTAAGCTAAAAACCTGGGCATGGTTCAAATCAAGTGAACACTTTCATGTCTATGGAGGCCATCAGTACAGCACATTTTCAGCAGGTTGATTATAATGCCAGGTTACTCAGCCTATCCTGTTATTTTGATCAACTTTAGAGCCTGTACATGCAAAGACGTTTATCCCCTGAATGCAAGAAATCTATTGGCCTACAGGCTATTCCCGAAAATAACATATCTCATATTGCCAGGCTGCATCAGGTGTGCAGAAACACTGTCTACACGCAAAAACAACTCACTCAATCGGCAGTCAATGAAGCCTTCATGGATCAAGATCCAGATGATCAGACTCTATTCCATCTACCGGTCACCAAAGCCTTCCTTCACCAGGTGGTACTGGGAATCTTATTGATCTGCAAGGGAAGTTATCGCAGTGCGCAGATGTTCCTACATGACCTGTTTGACACGGATATGTGTATCGGAACCATTTTCAACATCCACAACCATGCTTGTCATAAAGCGTCTGAGATTAACGCCTCCTACGATCTTGGCTCAATCAGACAGAGCGCCTCTGATGAAATATATCACCGTAATAAGCCTCATTTAGCAGTCGTTGATATCGAAAGCCGTTACTGTGCGAGCCTTACACGAGAAGATAGCCGTGACGCAGAAACCTGGGCTATTCACCTCCTGGAGCTTACAGAGCAAGGCTTTCATCCCAAGGTTAATATCAGCGATCAAGCGCTCGGGATGAGCAATGCATTCAAAGAGATACTGCCAGACACTGAGCATCGTTTTGACCACTTCCACCTGATCAAAGCAGGGAAGGAACTGGTCAGGTACCTAAAAAACAAAAGAGAATCAGCAATAACGGCCCATATTAAGCTGCTTGAAAAAATGGAACGAGCAAAGAAAAAAAGTAAGGGGCACACTCTTTCAACGAAGCTCGCCCTGGTCAATAGCAATACGACACAGGCAGAGGCTATCTATCGTCATGTTTCCACACTGAATGCCTGGCTCCAGCATGATATTTTACAGCTGCCAGGGCACAACCCCGTTGATAGAGAAAAGCTCTTTGATTTCGTACTGGAGGAGCTGTCTGCAGTGGCTGACACCTCTCCACGTATCATGGCCTTTGTGATATCCCTGACTCACCAAAAGGACAACCTATTGGCCGCCAGTCATGTGTTGAATAGAGAGTTCCAACAGATTGCAGCCCGCTACGCTATTGCTGCGCAAGACGTCTGGGATATATGCTATGTGACCCGATACGATATACAAGCACCGAGCTACCACAAAAAAGCCGACGTATTGGCATCACGGATGGGGCCGATCTTCGAGCCCATCGAAGATGAGGTGCTGAAGGTAATCGCCGAAACCCCTCGGTGCAGCTCAATGGTCGAGAATTTCAACAGCAGACTCAGGCCCTATCTGGACTCCCGTAAACAAATTACCTCTGAGAGCCTCAATCTAATCCGGTTCTATCTGAATCATCACGTGTTTCTCCGGAGTAAGCATGCTTACATGCAAGGAAAAACACCAGCCGAGGTGATGACCGGCAATCCTCATCCCAATTGGCTGGAAATACTGGGGTTCCAGCGCTTCAGAAAAGCTGCATAAACTAACTCTCTTGTTGAGTCATTTCTATACCAGTCTCTGGTAGGGTTATGTTTGTTTGGTGTTCACTAAAAACAGCTGTTTTTGAACCATGCCGAAAACCGGAGCGTTATGACACAGAGTATGAACGTAATGGCGTCAGCAATCTGTTCATGATGTTTGAACCCTTGACAGGTTGGCGGCATGTTGAGGTGACTGATCGTAGGACAGCGATTGATTGGGCTCATCAAATCAAGTTTCTGGTCGATGTTCGCCACAAAGATGCAGAGAAAGTTATACTGGTTGGAGACAACTTGAACACGCATTCTCCCGCATCACTTTATAAAGCTTTTTCCCCAAAAGAAGCCCGCAGAATGATTGATAAGCTTGAGTTTCATTACACCCCAAAGCATGGCAGTTGGCTGGATATGGCCGAAATTGAGCTGAGTATACTGAGTCGCCAATGTCTGGATCGGCGTATCCCTACCCAAGATATTCTCCGGAGAGAAGTCAAAGCCTGGGAGGAGAAGCGCAACGCAAGAAAAGTGACTACACAGTGGCGTTTTACCACTGAAGACGCTCGGATAAAACTTAAGAGACTGTATCCAAAGATGCCAGAGCTTGATAATACAGAGTAGATTGAGAGCCTCCATAGAACATAAACCAGACTATTAGAGCAGCACTTTTTCCCATGAAAAATTGGGAAATGGGGCACTTTGCGTGAAATAACCCATTTTTTTGTCCTGCCACTCAAAATTGACTCAAATAACAGGACGGCTAACCATTGTCGACCATTTACACAAACAGCTGACCGATCGGTTATCTGTGATTATCAAATGGTGTCGGATGGAGTACTAGCTTATCTCACGTTTCTTGCTTTCATGGTTGATCAAATACAGGAAATGACCAGCCCAGAATTTCAAAAAGCCTTGAGAGAGGCGTCAGAACCCATCTTTGGAAATCGATAACGCGAATATTTTTATTCCTGGCTGATTGAAAATTGGGATGAATTGTTTGAAGCCATTATACGCGGTATCAAGCCGACCCGATTAAAAATCGATACATCTTAAGGCTTTTTGGTAGTCAGGGTTTTCAGGGGATATGAGATTTGAAAATTGCATTTTATATGCAACGGGTTGGCTGTGCTCGCCTGAATAGAGACGAAATTTAAAATCAATTTACGACTTATTTATATGGAAAGCGGGAATTGCTGGTCTCTGGTAGGGTTATGTTTGTTTGGTGTTCACTAAAAACAGCTGTTTTTGAACCATGCCATTAATCACTATGAATGTCATACTTACTGGCATTGCCCTCAATGTCATTATCATAGTAGTGAGAAGGAAAAAATTGAACGTCATATTTCAGAAAAACATCCTTTTTTTATACCTGTAAATCCAGCAATTACAGAGCAGGACTCAGGGTATTAAATTCAACGCTTAAATGAGTTTGTAGTATGGTATGGGAGCATGATTCGGGAATATTGATCGACTTTACTCTCTTTGATTAATATTCCCCGCCATTTGGGACGGGGTGTTAATTATTCGGTTTTAAGTAATTTCTACCAAATCCCCCTTAGACTCCAGCCAAGCCTTACGATCGGCTGAACGTTTTTTATTCAGCAACATATCCATGTTCTGGAGCGTTTCTTCAAAATCATCCAGTGTTAGTTGCACCAGACGGCGGGTGTCGGATGACATGGTGGTTTCTCGCAATTGTAAGGGGTTCATTTCGCCCAATCCCTTAAATCGCTGCACATTCACCTTGCCTTTTTTCTTTTCAGCTTTAATTCGCTCCAGTACGCCTTCTTTTTCAGCATCGTCCAACGCATAGAACACCTCTTTGGCAACATCAATGCGGTACAGGGGCGGCATAGCTACATAAATATGGCCATTTTCCACAAGCGGGCGGAAATGTTGCACAAACAGGGCACAGAGCAGTGTGGCGATGTGCAGTCCATCAGAGTCGGCGTCGGCCAGAATACAGATTTTGCCATAGCGAAGCCCTTCCAATGCTGCAGAGCCTGGGTCAACGCCAACCGCTACTGAGATATCATGGATTTCCTGCGAGGCTAACACTTCGCTGGAGTCGACTTCCCAAGTGTTCAGAATTTTACCACGAAGGGGCATAATGGCTTGGTATTCGCGATCACGTGCTTGTTTGGCAGAGCCGCCTGCGGAGTCCCCTTCGACCAAAAATAATTCTGTGCGGGTTACATCCTGACTGGAGCAATCCGCCAGCTTGCCCGGCAGGGCCGGCCCTTGTGTGATCTTTTTGCGTGAGACTTTTTTCGCCTTGCGCATACGTTTTTGCGCATTGTTGATGCACAAATCCGCCAGCAACTCACCTTCAGCGGTATGCTGGTTCAACCATAAGCTAAAGGTGTCTTTGGCGATACCCGAAACAAAAGCAGCGCACTCACGGGATGACAGGCGTTCTTTGGTTTGGCCGGAGAATTGCGGGTCAGCCAACTTGGTAGAGAGTACATAGGCACAGTTTTCCCAGATGTCATCCGGGCCAAGTTTTACACCGCGTGGCAGTAAATTACGAAATTCACAAAACTCGCGAATGGCTTCCAGCAGGCCTGTACGCAAACCGTTCACATGCGTCCCACCCATGGGGGTTGGGATCAGGTTAACGTAGCTTTCCGCCAGTACATCGCCCCCTTCTGGCAACCATTGCACTGCCCAGTCAACGGCTTCTTTCTCACCGGCAAGAGATGCGACAAATGGGTCGGTGGGCAGGGTTGGGAATTCACGTGTGGTACTTTTTAAGTAATCGGATAGCCCTTCTTCGTAATACCACTCAGTGGTTTCTTTTGTATTAAGGTCTTCAAACTCAACACGTAAGCCCGGGCATAACACCGCTTTAGCACGCAATACATGCATTAAGCGGGCAACCGAGAACTTAGCCGAGTCAAAATAGCTGGCGTCGGGCCAGAAGTGCACGGTTGTACCCGTGGTACGTTTACCACAGGTGCCTGTTTCTTTTAGATTCTTGGCTTTGTGCCCATCCTTAAACGACATAGTCTGTACTTTGCCGCCGCGCTTAACGGTCACATCCAATCGTGAAGAAAGCGCATTCACCACGGAGACCCCTACACCGTGCAGACCGCCGGAGAACTGGTAGTTCTTGTTGGAGAATTTACCGCCGGCATGCAGGCGCGTCATAATCAACTCAACACCCGAAATACCGTGTTCCGGATGAATATCCGTAGGCATGCCACGACCATCGTCTGACACTTCCAGCGAGCTATCCGTATGTAGCTTGATAGTGATAGCGCTGGCATGGCCCGCCAGTGCCTCATCGACACTGTTGTCGATAATCTCCTGTGCCAGATGGTTGGGGCGGGTGGTATCTGTGTACATACCGGGCCGCTTACGGACCGGATCCAGTCCACTGAGTACTTCAATGGCTTCTGCTGTGTAATCGTTACGCATGGATTCCCTGATACCAGGATAGAAAGTGAATTACTGAGAGTGTATCTAATCCTGCCCCCAAGACTCAAACTTGTGCACACCGGTGGACTACTATACTCATCCAATGAAAACACAATGAGGCACTGCATGTCGTTTCTTTCGAGTATTGTAGGACACCCTGCCGAACGGGGCGTGGTATCTGATCAGCTGGGTGTTCATACCTATGGTGATATAGTCTTGCAAGCACGCCATCTGGCAGCAAGCTTGAAGGATCTCAATATTGTTTCACGAGAACCAGTAGCGTATCTGGCAGATAAAAGCAGTAATGCCGTCATTGCCATGCTGGGTATTTGGTTTGCAGATGCCATCGCTGTGCCGTTTTCGCCTGAAATAGGTGACGACACATTACGACAACAAATGAAAACGGTGAATGGGCGTTTTATTGTGGGTTCAGCGCAGCAGCGTGAGGGTGGACAACTTCAAACTGTACTGAAAGCATTTCACTGGATCACTACTGAAACACAGCATAGCAGCCCATTACCTTTGCAGCTGAGCAGTAATGACCGTGATGCCATCATTGTGTTTGCTGATAATAGCGCTTTTGAGCTGCCGCCCATCGTCATCACGTTCAGTGCATTGGCTGCGCGCGCAAAAACACTGGTAAAAACCTGGCAGTTAGCACCCAATGACCCTGTATTGCATTTACTGCCGATGGGCAATGCCAGAGGCATTGTTGGGTTGCTGGCGACAATGGCAGCAGGTGCTATGTGTAAGTTGCAGTCTCGTCACCGTGGTTTTTCTCATGCCTTAGCCAACGAATCCTCAGCGCTCATTTTGATGGATGCGACGGATTATGGCTGTTTTATCGATGCCTGGGAGGCGCTATCAACGAGTATGGCGCGCAAGCAACATTCGAAACTGGCGATTATGAGTTTGTCTCCGGAAAAAGACAGTATTGACGAACAATGGTGCCAATTAGCAGGAATAACACAGTACCTTGTTTATGGTCGCCCTGAAGGCGGCATTTTGTTGTCCATGGATATCTATGAACAGTGCCCTGCTGTCTTCAGCGGATACCCCGTTGAGGGTGTGAGTGTACGTTTGGTGAATGAGGGCGATAGGACTGGGCATGCAACGACGGGTCTTTTAGAAGTGCGCAGCCCGCAACTGTTTAGCGCGTACTTTCAGGATGCGTCACGGACAAGCAAGGCATTAAACCATGGGTGGTTTCGCACAGGACTTCAGTTTCAGGCGATGGCAGAGGGAGGTTACACACTTATACCGCCGATCATCGACAAAGCGCTAACGAATTAAAAAGGAAAAGATTTTAGGTAACACCTGATCAAAGTGATCACAGGCATGGCTTCCTCCCTCTTCAATCAGGTGCAGAGCGTTAGGGTATTTATCCACGGCCTGACGATAATCCAGAGTTTCATCACCCGTTTGTACCAGCAAAAAGATGTCTTCAGGCTGTTTAATTGTACTGATTGCCAGAGTGCGCAGCTGATCAGCGTGTGCCGTGGTCAGCTCCCATTGTTCTCCTGTATAGGTGTTCTCCTGAGGGCCAATGTATTGTTCGAATAAGCCAAAGGGCTGTGCTGCCGGATTCACCAGCACCAGCCGATGTGGCCTGTCGGGATAGGCTGTTTGTAGTTGAGCCTGAAGCCAGGTACCAAAAAAGCCGCCCAGTGAACGTCCTACTATGCAAATAGGTCGGACAGCGGCTTCATTCAGGACTGTCTGCAATAAGAGCGATTTTACTTCTTCAGGCCAGGTGGGCAGTTGGGGTATCCAACAATCGATCATCAGAGCATGGCTGTTTACGTATTGGAGAACGCATTGAGCCTTTTCGGAATCAGGAGCGCTGTTTAAACCATGGAGATACACGAGGAGTGGTTTTTTGTTCATTGTCGTTGTTTGCCTTCTGTGCCGTAAACAGTGATACCGTCCCACATGTTGAGCGTCTCTCAAGTGTTCAAGGTTAGTGATTCTTAGTATACTTGCTGACTTTGCGATTTTGAGACCAATGGATCAACATGGAACAACTTTTTGAATTTACTGCTAACAACCCACTGCTGATTGGGGCGCTGGTGACGATTGTGTGCGCCCTGCTCTTTACAGAAATGCGAAAAGGCGGTCAGGCCATTTCATCTCAGGATCTAACGCGGCTGGTAAACCAGGAGGGGGCTCTGGTTGTTGATGTCCGTGATAAAGTCGATTTTAACAAAGGTCATATTATTGATGCCATCAATATTCCCTTCTCTAAGTTAAAAGATCGTACCAGTGAGTTGAATAAACACCAGGATAAACCCATTATCATTGTTGATGCTATGGGTCAGCACGCAGGGGCTGCAGGCAAATTACTGAAAGAAGCAGGGATGACCCAGGTGATGAAGCTAAAAGGCGGTATTGGCACATGGCAGGCTGATAGCTTACCTTTGATCAAATAAAGGAACTGTTTGATGACATCCGTCCTGATATACACCTCTTCATGGTGCCCTTTTTGTGTGAAGGCTCTTCGGTTACTGGACAAGAAGGGTATCAGCTACAAGAATATTAGCGTTGATGGACAGCCAGCTGTACGTCAGGCAATGGCTGAGAAAGCAGGTAGAACGTCTGTTCCTCAAGTTTGGGTGGGTGACACTCATGTTGGGGGTTGTGATGACCTGCATATCCTGGAAAGCTCCGGGCAATTAGATACTCTGTTGAAGTCCTGATGTTGTGAATAGGTTTTGGCAGTTAATACTTAAGTAAAAAGGAAATGATAATGGCTGAAAATCAGCAAGAACAGGCGCAATTTGCCCTGCAACGTATTTATACAAAAGACTTGTCTTTCGAGTCACCAAAAGCGCCAGCTATGTTCCAGAAGCAGGGGCAGCCAGAAGTGAAGCTGGACTTGAATACCAGCAATAGTCCTCTGGAAGAGGGTTTGTATGAAGTCGTGCTGTCTTTAACGATCACTGTAGACAACGGCCCTGAAAACGAAAAAGAAACAGCGTTTGTTGTGGAAGTGCAGCAGGCAGGTGTCTTTATGGCTAAAGGACTTAAAGGTGAAGAGCTGCACCGAACTCTGGGTGCATTCTGTCCGAATATTCTGTTCCCTTATGCACGTGAAGCTGTTGATAACCTAGTTCTGCGTGGCAGCTTCCCTCCTATTATGCTGGCACCTGTTAACTTTGATGCGCTTTACCTGCAGGCGCGTGAGCAAGCAGAGAAAGACGGCTCAGCAACCGTCAACTAATTATTTATGCTGACAGTTAACCGCTGAGCCCTGTCTCAGCGGCTTGGAATCCTCCAAATTCCAATGGTAAATATCATGCTATGGCAACCTGCCGCGCAATCCCCCCCATTTCTGATCACACCCTCCACTTCTCCATTTAGCCCTATTTTCTTCACGCATGCTCAAAGGTCACTAGACGTTTACTTTGTGTTTTGTTCTACGACGAAGGTTCGTTGGTAATCGGGTAATATTTTATACTTTCTCTTTTTATATTCATCTGTTGTTGTTTAGTTGTTGATTGATTACAGCCTAATATGCTGTAAATTTCAGTGCGTTTTTTTCTGTACTCTATTGACTAAGAAAACCTTACGGTCAAGAATGCCTTTTCGAATAAATGAAGAATAGATATCAGACATTGTTCTGGTATAAGGCCTGGAGTTAGCAGATGGAACTTTTATCAGGCGCGGACATGGTTGTTCGCTCGTTGGCCGATGAGGGAGTTGAGTATATTTATGGGTACCCAGGCGGCGCACTCCTGCATGTGTACGATGCTATTTTCAGGCAGGATGCGATAACACATATTCTGGTACGCCATGAGCAGGCAGCTGCCCATATGGCAGACGGCTATGCCAGAGCAACCGGTAAGCCCGGTGTTGCGCTGGTGACTTCGGGACCAGGTGCAACCAATACCATTACTGCTATTGCTACAGCCTATATGGATTCTATTCCCATGGTGGCGTTGTTGAATAAATCACCGGATAGCCCTGATTGACGATAAGTGGCTAAGGTTCGTATCCTAATGTCCTTTTTTTGCAGACATCATCTCGCTATGCCTTACAAACACAACGAAGCTCGTCGCCATAAGATCAAAAAATCGACTTATAAAGTGACGAATTGGTCTGATTATAATAACGCACTGCGAAAAAGAGGTGATATTACCGTCTGGTTTACGGATGAAGCTATCACTATCTGGACGCCAGCGCCCATCCAAAAACGAGGTGCGCCGACACAATACTCGGATCTGGCGATTGAGACCTGCCTTATGCTCAGGCAGGTTTTTAGCTTACCGCTAAGGCAGACTGAAGGTTTTGCTAGATCTCTGGTTAAGCTCATGGGGTTACAGCTTAAAGTCCCTGATTACAGCACTCTCAGTAAGCGAAGCATCAATTTATCATTGCAAAAGCTCATCGATACCTGTGAGCCTGGTTCTCACTTTCTGGTAGATAGCACAGGATTGAAGGTTTATGGCAAGGATGAATGGAATCAGGAAAAACACGGTACGCAGCCTAAACGTACTTGGCGAAAACTGCATTTAGCCATCGATAAAAATCATCATGTCGTTGCAAGTGACCTTACCGGAAAAGAGATAGGTGATACTTCAGTTTTGCCTAATCTGCTGGATCAAGTTGATGGATTTGAGGTTTTCATGGCCGATGGAGCCTATGATAGCGACAAGGTTTATCAGCAAATTAAACAGAAGCAAGCTGCTGCTAAAATCGTGATTCCACCACCTAAAAATGCTGTGCCTGACAGTAGTCAGCACAATACACGAAACGAGGCAGTAGCCCTCATAAAAGAGCGAGGTCGCATGGCGTGGCAAGGGCTAACCGGATACGGCCTGAGAGCCTTGGTTGAATTGGCTATGCTTCGCTATAAAACCATTATCGGCTCAAAGATGAAAGCACGTGAACTACCTCAGCAAAAAACGGAGGCAGAGGTTTCCGTTCGCGTGTTGAACAGGATGACCGGTTTAGGGATGCCGATATCAGTTAAAGCTAGCTGAAAAAGGCCTGGATACAGGCTCGATCAGGCTGAGCTTTATTTATGCAACAACGCCGTACAGTGGTGAGTATCCAACATTGCCCTGGCAGGTGTTATGCGTCAAGGTAAGAATGACCACATACAGGGAATACTTACATATCAGCAATGGTATCTATCTTGCTTGGAGTGATTCAGGCAAAGGCTTTTACTTTACCGCTCAACATTTGATTGATCATGAGAATCATCACTATTTTAGATCAAAGCATGATATACATTACAAATCACTCAATGGAAAATTGAATTTCTATTTTTTTAGAGCCTATACAAAGCTCCATACTATCAAAATCTAAAAATGCATATAACGACTCTCTCATTTCTTGCGATACTTGCTTCCCTGACAATACCCCACTTGTTTGCAGCCTCCATCTATGAAAAACAAAAAGAACACTGGTACCAAGCTGTCTGGTGTGAAGGTAAAGACGGAGAGGTGGAGCACAAACTAAAAGATGGCAGGCGCGTGGACTGCCTCACTAAAGAGCATGCCATTGAAGTCGAGTTTGCCCGTAAATGGCCAGAAGCCATTGGTCAATCACGCGACTATAGTATGCTAACCGGCAAGAAAGCCGGTGTAGTACTGATTCTGCGAAGCGATAAAGACGACACCCACTGGCAGTGAATGAACCAGCTGATTATACACTATAAACTGCCTATCACTGTCTGGAAACTAGTACTCCATCCGACACCATTTGATAATCACAGATAACCGATCGGTCAGCTGTTTGTGTAAATGGTCGACAATGGTTAGCCGTCCTGTTATTTGAGTCAATGTTGAGTGGCAGGACAAAAAAATGGGTTATTTCACGCAAAGTGCCCCATTTCCCAATTTTTCATGGGAAAAAGTGCTGCTCTAATAGTCTGGTTTATGTTCTATGGAGGCTCTCAATCTACTCTGTATTATCAAGCTCTGGCATCTTTGGATACAGTCTCTTAAGTTTTATCCGAGCGTCTTCAGTGGTAAAACGCCACTGTGTAGTCACTTTTCTTGCGTTGCGCTTCTCCTCCCAGGCTTTGACTTCTCTCCGGAGAATATCTTGGGTAGGGATACGCCGATCCAGACATTGGCGACTCAGTATACTCAGCTCAATTTCGGCCATATCCAGCCAACTGCCATGCTTTGGGGTGTAATGAAACTCAAGCTTATCAATCATTCTGCGGGCTTCTTCTGGGGAAAAAGCTTTATAAAGTGATGCGGGAGAATGCGTGTTCAAGTTGTCTCCAACCAGTATAACTTTCTCTGCATCTTTGTGGCGAACATCGACCAGAAACTTGATTTGATGAGCCCAATCAATCGCTGTCCTACGATCAGTCACCTCAACATGCCGCCAACCTGTCAAGGGTTCAAACATCATGAACAGATTGCTGACGCCATTACGTTCATACTCTGTGTCATAACGTTCCGGTTTTCCAGGCTCAACAGGCATTGGATTAACGACTTCTTTAACATGCTGCTTGCTACTTTCATCAAGGCAAACAAGCGGACGCCTTGGATCAAGAGGACGTTTATAGACTGCAAGAATATCCTCCATCGCACTCACAAAGTTGGCGCTTTCTTCCGCAGGTATACACCATTCCTTTTTTTGCCAGGGCTTAAGCTCATTTTTTTTAGTCCCTCATGTACTGTGCTTCTGGAAATCGATTCGACGTATCTGAGCTCAATCATGCGATCTGTCAGTAAATTTAGCGTCCATCGGCTGGCTCCTTCCGGTGGTGGTGAGCAGGTAAGGGCAATAAGGTGAGCTTCGGCTTCGCCATCGAGTTTACGTACCCGACCGTGGCTGCTTAGTTTTCCATTGACAGCGACATCAAGCCCTTCTTCAACAAATCGTTTCCTGAGGCGAGTGATAGTAAGCGGCCTAACATGGAAAGCTTTGGCTACCTGATCATGCTGCAGTGGATCATGGTTTTCATCGATAGCCAGAAGGATATTGGCTTTACGTTTTTTGTGTTGTGCAACTTTGGGCTTTTCCTGCTTGATAAGCCGTTCAAGTATTGATCGTTCTTCCTCGCTGAGTCGAACATGATATTTGATGGTCATAATAACTCCGGTGTTATGGACTCGGAGTTATTAGAATAGCCTTCAGTAAACTATCATCTTCTGCCGGACGGAGTACTAGGCCCATAGCAACCCGGTACCACAAACCCATAGGCTCGGCAGAAAGTTCACGACTTACACTATTGATGTAGCAGCACAATCATCAAGATAACAAAGACGTTCTGATGACAAAGAGTGTATATCTACGGGTAGGATTCCCCCTTTATTGATCAGCCCAAACATTGACCAAAGGCAGCTGACCCGCTGTCTTTTTTATTGGTCATCCTTTCGCTAATCACTGCAATCCACTTTAGTACTCCGCCTCATGTATATGAAGGAGTACAGGTTCCGTTGCCATAAGAAGGCAACAGAGCTCAGGTATATAGGTTTTTTTATGATGGGAAGTACCGGTGTTATCACTAATGATGCTGTAACGCTTGGGTTACTCGCAACGATACTGGGCGGTGTCTTTTATACCTCCTCCAGCAACCATCCTTTCTTTAAACGGTTGTACTCGTTTGTTCCCGCATTACTGCTTGTTTACTTTTTGCCCTCGCTGCTGAATACGTTTGGTATTGTCGATGTTGCATCGTCCAAACTGTATTTTGTTGCCAGCCGTTATTTGTTGCCAGCTTCACTCGTGCTTCTTGTGATCAGTATTGACTTCAAGCGAATCATCGCGCTTGGGCCTAAAGCATTAATTCTGTTTTTTACGGGTACAGCCGGTGTGATTTTAGGGGGGCCTGTTGCATTACTGATCATGTCTGTTGTCAGCCCGGACACGCTTAATATAGGGGGCCTAATGAGTTGTGGCGGGGAATGACCACTGTTGCAGGCTCATGGATTGGCGGCACCGCCAATCAGGTACAGATGAAAGAAGTGTTTCATGTCAACAATGACCTCTTTTCGGCGATGGTGACCGTTGACGTGATTGCTTCTCAGTTATGGATGGCCATTCTACTGATTATGGCAGGCAGAGCAGACAGCATTGATAAGAAAAATAATGCGGATACGCAGGCATTGGATGACCTGAAGCAATCGCTGGAAAAGCATGCAAAAGAAGATGCCAAAATACCCACCTTGTCAGACCTTATTCAAATTGTTGCTGTTGGCCTGATGGCAACCGGTCTCGCCCACTTTTGCGCAGACCTGATTGTTCCCTGGATACAACACAACGCACCTTCACTGGAGAAATACAGTTTAACCTCCAGCTTTTTCTGGCTGGTGGTATTAGCAACTGCTTTCGGGTTGCTGTTGTCTCTGACAAAAGCCCGGCGTCTAGAAGGTGTCGGGGCGTCAAAAGTCGGGTCCACTTTTTTGTACATTCTGGTGGCTACCGTTGGTATGAAAATGGATATTACGGCACTGGTGAATGCGCCGAAATTGCTGATGATTGGTTTAATCTGGATCAGTGTGCATGCAGCGCTAATGCTGATCATGACTCGTTTACTTAAAGCACCAGTGTTTTATATGGCGGTGGCCAGTCAGGCCAATATTGGGGCTACTGCTTCAGCACCGGTTGTTGCATCGGCCTTTCACCCGTCTCTGGCACCAGTGGGCGTGCTTCTGGCCGTTCTTGGCTATGGTATAGGCACCTACGGTGCTTGGTTGTGCGGCCTGATATTGCAAGCGATTGCAACATAGGTAAAACGTGTGAGGCTCTGTTAGCAAGCAGCGGCTAACAGAGTCTAAATATTACCTGGTTGATTCATGGTACGATGATGTTAAGAAAAGAGGCTTTTTATTTTCAGCGATATTTGTCATTCAAAAAATTCCTGATACTTTCTGCTACTACCTCCGATGGTTTTGCAGGCATACCCAGTGGCAATAATGAAGCTGTTGTATTGGTCTTTTCTAGCATACGATTAAGTGTCTCAACCGCCGCTTCAGTGTTTGATACTCTGGTAGCCAAACCTGCCTGTATCAAGAAATTACTATAATCTTTACCCGCAAAATAAATTACAGGTTTTTCTTTATACAATGCTTTTGCACCTACCGTTGACTGATGGGTCGCCACAATATCAGCGACCTTACTGAGCTGTGCAGTACTTGCTCTGTCTTGTCCCACCAACTGTATATTTTTGCTACCTGCTGAACGCACCGTATCAGCCTCAAACTGCCCATCAAACTTTGGGTGCCAAGTCACTAGAAAATGTACATCAGGCAATCTGGTAGCAGTACTCACAAAATGCTTAAAGCCATTTTTATAGCCATCATTTATATTACCGCCAGCAAATAGCACAACATGGTTACTGGCTTTAAGTCCTAAGTCTTCTCTTAACGCTGACTCACTCGTTTCTCTATATACGGCATCCCACTCCTCCAATGCTGGCTGACCTACCACTTTAATAGGTGCTTGCTTCAATGCATGGATACGCTGAAAGCTCTCACGGACTTGTGGGCTAGGCACCTGAAGTTCATCAATCGTTTCAATGTTGTTTAAAAAGGGCTGTATGTAAGGCATGTTGCCAGCACTATCAAAATTATCATAGAAAGCAAACACAGCACTGCCTTGCTGGTGAAAAGCATTGGCTAACTGCGCCTGTACCGCACTGGCCATCCCTGTATAAACAATATGCGGGTGCCATTTCTCGGTGATTGTTGTGATATACGATGGTGCTAATAAACGGGCTCTTTCATGCTTCAGTGCTTCAACATTGCTATTAACAGGCAAGGGTATTGTCTCAGGATGATTGTTGTAAATAATGGCACCTCTTCCCAGTGCCAGCACCCGAAAGCTCAATCCCTGTGCAGCTAAGGCCTTTTCAATGTGAAGAAAAGCACTGCTTTCTCCTTGGTCATAGGCAATAAACAGTACATCAATCGTATTTTCTTGCAGTGGCGAAGAACTGCATGCCGTTAACAGCATGAATGTCCCTAGCAACCACCCGTTAATCCAAGTGTTAGCCCCTTTTTTCTGGACAGGCATAGTGAGATTATTATTGCTGATGAAGGTGTCTCCAGTTAAGCTCGCTTTACGCTGGATGTCCACAAAGCGTGTACAGTCTATTCAGTAAGTGGTTATTCCCACCGCTGTTATTAAAGATGCTGCGAGGCAGACTTAAGGCACATTTGAAAACCAAAATACCCTCTTTACACAGTACTTTGCGGCATGGTTCAAAAACAGCTGTTTTTAGTGAACACCAAACAAACATAACCCTACCAGAGACTGGTATAGAAATGACTCAACAAGAGAGTTAGTTTATGGGCATGGTTCAAATCAAGTGAACACTTTCATGTCTATGGAGGCCATCAGTACAGCACATTTTCAGCAGGTTGATTATAATGCCAGGTTACTCAGCCTATCCTGTTATTTTGATCAACTTTAGAGCCTGTACATGCAAAGACGTTTATCCCCTGAATGCAAGAAATCTATTGGCCTACAGGCTATTTCCGAAAATAACATATCTCATATTGCCAGGCTGCATCAGGTGTGCAGAAACACTGTCTACACGCAAAAACAACTCACTCAATCGGCAGTCAATGAAGCCTTCATGGATCAAGATCCAGATGATCAGACTCTATTCCATCTACCGGTCACCAAAGCCTTCCTTCACCAAGTGGTACTGGGAATCTTATTGATCTGCAAGGGAAGTTATCGCAGTGCGCAGATGTTCCTACATGACCTGTTTGACACGGATATGTGTATCGGAACCATTTTCAACATCCACAACCATGCTTGTCATAAAGCGTCTGAGATTAACGCCTCCTACGATCTTGGCTCAATCAGACAGAGCGCCTCTGATGAAATATATCACCGTAATAAGCCTCATTTAGCAGTCGTTGATATCGAAAGCCGTTACTGTGCGAGCCTTACACGAGAAGATAGCCGTGACGCAGAAACCTGGGCTATTCACCTCCTGGTGCTTACAGAGCAAGGCTTTCATCCCAAGGTTAATATCAGCGATCAAGCGCTCGGGATGAGCAATGCATTCAAAGAGATACTGCCAGACACTGAGCATCGTTGTGACCACTTCCACCTGATCAAAGCAGGGAAGGCACTGGTCAGGTACCTAAAAAACAAAAGAGAATCAGCAATAACGGCCCATATTAAGCTGCTTGAAAAAATGGAACGAGCAAAGAAAAAAAGTAAGGGGCACACTCTTTCAACGAAGCTCGCCCTGGTCAATAGAAATACGACACAGGCAGAGGCTATCTATCGTCATGTTTCCACACTGAATGCCTGGCTCCAGCATGATATTTTACAGCTGCCAGGGCACAACCCCGTTGATAGAGAAAAGCTCTATGATTTCGTACTGGAGGAGCTGTCTGCAGTGGCTGACACCTCTCCACGTATCATGGCCTTTGTGATATCCCTGACTCACCAAAAGGACAACCTATTGGCCGCCAGTCATGTGTTGAATAGAGAGTTCCAACAGATTGCAGCCCGCTACGCTATTGCTGCGCAAGACGTCTGGGATATATGCTACCTAAATCCTGCAAATAATATCGAAATAAAAGTTGCAATCACCCGTGAATAAAGAGATTAAATGATGTTTTCGTTTCATAAAGCATCACTTTTTCAATGAGCAAAAAAAACGGTTGTGTTGCATCTACGGGAGACAGTTGAGCGGAGCTATTCTCTGGACATAGTTAGACTGCCAGGGAGTAGAAATACTCCCAGTCATTCGCTGCTTCCGTTTTCTTATATTGGCCTTTCCTGATCATATGGCATAGCTCTATACCCTTCAGCGTATTTTTGGCTGTTTTGAAGCTGTGAAAGCCCATCATTGGTTTTGTCAGGCGCTTAATACCCCTGTGATCTTGCTCTACCAGGTTATTCAGGTACTTGCTCTGTCGAATCTCTATCTGCTTTTTCTTCTCTTCTTTCAGGGCGGTATTGATATCCTTCAGCGCAAAGGTATTGGAGCCGCTCTTATCGATGGAGACCTTCTCTGGCTGACCATTGAGACGAATGGCCTTTTTGAAAAAGCGGGTAGCCGCTTTCTTATCCCGGTACTTCGTCAGTAGAAAATCAACGGTATTGCCTTCAGTATCAACGGCTCGGTAGAGATAGACCCATTCCCCTTTGATCTTGATATAGGTTTCATCCATCCGCCACGACTTCCCGCAGGGATTGCGACGCTTACGATGTTCCGCTTCTAGTTGAGGCGCATACTTCTGCACCCAGCGATAAGGTGTCGTGTGATCAATCTCAACGCCACGCTCTTCCAATATTTCTTCCAGATCCCGGTAGCTCAGGCTGTAGCGTAAATACCAACGGATGGTTTGGAGAATGAGATGCTCAGGATAGTGGCGACCGGAAAAATCCATGGAATAAAGCTCAGCTGAACGGCAAAATTTGAATCAGAGAGTAGCACCTTCATCAGCTGGTGTCAGTTTGCAACACAACCCTCAAGGTAGCCTATCGGGCGTTGACGGTGAGCACCAAAGCAGAACCGTCACCTGAGCAGGAAGTGCCTCCTCCTCATTACTGATGTTGGGCAACCCCCTGTAAGCCGTCTTAGAAAACGGCTTACAGGGGGGATTGGGGAAATTGGCAGAAAGCAGATAGGGAAGGAAGAATTAACGCCCTTTAGCGGCCGCTATGACGTCCTCAGCTTGAAGCCCTTTGTTATTCTCTACGACCATAAAATCGACGCGCTGGCCTTCTGTGAGCGTGCGATGTCCTTCTCCACGAATGGCTCTATAGTGCACAAATATATCATCGCCGTGGTCTCGTGTAATAAAGCCGAACCCTTTCGTGACATTAAACCATTTAACCGTACCGGTTTCGCGCCCTTCATCACTGGCTTCAACAGTGTGCGTGGAAAGATTGAATACATTAAGGTTTACGATGAAATGGCCGGCAGCACCAAGCACTAACAGGCTTTGTATGATCTGTAGGGCACTCACAGTACCTAGCTGGAGTGCAGGGTTGAATAATAAGCATAAGGCCATCAAAAGACTGAGCAGGATAAAGCAGGAAGCGATTGCCTGTACGTACCGTTTAGGGCCATGGCGCTTTTTCAGGTAGCCACCAAGCAGGAGGTTGCTGATGATTGTCGCTAACAACAGATTCAGCGTTAACGCATCCATGGGTGAGGGTATAGGTAGTGTGTTTGTTGGTACTGTTGTGATAACCAGAAACAGAAGGAGTGAGAGAATGCCTAACAGTGCGTGAATAAATTTCATTTGTATCAAGACACGGTCCTTTTAGTCGTAGTTGTTATCAAAATATGATGATGAAGATTGGTAGATGTCAGCCTCATTAGGGGAAGTACCACCAATAACAATGTCTTTTCCTGCATTAATGTAACCTATATCTGGTATATAGCTCAAATAATGAGAAGAATAGCCGTGAAATATGTCGATCGGGTTGTCTTAAAAAGGGCGGTGCCTCTTCTGTTGTCACTGCTGTTTTCTTGCTAAATAACAATAACCGATTGATTTATTTGAAAGTATTGAATGCGATCGATAAATAAGCTTAATTAGTGCAAGCAGTTGTTAGAAAAATAAAGACGAAAGGTGAAAATCAGAGTAAAAAAAGACTCGACGTGGAAAAATGCTGATATTATACCTAAATCCTGCAAAGGATCTCGAAATAACTGTTGCAATATCCTATGAATAAAGGGATTAAGTGATGCTTTGGTTTCAATAAAGCATCACTTTTCCCATGAGCAAAAAAAACAAGTCAAAAGCACGTTTGAAACAGCGGAAGGTACGTTTCATCCAAGCTAAAAAGCCGCTCACCAGTCAGGCTGGACTGATCCCTGCGTTTCGCTTCCTGAATCGGATGGGGCTGTCCGGCTTACTAAACAAACGGATTAATATTCAACGAGGCTCTAATGCCACTTTCCAACTGTCAGATGTCATTCTGATGGTAACCACCGGCATTCTGGCAGGTGCCAGAAGTCTGATGAAAGTGTGCACGGTCTGGCAGGATAGCACTCTTCGAGAATGTACCCAATTTCAACGAATCCCTTGTGACAGTCAATTTGGACGCATTTTAAAGCTGTTTAGTTTTGCCAGCGTCGTTGAACTGGAAACCGCTGTCCACGAAATGAGGGGCAGGGTTTGGAAACAGGCGTTGCGCTCAGGAACATCTACCATTTATGCACGTAAACAGATCACCATTGACCTCGATTCTACGGTAAAAACCTGTTTCGGTTTTCAGGAAGGCGCCAAGAAAGGCTTTAATGAGAAAAAAAGAGGGGCTCTTTCGTACCACCCGCAATTGGCCTTTTGCGCTCAAACTAAAGAAGTATTGCAAGGCTGGTTACGAAGTGGCGATGCCTACACCGCCAATGGCGCCATAGAGTTTATGAAGCAACTGCTGATCACCCTGCCTTCTCATATGAAGATTTTTTTCAGGGCTGACAGTGGCTACTTTGGTGGCCCACTACTGACTTATTTGGATGATCTGGGGCATCGTTATCTCATCAAGGTGAAATTGAAGAATCTGCACACACTGTTAATCCCGCAAGACTGGCAGCCTGTCATAAATCAGCCAGGTTGGGAGCAGTGTGAGTTTCAACACCGCTGTGGTAGCTGGGACCGGAATCGCTGCTTCGTGGCTGTGCGACAAAGAAAGCCAGGGAAGCCCGAAAATATGCAGGGCGAACTGTTAAATCCGCAGCCAGAGTACGACTACTTCTGTTACGTGACGACTGAGTTGTTGAGTCCGTGGGAGATCCATAAAGCGTACGGTAAGCGGGCTACCTGTGAAACTTGGATTGAAGAGTGCAAAAATCAGATGACCCTTGGACAGATCAAAACCGATCATTTCATGGCAAACAGTGCGCTTATGCAATGTGCAATACTGGCCTACAATACGACACGCTGGATGGCTCTGGTCAGTGGAAATCGTCAGCTGATGAAGTGGGAGCCGGAAAGCATTCGCTGCTATATGATACGGGTTGCTGGAAAATTGTTAACATGTAGCAGACAGTTGACCGTTGCCAGTAACAAAGAGCATCTCTACCAGACGGAGTGGGATGCTTGGCTGGCAGTGGGTGACTGTTTGTAAATAGCCGTACAACGGATGGTTAGAAAAAACATTCTGCTGATGCAGAAGGTGTTGTTACGCTCTGATATTAGGAATAGGAGTAAGATGAATAAAAATACGATGGTTCGGGCGATGAAAATCCACTGAAAAGGCCAGTATTTTCTCGACAGCAGGATAATCGGAGTCAGGAGGATTTGATCAATGCGTATGTTTGGCCTGTTGGAGTTTGTATTGCACCTAAATCCTGCAAATAATATCGAAATAAAAGTGGCAATCACCCGTGAATAAAGAGATTAAATGATGTTTTCGTTTCATAAAGCATCACTTTTTCAATGAGCAAAAAAAACAAGTCAAAAGCACGTTTGAAGCAGCGGAAGGTACATTTCACTCAAGCTAAAAAGCCGCTTACCAGTCAGGCTGGACTTATCCCTGTGTTTCGCTTCCTGAACCGGATGGGGCTGGCCGACCTACTGGACAAACGGATTAATATTCAACGAGGCTCTAATGCCACTTTCCAACTGTCAGATGTCATTCTGATGGTAACCACCGGCATTCTGGCAGGTGCCAAAAGTCTGATGAAAGTGTGCACGGTCTGGCAGGATAGCGTTCTCCGAGAATGCACCCGTTTTCAACGCATTCCTTGTGACAGTCAATTTGGACGCATTTTAAAGCTGTTCCACTTTGCCAGCGTCGTTGAACTGGAAACCGCTGTCCACGAAATGAGGGAGAGTGTTTGGAAACAGGCACTGCGCTCAGGAACATCTACCGTTTATGCTTTTAAACAGGTCACCATTGACCTCGATTCTACGGTAAAAACCTGTTTTGGTTTTCAGGAAGGCGCAAAGAAAGGGTTTAACGAGAAAAAAAGAGGGGCGCTGTCGTACCACCCGCAGCTGGCCTTTTGCGCGGAAACCAAAGAAGTGCTGCAGGGTTGGTTACGAAGTGGTGATGCCTACACTGCTAATGGCTCCATAGAGTTTATGAAACAGTTGCTGGTTACTCTGCCTTCCCACATGAAGATTTTTTTCAGGGCTGATAGTGGCTACTTTGGTGGACCATTACTGACCTATCTGGAGGATTTAGGACATCGTTATCTGGTTAAGGTCAAACTGAAGAATCTACACAAACTGTTAATCCCGCAAGACTGGCAACCTGTCGTGCATCAGCCAGGGTGGGAGTGGTGCGAGTTTCAACACTGCTGTGGTGACTGGGACCGGGCTCGTTGCTTCGTGGCTGTCCGGCAAAGAAAGATCGGGAAGCCAGAAAACACCCAGTGCGAATTGTTAGACCCGAAGCCAGAGTACGACTACTTCTGCTACGTGACTACTGAGTCGTTGAGTCCATGGGAGATCCATAAAGCGTATGGCAAGCGGGCTACCTGCGAAACCTGGATCGAAGAGTGCAAAAACCAGATGGCTCTCGGGCAGATCAAAACCGATCATTTCATGGCAAACAGTGCGCTTATGCAATGTGCAATACTGGCCTACAATACAACACGTTGGATGGCACTGATGAGTGGGAATCGTCAGTTGATGAAGTGGGAGCCGGAAAGCATTCGCTGCTATATGATACGGGTTGCCGGAAAACTGTTGACAGGTAACAGGCAGTTGACCGTTGCCAGTAACAAAGAGCATCTCTACCAAACGGAGTGGGATGCTTGGCTAGCAGTAGGTGACTGTTTGTAAATAGCGAACAATGGATGATTAGAAAAACATTCTGCTAATGCGGAAGGAGTTATCGCGCCCTGATATCAGGAATAGCAGTAAGATGAACCAAACACGACGGCTCATGTGATTAAAATCCACTGAAAAGGTAAATATTTGCTCGATAGTAGCATAATCAGAATCAGGAGGGCTTGATCAGTTGCTGCGATTGACCTGTTCGGGTTTGGATTGCAGGATTTAGGTTGCAGGATTTAGGTTATAGTGTTCTTAAGCATCTCATGGCTATGCGATCTGAGCTCTTGTAGGAAAACAGGGTTTTTTTACAACGCTCAATCAATCAGAGTCTGCAAGGACTGCAAAGAGGTGTCGGAATCAGTCTGATGCAGTGGCCGATGGTGTTTCTGTTAGTGGTAGAAACGCAACCCCTAATAAATGGATATTCATCAGGAGAATGGCATGGCTGCACAGAAAGCACCTGTGATCAAGGATCGATATAACAAGTCTCAAATGCTGACTGAAATTTCCGAAAATACAGGGCTTACCCGTAAACAGGTCAGCTCAGTGTTGGATGAGTTAAATGAATTGATTGAACGGCATGTGAAGAAAAGATCCTGTGGGGAGTTTGTTCTGCCAGGGCTGCTAAAAATTGTCACAAAAAAGAAAGCAGCAACCAAAGCAAGGAAAGGAGTGCCTAACCCCTTTAAGCCCGGTGAGTTGATGGATGTGCCTGCAAAGCCAGCATCAATTCAGGTAAAGGTGAGGCCTTTAAAGAAACTAAAAGAGTTTGTGGTTTCATAAGGTATTGGACTGATTGTCGTTACCCATAAAAAAGCTTATCCCGTAGGATAAGCTTTTATTGGTGAGAGTGGGTAGCTGTAATCTATTTAGAAGACCGCGATATCGTATTTTACGATAATGCGGGTATCTTTATTGATAAGGTTTTTGTCTGCACCACTTTCATCTCTACCTTGATCTTCTTGTGTATTATGCGCATACATCACATGGGCTGATAACCCTTCAAGTACAGGTAGCTGATAGGAAACCCCTAGGTTGTACTCTTTCTCCTTCCAGCTATCGCTGCTGTCAGGGTGAACCTTACCTGTAACGTAAGAGCCGTGGACAGCTAACCCTTCAACCATATCATTCAGGTTGTAGCTGGCGTTAAGCCCCCAGGCTTTTTGCCCACCTCGGTTAAAGTCACTGTACTGGCTGGCGTTGTAGCCAAAGTAGGTGCTTGAGTCAGCGCTTAGTACATCATTTTGAGTCGTTCCCCATTGAAAGACATAATTTCCATCGCTATTAAGAGTGCTTTTTTGAACAGCGGTATACGCAAGGCCAAGGCTAGCTGCGCCCATGCTGGCAGTAGCAATCGCGCCCCAAGCATGCTGGCTGGTATCCCAGTTAGCGGTGTTAGACTGTTCTTCTGCAAGACCGGTTAATTTGTTTTTTCCGTATTGAATGCCTAGTACTCCGTCCGGCAGAAGATGATAGTTTACTGAAGGCTATTCTAATAACTCCGAGTTCATAACACCGGAGTTATTATGACCATCAAATATCATGTTCGACTCAGCGAGGAAGAACGATCAATACTTGAACGGCTTATCAAGCAGGAAAAGCCCAAAGTTGCACAACACAAAAAACGTAAAGCCAATATCCTTCTGGCTATCGATGAAAACCATGATCCACTGCAGCATGATCAGGTAGCCAAAGCTTTCCATGTTAGTCCGCTTACTATCACTCGCCTCAGGCAACGATTTGTTGAAGAAGGGCTTGATGTCGCTGTCAATGGAAAACTAAGCAGCCACGGTCGGGTACGTAAACTCGATGGCGAAGCCGAAGCTCACCTTATTGCCCTTACCTGCTCACCACCACCGGAAGGAGCCAGCCGATGGACGCTAAACTTACTGACAGATCGCATGATTGAGCTCAGATACGTCGAATCGATTTCCAGAAGCACAGTACATGAGGGGCTAAAAAAAATGAGCTTAAGCCCTGGCAAACAAAGGAATGGTGTATACCTGCGGAAGAAAGCGCCAACTTTGTGAGTGCGATGGAGGATATTCTTGAAGTCTATAAACGTCCGCTTGATCCAAGGCGTCCGCTTGTTTGCCTTGATGAAAGTAGCAAGCAGCATGTTAAAGAAGTCGTTAATCCAATGCCTGTTGAGCCTGGAAAACCGGAGCGTTATGACACAGAGTATGAACGTAATGGCGTCAGCAATCTGTTCATGATGTTTGAACCCTTGACAGGTTGGCGGCATGTTGAGGTGACTGATCGTAGGACAGCGATTGATTGGGCTCATCAAATCAAGTTTCTGGTCGATGTTCGCCACAAAGATGCAGAGAAAGTTATACTGGTTGGAGACAACTTGAACACGCATTCTCCCGCATCACTTTATAAAGCTTTTTCCCCAAAAGAAGCCCGCAGAATGATTGATAAGCTTGAGTTTCATTACACCCCAAAGCATGGCAGTTGGCTGGATATGGCCGAAATTGAGCTGAGTATACTGAGTCGCCAATGTCTGGATCGGCGTATCCCTACCCAAGATATTCTCCGGAGAGAAGTCAAAGCCTGGGAGGAGAAGCGCAACGCAAGAAAAGCGACTACACAGTGGCGTTTTACCACTGAAGACGCTCGGATAAAACTTAAGAGACTGTATCCAAAGATGCCAGAGCTTGATAATACAGAGTAGATTGAGAGCCTCCATAGAACATAAACCAGACTATTAGAGCAGCACTTTTTCCCATGAAAAATTGGGAAATGGGGCACTTTGCGTGAAATAACCCATTTTTTTGTCCTGCCACTCAAAATTGACTCAAATAACAGGACGGCTAACCATTGTCGACCATTTACACAAAAAGCTGACCGATCGGTTATCTGTGATTATCAAATGGTGTCGGATGGAGTACTAGGTCCAAACCAATGTTGTCAATATTAGTGGCGTAATTGACTGTCGCATAATAGCGTTTGCTTGCTTCTTTTTGACGACCGTAGGCTATGTGAGTGCTGATTCCATGCCCAAAGTCATAGGTTCCCCCTATGATCTGAACCGATTTTTTCTCTGTGTTGCCATTGACATCCACATAACCATAGTTAGAAAAACCTGACTGAGTCAGTGGATTATTTTTCATGGCAACGATGCCATAAAGGCCTAGGGCATCAAAAGCCCCTTCAGCATAGAACCCTTCTGTCAAGCTGGGTAGTGCTCTGCCGTCATCATCGCTGAGAAGCGGCGTGTCAATAAACATCCGACCGTATTTGGCAACCACCATATCCATCAGGTTAACTTTGATGGCATAAAATGTTTTTCCAAAACCATAAACACTGCCATTGCCTGCGGGTGCTAGTAACCCGTTATTACTGCCTTTGTCTCCCCGAAGCTTGAGCGCATGATGAGCACCAAGGTCAATCCCAACGAGGTCGTTGAAGTAACCTGAGCTGAAGTTGATTCTTACGGCTTGTGCCCATTGAGAATGGGAGTCATCTTTTCCCTGTGGTGAAGCTGCGTTTTTTACACCATTATTCTTATAATAATTTCTTAAATGAATATCCAGTGAGGCATCATCAACAAACGCGTTACCACTGTGCAGTGGAAATCATCATGATGGCTGCGCTAAGTGCGCTCAGGCGTGCGAGTTTCATTATTGTAGCTCCTTGTTTATTTAATGTGTCGCCCTGGTTTTACCACCTTCGTCGTGCACACGACGTATATAAAAACCTCCCCAAAGGGCGTTCCTATTCATTGTCATCAAAAAATAAAGAGGATTGCAAGTAAATTATTAAGATTAAAAGTCAATGTGTTGATTTTTATAACAGGTAGAGTTTCAAAGAGGGAGCATTGTAGAGAAACTCTTGTACAGTTAGTTTTTTTCATGAAGAAAGGTGTACTTGCTTCGTTTTTTATATAAATTTAATATCCGATTTTTTATAGATAAATGATCAGGTAAGTATAGAAACTATGTTATTGAAATAAGATGAGATATGGCCTGTAAAAGACAATACTTGTCATCTTGCTGAAGGGGTTATACTTAATAGGTGATTATTGACTATTTCAGAGAATAAAACTGATGGCTCAGGATGAATCCTTACATAAGATAAAAACAGGGCAACCTATTGATAATGAATATTTTTATTTAGGGGGTAGCCTTCGAGAAGCTAAACATATTCCTTCCCATCAGATGGATGCTATCTATCGTGTGGCTTATAGCCACTTCTCTGCAGGCCATTATCTGGAATCGGTCAAAGTCTTTCGTTATTTAGCGCTCTTGGATCATCATCATTATGCTTACCTTTTAGGTTTTGGTGCCTCCTTGAAAGAGCTACAGCAGTATGCGCAAGCTGTTGAAATTCTTGAACATGCTGTCACGTTAGAGGGAGCTGATCCGAGAGCCAGCGTTTGTATGGCACGCTGCCTGATTGGTTTAAAGAGAATGACGGAGGCGAAAGCCGCATTACAGGATGCACAAAAAAAAGGCGTCGATAGTCATCGATGGAGGGCGTTGTTGCATAAATAAAGCTCAGCCTGATCGAGCCTGTATCCAGGCCTTTTTCAGCTAGCTTTAACTGATATCGGCATCCCTAAACCGGTCATCCTGTTCAACACGCGAACGGAAACCTCTGCCTCCGTTTTTTGCTGAGGTAGTTCACGTGCTTTCATCTTTGAGCCGATAATGGTTTTATAGCGAAGCATAGCCAATTCAACCAAGGCTCTCAGGCCGTATCCGGTTAGCCCTTGCCACGCCATGCGACCTCGCTCTTTTATGAGGGCTACTGCCTCGTTTCGTGTATTGTGCTGACTACTGTCAGGCACAGCATTTTTAGGTGGTGGAATCACGATTTTAGCAGCAGCTTGCTTCTGTTTAATTTGCTGATAAACCTTGTCGCTATCATAGGCTCCATCGGCCATGAAAACCTCAAATCCATCAACTTGATCCAGCAGATTAGGCAAAACTGAAGTATCACCTATCTCTTTTCCGGTAAGGTCACTTGCAACGACATGATGATTTTTATCGATGGCTAAATGCAGTTTTCGCCAAGTACGTTTAGGCTGCGTACCGTGTTTTTCCTGATTCCATTCATCCTTGCCATAAACCTTCAATCCTGTGCTATCTACCAGAAAGTGAGAACCAGGCTCACAGGTATCGATGAGCTTTTGCAATGATAAATTGATGCTTCGCTTACTGAGAGTGCTGTAATCAGGGACTTTAAGCTGTAACCCCATGAGCTTAACCAGAGATCTAGCAAAACCTTCAGTCTGCCTTAGCGGTAAGCTAAAAACCTGCCTGAGCATAAGGCAGGTCTCAATCGCCAGATCCGAGTATTGTGTCGGCGCACCTCGTTTTTGGATGGGCGCTGGCGTCCAGATAGTGATAGCTTCATCCGTAAACCAGACGGTAATATCACCTCTTTTTCGCAGTGCGTTATTATAATCAGACCAATTCGTCACTTTATAAGTCGATTTTTTGATCTTATGGCGACGAGCTTCGTTGTGTTTGTAAGGCATAGCGAGATGATGTCTGCAAAAAAAGGACATTAGGATACGAACCTTAGCCACTTATCGTCAATCAGGGCTATCCGGTGATTTATTCAACAACGCCCCCTTTTGCACAGAGACAGTACGGTTGCTTTTAACAGCGAACATAAAACCCAAACCATTGTTTTTCACAGCTTTGAGGTTTCCAATACTGCTATACCAAGAGTCACCGGTAACACATGCAGGTTCGAGTCCCCATGCCAGTACTTCTTTCAGCATATCGACACAGTAGTCATTTTTAGTTTTGCCATCGGCTGGATTGTAAATACGGAAATTAACGGGCAAGTTGTAGCCTTTGATGTCCGTGTAATAAAGCGTGATGAGATTAATACCCTTGACGGTTTTGTGGTGCTTTCCTGAGTAGTAATGACCGACTAAAGCCGTGTAATGGGTATAAGGTTTATCCAACACCGTATCATCAACCGATAGCGTCCCACCTTCAAGAATAAGCCTTGCTGACGCTTCTAGAAAAAGATCTTCAGGAGCAAAGTTTTCACGTTGGAGAAAGCGGTTAACACTGTCATGCGATATATCACTCAATTCGCTAAGACGGGTACAGGTGGCTGATTTGGGTTCACAGAGTAGAAACCCCGTATACTTCGGGAGGTCGCACTTGGCTGTTGTTGGTTTTGTTATTTTTCTACGCACGACGACATCCACTGTTTTTTTGCTGATCTAGCAATTTTTTTGAATGTCTGTCAATGCGTAAGTTCTACTTGAGTGAAATGTACCTTCCGCTGCTTCAAACGTGCTTTTGACTTGTTTTTTTTGCTCATTGAAAAAGTGATGCTTTATGAAACGAAAACATCACTTAATCTCTTTATTCACGGGTGATTACAACTTTTGTTTCGATATTATTTGCAGGATTTAGGTCATATTGGAACTATGGTTTATCTTCTGTAGCTCCTGTGTCAGAAGAGACTTTCATATACCCCAAATAATTGATCAATGTTTTTTCGATGTAAACCCTCCGTAATATACAGCCACTGTCATTCAAAAAAGGTTAAGAGTGCATAATAATCACGAATACAGATCAATATCTAGGTAAATCCACTAGAAATTAAGATTTTACAGTAACTATTGATGCGTAAGCCCTGCACAGGAAGGCATGACAAAAAAAGAGTGGATAGCTATTTTGCAAGCCACCGGCTTTAACGAAGAGGATATGCGCAATTGGCACAGGAATTTTGAAACTATGGCACCCGAAGGTCATCAGGCCTTTCTGACCTCGCTGAATATTGATAGTGATGAAATTGCGACCATTCGTAACTGATCGAAGACTTAATTCAGATATGTCATAAACGACTCAGCGGACTGTGCAAAGCTTTGTAATTTGAGCTGACAGACACTCTCTACACAATTGGTAGCTGTCAGATAAAGTATGAATTAATGCAGATCATGAGAAGGAACTGGTGATAAAAGGCTATTGATTTTTGGAGTGTCTTTAGTATCTGGTTAATCCTTTCTTCAGTATTTTTGTAACTATTCAGCACCCAGCAATGGCGTATGATTATAGTTTTGTACTGCCATAAGCAGTGCCTCAAAAGCATTAAGCCCTTGCTTCTTTGCAGATGATAAGTAACTACGGACTCTTGTGAACCACTCTCCTCCGTCTTCACTCCTGAAGCAACCTGATATCTTCTGCTTTAATTTTGCCATGCGGACATCCCGCTCGCTGCCATTATTGTCGAACGGTATTTTGAAGTTAGTCATAAATCGTAGGGATTCTTCCTGATAGTTTAATAACCGTTTGAACAGGTTGTACGCTTTCGTGTTTTTGGTTTTCTTTTTTCCAAGCCGTTGTCGTCGTCTTTCCATGACAGCGGCCTCCTTCTCTAAAGCGCGCTGCGCCAAGCGGGTGAAGATACGATCAATCCGTACTCTAATGGTTGTCGGCATTTCAGTTAAACCTATGCGCTTAAAGCCTTTACAAAGATGCCAGGCTAGTCTCAATACTTTAATCATTCGACCGGCCAAGTAATTGCCGTCATGGTCCAGAACGGCTTGTAATTCTCGTAAGTGATGCGCGTTGCACAGCGTATGAGTCACTGCATAATGAAAATAGGGTTTCCAATGGTCATGTACCAGCACACCAGTAAACAGCAATAGAACACCCATTGCATCCATAGCTTCACGCCCACGTTTTTTTGATAGATAGTACAGAGACCAACGATCATCGCGAAACAGATGAAGCCACCACAGTTTACCATCAACCCGCATTCCTGTTTCATCAGCCCCTGCCACTTCTGACCCCAGTAGCGCGGCTTTAATGCCTTCTTCTGTTGACTCCAGTTGCTTCCAAGCTATTTTTTGGAAGTTGCAGATCGTCCCTGTGCTGATTGGCAAAGAGAACATATCAGCAAAAAGTTCGGCGGCTCTACCGTAGGGAATCATTTGGTACTGACAGAAATAGACAGACATTGCTCGCGTCACAGGACCATACTGTACGTAACTGTTAACGCCTTCAGGGAAGGTGGTTTGATTGCGATGGCTGCAAGGGCACACCTTCTCTTCAGCAAGGTGCGCCGTCACAGTAAAGCTACCGGGGTTACCAGGCTCAAAGACTTGCCTCTCTCTATATTTGATGACTTTCTCATCATGCAATGCAATACCGCACAATTTACAGTCATTGACCTTGTGGTACTGCGTGTGATCAGGTTTCTCAGTAGCACGTAGGCAATGGCCTTTGTGTTTTTTCTGACCTCCAGCCTTTAGGCCAGAAGACTGCCTTAAGCTTTGAGGGTTAGGGGAGTCAGATTCATCGTTATCATTAGCATTCGGTTTTTGGTAGCCATCTGATGAGGGAGGCTTGCTACTGTTGCTACTGTTCTTTGAAACCTTTTCTTCCAGATCACGACAGCGCTCTTCTAATGCCACAAGCTGAGATTGGAGGTGGTTGATAGCCCCCAATAGCAAAGCGATGGTCTGAGTGTCTGGAGATGGCATAGTCACTAAAATACAGGCCGCTCAATCTATCTGAATACTCAAAGCATTGATCAAAATCGGAAAAAATCAAGTCTAAGTTGAGAGGGGCTGAACAGTTACGTATTTTTATTTAATAGTGCACACTGCTCATTAACCAGTTTCTGGATATGATCAAACCGATGAGATAAGTGCTCAAATCGTCGGTCAGCCTTGACCAGACGTTGATCAATACCATGGTACTGTTGCTCTTCCTTGCCGGTGAGTAATGACAGTTGTTCCTTCAGATGAGTGAGCTGATCTACCAATTTAGTATTTTGGCTATCCAACTGTTGGCAGGTTTTCAGTGTCTGTCCAAGGGTTTGTTGCGTCTGGTCCAGTCGCGTGTCAACCTTATCGACTTTGATCACAAGGTGATGCAAGTGGTCAAGGTTTTCTCTGCGGTGATGCTTGAGCTCATCAAACACGTTGTTCAGCTTCTCATCAATTTTAAGAGGGCAGGACTCTATCTGGCAAAGACGTTGTTCGGTGGACATATCCCGCCTACTTCTCTGGACTATTGTTCCTTTCCAGAATAGATCAAAATGTCACTTCCCATCGCTTAACTTGATGAACTTGCTGCTATTTATCGACAAGAGCAGATTGACTACCCGAAAATAGCCTCAACGGGTTGTACCTATGGTCTATGCTCCTGCAATGAAATGATAAAAAGAGGTGTTGATGGTGGTATACCGATTATGTGGACTCATGGCGATAATACTTATATTGCAAGGCTGTAGCAGCGTTTCCCAGCCTGCTTTTGTGAAAGAATCTGATGAAAATGCCCCCTACGGTGACTGGTTACTGTTAAATGCACAGGATATGCAGGATAACCTGATTTCAGGGACGTTATCGGTGTGTAAGAAAACCTTTAGCGAGTGGGGGGGCTTACCCTGCACCAAAAATGGTTATGTGTTTACTGTGCTCGAGAAAAACTTTGGCTACGGCTGTAATGACTTTGCCAGTGCCGGCTCTGTTGAATTTAATCGCGACACTCAGCAGTGGTTTTTGGTCTCTGAAAGCAATGCCCATGACCCTGCTGAAAGAATGCGCGTAGAGCGACACGGGCATCACCTGCATGTTTTTCCGAATCATGGCAAAAAGCTGGTGTTTGAGTGGTCGACCCGAAAGCACTTTGCGGATAAAACCAGTCAAGCCTGCGAGCTGAGTTATGAGCAAAGTGGGTTTTGAGGTTATACCAATAGCTTATTTCAGGCTCTGTTCCCTTTATAAACTATTCAACGGGCTCCGATAATGCCGCTGGGTACATCATTTTTGCAATAATTTTACAGTGAATATCAAGGCGCTCTACGATTGTTTGTTCTCCGAGAGAGAGCAGGTAACCAACGGATTTAATGATATCCGATGGGGCAATTTTTGTGGCGTTGTTCATTAAACCATCATTGGTCATATCGGTGTCCACAACACTGGGGCAAAGGCAGGTGACACGAACATTATAGTGCAGGCACTCTTTGAAAAGTGCTTGTGAATACCCAACGATTGCGGCTTTGCTTGACGAGTAGACCCCTATTTTTGGCACAGGGTTTACACCTGCAATGGATGCCATGTTGATAATATACCCTTTTCTGTTGCGCTTCATTTGCTCGGCAACAGCATTGGCAATAACTAAACTGCTGACGCAGTTGATTGTAAAGAGTTTCTCCAGCTTTTCGGCGGAAACAGAGGTCATACCCATTTCCAGAATCCCTGCATTATTGATGAATATATCGATAGAGGGATGTGTTGTCAGGATATTGGTAATAGCTGCTTCTCTGACAGATATGTCGCTAAGGTCGGCTATATACGTATGCACTTTGCATTCTGGATATTTTGTGTGTAGCTGGGTATGTGCTGCATCCATGTGCTCTGGATTTTTAGCCAATAAAATCAGGTCATAACGTTGAGATGCTAGAAAGTCGGCTATTGCAAAACCAATACCGCGACTTCCTCCAGTGATTAGTGCCTGCTTTTTCATACAGCCAGCGTCCGGCGTTGTTGCATAAATAAAGCTCAGCCTGATCGAGCCTGTATCCAGGCCTTTTTCAGCTAGCTTTAACTGATATCGGCATCCCTAAACCGGTCATCCTGTTCAACACGCGAACGGAAACCTCTGCCTCCGTTTTTTGCTGAGGTAGTTCACGTGCTTTCATCTTTGAGCCGATAATGGTTTTATAGCGAAGCATAGCCAATTCAACCAAGGCTCTCAGGCCGTATCCGGTTAGCCCTTGCCACGCCATGCGACCTCGCTCTTTTATGAGGGCTACTGCCTCGTTTCGTGTATTGTGCTGACTACTGTCAGGCACAGCATTTTTAGGTGGTGGAATCACGATTTTAGCAGCAGCTTGCTTCTGTTTAATTTGCTGATAAACCTTGTCGCTATCATAGGCTCCATCGGCCATGAAAACCTCAAATCCATCAACTTGATCCAGCAGATTAGGCAAAACTGAAGTATCACCTATCTCTTTTCCGGTAAGGTCACTTGCAACGACATGATGATTTTTATCGATGGCTAAATGCAGTTTGCGCCAAGTACGTTTAGGCTGCGTACCGTGTTTTTCCTGATTCCATTCATCCTTGCCATAAACCTTCAATCCTGTGCTATCTACCAGAAAGTGAGAACCAGGCTCACAGGTATCGATGAGCTTTTGCAATGATAAATTGATGCTTCGCTTACTGAGAGTGCTGTAATCAGGGACTTTAAGCTGTAACCCCATGAGCTTAACCAGAGATCTAGCAAAACCTTCAGTCTGCCTTAGCGGTAAGCTAAAAACCTGCCTGAGCATAAGGCAGGTCTCAATCGCCAGATCCGAGTATTGTGTCGGCGCACCTCGTTTTTGGATGGGCGCTGGCGTCCAGATAGTGATAGCTTCATCCGTAAACCAGACGGTAATATCACCTCTTTTTCGCAGTGCGTTATTATAATCAGACCAATTCGTCACTTTATAAGTCGATTTTTTGATCTTATGGCGACGAGCTTCGTTGTGTTTGTAAGGCATAGCGAGATGATGTCTGCAAAAAAAGGACATTAGGATACGAACCTTAGCCACTTATCGTCAATCAGGGCTATCCGGTGATTTATTCAACAACGCCGGTAAAAACCTGTTTTGGTTTTCAGGAAGGCGCAAAGAAAGGGTTTAACGAGAAAAAAAGAGGGGCGCTGTCGTACCACCCGCAGCTGGCCTTTTGCGCGGAAACCAAAGAAGTGCTGCAGGGTTGGTTACGAAGTGGTGATGCCTACACTGCTAATGGCTCCATAGAGTTTATGAAACAGTTGCTGGTTACTCTGCCTTCCCACATGAAGATTTTTTTCAGGGCTGATAGTGGCTACTTTGGTGGACCATTACTGACCTATCTGGAGGATTTAGGACATCGTTATCTGGTTAAGGTCAAACTGAAGAATCTACACAAACTGTTAATCCCGCAAGACTGGCAACCTGTCGTGCATCAGCCAGGGTGGGAGTGGTGCGAGTTTCAACACTGCTGTGGTGACTGGGACCGGGCTCGTTGCTTCGTGGCTGTCCGGCAAAGAAAGATCGGGAAGCCAGAAAACACCCAGTGCGAATTGTTAGACCCGAAGCCAGAGTACGACTACTTCTGCTACGTGACTACTGAGTCGTTGAGTCCATGGGAGATCCATAAAGCGTATGGCAAGCGGGCTACCTGCGAAACCTGGATCGAAGAGTGCAAAAACCAGATGGCTCTCGGGCAGATCAAAACCGATCATTTCATGGCAAACAGTGCGCTTATGCAATGTGCAATACTGGCCTACAATACAACACGTTGGATGGCACTGATGAGTGGGAATCGTCAGTTGATGAAGTGGGAGCCGGAAAGCATTCGCTGCTATATGATACGGGTTGCCGGAAAACTGTTGACAGGTAACAGGCAGTTGACCGTTGCCAGTAACAAAGAGCATCTCTACCAAACGGAGTGGGATGCTTGGCTAGCAGTAGGTGACTGTTTGTAAATAGCGAACAATGGATGATTAGAAAAACATTCTGCTAATGCGGAAGGAGTTATCGCGCCCTGATATCAGGAATAGCAGTAAGATGAACCAAACACGACGGCTCATGTGATTAAAATCCACTGAAAAGGTAAATATTTGCTCGATAGTAGCATAATCAGAATCAGGAGGGCTTGATCAGTTGCTGCGATTGACCTGTTCGGGTTTGGATTGCAGGATTTAGGTAGAACCGGATTAGATTGAGGCTCTCAGAGGTAATTTGTTTACGGGAGTCCAGATAGGGCCTGAGTCTGCTGTTGAAATTCTCTACCATTGAGCTGCACCGAGGTGTTTCGGCGATTACCTTCAGCACCTCATCTTCGATGGGCTCGAAGATCGGCCCCATCTGTGATGCCAATACGTCGGCTTTTTTGTGGTAGCTCGGTGCTTGTATATCGTATCGGGTCACATAGCATATATCCCAGACGTCTTGCGCAGCAATAGCGTAGCGGGCTGCAATCTGTTGGAACTCTCTATTCAACACATGACTGGCGGCCAATAGGTTGTCCTTTTGGTGAGTCAGGGATATCACAAAGGCCATGATACGTGGAGAGGTGTCAGCCACTGCAGACAGCTCCTCCAGTACGAAATCAAAGAGCTTTTCTCTATCAACGGGGTTGTGCCCTGGCAGCTGTAAAATATCATGCTGGAGCCAGGCATTCAGTGTGGAAATATAACGATAGATAGCCTCTGCCTGTGTCGTATTTCTATTGACCAGGGCGAGCTTCGTTGAAAGAGTGTGCCCCTTACTTTTTTTCTTTGCTCGTTCCATTTTTTCAAGCAGCTTAATATGGGCCGTTATTGCTGATTCTTTTTTGTTTTTTAGGTACCTGACCAGTTCCTTCCCTGCTTTGATCAGGTGGAAGTGGTCAAAACGATGCTCAGTGTTTGGCAGTATCTCTTTGAATGCATTGCTCATCCCGAGCGCTTGATCGCTGATATTAACCTTTGGATGAAAGCCTTGCTCTGTAAGCTCCAGGAGGTGAATAGCCCAGGTTTCTGCGTCACGGCTATCTTCTCGTGTAAGGCTCGCACAGTAACGGCTTTCGATATCAACGACTGCTAAATGAGGCTTATTACGGTGATATATTTCATCAAAGGCGCTCTGTCTGATTGAGCCAAGATCGTAGGAGGCGTTAATCTCAGACGCTTTATGACAAGCATGGTTGTGGATGTTGAAAATGGTTCCGATACACATATCCGTGTCAAACAGGTCATGTAGGAACATCTGCGCACTGCGATAACTTCCCTTGCAGATCAATAAGATTCCCAGTACCACTTGGTGAAGGAAGGCTTTGGTGACCGGTAGATGGAATAGAGTCTGATCATCTGGATCTTGATCCATGAAGGCTTCATTGACTGCCGATTGAGTGAGTTGTTTTTGCGTGTAGACAGTGTTTCTGCACACCTGATGCAGCCTGGCAATATGAGATATGTTATTTTCGGAAATAGCCTGTAGGCCAATAGATTTCTTGCATTCAGGGGATAAACGTCTTTGCATGTACAGGCTCTAAAGTTGATCAAAATAACAGGATAGGCTGAGTAACCTGGCATTATAATCAACCTGCTGAAAATGTGCTGTACTGATGGCCTTCATAGACATGAAAGTGTTCACTTGATTTGAGCCATGCCAAAAATGCTTGGGGAAGATGGAAAGCTGTCCGAGAAGCACCGGCAGTTTGCGTAAGCCCGGTTGATCGAAGGTAAACACCACGCGTTGTGGCGAAGTTGCCTTGACGGAAGCCACTTGTCGGTACTTTTGTTTGTAACGGGGTTCTCCTTTGTCCCTCAATACCGTAAAGCTGAATACCACATCCTCAGCGGTGATGGGTTGACCATCATGAAACCGAGCCTCAGGGTGGAGGGTAAACGTGACCCAACTGTTATCCTCTGGCAGCTCGATGCTATCAGCCACCAAACCATAAGCCGTGCCTAACTCATCCGCAGAATAGGTCAGTAGTCGATCGTAGATAATCGTCAGATGCCACGGAGCGTTACCTCGGGCGATAAAAGGGTTGAAACTGTCAAATGCCTGAAAGTCATTCGTGCTGAGCACCCCTCCTTTGGGGGCGGTTGCGTTGACATAGTCAAAATGTTTGAAGCCTTTTTTATACTTGGGCTCACCGAGTACCGTCACCGCATGGGTTTTGTTGACTTTTACCGGTTCGGCCTCTGCGTTGACGATGAAACCGTAGAAAAGGGTAAAACAAACAGCCGTTATGTGTTTGTGAGTGCGCATGGCTAACCCGGTTTTTAGCGTTAACAAGTCCATAAGCCAGACAGCATAGCCTACGGCACAAACCGGTGATTGTTTTATGATGCGCGTGAGGTAAATGAAATCGACACATTATCCGGCATCATCACAAAATCAAAACGCTCCCTTACTTGATGAATATCTGTCACGTCAATCGTAAAGGCCTGCAATAAACGGCTCATGGCCAGTTTAATTTCCAATAGTGCCAGCGACCGTCCGGGGCACACACGTGGGCCGCCGCCGAAGGGGATCATATGATTCACCTTGCAACCGCCCTTTTCTAACCAACGGTAAGGATTAAATACCTCAGGATGCGAGAAATTGTCATCATCCAGACTCATGGCATTGTTAATGCATGACCAATTTGGTATCTTTGGGTACAAATAAATCACCGACACTGCAGTCAGCCAATGCTTCGGCAAAAATAAACGGGGCGACAGGCTTTAATCGCATGGATTCATGAATACACGCTGTGAGTAAGGGTGTTTGTGGCAGTGGCCATTGGTTGAGTGCCCCCTCAGGCAATGCCTGAATTTCTTCTCGCACAGCGGCTTGAATAGCAAAATTCGTTGCCAGCAGATAAGCCAGCCATGACAGTGCGTTAGAGGTGGTGTCTTCACCAGCAATCAAAATAGTGACCGCATTGGAGAGCACATCATTGTCTGAAAACCCTTCGCTGTTATTTTTCTGTTCAATGACCAGTGCCTGTAACAGGTTTTCAGGGTTATTTTCTAAGGCTGGGTTATCATTAAGTTGTTGCCTTACATGGGCAATACGTTCTCTCAGAAATAATGCTATCGCTGCCGTCGCTCGCTTCAGTTTTTTATCTTTCTCTGTCTTATACCAATGCCAATAAGGAAAGGGAGAAGATACCCGCGCATTCAAGCCTGGAAAGATAGCCGTAAGATGACTGTGCAAAATGTCATTATTACCACTGAGCGTATCGATATCATAACCAAAGGCCAGATTAGAGATCATATCCACGGTATATTCTGTAAATAACCGTTTCGCATCAATAGGCTGATCCGAGGATGCAATACGCTGGACTTTTTCTGCCAGCCGATCCGTCACCCGAGAAATTGTCGGAAAAAAAGAGCACAAGTGCCCACCACTGAAGGCGGGGTGAAACAGTGTTCTCTGTTGTTGCCAACGCTCTCCTTCAGCGCTGAGAATGCCATTCATACCCAGTTCTTGAAAGACCGATTGCATCGTACTACGCCGCCGAAAAACCTCCGGCCGTTGCTTAAGTACCTGTTGAATCAATGGCCCCTGCCCAATAGCGACCAGCGTTTTATGCATCACCCGGATTTTATAAAGCCCATTGTACTGCTTGGACCATTCCAGCAACTGGTGGTGCATGTCATCCCGCCGCAGGGTTTTCAGGTGCCCGAGAGGAAAGCGTGCTGGGGGTACGGGCAGGTCAGCAATTTGTTTGACGGTCATTGCAGCGGCCTTTCAGTGCGATGCATTATTATTGTATCGATCATTATTCATTACCTGCGTGCAATTTGCGAATTGCCCATTATCATTAGAGGGTTTCCTCCCTTTTATAGGATAGACTGCATGCTCGGCGCTTTTTCACCCGAAGACCATCAATTGATGGCGAAAGCTATTCGTCTGGCGCGCCGTGGCATCTGGACCACCATGCCTAACCCTCGAGTCGGCTGTGTGATTGTCAATCAAGGGGAGGTTGTGGGTGAAGGCTGGCACGAATGGGCCGGTGAAGGGCATGCGGAAGTGAATGCTCTGCGTCAGGCAGGCGTGCATGCCAAAGGCGCAACGGCCTATGTGACGTTGGAGCCTTGTAGCCATTTTGGCCGAACACCACCCTGTGCTAATGCACTGGTTGAAGCCGGTGTTACTTATGTCATTGCGGCGATGCAGGACCCGAACCCTGCCGTATCCGGTCGTGGCCTTCGTCGACTGGAGGAAGCCGGTATCAGCACGGCTTCTGGTTTGCTTGAAGAGGAAGCCCGACAGTTAAATAAAGGCTTTATTAAACGCATGGAAACGGGCAGGCCGTTTGTAAGCGCTAAGCTGGCCATGAGTTTGGATGGTCGTACTGCTATGGCCAGTGGTGAATCTCAATGGATTACCGGGCCTGATGCCCACGCTCAGGTGCAGCAATTACGTGCGGCCAGTTGTGCCATTGTCACCGGTGTTGGCTCCATCCTGAAAGATGATTCATCGTTAACCCTAAGAGAAGCTGAACTCGGGCTGGAAAACGCGGCCAGCATTGTAAAACGCCAGCCTTTGCGCGTGGTGCTGGATTCTCAATTACAAACCCCGCCTGCTGCCAAGGTGATCAACGGCCCGGGGCAATGCCTGATTGTGACTACCAAGCATGCCAGCACCGAGAAAAAAGCAAGGCTGGAAGCCGCCGGCGCTGAAGTCTGGATTCAAACACATACCAACAGCACACAGATCGATCTGCCTGCCCTGATGGATGAACTGGGACGTAGAGCGTGTAACAGTGTGCTGGTAGAAGCGGGTGCGATGCTAGCTGGCGCTATGCTATCAGCACAATTGCTGGATGAAATAACCGTCTTTATGGCGCCGGTATTAATGGGTGCCAACGCACGCCCTTTGTTCCAGTTACCCTTTGATTTTATGGCACAAAAGCAACCATTAAAGATCACGGGCATTCGCGCTGTTGGGCAAGACTGGCGTATAACCGCGCATCCGGTTAACGAAGGTACGTAAAAAACTCTCGCGAATAGCTATTCTGTTACGCGGTGTAAACCAGTAAACTACGCGCTCCTGACGATAATGGACGGTGCCGGACTTATTGCCCAGGCCACCCACATCCCCGCGAGGCGCTATGCAGCTGAACGCCATTGAAGAGATCATCGAAGATATTCGACTGGGAAAACCAGTTATTCTTATGGATGATGAAGACCGTGAAAACGAAGGCGACCTGATTGTTGCCGCTGAAAAAATCACGCCCGAGATTGTGAACTTCATGGTGCGCGAAGCCCGTGGTCTGCTGTGTCTGACGCTCTCTGGGGAGCGTTGTGATTTTCTGAACCTGCCACCTATGGTGGTCGGTGATGATAATAAATCCGGCTTTGGTACCCCGTTCACTGTCTCTATTGAAGCGGCAGAAGGCGTCACTACCGGTATTTCAGCACAGGATCGCGCCAGAACAATTCAGGTCGCTGTTGCTGATGAATCCCAACCTCATGATATCGTTCAGCCCGGGCATGTGTTTCCACTACGGGCACAACCGGGTGGTGTATTGAGCCGTGCCGGGCATACTGAAGCAGGCTGTGACCTCACTCGGCTGGCTGGGTTAAAGCCAGCGGCTGCCATCATTGAGATCATGAATGAAGACGGCAGCATGTCGCGCCGCCCTGAGCTGGAAGCCTTTGCTGAAAAGCACAACCTGAAAATTGGCACCATTGCTGATTTGATTCACTACCGCATGGTGAATGAAACCACGGTAGAGAAAAGCAACCGCCAAACACTCGATACCGAGTTCGGTCAGTTTGATATGACCGTCTACAACGATAGCATTACCGGCGGTAAGCATCTGGCACTGAGCAAAGGTTACATTACCCCCGATGCGCCGGTAATGGTGCGGGTACATATGATGGAACCGTTCCGTGACCTACTCAATGCCAAGCCTCAAGAGGGCCTGACTAGCTGGTCGCTGCACAGTGCTATGAAAGCCGTGGCCGAAGAAGGTCAGGGAGTCGTTGTTTTACTCGAACCCGGCAGTCAGAGCTTTGGCTCAGCACTGGATCATTTTCTTCAGGCCAAAGAGCGCAGCCCTGATGGCGCTTCCCGTACCTACCATACCATTGGTACCGGTTCTCAAATATTGAAAGACATGGGTGTGGGTAAAATGCGACTGCTGAGCCCTCCCATGCGTTTTGCCGCCCTGTCCGGTTTTGGGCTTGAAGTGGTGGAGTACCTTAGCTCTCCGCCGGCAAGTCAGTAAGTACCGTTTGCCAGGTTTATAAAAGGCACTGCGGTGCCTTTTTTATTGAAACATTTTTATACCGTTTTTTAGATTGACCACGGGAGATTTCATCGTGTCACAACAGTCCCAAAGCAACAACCGCCCGAAGCCATCGGCACGCCGCCGTGCCCGTCAGCTGGCCTTACAGGCACTCTATCAGTGGCAGATGACCAAAGCTCCGATTAATAGCATTGAAGGGCAGTTCCGTGCCGATAATGACTTGGCAAAAGTGGACGATGCCTATTTCAGCACCATTCTGCACGGTGTTCCACGCCAGATCAGTCACCTTGATGAAGCCATGGCACCACTGCTGGATCGTTCTCTGAAGCAGCTTGATCCCGTAGAACTGGCTGCTTTGCGCATTGGTTGCTACGAGCTGATCAACCAGCGTGATGTGCCTTACCGCGTGGTGATTAACGAAGCCATCGAACTGGTGAAAAAGTACGGTGCTCAGGATTCACACCGTTATATCAATGGGATTCTTGATAAGCTGGCACCGAAGCTGCGCGCGGATGAAGTGCGGTCTCACCGGAAAAAGTAGCGTGTAAACGGTTTATTTCTTAGGGGTGGTATCAAGCATCACTCCTAAGTTAGCATGAACAACAATTGCTGCTCGTATTGTAAAAAAAGCTCCTGTGGGACTTATTTCACCATGACTATTTTTATGAAGTTAGAACTTACGCATTGACAGGTCCGGCAAAAAATGGCCTCAACCATTCCTTCCCCTCGGAGAAGCTTTTTATGAAATCCCAGGTAGCTTCTTTGAAGGCGTCTTTCCTGACGCTATAGACGCTTCTGAGTGACCCTGATACTTTCATCGCCTGAAGACAGGTATAGCCAAAAATAGCCGCAAAAATATGATTCCGGACCTGTCGCTCCCCTCTCACCTGAAAACGCTCGATGTTGCAGAGTTGCTTTAATGCCCGGTGATACTCTTCGATCGCCCAATGATGTTGGTGCAGCTGATCAAAATCAGATCGTGGAGATAGATCTGCTCCGACATGAGAAGTGTAAACAACGTAATGGAGCAGCTCGTTTTTGAGTCGCGTCCGGTAGAGTCGTACATGACCAAAGTTACGTAGCCATACAGTTTTTCCTTCTTCGGGAATCTCCAGGCTCTGCACCTGTTGGTAGTTACCCTTTTGCACAGAGACAGTACGGTTGCTTTTAACAGCGAACATAAAACCCAAACCATTGTTTTTCACAGCTTTGAGGTTTCCAATACTGCTATACCAAGAGTCACCGGTAACACATGCAGGTTCGAGTCCCCATGCCAGTACTTCTTTCAGCATATCGACAAAGTAGTCATTTTTAGTTTTGCCATCGGCTGGATTGTAAATACGGAAATTAACGGGCAAGTTGTAGCCTTTGATGTCCGTGTAATAAAGCGTGATGAGATTAATACCCTTGACGGTTTTGTGGTGCTTTCCTGAGTAGTAATGACCGACTAAAGCCGTGTAATGGGTATAAGGTTTATCCAGCACCGTATCATCAACCGATAGCGTCCCACCTTCAAGAATAAGCCTTGCTGACGCTTCTAGAAAAAGATCTTCAGGAGCAAAGTTTTCACGTTGGAGAAAGCGGTTAACACTGTCATGCGATATATCACTCAATTCGCTAAGACGGGTACAGGTGGCTGATTTGGGTTCACAGAGTAGAAACCCCGTATACTTCGGGAGGTCGCACTTGGCTGTTGTTGGTTTTGTTATTTTTCTACGCACGACGACATCCACTGTTTTTTTGCTGATCTAGCAATTTTTTTGGATGTCTGTCAATGCGTAAGTTCTAGAAGTAAACTTTGCTGAAGACATTGCCTAACCAGCACTTTTGCATCACCGATCCTTTCCTCTACCTTAATTTCAGAATTAATATAAAGGTGAGGTTCAATTGAGCATGCTAGGCCACGTGTTGCAAAAACAACGATTCTGTTTCCAAAACCCAGATCTTTTCTTTGTGTTAGAGTAAAATCCGACAGTTGCTCTACAGCTTGGTCCCAATCACTTTGGTTTTCAGTTTTAGGCAGCCTGTCTGACCGAATATATGTGACAGGAATAGCTTGTGAGGAGTTGGGGTTTTCAGAACGAGCCATCGTAGGTACATCAAGCCTATACCTGTTATCACCGGTCACAGTAGGAATGCCGGTCGCCCGGCACCCCCTGCGCAGATCCGTACGTGCACTACTAATGCATACGGCTCCTACCTCGAGTATTTGACGTCAAACCGCTGCTCTGGCCATGGGTGAAGCACTTTTACGTCAGGCAACACAGTATTTACAAAAGCTCCAAACTTCTTCCAGTTCAGTCTACTTCTTTGGCTGCGTCTCCTTAGCGCTTTGTACCAAATCTTCTGCACTTCAGTCCTGAAAGCATTTACCCTTCGACTATTACCCGGTACCGAGAAGTAGTTCATATGCCCTTGAATGACACGTTTCAACCACTCCAACTGTTCCGGCACAGCATCGTGCCTGTGTTTTAGAAGATAGGATTTAATGTCTTGCAGCGTTGCCCTCACTCTCTTCTTACTGGTTTCTCTGACGACCGTGAAGCGTCCACTGACTCGGGTTACACTACAGAAGTGTGTGAAACCAAGAAACTCAAAGGTCTCTGGCTTTCCTCCTCCTGATTTCTTTAGCTCACTCTTGGCAAATCGTCCAAAACGAATCAGACGGGTTTTATTCTCATGCAGAGAAAGCCCGAACCGTTTGAGCCTATTGCCGAGTTCATAAAGAAAGGTCTGTGCATCCCCTTCACACTGGAAGCCCAACACACTATCGTCGGCGTAGCGCACAACAATAACCTTGCCCTGCGCATACTTTTTACGCCATTGATTAACCCAAAGATCGAACACATAGTGCAGATAAATATTGGATAGTAAGGGTGATATCACTGATCCTTGTGGTACCCCAACTACGCTTCGGGAATGTCGACCGTCGTCTTCATAATGCCCTACCTTTATCCACTGTTTTATCAAGCGAATAATGCGCTTGTCTTTCACCCGGTGCTCTAAAAACCTGATTAGCCAATCATGGTCGACCTGGTCGAAAACTTTCCGAATATCCAGATCCAGCACCCAATTCACCGAGGTTCTCTTGATTCCCACCGTCAACGCATCTAATGCGTCGTGCTGGCTTCTCATAGGGCGAAACCCATAAGAAAAGCCAAGGAAATCTTCCTCATAAATCCCTTCCAACACCTTGACTACGGCCTGTTGGACAATTTTATCCTCTAAACATAGAACACTTAGGGGACGCTCGCTCCCGTCTGCTTTGAGGATGAAAACCCTTCGAGCAGGACGTGGTCGATAACTTCCTCTGTGCACTCGTTCGTGCAAGGATGTCAGCCGGATATCCAGCTCCCGCTGATAGGATCGCCAAGTTACACCATCCACCCCCGCCGCTGAATTCCGTTTCAACTGAAAGAAACTTCCTTGCAGTAAATCCAGGGTGAGGTGGTGGAACAAGGCGGTGAATTGTAAACAGCTGTCCTTTGCTGCTGCTTGACGTATACCCAACAAGTTGAACGAAGCGTTATTCCGGCTCTGAGTCCGGTCGCCGACTCCTTGTTGAGCATTCCTCTTGGTCAGGCCACTTTCCTCCACAACCTCCGCGACAGAATACTCTGTTTTGTTCGGCTGCTTCTTAGGTACTATTCGCCTGTCCGACTTCCTGCCAACAGCAATAGGCGTGTGGTGATTAGCCTTCCCCATTGCGACTCCTATGGCTAATACAGGAGAGAATGGCAGGATCTCCCGAGTTCCGCACAAGATGCTTATCTGCATGCACAAGGTCTACGACTGCGCGAGGCCCTCTGGATACTTGCGGTATAACGCTTCCAGTGGTATTGCTTTCTGCTTCGCTTAACAACATTAGCACCTCAAAAAACCTGATTTCGCAGCTCAAGACTTGGCCTACAGACACCCCTGTCAACGCTTCATCTGTCACCTTACGGTAACGGACGCATGACTCGGAGCTGGGGCGACCCGCCAGTCTTTCCCCACAGGGACTTTCACCCGTGACATCTTGCCGATTTATCTCGGCACTCTAAGCGCTTGGTGAAATGCATCTACAAGCCTGAAAATCCTAACCCAACAATAACGCCTCATCAATTTCACCATTGGAGGCTCCATGGCCAGTCGGGATCAGAAAAACGAACGTTGGCTTCGTCATATTGAATGCTGACAGAATAGAGGATTGAGTCAGGCTCAATACATGAGGCTGCATGGCTTTTCTGCCAGTTCTTTCGGCTATCAAGGTCAAAGAAGAAAAGAAAGCGGCTGACAGCATTATTGCCAAAGCCAGCTAATACTGGTCACTGGTGTGGCACACTAGAAATGAACACCTGCGACGCAATTTTTATCCTTCACTCTGCTCTGGGCGGAGATAGTTCATTATACGGTCTCGTCGTTTACTGTTATAGTCGCCTTCAATATATTCAAACACTGACTAATGGGTGTTTCCTCTGTCCAGCAGAGAATCGTAATGGGTAGCGCCCGCCTTCAGAGAATGAAGTTAGCTTGCAGAACAAGTATTGTTATAGCAGTCCACTTTGCGGCTCATGCTTTGTCGCATCTTGTGTTTCGCCAGAAGTTTCTCAAATTGTTTGGCGCATTTCTGGCAACCTCTGCCATTATGAAAATAGGGAAGTCTCCGAAAGCACTGTATCCCATCAATGTAAGATAACAACTTAATCGTAGTAATCCATATACCAGTCATGACTTTTACGAGTTAGGTCAGCCTGATAATCCTCAGGCTGACCTAAGGGGAGTGGCATAGAGAAGTTTACCGGAGTATGGTGAGTCTTTCTTCCCTTTCGCCTTTGCCGCTATGAATACCACAATTGATATTGCTCCAGAATGTAAGAGTCTTCTTAAGCTCGCCGCAAAGAAACTGAAAGGCCATGATCGCAGGTTGTTTGTGGCTGAGGTGGCTGAAACACTCTGCTATGGCAGCCCCCGTCTCACTGAAACTGAGTTTGGTTTTGGTCGTCATACCGTAGAACTGGGTATGCATGAAAAATGCACAGGGATGATCTGTTACGGAAACTATGCTTCATCCGGGAAGCGAAAGAGTGAAGATGTCTCGCCACAATTGGCAGAGGATATTCGCTGCCTTGTAGAACCGGAAAGTCAGGCAGACCCTCAGCTACGCAATACGTTTGCCTATACACGGGTGACAGCAAAAAGTGTACGGCAGAAACTGATAGAAGAAAAAGACTGGGATAACGATTCCCTTCCGCAAGTGCGCACTATCAATAATATCTTGAATCGTTTGGGATACAAGCTGCGTAAGGTTGAAAAAACAAAGCCTGAAAAAAAATTCCGGAAACCGATGCCATCTTTGCCAATATCCGCAGAGTCAGGGAAGAGGCCGACCAAAGAAAAAATGTCTTACAACTCAGCATAGACTGCAAAGCAACGGTCAATCTCGGAGATTTTTCTCGGGGTGGAAAAGATAGAGGTTCCTCAGCCGTCAAGGCGCTGGATCATGATATGGCGAAAAAAGACAAAATTAGAACTTACGCATTGACAGACATCCAAAAAAATTGCTAGATCAGCAAAAAAACAGTGGATGTCGTCGTGCGTAGAAAAATAACAAAACCAACAACAGCCAAGTGCGACCTCCCGCAGTATACGGGGTTTCTACTCTGTGAACCAAAATCAGCCACCTGTACCCGTCTTAGCGAATTGAGTGATATATCGCATGACAGTGTTAACCGCTTTCTCCAACGTGAAAACTTTGCTCCTGAAGATCTTTTTCTAGAAGCGTCAGCAAGGCTTATTCTTGAAGGTGGGACGCTATCGGTTGATGATACGGTGCTGGATAAACCTTATACCCATTACACGGCTTTAGTCGGTCATTACTACTCAGGAAAGCACCACAAAACCGTCAAGGGTATTAATCTCATCACGCTTTATTACACGGACATCAAAGGCTACAACTTGCCCGTTAATTTCCGTATTTACAATCCAGCCGATGGCAAAACTAAAAATGACTACTTTGTCGATATGCTGAAAGAAGTACTGGCATGGGGACTCGAACCTGCATGTGTTACCGGTGACTCTTGGTATAGCAGTATTGGAAACCTCAAAGCTGTGAAAAACAATGGTTTGGGTTTTATGTTCGCTGTTAAAAGCAACCGTACTGTCTCTGTGCAAAAGGGTAACTACCAACAGGTGCAGAGCCTGGAGATTCCCGAAGAAGGAAAAACTGTATGGCTACGTAACTTTGGTCATGTACGACTCTACCGGACGCGACTCAAAAACGAGCTGCGCCATTACGTTGTTTACACTCCTCATGTCGGAGCAGATCTATCTCCACGATCTGATTTTGATCAGCTGCACCAACATCATTGGGCGATCGAAGAGTATCACCGGGCATTAAAGCAACTCTGCAACATCGAGCGTTTTCAGGTGAGAGGGGAGCGACAGGTCCGGAATCATATTTTTGCGGCTATCTTTGGCTATACCTGTCTTCAGGCGATGAAAGTATCAGGGTCACTCAGAAGCGTCTATAGCGTCAGGAAAGACGCCCTCAAAGAAGCTACCTGGGATTTCATAAAAAGCTTCTCCGAGGGGAAGGAATGGTTGAGGCCATTTTTTGCCGGACCTGTCAATGCGTAAGTTCTAAAAATGATTCCTTTTGGTATTCTGAATCTGGACAATGACCAACTCAGCGTATTTTACGGGGTCTCTTATAAAACCAGTGACTTTCTCTGTGATGCTCTGGAGCAGTGGTGGTCGGGCATTAAAGAAAGCTATCAGCATATAGATGAGCTGGTTATCTACGCGGACAACGGCCCAGCAAACAACAGCCATAGAACCCAGTTTCTTTTCAGAATGGTCATGTTTGCTCAGGCAACAGGGTTAAAAATTCACCTTGTTTACTACCCTCCTTATCACAGCAAGTACAATCCCATTGAAAGGTCTTGGGCATTTCTGGAGAATCACTGGGGTGGAGCTTTATTGAATACAGCAACAGCGGTTATTGAGTGGACAAAAAGCATGACGTGGAGATGCATCAGTCCTATTGTTGCACTATTGGATAGAACCTATGAAAAGGGTGTAAAGCTCTGTAAATCTGGGTTAGCAAAAATTAATCCTTATATTCTGCGTAACCCAGAGCTGAAAACATGGAACGTTATGATCGTTCCAAAACTGGTAACTTCTTAATTGCTGCTTCCCTAAGGTGAGCTTCGGCTTCGCCATCGAGTTTACGTACCCGACCGTGGCTGCTTAGTTTTCCATTGACAGCGACATCAAGCCCTTCTTCAACAAATCGTTGCCTGAGGCGAATGATAGTAAGCGGCCTAACATGGAAAGCTTTGGCTACCTGATCATGCTGCAGTGGATCATGGTTTTCATCGATAGCCAGAAGGATATTGGCTTTACGTTTTTTGTGTTGTGCAACTTTGGGCTTTTCCTGCTTGATAAGCCGTTCAAGTATTGATCGTTCTTCCTCGCTGAGTCGAACATGATATTTGATGGTCATAATAACTCCGGTGTTATGGACTCGGAGTTATTAGAATAGCCTTCAGTAAACTATCATCTTCTGCCGGACGGAGTACTAGGGCAGTGCGGCAATGTATTTATTCAGCAGTACTGGGAAAACAGTAAAAGCTTACAACCTAAATCCTGCAATCCAAACCCGAACAGGTCAATCGCAGCAACTGATCAAGCCCTCCTGATTCTGATTATGCTACTATCGAGCAAATATTTACCTTTTCAGTGGATTTTAATCACATGAGCCGTCGTGTTTGGTTCATCTTACTGCTATTCCTGATATCAGGGCGCGATAACTCCTTCCGCATTAGCAGAATGTTTTTCTAATCATCCATTGTTCGCTATTTACAAACAGTCACCTACTGCTAGCCAAGCATCCCACTCCGTTTGGTAGAGATGCTCTTTGTTACTGGCAACGGTCAACTGCCTGTTACCTGTCAACAGTTTTCCGGCAACCCGTATCATATAGCAGCGAATGCTTTCCGGCTCCCACTTCATCAACTGACGATTCCCACTCATCAGTGCCATCCAACGTGTTGTATTGTAGGCCAGTATTGCACATTGCATAAGCGCACTGTTTGCCATGAAATGATCGGTTTTGATCTGCCCGAGAGCCATCTGGTTTTTGCACTCTTCGATCCAGGTTTCGCAGGTAGCCCGCTTGCCATACGCTTTATGGATCTCCCATGGACTCAACGACTCAGTAGTCACGTAGCAGAAGTAGTCGTACTCTGGCTTCGGGTCTAACAATTCGCACTGGGTGTTTTCTGGCTTCCCGATCTTTCTTTGCCGGACAGCCACGAAGCAACGAGCCCGGTCCCAGTCACCACAGCAGTGTTGAAACTCGCACCACTCCCACCCTGGCTGATGCACGACAGGTTGCCAGTCTTGCGGGATTAACAGTTTGTGTAGATTCTTCAGTTTGACCTTAACCAGATAACGATGTCCTAAATCCTCCAGATAGGTCAGTAATGGTCCACCAAAGTAGCCACTATCAGCCCTGAAAAAAATCTTCATGTGGGAAGGCAGAGTAACCAGCAACTGTTTCATAAACTCTATGGAGCCATTAGCAGTGTAGGCATCACCACTTCGTAACCAACCCTGCAGCACTTCTTTGGTTTCCGCGCAAAAGGCCAGCTGCGGGTGGTACGACAGCGCCCCTCTTTTTTTCTCGTTAAACCCTTTCTTTGCGCCTTCCTGAAAACCAAAACAGGTTTTTACCGTAGAATCGAGGTCAATGGTGACCTGTTTAAAAGCATAAACGGTAGATGTTCCTGAGCGCAGTGCCTGTTTCCAAACACTCTCCCTCATTTCGTGGACAGCGGTTTCCAGTTCAACGACGCTGGCAAAGTGGAACAGCTTTAAAATGCGTCCAAATTGACTGTCACAAGGAATGCGTTGAAAACGGGTGCATTCTCGGAGAACGCTATCCTGCCAGACCGTGCACACTTTCATCAGACTTTTGGCACCTGCCAGAATGCCGGTGGTTACCATCAGAATGACATCTGACAGTTGGAAAGTGGCATTAGAGCCTCGTTGAATATTAATCCGTTTGTCCAGTAGGTCGGCCAGCCCCATCCGGTTCAGGAAGCGAAACACAGGGATAAGTCCAGCCTGACTGGTAAGCGGCTTTTTAGCTTGAGTGAAATGTACCTTCCGCTGCTTCAAACGTGCTTTTGACTTGTTTTTTTTGCTCATTGAAAAAGTGATGCTTTATGAAACGAAAACATCATTTAATCTCTTTATTCACGGGTGATTGCAACTTTTATTTCGATATTATTTGCAGGATTTAGGTACAAGTCATGTCACTCAAGGATCGGCAGCGTCTGGCGAAAGCCGTTACTTTGGCGGTTGAATCCCTTTTAAATATAGATATTAGGCACGGCGACCTTAAGTTAGACAATTTATCCATTGCTGAAAATGGTGAGCATTATGATGTTCAGTTTCTGGATTTTGGTCATTCTACCGTTGAAGCTAATACTTCTTTTTGCTTAGCTACATTACCTGAATCAGAGGCACCAGAGCTTCTGGCGTCGGGAGAGAAAAGTACTTCCAAGATTGATATATACCGTCTTGCCTACCTCCTTATGAATATGGGGGTATTTTTAAAACACGGTGCGTCTAATCCATTTTTCTTCTTTAATAACTAGAACTGACGCATTGACAGACATCCAAAAAAATTGCTAGATCAGCAAAAAAACAGTGGATGTCGTCGTGCGTAGAAAAATAACAAAACCAACAACAGCCAAGTGCGACCTCCCGAAGTATACGGGGTTTCTACTCTGTGAACCCAAATCAGCCACCTGTACCCGTCTTAGCGAATTGAGTGATATATCGCATGACAGTGTTAACCGCTTTCTCCAACGTGAAAACTTTGCTCCTGAAGATCTTTTTCTAGAAGCGTCAGCAAGGCGTATTCTTGAAGGTGGGACGCTATCGATTGATGATACGGTGCTGGATAAACCTTATACCCATTACACGGCTTTAGTCGGTCATTACTACTCAGGAAAGCACCACAAAACCGTCAAGGGTATTAATCTCATCACGCTTTATTACACGGACATCAAAGGCTACAACTTGCCCGTTAATTTCCGTATTTACAATCCAGCCGATGGCAAAACTAAAAATGACTACTTTGTCGATATGCTGAAAGAAGTACTGGCATGGGGACTCGAACCTGCATGTGTTACCGGTGACTCTTGGTATAGCAGTATTGGAAACCTCAAAGCTGTGAAAAACAATGGTTTGGGTTTTATGTTCGCTGTTAAAAGCAACCGTACTGTCTCTGTGCAAAAGGGTAACTACCAACAGGTGCAGAGCCTGGAGATTCCCGAAGAAGGAAAAACTGTATGGCTACGTAACTTTGGTCATGTACGACTCTACCGGACGCGCCTCAAAAACGAGCTGCGCCATTACGTTGTTTACACTCCTCATGTCGGAGCAGATCTATCTCCACGATCTGATTTTGATCAGCTGCACCAACATCATTGGGCGATCGAAGAGTATCACCGGGCATTAAAGCAACTCTGCAACATCGAGCGTTTTCAGGTGAGAGGGGAGCGACAGGTCCGGAATCATATTTTTGCGGCTATCTTTGGCTATACCTGTCTTCAGGCGATGAAAGTATCAGGGTCACTCAGAAGCGTCTATAGCGTCAGGAAAGACGCCCTCAAAGCAGCTACCTGGGATTTCATAAAAAGCTTCTCCGAGGGGAAGGAATGGTTGAGGCCATTTTTTGCTGGACCTGTCAATGCGTAAGTTCTAATAACGAAGAAATTACATCCGCAGATGAAGCAGAAAAAATAGTTTTAGCAAAGCTTGAACAATGTGATTTTGAAGAAGGGGACTTAAAACAGTTAATTCAATCTATGCTAAAAAGAGATCCTAGCCTTAGGCCAGACATTGCAACGGTTACATCGGCTGTTTGCCAATGGTCACAAAAAGCGTAGAGCTATACGTTTGCAACGTTAAGAGAACTTGTGATACTACGCTGTCTTTCTTGAAAGTAGCAGCCATCTTTGCGAGGCTACCCACTTACTTTGGTACTGACGAGTAATTGTTAATAACTTATGGGCGAATTTGACTTTATTGAAACCTACTTTAAACGCACTGAGCTGATCCCCGAGCAAGAGAGCATCACGGGCATTGGTGATGACTGTGCATTGCTGACAGTACCTGAGCGTATGCAGTTAGCGCAATCGCTGGACACCTTGGTAGAAGGGGTGCACTTTCCTCATCAGTGTGATCCAAAACTGTTGGGGTATCGGGCTCTGGCGGTCACGTTAAGTGATCTCGCTGCTATGGGTGCTGAGCCACACAGTTTTACGCTGGGGTTAACACTCCCTTCACTCGACAAACAGTGGCTGCAGGGGTTTAGTGATGGGCTGGCTGAACTGGCACAGATTGCCGGTATTCCATTGATTGGCGGTGATACCACCAAAGGGCCCTTAACCATTTCTATTCAAGTGCAAGGGCTAGTGCCCAATGGTAAAGCCCTTAAACGCAGTGGGACGCAGGTAGGGGATAAGATTTATGTCAGTGGTCTTCTCGGCGATGCTGCCGGTGCGCTGGATTTTGTCTTAAAAGGTGATCATCCCAAGACCATTAAAGATGATAAGGTGCGATCTTTGCTCAACAAGTACTACAGCCCCATGCCAAGGTTAGCCCTTGGCCAGTGGTTACGGGAAAACGGCGCAACAGCTGCGCTGGATATTTCCGATGGGTTGCTAGGGGATCTTGGTCATATTTTAAAAGCCAGTGGTGTGGGTGCCAGCATTAATCCCGAGGTTGTTCCCTGCTCCCCGGAATTGGTCGCTGTTTATGGCCAGGAAAAAGCCACCCAGTTCGCACTGAGTGGTGGGGATGATTATGAGTTGTGCTTCACCTGGCCCTCTGATTGCTCTCTTGAAATACCAGAAACAGTGGATTGCGCTGTGACGTGTATTGGAAAGATAACCGGTGCCTCAGGCATTGTTGACAGCCAATCACAACAATATATAAACACTCAGTCATATAGACACTTTTAATCTCTGGGTGAATGCAACATAAATGGCTTTTATTCTAGAAGCTCATGGCTTTTGAAATTTATCGAGGAAACCGCCAAAATACCTACCCCACAACTCTTCGGGCTTCACCACACGCTTATGAGCGCACAACCCAACGTCTGGAAAAACCCTGTTCACTTTCTGGCCTTTGGCCTGGGCAGTGGGCTGGCACCCAAAGCACCCGGTACCTTTGGTACGCTTGCGGCCATTCCTTTCTATTTATTGTTGCAGTACCTTTCTCTGCCTCTTTATCTGGCTGTTGTAGCGGTTGCTACCGTGGTGGGTATTTGGTTGTGCGACAGAGCCTCTAAAGATCTGGGTGTGCATGATCACCCGGGCATTGTCTGGGACGAATTCTGTGGTTACTGGATTGCCATGATTGCGGCACCGGCAGGTTGGCTATGGGTACTCTACGGGTTTATTCTTTTCCGGATTTTCGATATCTGGAAGCCCAAACCGATTAGCTGGCTGGATGCTCGGGTCGGCGGCGGCTTTGGTATTATGATTGATGATGTGGTGGCAGGCATCTACGCCCTGATCATTCTACAATTGACAGCCTGGGTTATTTAACGCGATCCCTCCTATTTAGGCTTTGTAAAAGCGGATGGCTAAAGCGTTATAATGTAACGCTGCGGCCTCGCATACACCGTCACAGGCTGTTACAATCCAGCTTTTACTATTGTCATTGATGGCAGCTATGCTTAACCCGCGCTGTTGCCATTCTGTATATACAGCCACTGCAAGCCTATTCTCTCTATTGCTGGCTGTTCAAGGAGCTGTGAGTGTCTGTTCGTTTTATTGCAGAATCACGCCTGCCTACGCCCTTCGGTGACTTCACCATGCACGGTTTCGAAGACGAGCGCACAGGCAAGGAACATATTGCATTATCCTTCGGGGATCTGAAAACCGATGAGCCGATACTGGCACGTGTACACTCGGAGTGTTTAACGGGCGATGCGCTGTTCAGCGTACGCTGTGACTGTGGCTCGCAGCTGCAGCTGGCGTTAAAAAAAATTGCCGAAGAAGGCTGTGGCGTGTTGCTCTATTTACGCCAGGAAGGCCGGGGCATTGGCCTGCTGAATAAAATCCGCGCTTATGAATTGCAGGACCATGGGCTCGATACCGTCGAAGCCAACGCAGAGCTCGGCTTTGCACCGGATATGCGCCAGTATGATATGTGCAAAGCCATGCTTAAGCACTTGGGTGTTTCAAGCCTTCGCCTGATGACAAACAACCCACGCAAAGTCGATGCCCTTGCTGAGCAGGGCATCAATATCGTTGAGCGCGTGCCTCACCAAACGGGGCAGAACCCCCATAACGAACGCTATCTCGCCACCAAAGTGTGGAAGCTGGGGCATCTCTATAACAAAGCGTGAGCAGTAACCCCCCTATAAAAAAACCGATCCGTTGATCGATTTTTTATAGCCGCTATTTGTTCCTGGAAGTGGGGTCTTGATCTTCATCTCCTAGATTTTGCTGAGTTCGTACGCTTATATCAACAGAGCCTAGTACTCCATCCGACACCATTTGATAATCACAGATAACCGATCGGTCAGCTTTTTGTGTAAATGGTCGACAATGGTTAGCCGTCCTGTTATTTGAGTCAATTTTGAGTGGCAGGACAAAAAAATGGGTTATTTCACGCAAAGTGCCCCATTTCCCAATTTTTCATGGGAAAAAGTGCTGCTCTAATAGTCTGGTTTATGTTCTCTGGAGGCTCTCAAGCTACTCTGTATTATCAAGCTCTGGCATCTTTGGATACAGTCTCTTAAGTTTTATCCGAGCGTCTTCAGTGGTAAAACGCCACTGTGTAGTCGCTTTTCTTGCGTTGCGCTTCTCCTCCCAGGCTTTGACTTCTCTCCGGAGAATATCTTGGGTAGGGATACGCCGATCCAGACATTGGCGACTCAGTATACTCAGCTCAATTTCGGCCATATCCAGCCAACTGCCACCTAAATCCTGCAAAGGATCTCGAAATAACTGTTGCAATATCCTATGAATAAAGGGATTAAGTGATGCTTTGGTTTCAATAAAGCATCACTTTTCCCATGAGCAAAAAAAACAAGTCAAAAGCACGTTTGAAACAGCGGAAGGTACGTTTCATCCAAGCTAAAAAGCCGCTCACCAGTCAGGCTGGACTGATCCCTGCGTTTCGCTTCCTGAATCGGATGGGGCTGTCCGGCTTACTAAACAAACGGATTAATATTCAACGAGGCTCTAATGCCACTTTCCAACTGTCAGATGTCATTCTGATGGTAACCACCGGCATTCTGGCAGGTGCCAGAAGTCTGATGAAAGTGTGCACGGTCTGGCAGGATAGCACTCTTCGAGAATGTACCCAATTTCAACGAATCCCTTGTGACAGTCAATTTGGACGCATTTTAAAGCTGTTTAGTTTTGCCAGCGTCGTTGAACTGGAAACCGCTGTCCACGCAATGAGGGGCAGGGTTTGGAAACAGGCGTTGCGCTCAGGAACATCTACCATTTATGCACGTAAACAGATCACCATTGACCTCGATTCTACGGTAAAAACCTGTTTCGGTTTTCAGGAAGGCGCCCAGAAAGGCTTTAATGAGAAAAAAAGAGGGGCTCTTTCGTACCACCCGCAATTGGCCTTTTGCGCTCAAACTAAAGAAGTATTGCAAGGCTGGTTACGAAGTGGCGATGCCTACACCGCCAATGGCGCCATAGAGTTTATGAAGCAACTGCTGAGCACCCTGCCTTCTCATATGAAGATTTTTTTCAGGGCTGACAGTGGCTACTTTGGTGGCCCACTACTGACTTATTTGGATGATCTGGGGCATCGTTATCTCATCAAGGTGAAATTGAAGAATCTGCACAAACTGTTAATCCCGCAAGACTGGCAGCCTGTCATAAATCAGCCAGGTTGGGAGCAGTGTGAGTTTCAACACCGCTGTGGTAGCTGGGACCGGAATCGCTGCTTCGTGGCTGTGCGACAAAGAAAGCCAGGGAAGCCCGAAAATATGCAGGGCGAACTGTTAAATCCGCAGCCAGAGTACGACTACTTCTGTTACGTGACGACTGAGTTGTTGAGTCCGTGGGAGATCCATAAAGCGTACGGTAAGCGGGCTACCTGTGAAACTTGGATTGAAGAGTGCAAAAATCAGATGACCCTTGGACAGATCAAAACCGATCATTTCATGGCAAACAGTGCGCTTATGCAATGTGCAATACTGGCCTACAATACGACACGCTGGATGGCTCTGGTCAGTGGAAATCGTCAGCTGATGAAGTGGGAGCCGGAAAGCATTCGCTGCTATATGATACGGGTTGCTGGAAAATTGTTAACATGTAGCAGACAGTTGACCGTTGCCAGTAACAAAGAGCATCTCTACCAGACGGAGTGGGATGCTTGGCTGGCAGTGGGTGACTGTTTGTAAATAGCCGTACAACGGATGGTTAGAAAAAACATTCTGCTGATGCGGAAGGTGTTGTTACGCTCTGATATTAGGAATAGGAGTAAGATGAATAAAAATACGATGGTTCGAGCGATGAAAATCCACTGAAAAGGCCAGTATTTTCTCGACAGCAGGATAATCGGAGTCAGGAGGATTTGATCAATGCGTATGTTTGGCCTGTTGGAGTTTGTATTGCAGGATTTAGGTTATATTCGTTAGAACAATACTTGCTACCTCTTTCGCTTCTTCCGTAGGTTCTCCGTCAAAGCTAAACCTTGCTTTAAAGTCTTGCCCATCCTCTGAGAGCTGAAAGGAAATAGCTCTGAAAGATGGAGCAACCAGGGCTTACGTATCATATTGGAACTATGGTTTATCTTCTGTAGCTCCTGTGTCAGAAGAGACTTTCATATACCCCAAATAATTGATCAATTTTTTTTCGATGTAAACCCTCCGTAATATACAGCCCAGGGCTTACGCATCAATGGTTACTGTAAAATCTTAATTTCTAGTGGATTTACCTAGATATTGATCTGTATTCGTGATTATTATGCACTCTTAACCTTTTTTGAATGACAGTGGCTGTATATTACGGAGGGTTTACATCGAAAAAAAATTGATCAATTATTTGGGGTATATGAAAGTCTCTTCTGACACAGGAGCTATAGAAGATAAACCATGGTTCCAATATGATGCGTAAGCCCTGATATACAGCCACTGTCATTCAAAAAAGGTTAAGAGTGCATAATAATCACGAATACAGATCAATATCTAGGTAAATCCACTAGAAATTAAGATTTTACAGTAACCATTGATGCGTAAGCCCTGATGATCATACAGACAAAGCCCGTATTGCAGAGCTGGAGCATGAAGTCGTCATACTTAAAGCTGAAGTGGATCGACTCAACCAGCTGTCAGGGCTGACGCATCAAGTTTGAACGATGGTTCTTAGTAGTTGAGCCAGCTTCCTATTATCCCAACCAGCACTAAGTCTTTTAAGGAATACACTTCCTTTAGTTTGCTCGTTTTGAGTATGTGTATTGCGAGCAATTCTATTTAATATCGACAGGTTCTCAGCTGCGTTATCTGTCGTCGTTTGATTTTGGTCTTCCAGAAAGCCAACATCCAGCCGCCAATGTAGCTTATTCTCTACTTCCCAGTGCTTGCGGGCTATATCCAGCAGTTCAGCTGCGCTGTGTTGCTGGCTCATAATGTAGTAATGAACTTCCATGGTAACTTTACTGCCCACCTGCCTGTCTCTTTGGATCGCACCTATCTGCTGGAGGCCTACCCACTTCTCAGCTTCTGGGATAGATGACAAGTCACTGCTAACCCAACCCATTCTATATTCATACCGGCCGTGACCTTTCTCTATGGTTTCAGAGTAATCGAAGCCGAGCCGAGGTAATGGCGCATCGTGGTATTGCTGGTCAAAGTACTGTTTGATTTGTTTATAACCTAAATCCTGCAAAGGATCTCGAAATAACTGTTGCAATATCCTATGAATAAAGGGATTAAGTGATGCTTTGGTTTCAATAAAGCATCACTTTTCCCATGAGCAAAAAAAACAAGTCAAAAGCACGTTTGAAACAGCGGAAGGTACGTTTCATCCAAGCTAAAAAGCCGCTCACCAGTCAGGCTGGACTGATCCCTGCGTTTCGCTTCCTGAATCGGATGGGGCTGTCCGGCTTACTAAACAAACGGATTAATATTCAACGAGGCTCTAATGCCACTTTCCAACTGTCAGATGTCATTCTGATGGTAACCACCGGCATTCTGGCAGGTGCCAGAAGTCTGATGAAAGTGTGCACGGTCTGGCAGGATAGCACTCTTCGAGAATGTACCCAATTTCAACGAATCCCTTGTGACAGTCAATTTGGACGCATTTTAAAGCTGTTTAGTTTTGCCAGCGTCGTTGAACTGGAAACCGCTGTCCACGAAATGAGGGGCAGGGTTTGGAAACAGGCGTTGCGCTCAGGAACATCTACCATTTATGCACGTAAACAGATCACCATTGACCTCGATTCTACGGTAAAAACCTGTTTCGGTTTTCAGGAAGGCGCCAAGAAAGGCTTTAATGAGAAAAAAAGAGGGGCTCTTTCGTACCACCCGCAATTGGCCTTTTGCGCTCAAACTAAAGAAGTATTGCAAGGCTGGTTACGAAGTGGCGATGCCTACACCGCCAATGGCGCCATAGAGTTTATGAAGCAACTGCTGATCACCCTGCCTTCTCATATGAAGATTTTTTTCAGGGCTGACAGTGGCTACTTTGGTGGCCCACTACTGACTTATTTGGATGATCTGGGGCATCGTTATCTCATCAAGGTGAAATTGAAGAATCTGCACAAACTGTTAATCCCGCAAGACTGGCAGCCTGTCATAAATCAGCCAGGTTGGGAGCAGTGTGAGTTTCAACACCGCTGTGGTAGCTGGGACCGGAATCGCTGCTTCGTGGCTGTGCGACAAAGAAAGCCAGGGAAGCCCGAAAATATGCAGGGCGAACTGTTAAATCCGCAGCCAGAGTACGACTACTTCTGTTACGTGACGACTGAGTTGTTGAGTCCGTGGGAGATCCATAAAGCGTACGGTAAGCGGGCTACCTGTGAAACTTGGATTGAAGAGTGCAAAAATCAGATGACCCTTGGACAGATCAAAACCGATCATTTCATGGCAAACAGTGCGCTTATGCAATGTGCAATACTGGCCTACAATACGACACGCTGGATGGCTCTGGTCAGTGGAAATCGTCAGCTGATGAAGTGGGAGCCGGAAAGCATTCGCTGCTATATGATACGGGTTGCTGGAAAATTGTTAACATGTAGCAGACAGTTGACCGTTGCCAGTAACAAAGAGCATCTCTACCAGACGGAGTGGGATGCTTGGCTGGCAGTGGGTGACTGTTTGTAAATAGCCGTACAACGGATGGTTAGAAAAAACATTCTGCTGATGCGGAAGGTGTTGTTACGCTCTGATATTAGGAATAGGAGTAAGATGAATAAAAATACGATGGTTCGAGCGATGAAAATCCACTGAAAAGGCCAGTATTTTCTCGACAGCAGGATAATCGGAGTCAGGAGGATTTGATCAATGCGTATGTTTGGCCTGTTGGAGTTTGTATTGCAGGATTTAGGTGCCATGCTTTGGGGTGTAATGAAACTCAAGCTTATCAATCATTCTGCGGGCTTCTTTTGGGGAAAAAGCTTTATAAAGTGATGCGGGAGCATGCGTGTTCAAGTTGTCTCCAACCAGTATAACTTTCTCTGCATCTTTGTGGCGAACATCGACCAGAAACTTGATTTGATGAGCCCAATCAATCGCTGTCCTACGATCAGTCACCTCAACATGCCGCCAACCTGTCAAGGGTTCAAACATCATGAACAGATTGCTGACGCCATTACGTTCATACTCTGTGTCATAACGCTCCGGTTTTCCATGCTCAACAGGCATTGGATTCACGACTTCTTTAACATGCTGCTTGCTACTTTCATCAAGGCAAACAAGCGGACGCCTTGGATCAAGAGGACGTTTATAGACTTCAAGAATATCCTCCATCGCACTCACAAAGTTGGCGCTTTCTTCCGCAGGTATACACCATTCCTTTTTTTGCCAGGGCTTAAGCTCATTTTTTTTAGCCCCTCATGTACTGTGCTTCTGGAAATCGATTCGACGTATCTGAGCTCAATCATGCGATCTGTCAGTAAGTTTAGCGTCCATCGGCTGGCTCCTTCCGGTGGTGGTGAGCAGGTAAGGGCAATAAGGTGAGCTTCGGCTTCGCCATCGAGTTTACGTACCCGACCGTGGCTGCTTAGTTTTCCATTGACAGCGACATCAAGCCCTTCTTCAACAAATCGTTGCCTGAGGCGAGTGATAGTAAGCGGCCTAACATGGAAAGCTTTGGCTACCTGATCATGCTGCAGTGGATCATGGTTTTCATCGATAGCCAGAAGGATATTGGCTTTACGTTTTTTGTGTTGTGCAACTTTGGGCTTTTCCTGCTTGATAAGCCGTTCAAGTATTGATCGTTCTTCCTCGCTGAGTCGAACATGATATTTGATGGTCATAATAACTCCGGTGTTATGAACTCGGAGTTATTAGAATAGCCTTCAGTAAACTCTCATCTTCTGCCGGACGGAGTACTAGCCCTAAAGGCTACTTAAAGGTAAGGTATTCCATTATCACTGCACGGTACTGCTTATCAGGATGTCATTACTCTCTATCATTATTCCGCTAACCCAAGGTACAAAAACACCTGATAACCTGAAACGACTGAATCAAGTGATCAGAGGTTTTTCTGACAGACACAATGTTGATATTGTCGTTTATGATGCATCCAGCCAGCCACTCAAAAGCAACACACTACCTGTACTGGGTCACCACAACCTCCATTATTATCACCAGCCCTGCGATAAAAATGCACAACCCGGGGCAATATTTAACCAAGCTGTTAGTAAGGCATCAGGCCGCTATATACTATTAGCCAATCCTCACATACTGGTGTCACAGTCACTGATACAGGCGCTTTTACAGTACATTCCACTTATGGAGAAAGAGGGTGGGCATGCCTTTTCACTGCATCCTTGTATAACATTATCACCAGCTTCTTATGACCGCTTGTTTTCTTCCGGTGACATCCCTGCGTCTTTTGAATCCATTCAGAAGGGGTAAGGGCTGAGAACCGCCTTTCACTGACATCGGGCGGGCTGTTATTACGTCGTCACTGGTATACCGCTTTAGGGGGGTGTCGGGAACAATTTAGGACTTACGAATACACGCTGTTTGACCTTATTAACAGGCTGGCAGCCTATCTGCCTATTTGCAAAAAACCTGAGGATTATGCAGTCAATGTGACAAGTGCTATTCCTGCAGGACAGCTGGGTTTTAGACGTTACTTTAGTTTCTACGCCTTTCCTCAACTCTTTGGTGGCAAATTTTTTGTAAGCAGAGGAGGCGCAGAGGGGGCAGATGGCAGTGAACAGGATGCGAGTACTTTCTTACAGGTATTATCGCAAGGTGCAGCAGGATGCAGAAGTTTGAACCGTGAGAATATCAAGGCTTCCAGTGAGCTAGGGCAATACATGCTTCAAGACCCTTTTGATAGCACTCAGCTGCCCCCTTCGCTGCCACACTACATCCACTCATTGGCAAACCCCTACACTATCAATGAAGCAGAATATCAAGGGCTTTTCGTGCCTGATTGCACAGCCGCCGTTAAAAAGCACAGCCGATTTAAACGTTTTATTAAGCGGTTGTATAAAGCCCCTTCGCTTTGGTTGAGTCGTGCCTGAATGTTTTATACCAATGGTCTTTTCTATCTACCGTAATGAGCATGGCAAGTTGAACATCAGAACAATACCCACAGGGCATAAAGGCGAAATGACGAGCAATAGCAAGCTATTGGGAGGAGTTTCAACGCAGAGCGGGTGTTCAAATTGTCAGCGTAATAGAGTAGTTAGAAGAGACCATTGGTATTATATGTGTCATTTTGCCTTGCACGGTTGACATAAAAAAACCGACACTAGTACTCCATCCGACACCATTTGATAATCACAGATAACCGATCGGTCAGCTGTTTGTGTAAATGGTCGACAATGGTTAGCCGTCCTGTTATTTGAGTCAATTTTGAGTGGCAGGACAAAAAAATGGGTTATTTCACGCAAAGTGCCCCATTTCCCAATTTTTCATGGGAAAAAGTGCTGCTCTCATAGTCTGGTTTATGTTCTATGGAGGCTCTCAATCTACTCTGTATTATCAAGCTCTGGCATCTTTGGATACAGTCTCTTAAGTTTTATCCGAGCGTCTTCAGTGGTAAAACGCCACTGTGTAGTCACTTTTCTTGCGTTGCGCTTCTCCTCCCAGGCTTTGACTTCTCTCCGGAGAATATCTTGGGTAGGGATACGCCGATCCAGACATTGGCGACTCAGTATACTCAGCTCAATTTCGGCCATATCCAGCCAACTGCCATGCTTTGGGGTGTAATGAAACTCAAGCTTATCAATCATTCTGCGGGCTTCTTCTGGGGAAAAAGCTTGATAAAGTGATGCGGGAGAATGCGTGTTCAAGTTGTCTCCAACCAGTATAACTTTCTCTGCATCTTTGTGGCGAACATCGACCAGAAACTTGATTTGATGAGCCCAATCAATCGCTGATCCTACGATCAGTCACCTCAACATGCCGCCAACCTGTCAAGGGTTCAAACATCATGAACAGATTGCTGACGCCATTACGTTCATACTCTGTGTCATAACGCTCCGGTTTTCCAGGCTCAACAGGCATTGGATTAACGACTTCTTGAACATGCTGCTTGCTACTTTCATCAAGGCAAACAAGCGGACGCCTTGGATCAAGAGGACGTTTATAGACTTCAAGAATATCCTCCATCGCACTCACAAAGTTGGCGCTTTCTTCCGCAGGTATACACCATTCCTTTTTTTGCCAGGGCTTAAGCTCATTTTTTTTAGCCCCTCATGTACTGTGCTTCTGGAAATCGATTCGACGTATCTGAGCTCAATCATGCGATCTGTCAGTAAGTTTAGCGTCCATCGGCTGGCTCCTTCCGGTGGTGGTGAGCAGGTAAGGGCAATAAGGTGAGCTTCGGCTTCGCCATCGAGTTTACGTACCCGACCGTGGCTGCTTAGTTTTCCATTGACAGCGACATCAAGCCCTTCTTCAACAAATCGTTGCCTGAGGCGAGTGATAGTAAGCGGCCTAACATGGAAAGCTTTGGCTACCTGATCATGCTGCAGTGGATCATGGTTTTCATCGATAGCCAGAAGGATATTGGCTTTACGTTTTTTGTGTTGTGCAACTTTGGGCTTTTCCTGCTTGATAAGCCGTTCAAGTATTGATCGTTCTTCCTCGCTGAGTCGAACATGATATTTGATGGTCATAATAACTCCGGTGTTATGGACTCGGAGTTATTAGAATAGCCTTCAGTAAACTATCATCTTCTGCCGGACGGAGTACTAGGGTCGGTTTTTACGTTTATTGACGTTCTTAATAACGACGGTTGCCATTATTGCCTTTGTTGAAACCACCTTCTCGGCGCGGTCCATTATTGCGAGGGCGCTCAGTGGCAATGCTAACGCGCATATCACGCCCGTTTAAAGACTGACCATCCAGCGTTAGAGCCGCCTCAGCGTCGTCTTCATTGTCAAAAGAAACAAAAGCAAAACCTCTTGAACGGCCTGTTTCACGGTCCAGAATCACTTTTACCTCTTCCAGCGCACCAAACTCACCGAACGATTGCTCCAGATCAGCTTCAGTCGCAGAAAAAGCCAGGTTGCCTACAAACAGTTTATTTTTTCTCATGGGTTAGGACCTCTGGTAGAAATGATGCGTCTTTCTGATTATCTAGCTTCAAATCATCAGAGGTCACAAAGACCCTGACTTTTTGCTATCACGGAAAAGGACACGTTGCATTAAAGGGTTGATACTAGCAGCTTTTTTTAAAGCGACAGTACTATTGAATGAAAAATACACTAAAAATGGCCCCAAGAAAGACAAAAGACACCTGATACTCTGACCAAAAGCAAACGATATTTTATCGCTGGCTCTACGGTGTTGAGTAAGCGTTATTTTTTGATTCATAGGGCTACCGTGCTGGTATTTTCATCAATTTTTATAGCCTGTTGGATTTGCCATCCAAATGGACATTGCCTTAAGATACAAATACCCAAAAGCAGTTTCTTAATACCGCGACGGTGCCTCTCTGTCAAGCTGCAGCGAAGGATGACCTCCTCAATATAGCAGATCCCTTATCGCGTATTCATTAAATCGTGTTGGAAAAATGTTGTCCAATGCATCATTTATTCTGGTTGTTTAATAAGCAGTTCTTATGCCATTGAAATAATGCCTGTCTCACCTTTGCTACCCAGAACTCTGTTTATTTATTAACCAGAACGTGACCGATGAGCTATCTTTATTGTCCACGAACACAGCTGAATGGGGCTTTCAGGAATCATTTAGCGAAAAAGTGAATGGAGATTCCATTTAACATGAAAGGTATTCAATCAATGAGACTGGAACGGTTTATTCTGTCATTCTTTATGGTAGCCACCCTGTTGTTCGGCTGTACGGATATCCATAAACCCTCAAAAACAAAAAAGCAGATCGCCATGGACAAGGCAATATTTATCGCACCAGAAAACCACGTAGAGCAAACAGCTTATCCTGGCCTGTATCTAAAAGCATACAGGCAGCAGGCAACTGACCTGAAGCACACATTAGTGATATTGGATCTTGATGATACAGCCATTACTTCTCCAGAGGGGCAGTGGCTGGGTCGATCAGAAATGTTTTACGATATGCTATCAAAAGAAATAGCGGATACAGGTGACAGCAAGCAGAAAGCCGCTGAGCGTATTGATCCATTGTTAACTGATGTGTACTGGCGGGTTCCCGTCATCTTGACTGACAGCAACCTGTCTTCCGTGATTGCCTCTTACCAGCAAGCAGGCGCTACAGTGATAGGGATGACCTCCAGAGGACCGGGGCTTATGGACTTAACGCTGCACCAGTTGGAGAAAACACAATTACGTTTTTCACACTTTACTCCAACTCAGTCAATCTCACTTACCCCGCATAAACACCTGCTTAGAACTTACGCATGGACAGGTCCGGCAAAAAATGGCCTCAACCATTCCTTTCCCTCGGAGAAGCTTTTTATGAAATCCCAGGTAGCTTCTTTGAGGGCGTCTTTCCTGACGCTATAGACGCTTCTGAGTGACCCTGATACTTTCATCGCCTGAAGACAGGTATAGCCAAAGATAGCCGCAAAAATATGATTCCGGACCTGTCGCTCCCCTCTCACCTGAAAACGCTCGATGTTGCAGAGTTGCTTTAATGCCCGGTGATACTCTTCGATCGCCCAATGATGTTGGTGCAGCTGATCAAAATCAGATCGTGGAGATAGATCTGCTCCGACATGAGGAGTGTAAACAACGTAATGGCGCAGCTCGTTTTTGAGTCGCGTCCGGTAGAGTCGTACATGACCAAAGTTACGTAGCCATACAGTTGTTCCTTCTTCGGGAATCTCCAGGCTCTGCACCTGTTGGTAGTTACCCTTTTGCACAGAGACAGTACGGTTGCTTTTAACAGCGAACATAAAACCCAAACCATTGTTTTTCACAGCTTTGAGGTTTCCAATACTGCTATACCAAGAGTCACCGGTAACACATGCAGGTTCGAGTCCCCATGCCAGTACTTCTTTCAGCATATCGACAAAGTAGTCATTTTTAGTTTTGCCATCGGCTGGATTGTAAATACGAAAATGAACGGGCAAGTTGTAGCCTTTGATGTCCGTGTAATAAAGCGTGATGAGATTAATACCCTTGACGGTTTTGTGGTGCTTTCCTGAGTAGTAATGACCGACTAAAGCCGTGTAATGGGTATAAGGTTTATCCAGCACCGTATCATCAACCGATAGCGTCCCACCTTCAAGAATAAGCCTTGCTGACGCTTCTAGAAAAAGATCTTCAGGAGCAAAGTTTTCACGTTGGAGAAAGCGGTTAACACTGTCATGCGATATATCACTCAATTCGCTAAGACGGGTACAGGTGGCTGATTTGGGTTCACAGAGTAGAAACCCCGTATACTTCGGGAGGTCGCACTTGGCTGTTGTTGGTTTTGTTATTTTTCTACGCACGACGACATCCACTGTTTTTTTGCTGATCTAGCCATTTTTTTGGATGTCTGTCAATGCGTAAGTTCTACTGCTGATCAAAGAAGGTGTCGTCATGGTGGGACATGGCAGTACAAAAGGTGGCGCGCTAACAGCGTTGTTCGACATTCATGCGCTGCCTGATACGCTTGAGCATATTATTATGATTGACGATAGGAATGATCACCTGAAAACCATACAGCAGGCCATCAGTCAGCACTTTGGTAGCACCGTTCGTTATACACCGGTACTTTGCACTTACCCAGACACGGTTGCGCCCTATAACAGTCAAGAAGCCTACCAGCCACTTGTGACATTTTTATAGGACTGGCGCAATGATGCCGCTATCAAGCAACTCATCACAAATGATGGTTATGTCCATAAATTTCTGCACCAATGCGTAGTATCTACCGAACTTCAGCATGAAAAACAACGTTGTCAGGCGTTTCTAGAGAGGGCTATCCATTAGCCCAACACCCAGTTTTTTTACGCACGTTTTTAGCCAAAGCAACACCCCAGAGTGGTCGTGAGCTTTGCTGAGTTTGTGTTCTTATGTCAACAGAGCCTAAAACACCATTAACCTGAAGAATCCTTGTTCCAGCTGGCATTCGCTGTCAGGCTTTTCAGATTGAAAGACGATAAATCCGGGGAATAATGGTTCCAAACAAGGACGCCAATAATCATCAGTGCTGTCAACAAGGGAGGCAGGCTTTTTTCTTTTCTGACGAGATACCAGAGCATAGCCACTAATGACACAGCAAAACTGATATACATTGGCCAGTCTTCCTGCAGAGCAAGTGTCTGCAGACTGATTGCCAGACAAACTAAACAGTTAAGCATTAGCCAAAAAGGGGATAGTTTTCCAAGACTGCCCAATAAAGGAGCCTTAACAAGAGCGCCGCCGACCCACGCTTTGGGAAAGACATCAGCCAATAGGTGAACTGCTATTCCCATGGCCATCCCTGCAAGAATAAATGGGTAGTTAATCAGCGTTAACAGCCAGGGAACCAGCACAGAGTGTGTCACTGCTGAGCGGTGCTTTAAGCCAGGTGTATACAGATCAACATCAGGAAAGCGAATACCAAGAATCATGGCAAAGGTGAAATTAGCGACCGGTAATACCAGTTGATCAATCACGGGGATCTGTACAGGGTAATAATTCATGAGAGCAAGAAGCGTTGCCAGCCCCAAGCATTCCAGCCAATATTTCATAAACAACATTCTTGTGAGAAAGGTAACGACCAAAGGATAACAAAAAAAACCAGTATCAATGATACTGGTTTTTTATTTTTCAGAAAGACCGCGGTAACTAAGCGTCAATACGTTTGTATTTTATCCGATGAGGGCCTGCGGCTTCTTCTCCAAGGCGGGCTTTACGATCAGCTTCGTACTCGGTGTAGTTGCCTTCAAAGAAGGTTACTTTGGACTCACCTTCATAAGCTAGAATATGTGTTGCTACACGGTCAAGGAACCACCGGTCGTGAGAAATCACCATGGCACACCCTGGGAAAGCCAGCATAGCTTCTTCCAGCGCCCGCAGCGTTTCAACATCCAGATCATTCGATGGTTCATCAAGCAGCAATACGTTACCGCCGTCCTTTAGTGTGCCCGCCAATTGCAAACGACCACGCTCACCACCAGAAAGCTCACCCACACGTTTCTGCTGGTCACCGCCTTTAAAGTTAAAGCGGCCCAGATAAGCGCGGGAAGAGACTTCGTAGTTATTAATACGCAGCATATCCTGTCCACCTGAGACGGCTTCCCATACGGTCTTGCTATCGTCAAGCTCATCACGCAGCTGCTCGACGAAGGCAATTTTCACAGACTCGCCGCGCTCAATACTGCCACTATCAGGCTGCTCCTTGCCCATAATCATTTTAAACAGTGTCGATTTACCAGCACCATTACCACCAATAATCCCGACAATGGCACCTTTAGGGACGCTAAAGCTCAAGTTATCGATCAGCAGACGATCTCCAAAGCCTTTGGAGACACCGTTGAAGTCAATCACCTTTTCACCGAGGCGTGGCCCCGGTGGAATGTAAATTTCATTGGTTTCATTGCGACTTTGGAAATCCTGAGACTGCATTTCCTCAAAGCGAGCCAGACGTGCCTTACTTTTAGACTGCCGGCCTTTTGCATTAGAGCGCACCCACTCAAGCTCGTGTTCCATGGCTTTGCGACGGGCATCCTGCTGTTTCTGCTCCTGTCCCAGACGCTGTTCTTTTTGTTCTAACCAGGCACTGTAATTTCCCTGATAAGGAATGCCTTCACCACGGTCGAGCTCCAGAATCCAGCCTGCGGCATTATCAAGGAAGTAACGATCATGGGTGATAGCGACGACGGTGCCGGGGTATTCACAAAGAAAACGCTCCAACCATGCTACAGAATCGGCATCCAAGTGGTTGGTAGGTTCGTCAAGCAGCAGCATATCCGGGCTTGACAACAAGAGCCGGCACAGCGCAACGCGCCGGCGTTCTCCACCAGACAGCTTATCAACATACGTGTCCCACTCAGGCAGGCGCAGAGCGTCAGCAGCCACATCGAGTTTGCGTTCCAGGTTGTGTGCATCAGCCGCTTGAATGATACCTAAATCCTGCAAAGGATCTCGAAATAACTGTTGCAATATCCTATGAATAAAGGGATTAAGTGATGCTTTGGTTTCAATAAAGCATCACTTTTCCCATGAGCAAAAAAAACAAGTCAAAAGCACGTTTGAAACAGCGGAAGGTACGTTTCATCCAAGCTAAAAAGCCGCTCACCAGTCAGGCTGGACTGATCCCTGCGTTTCGCTTCCTGAATCGGATGGGGCTGTCCGGCTTACTAAACAAACGGATTAATATTCAACGAGGCTCTAATGCCACTTTCCAACTGTCAGATGTCATTCTGATGGTAACCACCGGCATTCTGGCAGGTGCCAGAAGTCTGATGAAAGTGTGCACGGTCTGGCAGGATAGCACTCTTCGAGAATGTACCCAATTTCAACGAATCCCTTGTGACAGTCAATTTGGACGCATTTTAAAGCTGTTTAGTTTTGCCAGCGTCGTTGAACTGGAAACCGCTGTCCACGCAATGAGGGGCAGGGTTTGGAAACAGGCGTTGCGCTCAGGAACATCTACCATTTATGCACGTAAACAGATCACCATTGACCTCGATTCTACGGTAAAAACCTGTTTCGGTTTTCAGGAAGGCGCCAAGAAAGGCTTTAATGAGAAAAAAAGAGGGGCTCTTTCGTACCACCCGCAATTGGCCTTTTGCGCTCAAACTAAAGAAGTATTGCAAGGCTGGTTACGAAGTGGTGATGCCTACACCGCCAATGGCGCCATAGAGTTTATGAAGCAACTGCTGATCACCCTGCCTTCTCATATGAAGATTTTTTTCAGGGCTGACAGTGGCTACTTTGGTGGCCCACTACTGACTTATTTGGATGATCTGGGGCATCGTTATCTCATCAAGGTGAAATTGAAGAATCTGCACAAACTGTTAATCCCGCAAGACTGGCAGCCTGTCATAAATCAGCCAGGTTGGGAGCAGTGTGAGTTTCAACACCGCTGTGGTAGCTGGGACCGGAATCGCTGCTTCGTGGCTGTGCGACAAAGAAAGCCAGGGAAGCCCGAAAATATGCAGGGCGAACTGTTAAATCCGCAGCCAGAGTACGACTACTTCTGTTACGTGACGACTGAGTTGTTGAGTCCGTGGGAGATCCATAAAGCGTACGGTAAGCGGGCTACCTGTGAAACTTGGATTGAAGAGTGCAAAAATCAGATGACCCTTGGACAGATCAAAACCGATCATTTCATGGCAAACAGTGCGCTTATGCAATGTGCAATACTGGCCTACAATACGACACGCTGGATGGCTCTGGTCAGTGGAAATCGTCAGCTGATGAAGTGGGAGCCGGAAAGCATTCGCTGCTATATGATACGGGTTGCTGGAAAATTGTTAACATGTAGCAGACAGTTGACCGTTGCCAGTAACAAAGAGCATCTCTACCAGACGGAGTGGGATGCTTGGCTGGCAGTGGGTGACTGTTTGTAAATAGCCGTACAACGGATGGTTAGAAAAAACATTCTGCTGATGCGGAAGGTGTTGTTACGCTCTGATATTAGGAATAGGAGTAAGATGAATAAAAATACGATGGTTCGAGCGATGAAAATCCACTGAAAAGGCCAGTATTTTCTCGACAGCAGGATAATCGGAGTCAGGAGGATTTGATCAATGCGTATGTTTGGCCTGTTGGAGTTTGTATTGCAGGATTTAGGTGATATTTTCGAGGCGCCCCTGCTCCGCTGCCAGTGCATCAAAATCCGCATCGGGCTCTGCGTAGGCGGCATAGACTTCATCAAGACGCTGCTGCGCTTGCTTTATCTCACCCAATGCCTCTTCAACGATTTCTCGCACGGTTTTGCCGGCAGCGAGTTCAGGCTCTTGGGGCAGATAGCCGACATTCAAATCAGGCTGTGGCCGTGCTTCACCATCAAACTCTTTATCAACGCCTGCCATAATACGAAGTAAGGTCGACTTACCCGAACCATTGAGGCCAAGTACACCAATTTTGGCACCGGGGAAAAAGGACAGGGAGATATTTTTCAGAATCTGACGTTTCGGCGGAACAACCTTGCTCACCCGATTCATCGTATAGACGTATTGCGACATTGAGACGTTCTCTGTCAACTGAAGGGTTACGTAACCGAGCGAAGATACTGGATATCGCGTTGTTTGGCAAATTAGTGGGCTGATACCTGTAGCACTGGTACTTTCCTCTTTTCACCAAGAAGAAATGATGGTGGTTGACTCAATAAGAAATCCGTAGACAATTGTGCTGTAAATGCAGGTTCACCTAAAAAAATCAGGGAACGAAACCCCGCTACAATCACCCTACAGAGGCTAATTAAGAACGCCCCCTAGTACTCCATCCGACACCATTTGATAATCACAGATAACCGATCGGTCAGCTGTTTGTGTAAATGGTCGACAATGGTTAGCCGTCCTGTTATTTGAGTCAATTTTGAGTGGCAGGACAAAAAAATGGGTTATTTCACGCAAAGTGCCCCATTTCCCAATTTTTCATGGGAAAAAGTGCTGCTCTAATAGTCTGGTTTATGTTCTATGGAGGCTCTCAATCTACTCTGTATTATCAAGCTCTGGCATCTTTGGATACAGTCTCTTAAGTTTTATCCGCGCGTCTTCAGTGGTAAAACGCCACTGTGTAGTCACTTTTCTTGCGTTGCGCTTCTCCTCCCAGGCTTTGACTTCTCTCCGGAGAATATCTTGGGTAGGGATACGCCGATCCAGACATTGGCGACTCAGTATACTCAGCTCAATTTCGGCCATATCCAGCCAACTGCCATGCTTTGGGGTGTAATGAAACTCAAGCTTATCAATCATTCTGCGGGCTTCTTCTGGGGAAAAAGCTTTATAAAGTGATGCGGGAGAATGCGTGTTCAAGTTGTCTCCAACCAGTATAACTTTCTCTGCATCTTTGTGGCGAACATCGACCAGAAACTTGATTTGATGAGCCCAATCAATCGCTGTCCTACGATCAGTCACCTCAACATGCCGCCAACCTGTCAAGGGTTCAAACATCATGAACAGATTGCTGACGCCATTACGTTCATACTCTGTGTCATAACGTTCCGGTTTTCCAGGCTCAACAGGCATTGGATTAACGACTTCTTTAACATGCTGCTTGCTACTTTCATCAAGGCAAACAAGCGGACGCCTTGGATCAAGAGGACGTTTATAGACTTCAAGAATATCCTCCATCGCACTCACAAAGTTGGCGCTTTCTTCCGCAGGTATACACCATTCCTTTTTTTGCCAGGGCTTAAGCTCATTTTTTTTAGTCCCTCATGTACTGTGCTTCTGGAAATCGATTCGACGTATCTGAGCTCAATCATGCGATCTGTCAGTAAATTTAGCGTCCATCGGCTGGCTCCTTCCGGTGGTGGTGAGCAGGTAAGGGCAATAAGGTGAGCTTCGGCTTCGCCATCGAGTTTACGTACCCGACCGTGGCTGCTTAGTTTTCCATTGACAGCGACATCAAGCCCTTCTTCAACAAATCGTTTCCTGAGGCGAGTGATAGTAAGCGGCCTAACATGGAAAGCTTTGGCTACCTGATCATGCTGCAGTGGATCATGGTTTTCATCGATAGCCAGAAGGATATTGGCTTTACGTTTTTTGTGTTGTGCAACTTTGGGCTTTTCCTGCTTGATAAGCCGTTCAAGTATTGATCGTTCTTCCTCGCTGAGTCGAACATGATATTTGATGGTCATAATAACTCCGGTGTTATGGACTCGGAGTTATTAGAATAGCCTTCAGTAAACTATCATCTTCTGCCGGACGGAGTACTAGGTCAGTCCTTTATTTTCGCTGTTTATTTCAGAGCATACACGCATGGATAACAACCCAGAAACGATAAAACTCACAGAATACAGTCACGGTGGTGGTTGTGGCTGCAAAATCTCCCCTGCTGTACTGGACAGTATGTTGCTGTCTCGCTTGGAGCTGCCGGATTTTCCCCATTTACTGGTTGGTAATGCTAGTAAAGATGATGCGGCCGTTTATGATATGGGCAATGGCGAGGGCATCATCAGTACCACTGACTTTTTTATGCCCATTGTTGATGACCCGCAGGATTTTGGTCGTATCGCTGCAACGAATGCCATCAGCGATGTATATGCCATGGGGGGGACTCCCATCATGGCTATTGCTATTTTGGGTTGGCCTGTTAACCAGCTTTCGCCCACCATTGCCAGTCAGGTCATCGACGGTGGCAGACAGGCTTGTGCTGATGCCGGTATCCCTTTAGCGGGCGGTCATAGTATCGATACGCCTGAGCCTATTTTTGGTTTGGCCGTTACAGGCCGTGTGCCCGTCAACCAGATTAAACAAAATAATACTGCACAGCCCGGTGACAAGCTTTACCTTACAAAGCCTCTGGGTGTTGGGCTTTTGACAACCGCACAAAAAAAGAAGCTCTTGGACGACGAGCACATCTATATCGCAAGAGATGCCATGTGCACGCTGAATCAGATCGGCAAAGACCTTGGCTCTATTAAAGGTATTCACGCCATGACAGATGTGACAGGCTTTGGTCTCTTGGGGCATTTAATTGAACTCTGTGAAGGCAGCTCTGTCAATGCAACATTATTGACAGAAAAACTATCACTACTGCCTTTTGTTGAACACTATCAATCGCTTAACTGTATTCCTGGAGGAACTCAGAGAAATTTCGACAGTTATGGGCTAAAAGCATCGAGACTCTCTGAAATGCAAAAACACATACTCTGTGACCCCCAAACCAGTGGCGGTCTTCTGGTTGCTGTTTCTGACAAAGCGGAAAGTCAATTTCATAATATGGCGGCAAAATACGGCCTGGAGCTGGAAAGCATCGGGATGCTTCAGACACAAAAAGGCCCTTATTTGGTTGATGTCCAGTAAATAAAAAAAAGCCTGAAAAAACCAGGCTTTTTTTGAAGGTGAGAGGTTATTACTCTGAATAGCGGTTAAATAGGCCGGTTGCCATAATCACCGTTAGGCTTTTTCGGTGGATCAGCCGTTACATTAGTGGGTACCTCTTCAATTTCTCCACCATTTTTCAGAAATTCTTCTATCTGATTATTCAGGCTCTGCCTTAATTTTTTACGGGATTCGACCGTTCTCTCTTCCGCGGGTTCATCTCGGCTGCCAAGATAGCCGATGTCCACACCGTCAAAACCAGTCGCTTTTGTAGGCTTTCTCCGTGCCATAGCTGTTTCCTCTTATCTCTGGTCTTTGGAGGCTCTGCTCCAACCTTTTTATTAGACTTACGTTCCAATTTTTATAGTTATAGTACAACGTATGTAAAATGCTAGCTTGGCTCACCTCCTTGACTATCTGGAATAAGGAAAACGATGAAAAGTATAATTACCTATATACAAGTCATTGTAAAGCCATAAATAACGTTATTTTACCCCTTCAAAATACCGTGTTTAAAGTCGGCCTTGCTGCACATGGCTTTAAGAAAAAACGACCTTCCTGCCGATAAGACCTTCAATAGACAACAGTTTGTGGAGGTTTTCTTATTTTGTTCCCAACGAGAAAAGTGCTGCGCTTCAATACAACTGTCATCAGAGTGACAGTTGGTTGCCTGCTGATTTACTCAATGCTCAGCCAGGGTATCGTCAACAATACTGTGGATTCAACAAACCCGATATTTAAGCCTGAAGTGATTGATATCACTAATGAAATGATGCCGCTTAACCCGCAAGGGTGCTCAATGCAGGCAATGGTGAGTTTTTATTTGGACGCATTGAATATCAGAGGAGTGAGCCTGCACTTTATTAAACGGCGAATGCCTAACCCAGGTACATGGGGGTATATGAAGCCCATCCGTGAGCATCACTACCTTATTGCCTTGGCCAAAGCACTGAAGCCCAGTGAATTGAGGATAACGGTCGCCCACGAGCTGGTGCATGTACGACAGTTTGAGACAGGTGCGATTCACCGTTCAGAATTTCAAAAAGACTATATGGCCCGCAACTTTGAAGACGAGGCCTTCAGACTTAGCCTGCCGCTGGCGGCTCGCTTCTTTCAGGAAGCAAGCTGCCTTAAGCAATAGCTGTTTTTCTTAAGAACCTGCTCATGAATGTAAAACGAATCATAAGTATGGAGAAAGCGGCTTTCAGACGGCGTTAAGCAGGATTTGACGCAGATGGCTACGCCTGCTCGCCTTGCCCAAAACCGCTTTTCTTGTCACTGAGTTTGCGTTCTTATGTCAACAGAGCCTAAAAGCTATGCATGATTTTTTGCATAAGCAAAAATACAATCAACTTACAACGTTTTCACCGGCATTTTCATACCTGCCTCGTAGTTACCGGGAATCAGACAGGCAACCTCAATAGAGTCCGCATTATTGAATGTCCAGATAATGTCACCGCTTTCGCCGGGCTGCAATGTGATGGCATTTGCCTCTTTATGCACCATCGCCGGCATGTTGCGCATCATGTCACGGTGCTCAAGCAATGCCTTGTGCGTATCCAGCGTAAACTCATGAGGAATCTGCCCCTCATTGGTGATGTTGAAGCGAACCGTCTCTCCTGCTTTCACATCTATCTGGCTCAGGTTATAACGCATCGTGTCATGCATAGTGACCACAATGGTTCTGTCTATGGCCTCTAACGTTCCGGGCTGGCCAGCAGCAGAAGCATGGCTATGCCCACCTTCATGAGAGCCACTGGCAAAAGAAGACATGGCTGCTGAAAGGGTAAGCGCCGCGAGCAGTGGTGAGCATTTTTTCATAGGGACAACGGTAAAATTTATGCTTGGCCCTTTAAAATAAGGCCTCCCCCTGCTGGAAGGTCAATCATAACCGAAGCATTAACCGAGCCAACTTCACGATACCGATTTGCGTCGTGGCAAACCAGCCACCAAGTTTATGATACGGTGGCCAATATGGGTATGCAGCAAAGTGCCGGCGTAGTTAACACTATCAAAGGGTATCAAACCATTTTCAGGCATTCTGCAACTATGCTCCTTAATATAGCCCGGCAGCAATAACTCGATATCATCTCCCTCTACACCACATACCACGATAGACACATCATTCCCTCTTTTCATGATCGTCTCCACTAATGCAGACTCTGGGCGGAGATAACACATACTGCCTGGTTGTTTATGCACACAAACAGCGTCAGGCTGACTTTCGCGATTCACAAACGCTGTTCTTGTGATGCTGTCACGCTTGATAAGATACTTAGAATTGCCGTAGTGATTGGTTGTATTGTGTGTAAAGAATTCACACTCAATATTTTCCCAGATTTTAGGGACTGATGTATCGAAGAGTCGAGAGAACATAGATATTCCCTGTAAAAATGTAGGTCTGCTCATTGTAAGGAGCATCACCTTCGTATAGATATACTTTGCACAGCAAACATAAACAGCTCACGGTATCATACAGCGCATGCCCTAAATCCAATTAACGTTTATGCAGCAGACCTTTTAATTTTCGCTTGTTGTCTTTACTACCCGTCATCAGTACGCCATTTTTTACCAGCGTCATACAAGACCCTTTGTTATGACCAAGGGGTTGCCCACAGGTGCAGAACAGCTTTTCATCCATGGCCATTCCTTCCAGATTAAAATCGATATAATGCTTGCTGATACGGCCTTTATGTAACCGGACAACAGCACCTTTACCAATCTTTTCGTACTTCCAGAGCTTCCTTTTACACCCTACACATTTGAAAGTTAGCATGCATCAATCCCCGCTTATTGAAGATATTTTATGCACTCTATTCTCTTGTGAGCTGGAAAGAAAACAAATGGGGTGAACTAACTACAATCACGATTCAAATTAGAGTTACACAACATCTGTCTTTTTTTACTGACATTGCTTACAACAACAATTTCATCACATTTTCTGTACTAATGTGTAGTGTTTGTCCAGCGTCATTTTCATTACTGTTACGCCAACTTTAACAACAACAGAGATTCTCCACATGGCACGGTGTTTTACTCTTATTTTCGGCCTTTGCTTCAGTCTTTCGGTCACAGTAGGAATGCCGGTCGCCCGGCACCCCCTGCGCAGATCCGTACGTGCACTACTAATGCATACGGCTCCTCCCTCGAGTATTTGACGTCAAACCGCTGCTCTGGCCATGGGTGAAGCACTTTTACGTCAGGCAACACAGTATTTACAAAAGCTCCAAACTTCTTCCAGTTCAGTCTACTTCTTTGGCTGCGTCTCCTTAGCGCTTTGTACCAAATCTTCTGCACTTCAGTCCTGAAAGCATTTACCCTTCGACTATTACCCGGTACCGAGAAGTAGTTCATATGCCCTTGAATGACACGTTTCAACCACTCCAACTGTTCCGGCACAGCATCGTGCCTGTGTTTTAGAAGATAGGATTTAATGTCTTGCAGCGTTGCCCTCACTCTCTTCTTACTGGTTTCTCTGACGACTGTGAAGCGTCCACTGACTCGGGTTACACTACAGAAGTGTGTGAAACCAAGACACTCAAAGGTCTCTGGCTTTCCTCCTCCTGATTTCTTTAGCTCACTCTTGGCAAATCGTCCAAAACGAATAAGACGGGTTTTATTCTCATGCAGAGAAAGCCCGAACCGTTTTAGCCTATTGCCGAGTTCATAAAGAAAGGTCTGTGCATCCCCTTCACACTGGAAGCCCAACACACTATCGTCGGCGTAGCGCACAACAATAACCTTGCCCTGCGCATACTTTTTACGCCATTGATTAACCCAAAGATCGAACACATAGTGCAGATAAATATTGGATAGTAAGGGTGATATCACTGATCCTTGTGGTACCCCAACTACGCTTCGGGAATGTCGACCGTCGTCTTCATAATGCCCTACCTTTATCCACTGTTTTATCAAGCGAATAATGCGCTTGTCTTTCACCCGGTGCTCTAAAAAACCTGATTAGCCAATCATGGTCGACCTGGTCGAAAAATTTCCGAATATCCAGATCCAGCACCCAATTCACCGAGGTTCTCTTGATTCCCACCGTCAACGCATCTAATGCGTCGTGCTGGCTTCTCATAGGGCGAAACCCATAAGAAAAGCCAAGGAAATCTTCCTCATAAATCCCTTCCAACACCTTGACTACGGCCTGTTGGACAATTTTATCCTCTAAACATAGAACACTTAGGGGACGCTCGCTCCCGTCTGCTTTGAGGATGAAAAACCTTCGAGCAGGACGTGGTCGATAACTTCCTCTGTGCACTCGTTCGTGCAAGGATTTCAGCCGGATATCCAGCTCCCGCTGATAGGATCGCCAAGTTACACCATCCACCCCCGCCGCTGAATTCCGTTTCAACTGAAAGAAACTTCCTTTCAGTAAATCCAGGGTGAGGTGGTGGAACAAGGCGGTGAATTGTAAACAGCTGTCCTTTGCTGCTGCTTGACGTATACCCAACAAGTTGAACGAAGCGTTATTCCGGCTCTGAGTCCGGTCGCCGACTCCTTGTTGAGCATTCCTCTTGGTCAGGCCACTTTCCTCCACAACCTCCGCGACAGAATACTCTGTTTTGTTCGGCTGCTTCTTAGGTACTATTCGCCTGTCCGACTTCCTGCCAACAGCAAGAGGCGTGTGGTGATTAGCCTTCCCCATTGCGACTCCTATGGCTAATACAGGAGAGAATGGCAGGATCTCCCGAGTTCCGCACAAGATGCTTATCTGCATGCACAAGGTCTACGACTGCGCGAGGCCCTCTGGATCCTTGCGGTATAACGCTTCCAGTGGTATTGCTTTCTGCTTCGCTTAACAACATTAGCACCTCAAAAAACCTGATTTCGCAGCTCAATACTTGGCCTACAGACACCCCTGTCAACGCTTCATCTGTCACCTTACGGTAACGGACGCATGACTCGGAGCTGGGGCGACCCGCCAGTCTTTCCCCACAGGGACTTTCACCCGTGACATCTTGCCGATTTATCTCGGCACTCTAAGCGCTCGGTGAAATGCATCTACAATCCTGAAACTCCTTGCCTGATACTTCAACCTCATTCATTTCATTACTGGAAGTATCATGGCCAGCCGAGAACACAAACGGAAGTTTTGGCTCGATCATATTGAACAATGGCAACAAAGTGGGTTGAAACGTCCTGAGTATCTCAAAAAACACGGTTTAGCGGCGAGTTCGTTCGATTATTGCCTCAAGCAACATGTGCCTGAGCCACCTAAACCAGCGCCAAAGAACCCGATTCCATTTTTGCCTGTTGATATTGAACCAGGGCTTGAGGAGAGTAATCAGGCAGAGCCTTCACTATCTCCATCACCCATTCAGGCATTCTCGTTAACGACGCCCAAAGGGTTTAAGGTCGAGTTGCCTTCCGGCTTTGACCTTGAGGGGCTGAAACAGATCATCCAAGTGTTGGAGGCGGCATGATTGACGACACCTCCCACCTGAAAGTATATTTGGCACCAGGCGTTACCGATATGCGCAAATCCATTGATGGATTAGCCATGATTGTCAGTGACGTTCTGGTACTTAACCCACTGTCAGAGAGCCTGTTTGTGTTCTGCAACCGTGGGCAGGATAAGCTTAAAATCCTGCACTGGCAGAACAATGGGTTTTGGCTGTACTACCGGCGACTGGAGAAAGGGCGGTTTAACTAGCCTCAACTCAGTCAAGCAGGGCAAGCTATTACCGTTAGCCGAAGGCAGCTTAACTGGCTGTTAGATGGATTGCCGATCTATCAGAAAAAAGCCCATGCTCACACCCATTATCAATCGGTGGCCTGATCATAATTACCATGATACGAAGCAATACGTTGTGCTCCCGTTTTGTCTGATAATACACGCTATGAAAGACATACCACTTACAGAGCTTGCCGATGCTCTCCAGTCACACAATGAAAACCTTCAGCTAGAAGTTATAGAGCTGAAGGCGAAAGTGGCGTGGTATGCAGAACAGTTCCGTCTTTCCCAGCATAAGCGGTTTGGTGCGTCCAGTGAGCAAGACAAAGAACAGGGCCAGCTGTTTAGGCCGAAGCCGTTGCTGACGAAGAACCTGTTGATGATGAGCCAGGGCAAACTGTCTCTGACCATACCCGCAAAAAGCCAATTAGACGCCCATTGTCAGAGAATGACAAGCTCCCCCGCACCATTGAAGTTATTGATCTCCCTGAGTGCGAGAAGCAGTGCAATTGTGGCCGCCAGTGTTTTAATACCGGTGAAACTGTCAGTTATAAGCTGAAGATTGAGCCTGCTAAAGCCTCGGTGATTGAACTGCGTCGGCAAAAGTACGGTTGTCTCTGTGAAGACGGCATCAAAATCGCTCCTCTGCCAGCATCCCCCATACCCAAAAGCATCGCAACGCCTGAGCTGTTCGCCTGGGTGATTACCAGCAAATACTGTGATGCCCTGCCACTGTACCGTCAGGGCTTCATTCTGAACCGTATGGGGGTCGATATCAGTCGGGCGACACTGGCAGACTGGATGATTAAATGCTCTGATCTACTGGAATGCCTCTACGAAGCCCTGAAAAAGCACTTAGGGAAGCAGCAATTAAGAAGTTACCAGTTTTGGAACGATCATAACGTTCCATTTTTTCAGCTCTGGGTTACGCAGAATCTAAGGATTAATTTTTGCTAACCCAGATTTACAGAGCTTTACACCCTTTTCATAGGTTCTATCCAATAGTGCAACAATAGGACTGATGCATCTCCACGTCATGCTTTTTGTCCACTCAATAACCGCTGTTGCTGTATTCAATAAAGCTCCACCCCAGTGATCCTCCAGAAATGCCCAAGACCTTTCAATGGGATTGTACTTGCTGTGATAAGGAGGGTAGTAAACAAGGTGAATTTTTAATCCTGTTGCCTGAGCAAACATGACCATTCTGAAAAGAAACTGGGTTCTATGGCTGTTGTTTTCTGGGCCGTTGTCCGCGTAGATAACCAGCTCATCTATATTAGAACTTACGCATTGACAGACATCCAAAAAAATTGCTAGATCAGCAAAAAAACAGTGGATGTCGTCGTGCGTAGAAAAATAACAAAACCAACAACAGCCAAGTGCGACCTCCCGAAGTATACGGGGTTTCTACTCTGTGAACCCAAATCAGCCACCTGTACCCGTCTTAGCGAATTGAGTGATATATCGCATGACAGTGTTAACCGCTTTCTCCAACGTGAAAACTTTGCTCCTGAAGATCTTTTTCTAGAAGCGTCAGCAAGGCTTATTCTTGAAGGTGGGACGCTATCGGTTGATGATACGGTGCTGGATAAACCTTATACCCATTACACGGCTTTAGTCGGTCATTACTACTCAGGAAAGCACCACAAAACCGTCAAGGGTATTAATCTCATCACGCTTTATTACACGGACATCAAAGGCTACAACTTGCCCGTTAATTTCCGTATTTACAATCCAGCCGATGGCAAAACTAAAAATGACTACTTTGTCGATATGCTGAAAGAAGTACTGGCATGGGGACTCGAACCTGCATGTGTTACCGGTGACTCTTGGTATAGCAGTATTGGAAACCTCAAAGCTGTGAAAAACAATGGTTTGGGTTTTATGTTCGCTGTTAAAAGCAACCGTACTGTCTCTGTGCAAAAGGGTAACTACCAACAGGTGCAGAGCCTGGAGATTCCCGAAGAAGGAAAAACTGTATGGCTACGTAACTTTGGTCATGTACGACTCTACCGGACGCGACTCAAAAACGAGCTGCGCCATTACGTTGTTTACACTCCTCATGTCGGAGCAGATCTATCTCCACGATCTGATTTTGATCAGCTGCACCAACATCATTGGGCGATCGAAGAGTATCACCGGGCATTAAAGCAACTCTGCAACATCGAGCGTTTTCAGGTGAGAGGGGAGCGACAGGTCCGGAATCATATTTTTGCGGCTATCTTTGGCTATACCTGTCTTCAGGCGATGAAAGTATCAGGGTCACTCAGAAGCGTCTATAGCGTCAGGAAAGACGCCCTCAAAGAAGCTACCTGGGATTTCATAAAAAGCTTCTCCGAGGGGAAGGAATGGTTGAGGCCATTTTTTGCCGGACCTGTCAATGCGTAAGTTCTATATATGCTGATAGCTTTCTTTAATGCCCGACCACCACTGCTCCAGAGCATCACAGATAAAGTCACTGGTTTTATAAGAGACCCCGTAAAATACGCTGAGTTGGTCATTGTCCAGATTCAGAATACCAAAATAGAACTGACGCATTGACAGACATCCAAAAAAATTGCTAGATCAGCAAAAAAACAGTGGATGTCGTCGTGCGTAGAAAAATAACAAAACCAACAACAGCCAAGTGCGACCTCCAGAAGTATACGGGGTTTCTACTCTGTGAACCCAAATCAGCCACCTGTACCCGTCTTAGCGAATTGAGTGATATATCGCATGACAGTGTTAACCGCTTTCTCCAACGTGAAAACTTTGCTCCTGAAGATCTTTTTCTAGAAGCGTCAGCAAGGCTTATTCTTGAAGGTGGGACGCTATCGGTTGATGATACGGTGCTGGATAAACCTTATCCCCATTACACGGCTTTAGTCGGTCATTACTACTCAGGAAAGCACCACAAAACCGTCAAGGGTATTAATCTCATCACGCTTGATTACACGGACATCAAAGGCTACAACTTGCCCGTTAATTTCCGTATTTACAATCCAGCCGATGGCAAAACTAAAAATGACTACTTTGTCGATATGCTGAAAGAAGTACTGGCATGGGGACTCGAACCTGCATGTGTTACCGGTGACTCTTGGTATAGCAGTATTGGAAACCTCAAAGCTGTGAAAAACAATGGTTTGGGTTTTATGTTCGCTGTTAAAAGCAACCGTACTGTCTCTGTGCAAAAGGGTAACTACCAACAGGTGCAGAGCCTGGAGATTCCCGAAGAAAGAAAAACTGTATGGCTACGTAACTTTGGTCATGTACGACTCTACCGGACGCGACTCAAAAACGAGCTGCGCCATTACGTTGTTTACACTCCTCATGTCGGAGCAGATCTATCTCCACGATCTGATTTTGATCAGCTGCACCAACATCATTGGGCGATCGAAGAGTATCACCGAGCATTAAAGCAACTCTGCAACATCGAGCGTTTTCAGGTGAGAGGGGAGCGACAGGTCCGGAATCATATTTTTGCGGCTATCTTTGGCTATACCTGTCTTTAGGCGATGAAAGTATCAGGGTCACTCAGAAGCGTCTATAGCGTCAGGAAAGACGCCCTCAAAGAAGCTACCTGGGATTTCATAAAAAGCTTCTCCGAGGGGAAGGAATGGTTGAGGCCATTTTTTGCCGGACCTGTCAATGCGTAAGTTCTACAAAAGGAAGCATTTTGTCTTTTTTCGCCATATCATGATCCAGCGCCTTGACGGCTGAGGAACCTCTATCTTTTCCACCCCGAGAAAAAGCTCCGAGATTGACCGTTGCTTTGCAGTCTATGCTGAGTTGTAAGACATTTGTTCTTTGGTCGGCCTCTTCCCTGATTCTGCGGATATTGGCAAAGATGGCATCGGTTTCCGGAATTTTTTTTCAGGCTTTGTTTTTTCAACCTTACGCAGCTTGTATCCCAAACGATTCAAGAGATTATTGATAGTGCGCACTTGAGGAAGGGAATCGTTATCCCAGTCTTTTTCTTCTATCAGTTTCTGCCGTACACTTTTTGCTGTCACCCGTGTATAGGCAAACGTATTGCGTAGCTGAGGGTCTGCCTGACTTTCCGGTTCTACAAGGCAGCGAATATCCTCTGCCAATTGTGGCGAGACATCTTCACTCTTTCGCTTCCCGGATGAAGCATAGTTTTCGTAACAGATCATCCCTGTGCATTTTTCATGCATACCCAGTTCTACGGTATGACGACCCAAACCAAACTCAGTTTCAGTGAGACGGGGGCTGCCATAGCAGAGTGTTTCAGCCACCTCAGCCACAAACAACCTGCGATCATGGCCTTTCAGTTTCTTTGCGGCGAGCTTAAGAAGACTCTTACATTCTGGGGCAACATCAATTGTGGTATTCATAGCGGCAAAGGCGAAAGGGAAGAAAGACTCACCATACTCCGGTAAACTTCTCTATGCCACTCCCCTTAGTGAAGCAACCTGCCTTGCAAGTGGATGAGACCGCTGTACAGGTACTGGGTGAGCCGGATCGTAGTCCACAGAGCAAATCCTACATGTGGCTATACCGCACCACAGCCATGCAGGATAACCCTGTTATTCTCTATGATTACCAGACAGGCCATAGTCATGAAAACCCAGAAGCGTTTCTGAAAGGCTTTGCTGGCTATCTGCAATGTGACGGCTATTCGGCCTATAAAACCCTCAGTAGCAAGGTCGCTGATATTGAGCTCGTTGGCTGTATGGCGCATTTACACCGGAAGTTCAAAGAAGCCCTGGATGCGATGCCTAAAAACAAGCATCAGCCCAATAAAGTGACTCGCGCAGGACATGTCATTGGCATGATCAAAAAGCTGTATGCCATCGAGAAGCGCATCAAAGACAAATCACTGCTTATTCTGGTTAGGTTGAACACCTCAAACCGTTTATACATTGCCCTGCCTAATTCTTAGACCAGGTGTTCATTTGCTTCCAGTTTTCCGAGCTGCTTTCGCATGGATTCTCCCTTCAGTGTTAACCGGTGGGCATTGTGCATCAGTCGGTCCAGAATGGCGTCGGCCAATGTTTCATCACCAATGCTGCCATGCCACTGTTTGGTCGGCAGTTGGCTGGTGACGATGGTTGAGCTGTGCTCATGCCGGTCATCCATGACTTCCAGAAGATCATTCCTGTGCTGCTGTGTCAGAGGTTCCAACCCCCAGTCGTCCAGTATTAGAAGGTCAGTTTTAGCCAACAGCTTCAACTGTTTGCTGTAACTGCCATCCCCATGAGCCAGGGTGAGTTCTTCCAGCAGCCGGGACATCCGATAATAGTGAACACTGCGTCCCTTCAGACAGGCCATATGCCCCAGAGCACATGCCAGGTAGCTCTTGCCTGTACCGCAGGGGCCGGTGATCAGCAGGTTTCGATGACGAACTAGCCAATCACCGCTGGCCAGGCTGGCTATCTGAGTCTGCTTGAGTCCTCGTGGATGTTCATAGTCGATGTCTTCCATACGTGCAGCCAGTTTGAACCGGGCGCTTCGGAGTAGCCTTGCCAGGCGCTTGTTGCACCGCTCAGTCTCTTCCTGTTCTGCCAGAAGCGCCAACCTCTCCTCAAAGCTGAGACTGTCATAGTTGCCTGGTTGCTCCAGTTGCTGGTTAAGAGCATCAGCCATCCCAGTCAGCCGCAGTGACCGAAGTCGGGTCAAGATTTGATTGATCATGGTACTGCCTCTGATTACTGGTAGCTCACTGCGCCACGGATATTCTCATGGGGCTCATGCAGTGCTTCTGTGGTGGATGCCTGTTCTGGCTCAAGGGGCTGCTGATCCTTACCCGACTTCAGGATTGAGCGAACATGTTTTAGTTGGTAGCCATGTATCTTCCGGGCATGGGCACAGGCGTTGTTGAGCCTCTGTGAACCATAGTCTCTTTGCAGGTGCAATAACCCCAGACCCGCACGATAGGCTTGCTCAGGGTGATCCCGACATACCAGCAGGTGCTGGATAAAACAAAGCACTTCTGGCCCAACATCTTTGGCCCAGTTAAGCAGCCTCTGGGGTGTCCACTCCTTGTGTTTCTGATGCCGCTGGGGCATATGCGCAGTCAATGTCGTCAAACCGGAGGTATGTCTGCGGGCATGGCTGGCGACAGCCTTACCTTTGGCGTAGACCGTGATGCAGTGCTCTGTAGCCTGTACTTCTACTTCTTGTTTTACCAATTGGTGAGGAACGGAGTAGTAGTGACCTTTGTAGGTGATGTGATAATCGATATGCACTCGGGCCTTACGGAACTCTGCGAAGACAAAGGGTTGTTTGGGCAGAGGGTGCAGGGCAGGCTCATCCAACTGCTCAAACGTGCTCCGCCGTGTGCCTGGCAGCTGCTTGAAGGGCTTCAGGTTCAGTTCCGTCAGCAGCGATCGGATGCGGTGATTCAGTTCGGCCAGGGTAAAAAACGTCTCGTGGCGTAGTCTGGCGAGTATCCAGCGCTCCACCACTTGCACACCTACCTCGGCTTTGGCCTTGTCCTCTGGTTTATAGGGACGGGCAGGCACCACAGCTATCTGGTAGTGGTTAGCCAGGTGCTGATAGGCCGGGTTTAGATCCGGCTCATAACGGCAGGCGTTGCTAACAGCACTCTTCAGGTTGTCGGGCACCACCATCTGCGGCACACCACCGAAGAACTCAAACGCCCTCACATGGGACCCCAGCCAGTCTTCAGATTTCTGTGATAGCGTTGCTTCAGCGGAGGTGTAATTGGACGCGCCCAATACCGCTACAAAGATCTGGGCGTTGTGGGCTATTTCATCCGTCTCCGGGTTGATAATGGACACTGTCGGGCCAGAATAGTCCACAAACAGTTTTTCACCCGCTGCATGGTGCTGACGCATGGAGCGCTTCTGGCAGCCACGCCACTGCCGGTATCGGTAACAGTACTGAGAGTAGCTGTAAGCGTTGAGGGTATGGGCCTGGCAATACTCTTTCCAGAGCAATTGTTTAGTCACGCCCTTGCGCTTGAGTTCCTGATGGACTTTTGCCCAGTCAGGATCAGTCAGTCCTTTGCGACCCGGTAGTGGAGCTTCCGGAAACAGGGCATGAATCAACTCAGGTTCGCTCACCTGGGGTGTCTGTGCCCACTGCAGATCCGATGCCTCGAATGCCTGAACGTAATTGGATACGGCACCAACGCTGACCCGAGCACTGCGGGATATTTCCCGGATGCTGAGTCCGTTGTCGTACCGTAAACGAAGAATGTCTCGTAGTTTACGCATGGATATCCTTTGATCAGTCATGGCAGCTCCCTCTTTTGTTAAAGATAAGAGCGGCCAAAGTTAAGGAAAATCCATGCATAAGCGGTTGAAGGGTTTACACCAAATTCCTGAATATGGTGGCTTGAACACCGATTCTGGAAAACACGGAAAAGTGTTCACGAGAAACCAGAATGGGTGTTCAAGCGTTACCAGAATGAGTGTTCAAGGGAAGCCAGAATACGCAAGAGGATGCTCTCAATGAGCCAGCAGGACATTTTACTTGAGAGCGCTGTGCGATCACGGCATGCTAGGCTCTGTTGATATCACTTAAAGGAAGACCGTCGCTTGCCCTTTCCAAAGAATAAAGCCCAGTCACTCGCCCACAAACTGTTCAGACTGCCACTCAAACTGCAGCTATTATTTCTCTACGGTTTGTTGATGACCATTATGACAGTATCAAGCTGCTGGCTTATTAATGCAGAAACACAGGACGCCAATAAACATCAGGCCGACACTATTGGTGAATTACTGAGTCAACAAACAGCCAGCGCTGTGACCAATATGCTGGTGACAGGTGACCGCCTCAGCCTGAGTATCCTTTTAAATAACCTTGTAAAAAACCCCTATATTCTGGAAGCATCCATCTATAGCATTGATAATCAGCGCATAGGCCATGCTACCGCTAAAGGAATAAGAAGCACAAAGCCGGCCGGTCCAAACTATACAGCCCCCATTAATTATCAGGAGGTCATTGCAGGCTATGTACATCTCTCCTTAAATCAAAAATTATTAACACAGAAGCCCAGAGAAGCCATTCAACTGATTTTTGCCATCAGTGCACTGCTACTTATTTGTGGGATGACGGTCATCTACTTTTGTGGTGATCAACTGACGACAAAGCTCCGTTTAATTGAACGCCAACTTCACTCAATACTCCCTCTGCAGCCTGCAGCACATATCCCCGGTGGGGACATTGAACGTATTGCTGCATTTGTAGAACACCAGCTCACTGAAAAGCACAAAACCTCGGATAAAGAATCCGAGGTCATCCCTGAAAATGAGGTGTCGGCTCTTCTGAGTATTCGCACAAAAAATCTATCGCGACTGCAGCAGTTAGTCGCACCACAGGATCTTGCCAATCTCTTAAGTCAGCAAACAGCGATCATTGCAGCCTCCGCCAAATGTTACGATGGGACAGTCAGTTACTCACCGGAAGGAAACAGCTATATCCGTTTTAGCAGTCTTGGCAACCGGGATTTTGCTTTACACGCCGTCCTGTGCGGCTTACTCATAGAAAGGTTGTCCGAAAGCACGGAAAAACAAAGTATTGCTAAAATTCAGACAGGCTCAGGCTTATGCCTCAGTGACAACACCCCTGAATACCCACAAGAGCACCACCCTGCACTGGACAACTCCGCGGCGAGTCAGGCCTTAATGCTGGCAGGGCTTCCAGGGCAGGATGGATTTCATATGCTACGCCAGCATCTCAGTTGGCTGCCTCCGGGCAGTGTGAATTTTGAACTCTCTGATCATGGTGAAGACATTCTTCTGATTCACACCGTTTCTGAAGAAGCCGAGGACGATATCAACAGACAGCAGCAAAAGCTGACAACACAGCTACTCGCCGGTATTAGCGACTATTAACTACCTGTTAGGTGCCACGAGGAGAAAAATTTGGGCTCTCTGTCCATTTTGTTTGTGGTGACATATTGGCTATATCTCTTGTGCACCAAGGAATACAGCGTATCCTTGTGTGTCTAGAAACAGTCGCTGAAAGAACGTTTTTACGCTTAAAATACCATAGCAGCGTCGCTTAGTGACCTTCACTTTGTTGTTGAATCCTTCCACAAAACCACTGGTTTCTCTCTTCCTGAAATAGTTGCTGATTGGTTCTTTGTACTTCCGTAAGGTTTCTATGAAGCTGTCAAATTGACTAATGGATGACCGTTCCACTTCCGTCATCCAAGTATCCAACCGATCACTGGCTGCCTTCTTGCTTATCTGACTGTTGAAGATACCGGTAATCTTGCGACAGTGGCGATAGGCCGCTTTCAACTTGGTAGAGTGCTTGAACAGCTTTTCTAGCTCCATCCGCTCTTCCTTGCTAATCATTTCGGCATTACGGCGCAATATTGCAATAGAGGGCTTCAGGGCTTGGTAATCCTCGGTGCTGAGCAACTTACGAAGTCTGGCCAGCTCAGATTGTCTGATTTTAACCAACGCCTTCCGGTACAGTTTGGCGACATGAAACCGGTCAATCATGATGGGTACTTTCGGCAATGCTTCCCTGGCGGCATTCACGTAGCCATCGTACATATCACAGCAGATTCCTTTAATCGTGCGCTTCAAACGGCCCGCTATTGATTTTAGGAAGGCTTTGACTTTGGCCTTCTCCCGACCCTCTATGACGCCGATCAGGTGAACCTGGTTATCCACTCTGGAAGTAATCAGGGTCAGATAGTCTTGGTAGCCCTTTCTCAGGGCGATTTCATCAATACCCAGCAATCCCAGCTTCTTCACGCTCTGCCAGTTGGTCTCCTGATTGATCCAGTGGTCAATGACACCCCGAACAACCTTCTCACCAACTGCTTCTTTCATGGCTACATCCGCCACCGTGCTATTGACCAACGCCAACATAAGGTGCTGTTCATAAGCTTTGGTATGGCGGCTTTTGGGGAGGCACCAGTCCAGTTTTTGCCATGTAGTTGGGTGTTTATCACAATCTGGACACACACCTTTCTTCGGCCGGATGATGAGATAGCAGGGTTTGCCCAGAATGGGGAGATGACGAATGGTTCGTGACTCGGAATAGCCCGTAAACGGAACAGGCTTGCCGCAGATTCGGCAATCAATGTCATCGTGATCGGTGGTCACAGTTATGTAGGCACCGTCGTTTTTCAGATCAACACTGAGGATTTCAATGTGGCTAAGGCCCAGAAAATCTGCGGAAATATGAGACATTTGAAAATACCTAAGAAAAGTCGAAGGCCAGAGAAATAAAAGGCTTGAGGACTATTCGAGCAAAAACAAAATGGGCAGAGAGCCTTAAGTCTTTGTCAATGGCCCTTTCGTCAATAGAGGCTAGGACTTTCTTTCTGAGAAATCCAATACCACGGAGTTAATGCAATAGCGAAGCCCGGTAGGTTCAGGGCCATCATTAAAGACATGCCCCAGATGCGCATCACAGCGGGCGCACAATACTTCTACCCGTTTCATATCGACGCTGTAGTCATCCTTATACACCAGAGCATTATCTTCAACGGCTTCCCAAAAGCTGGGCCAGCCACAGCCTGCATTGAATTTTGTTGTCGAGTCAAACAGTGTGTGCCCACAACACACACACGAGTACAAACCGTCGTTCTCGAACAAGGCGTATTTACCGGTAAAAGGGCGCTCTGTTCCCTTTTTACGACTGACTTGGTATTGCTCTTCTGACAATTCAGTCTGCCATTGCTGATCAGTCTTGGTAATTTTCATAACAACCTCCTTAACGGGATGCGCATTGTTGTCAAAGGCATCATAATGTATTGGCCTTGCAAGACAAATATGCCCTGAACACTTTTTTTGAGATGGCCTCCTGGGCCTTCGGAACCGATCAATGACAATTATCGATAAATCCCAGAAACTCGCTAATGTTTGTTATGACATCAGAGGGCCTGTATTACGCGAAGCCAAGCGCCTTGAAGAAGAAGGTCACAAAATCATCAAGCTGAATACCGGCAACCCTGCTGCATTTGGATTGGATGCCCCGGCAGAAATTGTTCAGGACGTGATTAGTAATTTACCCCAGGCGCAAGGGTACTGTGATTCAAAAGGACTATTCTCTGCCCGTAAAGCCATTATGCAGGACTGCCAGAAAAAGCAGTTTCCTGATGTGGGGCTTGAAGATATTTTTATTGGTAATGGTGTCAGTGAGCTGGTTGTCATGGCCATGCAGGCACTACTGAACAATGGTGATGAAATGCTCATCCCAGCACCGGATTACCCACTATGGACGGCGGCTGTAAACCTGTGTGGTGGAAGAGCTGTACACTATATGAAAGATGAGCAATCTGACTGGCAGCCAGACATTGAGGATATTCGCAGTAAAATTACTGCGAAAACCCGTGGGATTGTTGTAATCAACCCTAACAATCCTACAGGGGCTGTGTACACCAATGAGGTACTGCTGCAAATTATTGAGCTGGCCAGAGAACACAGCCTGATCGTCTTTGCGGATGAGATTTACGACCGTATTTTGTTTGATGGTACACAGCACACCTCAATGGCATCACTGGCTGATGATATCCTCTGCATCTCCTTTAATGGATTGTCCAAGTCCTACCGCGCTGCGGGGTTCCGTGCCGGATGGTTGATTGTGAGTGGTGCCCGCCATCAGGCAAAGGGTTATATGGAAGGGCTGGAGATACTGGCTTCCATGCGCTTGTGCGCCAATGTTCCTTCACAGTTTGCGATACAAACCGCACTTGGAGGCTATCAAAGTATTCATGATTTGGTGCTTCCCGGAGGGCGGCTGTTGGAGCAGCGTAACAAAGCGTGGGAAATGCTGGATCAAATGAAAGGGGTCAGTTGTGTCAAACCTAAAGGCGCGCTGTATGTTTTCCCAAAGCTGGATCCTAAGGTGTATCCAATTGCTGATGATGAAAAACTGGTATTGGATTTGTTAATACAGGAAAAACTCTTACTGGTACAAGGCAGTGCCTTTAACTGGCCTGAGCGTGACCACCTGCGAATTGTGACACTACCTCGTGTAGAAGACATTGAAGATGTGATGCATCGGTTGGAGCGTTTTCTGTATAAATACAAACAATAAAATGAACTATGGGTGAACAAAGGGTAAAACGTTGGCCAATCCATTGAAAAGGGTGATGGCTGACGCCATATTTGTCGGTGTTAACGTCAGAAAAAGGTAACCACTGTCACAATGAAGAGAATCCTGCTGTTGCTGGGCACAAACCTTGCCGTGATCGCACTGGCCAGTATCACGCTGAGTATACTGGGTGTGGGCAATTATATGACATCCCAGGGACTTAATCTCACCAACCTGCTGGTCTTCTGTGCTGTGTTTGGTTTTGCAGGTTCTTTTGTGTCCCTGTTCCTGTCCAAATGGATGGCAAAAATGAGCACCGGTACGCAACTCATTGAGCAGCCGCGCACGGCACAGGAGCGCTGGTTACTCGATACGGTGGCAGAGCTGTCTGAAAAAGCCGGTATCAAAATGCCAGAGGTTGGCATCTTTCCTTCGCCGGAGTCCAACGCGTTTGCAACGGGCTGGAATAAAAATGATGCACTGGTCTCTGTCAGTCAGGGGCTTCTCGACCGTTTCAGCCCCTCAGAAGCGCGCGCCGTTATCGGGCATGAAATCGGCCATGTTGCCAATGGCGACATGGTGACTCTGTCATTAATTCAGGGCGTGGTGAACACCTTTGTCATGTTCTTTGCCCGCCTGATTGGCTATGCCGTTGACAGTTTTCTTCGCCGGGATGACGAAGAAAACACTGGCCCCGGTATTGGCTTTTATATCACCAGTTTTATTGCCGAGATCATCTTAGGCTTTCTGGCCAGCGCCATTGTTATGTGGTTCTCCCGCAAGCGAGAATTTCGTGCTGACGAAGCCGGTGCTGACCTTGTCGGGACGCAAAACATGATTGCTGCGCTGGAACGTTTACGCGCAGAGTACGAAGCGCCCACGGCCATGCCTGCAACCATGTCGGCTTTTGGTATCCGTGGCGGTGTAAAAGAAGGCCTGGCCGCGTTGTTTACCAGCCACCCTCCTCTTGAGCAGCGTATTGAGGCGTTGCAAAACAGACGGTAAATATGAGCACTGAAGGCCGACTATTTTTGTCGGCCATTATTGCTTTAGCTATTTTCACCTTTCTATTATCCCTAACGTTATAAAACGTAATCCGTGTATACCCCTCTTTCTTTATTAATAGAACTTACGCATTGACAGGTCCAGCAAAAAATGGCCTCAACCATTCCTTCCCCTCGGAGAAGCTTGTTATGAAATCCCAGGTAGCTTCTTTGAGGGCGTCTTTCCTGACGCTATAGACGCTTCTGAGTGACCCTGATACTTTCATCGCCTGAAGACAGGTATAGCCAAAGATAGCCGCAAAAATATGATTCCGGACCTGTCGCTCCCCTCTCACCTGAAAACGCTCGATGTTGCAGAGTTGCTTTAATGCCCGGTGATACTCTTCGATCGCCCAATGATGTTGGTGCAGCTGAGCAAAATCAGATCGTGGAGATAGATCTGCTCCGACATGAGGAGTGTAAACAACGTAATGGCGCAGCTCGTTTTTGAGTCGCGTCCGGTAGAGTCGTACATGACCAAAGTTACGTAGCCATACAGTTTTTCCTTCTTCGGGAATCTCCAGGCTCTGCACCTGTTGGTAGTTACCCTTTTGCACAGAGACAGTACGGTTGCTTTTAACAGCGAACATAAAACCCAAACCATTGTTTTTCACAGCTTTGAGGTTTCCAATACTGCTATACCAAGAGTCACCGGTAACACATGCAGGTTCGAGTCCCCATGCCAGTACTTCTTTCAGCATATCGACAAAGTAGTCATTTTTAGTTTTGCCATCGGCTGGATTGTAAATACGGAAATTAACGGGCAAGTTGTAGCCTTTGATGTCCGTGTAATAAAGCGTGATGAGATTAATACCCTTGACGGTTTTGTGGTGCTTTCCTGAGTAGTAATGACCGACTAAAGCCGTGTAATGGGTATAAGGTTTATCCAGCACCGTATCATCAACCGATAGCGTCCCACCTTCAAGAATAAGCCTTGCTGACGCTTCTAGAAAAAGATCTTCAGGAGCAAAGTTTTCACGTTGGAGAAAGCGGTTAACACTGTCATGCGATATATCACTCAATTCGCTAAGACGGGTACAGGTGGCTGATTTGGGTGCACAGAGTAGAAACCCCGTATACTTCGGGAGGTCGCACTTGGCTGTTGTTGGTTTTGTTATTTTTCTACGCACGACGACATCCACTGTTTTTTTGCTGATCTAGCAATTTTTTTGGATGTCTGTCAATGCGTAAGTTCTAATTAAGACAATTAATGAAGAAACACTATGTTCGATACAGTGTTTTCTTATGGCAGGTGTGTTCAATTCAACCATTCTTAGTGACAAGGAAAAGAATGATCACCGTATGCCCCTGAAATATTGTCAAGAGTGGATGCAATGAAAAAATACACATCGAAATACCAAACGCTTTATTTTATTTAGTACTGTGTGCTTTTTTTTATTTTCTTTTCATGTCTATGCAGGAGGATCGGACTATGTTGAGTGTGATGAGCATTGTTTAAGGGTAATTGCTATTTCAACTCAGTCAGAAGGTGATGTGTTAGAAAAAAAGTAACTATTCAGCACCCAGCAATGGCTTATGATTATAGTTTTGTACTGCCATAAGCAGTGCCTCAAAAGCATTAAGCCCTTGCTTCTTTGCAGATGATAAGTAACTACGGACTCTTGTGAACCACTCTCCTCCGTCTTCACTCCTGAAGCAACCTGATATCTTCTGCTTTAATTTTGCCATGCGGACATCCCGCTCGCTGCCATTATTGTCGAACGGTATTTTGAAGTTAGTCATAAATCGTAGGGATTCTTCCTGATAGTTTAATAACCGTTTGAACAGGTTGTACGCTTTCGTGTTTTTGGTTTTCTTTTTTCCAAGCCGTTGTCGTCGTCTTTCCATGACAGCGGCCTCCTTCTCTAAAGCGCGCTGCGCCAAGCGGGTGAAGATACGATCAATCCGTACTCTAATGGTTGTCGGCATTTCAGTTAAGCCTATGCGCTTAAAGCCTTTACAAAGATGCCAGGCTAGTCTCAATACTTTAATCATTCGACCGGCCAAGTAATTGCCGTCATGGTCCAGAACGGCTTGTAATTCTCGTCAGTGATGCGCGTTGCACAGCGTATGAATCACTGCATAATGAAAATAGGGTTTCCAATGGTCATGTACCAGCACACCAGTAAACAGCAATAGAACACCCATTGTATCCATAGCTTCACGACCACGTTTTTTTGATAGATATAGAACTTACGCATTGACAGGTCCGGCAAAAAATGGCCTCAACCATTCCTTCCCCTAGGAGAAGCTTTTTATGAAATCCCAGGTAGCTTCTTTGAGGGCGTCTTTCCTGACGCTATAGACGCTTCTGAGTGACCCTGATACTTTCATCGCCTGAAGACAGGTATAGCCAAAGATAGCCGCAAAAATATGATTCCGGACCTGTCGCTCCCCTCTCACCTGAAAACGCTCGATGTTGCAGAGTTGCTTTAATGCCCGGTGATACTCTTCGATCGCCCAATGATGTTGGTGCAGCTGATCAAAATCAGATCGTGGAGATAGATCTGCTCCGACATGAGGAGTGTAAACCACGTAATGGCGCAGCTCGTTTTTGAGTCGCGTCCGGTAGAGTCGTACATGACCAAAGTTACGTAGCCATACAGTGTTTCCTTCTTCGGGAATCTCCAGGCTCTGCACCTGTTGGTAGTTACCCTTTTGCACAGAGACAGTACGGTTGCTTTTAACAGCGAACATAAAACCCAAACCATTGTTTTTCACAGCTTTGAGGTTTCCAATACTGCTATACCAAGAGTCACCGGTAACACATGCAGGTTCGAGTCCCCATGCCAGTACTTCTTTCAGCATATCGACAAAGTAGTCATTTTTAGTTTTGCCATCGGCTGGATTGTAAATACGGAAATTAACGGGCAAGTTGTAGCCTTTGATGTCCGTGTAATAAAGCGTGATGAGATTAATACCCTTGACGGTTTTGTGGTGCTTTCCTGAGTAGTCATGACCGACTAAAGCCGTGTAATGGGTATAAGGTTTATCCAGCACCGTATCATCAACCGATAGCGTCCCACCTTCAAGAATAAGCCTTGCTGACGCTTCTAGAAAAAGATCTTCAGGAGCAAAGTTTTCACGTTGGAGAAAGCGGTTAACACTGTCATGCGATATATCACTCAATTCGCTAAGACGGGTACAGGTGGCTGATTTGGGTTCACAGAGTAGAAACCCCGTATACTTCGGGAGGTCGCACTTGGCTGTTGTTGGTTTTGTTATTTTTCTACGCACGACGACATCCACTGTTTTTTTGCTGATCTAGCAATTTTTTTGGATGTCTGTCAATGCGTAAGTTCTAAGATAGTACAGAGACCAACGATCATCGCGAAACAGATGAAGCCACCACAGTTTACCATCAACCCGCATTCCTGTTTCATCAGCCCCTGCCACTTCTGACCCCAGTAGCGCGGCTTTCATGCCTTCTTCTGTTGACTCCAGTTGCTTCCAAGCTATTTTTTGGAAGTTGCAGATCGTCCCTGTGCTGATTGGCAAAGAGAACATATCAGCAAAAAGTTCGGCGGCTCTACCGTAGGGAATCATTTGGTACTGACAGAAATAGACAGATATTGCTCGCGTCACAGGACCATACTGTACGTAACTGTTAACGCCTTCAGGGAAGGTGGCTTGATTGCGATGGCCGCAAGGGCACACCTTCTCTTCAGCAAGGTGCGCCGTCACAGTAAAGCTACCGGGGTTACCAGGCTCAAAGACTTGCCTCTCTCTATATTTGATGACTTTCTCATCATTCAATGCAATACCGCACAATTTACAGTCATTGACCTTGTGGTACTGCGTGTGATTAGATTTCTCAGTAGCACGTAGGCAATGGCCTTTGTGTTTTTTCTGACCTCCGGCCTTTAGACCTGAAGACTGCCTTAAGCTTTGAGGGTTAGGGGAGTCAGATTCATCGTTATCATTGGCATTCGGTTTTTGGTAGCCATCTGATGAGGGAGGCTGGCTACTGTTGCTACTGTTCTTTGAAACCTTTTCTTCCAGATCACGACAGCGCTCTTCTAATGCCACAAGCTGAGATTGGAGGTGGTTGATAGCCCCCAATAGCAAAGCGATGGTCTGAGTGTCTGGAGATGGCATAGTCACTAAAATACAGGCCGCTCAATCTATTTGAATACTCAAAGCATTGATCAAAATCGGAAAAAATCAAGTCTAAGTTGAGAGGGGCTGAACAGTTACGAAAAAAAGATGAAGGTCTATTCTTTGTCCGTTAATGATGAGCAAAAGAAGTTACTGATCACGGCTAGTCCCTTGAGTCTGACTGTTAAGATTAAAAATAAAACGCATCAGTTAACGGGAGAAACAGCTGTGTGTTTTGCTCAACAGGGTGAACAACTGTTAAAGATAAAAGTAATGGTATTTATAGTCACTGATGACGACTTGCCGGACTGGAATGACAAAGGAATTACGTTTACCGATGAACAGCAGCAATGCGTGTCAAAACCCGTTAGAGACTGTTTTTTCAGAAAGGATGATGCGTCAGGTGTGCTGTGTATGAAAGAAAGCGGGGCTACTTTATCTGACGGTCGTCAAACGTATATCGATCTATATTATGCGTTTAAGCCGACTGATTTAGCGGGGAATGAAAGACCCTGGCCCATAGGTTTGGATAGACATGCTGAGGCGCTATACTTTGATGTGCAGGAATCAACGGTTAACACTTATCGAATGAATACGGTTCAGGGTATAGTCGATGAACAGCGATTTGTTAAGGCTGCATGTGTTGCATTTGACCCCGTAACGTGTGAGTTTACTATTCCAATGATACCAGGGCTGACGCATCAAGTTTGAACGATGGTTCTTAGTAGTTGAGCCAGCTTCCTATTATCCCAACCAGCACTAAGCCTTTTAAGGAATACACTTCCTTTAGTTTGCTCGTTTTGAGTATGTGTATTGAGAGCAATTCTATTTAATATCGACAGGTTCTCAGCTGCGTTATCTGTCGTCGTTTGATTTTGGTCTTCCAGAAAGCCAACATCCAGCCGCCAATGTAGCTTATTCTCTACTTCCCAGTGCTTGCGGGCTATATCCAGCAGTTCAGCTGCGCTGTGTTGCTGGCTCATAATGTAGTAATGAACTTCCATGGTAACTTTACTGCCCACCTGCCTGTCTCTTTGGATCGCACCTATCTGCTGGAGGCCTACCCACTTCTCAGCTTCTGGGATAGATGACAAGTCACTGCTAACCCAACCCATTCTATATTCATACCGGCCGTGACCTTTCTCTATGGTTTCAGAGTAATCGAAGCCGAGCCGAGGTAATGGCGCATCGTGGTATTGCTGGTCAAAGTACTGTTTGATTTTAGAACTTACGCATTGACAGGTCCAGCAAAAAATGGCCTCAACCATTCCTTCCCCTCGGAGAAGCTTTTTATGAAATCCCAGGTAGCTTCTTTGAGGGCGTCTTTCCTGACGCTATAGACGCTTCTGAGTGACCCTGATACTTTCATCGCCTGAAGACAGGTATAGCCAAAGATAGCCGCAAAAATATGATTCCGGACCTGTCGCTCCCCTCTCACCTGAAAACGCTCGATGTTGCAGAGTTGCTTTAATGCCCGGTGATACTCTTCGATCGCCCAATGATGTTGGTGCAGCTGATCAAAATCAGATCGTGGAGATAGATCTGCTCCGACATGAGGAGTGTAAACAACGTCATGGCGCAGCTCGTTTTTGAGTCGCGTCCGGTAGAGTCGTACATGACCAAAGTTACGTAGCCATACAGTTTTTCCTTCTTCGGGAATCTCCAGGCTCTGCACCTGTTGGTAGTTACCCTTTTGCACAGAGACAGTACGGTTGCTTTTAACAGCGAACATAAAACCCAAACCATTGTTTTTCACAGCTTTGAGGTTTCCAATACTGCTATACCAAGAGTCACCGGTAACACATGCAGGTTCGAGTCCCCATGCCAGTACTTCTTTCAGCATATCGACAAAGTAGTCATTTTTAGTTTTGCCATCGGCTGGATTGTAAATACGGAAATTAACGGGCAAGTTGTAGCCTTTGATGTCCGTGTAATAAAGCGTGATGAGATTAATACCCTTGACGGTTTTGTGGTGCTTTCCTGAGTAGGAATGACCGACTAAAGCCGTGTAATGGGTATAAGGTTTCTCCAGCACCGTATCATCAACCGATAGCGTCCCACCTTCAAGAATAAGCCTTGCTGACGCTTCTAGAAAAAGATCTTCAGGAGCAAAGTTTTCACGTTGGAGAAAGCGGTTAACACTGTCATGCGATATATCACTCAATTCGCTAAGACGGGTACAGGTGGCTGATTTGGGTTCACAGAGTAGAAACCCCGTATACTTCGGGAGGTCGCACTTGGCTGTTGTTGGTTTTGTTATTTTTCTACGCACGACGACATCCACTGTTTTTTTGCTGATCTAGCAATTTTTTTGGATGTCTGTCAATGCGTAAGTTCTACTACCGTAATGAGCATGGCAAGCTGACTGTCAGCGCAATAGCGTAGTTAGAAAAGTCCATTGGTATTACAACCGTTTGCCAGATGTAACCGCCTGCAAATGCGTTGTCTATTGGATGGGAATGCATCGATTTAATGCCTGATATTGGAAGAAAAGGAATTTATAGACCGTCTACACATCAGGGACCCTTTGGATCAGACGCATCTTTTTCCAAGGCATCCTGGCGTAGGCATGCGTTAAAATTAAAAGAACCAGAAAAAAGGTGGTTAGGCAAAACAAAGGGCTATGAAGGTATTTTAGCGTCAGAAGGGCTTTCTTTGTCCGATTTGTATGAAGAAATTACTGAAGAGGATATTGGCTCAACGCAGTATTTCAATCGGCCACATCATCCAAGCCCCTTTCATGAGGAGCATTCGACACCTTATTCACCGGCAGGTAGGCCAGTCAGGTACAAGGGACATGAGACGCCTGAAGAAGAAAATTTGGCAGCCTATAGCAACCAAGAGACCGATGTCAGTCTTCCGCTGCAGGGGGCGGGTGCACTAGTGCGCCTTTCTGCCAGTGTAGCGGCGGATATTGAAGGCTCGACTAAAGCGACAAACTCAGCAGCGCAAGCTGTGTTAGGCAAGGTAGCTGCCAATGTCGCTTCAAAAGGAGGGAAGGCTAAACAGGCAGCAGCATTATCCACGCAGGGGTATAACTATTACCTAGGTTTAAAAGGCGTAAAAGCGAATGCTTTGGAGCTGTTGGACTCAATCACGCTTGAAGGTCTTCTGAAGCAACGAAAAGGTGCTTGTACGAATACGCCAGTCACTCAGGATGAAATTGAGTCATTTATTACGGATCAAATTGTGAGTAGTGTCTCAGCCTCAACAAGCACGCTAGGCTTTTACGCGACGACAGCGTTAGCGGGCGTCTTGAGTGGTATATCCTTTTTATTTCCGCCACTTTTTCCAGCCGCTATTGCAGGGGTTGCTATTGGGTGTGCTGCGACAGGTATTGCTGCCTTTATCAGTCGCCGTAGAGTGCGAGCCAAGATTAAACAGTTATTTAAAGATATTAAGCGGGGTAGAAATCAATATTATCAAGGTGTACATGAGGCATGAATGGACAAGGTCAATTCGTTGAATGAGCCCGGTGCCTACAGAAAGGCTATGAGAAAATCCGTATCCAAGACAGGTGTCAGCCTTGAAGAAGGCGCAGACAACGTTACCTATGCTTGGGGCTGGGCATCTACCGCTTTATGGAAACTGGGCCGTCTTACATCCAGAGTGGCTATTGGTCTGGATATTATTGTTTCAAGCATTACTACCTTTTTCAGTGGGGTGAAAAACTACCGCAACAGACAGAAAAAAATGGAAAATATTGACCAATATATGTTGGAGTCGATGGTGCCCAATGTTTCCGGGCGATCATTTTTCACTTTTTATAAGGAGTCTGCTTTCACACGTTTTTTGCGAATGAATCAACAAACCATTGCCCAGCGGCTAGGTTTGAGCGTCAAGGCCTCTGAGGCGGTTATTTATAAAGTGTTAAATAAAATAGAGAATGCTGACATAAAAACCAAACTCAAAAATGCATGTATCAAACAGCTTGTTAAAGAACAGTTCTGCGAGCGCTATGACATTGATATCAATCTTAGAACTTACGCATTGACAGGTCCGGCAAAAAATGGCCTCAACCATTCCTTCCCCTCGGAGAAGCTTTTTATGAAATCCCAGGTAGCTTCTTTGAGGGCGTCTTTCCTGACGCTATAGACGCTTCTGAGTGACCCTGATACTTTCATCGCCTGAAGACAGGTATAGCCAAAGATAGCCGCAAAAATATGATTCCGGACCTGTCGCTCCCCTCTCACCTGAAAACGCTCGATGTTGCAGAGTTGCTTTAATGCCCGGTGATACTCTTCGATCGCCCAATGATGTTGGTGCAGCTGATCAAAATCAGATCGTGGAGATAGATCTGCTCCGACATGAGGAGTGTAAACAACATAATGGCGCAGCTCGTTTTTGAGTCGCGTCCGGTAGAGTCGTACATGACCAAAGTTACGTAGCCATACAGTTTTTCCTTCTTCGGGAATCTCCAGGCTCTGCACCTGTTGGTAGTTACCCTTTTGCACAGAGACAGTACGGTTGCTTTTAACAGCGAACATAAAACCCAAACCATTGTTTTTCACAGCTTTGAGGTTTCCAATACTGCTATACCAAGAGTCACCGGTAACACATGCAGGTTCGAGTCCCCATGCCAGTACTTCTTTCAGCATATCGACAAAGTAGTCATTTTTAGTTTTGCCATCGGCTGGATTGTAAATACGGAAATTAACGGGCAAGTTGTAGCCTTTGATGTCCGTGTAATAAAGCGTGATGAGATTAATACCCTTGACGGTTTTGTGGTGCTTTCCTGAGTAGTAATGACCGACTAAAGCCGTGTAATGGGTATAAGGTTTATCCAGCACCGTATCATCAACCGATAGCGTCCCACCTTCAAGAATAAGCCTTGCTGACGCTGCTAGAAAAAGATCTTCAGGAGCAAAGTTTTCACGTTGGAGAAAGCGGTTAACACTGTCATGCGATATATCACTCAATTCGCTAAGACGGGTACAGGTGGCTGATTTGGGTTCACAGAGTAGAAACCCCGTATACTTCGGGAGGTCGCACTTGGCTGTTGTTGGTTTTGTTATTTTTCTACGCACGACGACATCCACTGTTTTTTTGCTGATCTAGCATTTTTTTTGATGTCTGTCAATGCGTAAGTTCTAGATTTGTTTATAAAGCTTGCCTTGGTTACCTTTGACAGGCAGTACATAGTTTCCTCCCTGTTCGATACAGACGCCAACTATCTCCTTTTGGCAATTCAACGCATCAGCAGTGATAAGACGGTTCTTCAGACAAATAGACTTCAGCAACTCAGGCACTGCTGTTATTTCGTTAGACTTACTGTCTACTTTTCGCTGACATAACACCATTCCTGCACCTGTACTGAAGACGCTGATCATATGAATGGCCTTTTTTGCCTTGCTTCGCGAACCCCGCAAACATTTCCCGTCCATGGGAAGAATATCAACATCGTTACCAACGATATTGCCTACAGTAGCAGCCATCCAGCGAGTAAAGCACTCTTCGAAAACAAGAGGGTCTAGCAAACAGAAAAGGCGATAAAACGTATCATGAGAAGGAATACCATGAGGCAGTTCAAGAAAGCCTTCGAGCCAATCCTGCTTACTCTCACCAAACTCAGCCATTGCAGCCCAAGTGTTTGCGCCACAGAGAACAGCACAAATAGCAATGACTAGAATATCTATGAGTTGATGGAGGCACATGGATGTACAGCGCGGATCATCAATATTTTCTATGTACTGAACCAAGGTATTCTGGACTGACTTCATGAAATGAACCAACCGAGAAAGGAAGTGCATATAGTTTGGCTTATACAGTGGACCTTAGTTCACCATTGATGCGTCAGCCCTGCCAATGATACACAGTCCTTTACCAACAACAACAGATTATGCCGTTACCGTAATCCCTGACGCACAGGTAAACAATCCGAATAAACCATCCTCCGATTATCGTGGTTATAGAGCTACTCTTCTCTCAAGTGGGGATGAGAGTGAGGATCGACAGTGTATAATAACTATTAATAAAAACATTGATTGCACGGGGCATTTTAATACACAGAAAATAGGCTATGCACAATTTGTTGCATGGAAGGATGAAGAAAGATTAAAAAAATTCAGAGTCTATCTTAGAAAGAAAATATCAGGTGTTATATCTTATTTTGAGTATACATTAATACCAATTTCAGCCACTTTTAGTTTGGATAAGTATCGTTTAAATACACCTTATCCTTGTGTTTCTAACTTTGATCTGACTTTAGATTGTAGTTTCCAAACAGTAACAGATGATAGGCTGAAACAGCACGCGGAGGAGATCAAATCTCTTAAAAAACAAATGGAGCAGCAAAAAACTCAGTTTGATACACAATCAAGTCAGCATGCTGGTGCTATAAGAGAACTTTCAAGTGAGCAAGGTAAATTATCTGCAGCTAAAGAGGCTGCTGAAAACAGTGACCGACAAAGGAGGGAAGAACTTGAGCATGCTTTTAGTCAAATGAGAGTGATGGAGGAACAGTTCGCGCAGTTGAAAGTCAGTAGTACTGAGAAAGACGCTGTAAGCGCTGATACTATGGCAGCACAACAGAGTGAATTAGCAAGGCTTCAGCAAACGATTCATCAACTGCAATAGAAGGTTGCTATTACTAAGCAGCCCGCATTTATTCGGAAAGGAGTTCATGCTAGTGATAGGTGTGCACAGAGAAAAGCCCCTGCTCAAAAGACCCAGAAAAAAGAAGATATTAATTCAGAAAGAACTGCGCTGCCAACACCAACAGTGCCTGAGCCACAACATATCAATAGGGGGAACCTAACTAAAGTTAACTGCCCGTACTGTCAAAAATCAATACCCTTTGTAGGTGGTAATTCATTTTATAACCATATAAGCACACTGCATGTTGAAGAACAAAACGCAGGTCCCCTATTAAATATGAAATGCTCTAAATGTGATAATTTGATAAGAGACAAGGTTGGTCATCAAAACACCGTGCTTGGAGGGATAAATCATTTACAGGAATGTTTTTCTGAGGGTAAGTAAAAGCTCCTTGTATAAGAGGTATGTAAGTTGCGCTCAAAAGCTATTAAGCTTTCATCACCTCCTGCATCTCAGTCCGTATATTATCGGACTGAGGGCCAAAAATGGCTTGCATGTTTTGGCCCACCACGACAATAGCTTTGGCACCCAGTGACTTAATCGCACTCTGATCGACAGCGTCAGGTTTATGGACAGTGACGCGTAAACGGGTGATACATGCGTCAAGGTGTTTAATATTGCCTTTGCCACCAAAGGCAGTAATCAGCTGTTTGGCCAGCTCTGTGGAAACCACCACTTTTTCAGCGCCGATTGTTTCGTCTTCTCTACCGGGTGTTTTTAGGTCAAACACGGTAATGACAATACGAAACACCATGTAATAGAGTGCCGCGTAAATAGCACCGAGGTACATCAACCACAGAGGTTTTGTGGCAATACCAAAATAGAGTAGGTAATCAATAAGGCCATTGGAAAATGACATGGCCATTTTTATATCAAGATAATTGGTAATGGCGTAAGCCATACCGGCGAGCAAAGCATGAATGCCATAAAGCACCGGAGCTACAAATAAAAATGAGAACTCAATAGGCTCGGTAATGCCTGTCAATACCGAGGTCAGCGCCGCTGAGAGCATGATTCCCCCAGTTTTCACGCGATTGCTTTCTTTCGCACAGTGCCAGATAGCAATCGCCGCCGCAGGCAAACCAAACATTTTAAACAAATAACCGCCGGCTAAAAAACCGGCTGTTGGGTCACCGGCAAAAAAGCGGGGGATATCACCGGTGAACACATCACCTGTCGCATCAATAAACTCACCCATTTCCATTTGAAACGGTACATTCCAGATATGGTGTAAGCCAAAGGGAATGAGTGCTCTTTCTACAACGCCATAAATAAAACCCGCCATGACAGGGTTTGCTGTAACCGCCCATTGTGAGAAGCGATCAATGCACTCTTGAATAGGGGGCCAGACTATGCTCAACACAACACCTGAGACAATGGCAACGACGCCAGTGGCAATGGGGACAAAACGTTTGCCGGCAAAAAAGCCAAGGTATTCCGGTAATTGTATTTTGTAATACCGATTAAACATAATCGCAGCCAGCAGGCCGGCAATAATGCCACCAAAAACACCGGTATCAATAGAGTCTATCCCTAAAATAGCAGCAGGCTCTATGTCTAAAACGGTGGTCATCACCCCCATCGTGCCGAGCATGACCACATAACCTACGACGGCTGCAACAGAAGAAACCCCGTCATTGTCTGTCAGGCCAATGGCGGTACCAATAGCAAAAATAATGGGAAGGTTGCCAAACACCGCCCCACCGGCTTCAGCCATGATACTGGACAGAATATCGGGAATAAAAGAAAACCCTGCGCTGCCAACACCCAATAAAATACCCGCAACAGGCAGCACTGCAACAGGTAGCATGAGTGCTCGGCCAATTTTTTGTAAGGTACCAAAGGCCTGTTTAAACATAAGGGGTGCTCCAGGTGGGGAAGAAGCCGCTGTCCAACAATTTGATACATGGGTTGATAGAAAACAGAGCCGAAAAAAACGAAAGGCATTCCTGAAAAGTGGAAGGATAGACTATAGCAATACGCTCTGCTGTTGCTGATTAGCCAAGAAACGGCTTATGGATTGGACAGCTTTTTACTGATCACTGGAAACCTGCCATGCTATCAATACGATTTTTGGCAGGAAGGGTTATATGAAAGTACTGATAACGGGGGGGTACTGGCTTTATTGGTACTGCACTGATAGAAGCACTGCTAGCCTTATCAACCCATGTGACGGTTCTAAGTCGCCAGCCAGCCTCCAATGTTCAGAATAGGTGGGCTAATCCTGTCAGTGTTGTCTCGTGATTATCAGATATTTCTGCCTCGGAATCCTTTGATGCCGTTATCAATCTGGCGGGTGAAGGGATTATGGACAAGCGATGGACGGCATCACGCAAACAGGTATTAATGGACAGCCGTATTGGGCTTACCGAAAGCCTGCTCAACGTATTAGAAAAAATGACCCACCGTCCAAAAGTACTGATTAGTGGTTCAGCCATTGGCTTTTATGGGGCGCAATCACCAAATAAAACCTTGGCAGAAGACAATGCAGCGGGAAACGATTGGCTCTCTGTCCATTTTGTTTGTGGTGACATATTGGCTATATCTCTTGTGCACCAAGGAATACAGCGTATCCTTGTGTGTCTAGAAACAGTCGCTGAAAGAACGTTTTTACGCTTAAAATACCATAGCAGCGTCGCTTAGTGACCTTCACTTTGTTGTTGAATCCTTCCACAAAACCACTGGTTTCTCTCTTCCTGAAATAGTTGCTGATTGGTTCTTTGTACTTCCGTAAGGTTTCTATGAAGCTGTCAAATTGACTAATGGATGACCGTTCCACTTCCGTCATCCAAGTATCCAACCGATCACTGGCTGCCTTCTTGCTTATCTGACTGTTGCAGATACCGGTAATCTTGCGACAGTGGCGATAGGCCGCTTTCAACTTGGTAGAGTGCTTGAACAGCTTTTCTAGCTCCATCCGCTCTTCCTTGCTAATCATTTCGGCATTACGGCGCAATATTGCAATAGAGGGCTTCAGGGCTTGGTAATCCTCGGTGCTGAGCAACTTACGAAGTCTGGCCAGCTCAGATTGTCTGATTTTAACCAACGCCTTCCGGTACAGTTTGGCGACATGAAACCGGTCAATCATGATGGGTACTTTCGGCAATGCTTCCCTGGCGGCATTCACGTAGCCATCGTACATATCACAGCAGATTCCTTTAATCGTGCGCTTCAAACGGCCCGCTATTGATTTTAGGAAGGCTTTGACTTTGGCCTTCTCCCGACCCTCTATGACGCCGATCAGGTGAACCTGGTTATCCACTCTGGAAGTAATCAGGGTCAGATAGTCTTGGTAGCCCTTTCTCAGGGCGATTTCATCAATACCCAGCAATCCCAGCTTCTTCACGCTCTGCCAGTCGGTCTCCTGATTGATCCAGTGGTCAATGACACCCCGAACAACCTTCTCACCAACTGCTTCTTTCATGGCTACATCCGCCACCGTGCTATTGACCAACGCCAACATAAGGTGCTGTTCATAAGCTTTGGTATGGCGGCTTTTGGGGAGGCACCAGTCCAGTTTTTGCCATGTAGTTGGGTGTTTATCACAATCTGGACACACACCTTTCTTCGGCCGGATGATGAGATAGCAGGGTTTGCCCAGAATGGGGAGATGACGAATGGTTCGTGACTCGGAATAGCCCGTAAACGGAACAGGCTTGCCGCAGATTCGGCAATCAATGTCATCGTGATCGGTGGTCACAGTTATGTAGGCACCGTCGCTTTTCAGATCAACACTGAGGATTTCAATGTGGCTAAGGCCCAGAAAATCTGCGGAAATATGAGACATTTGAAAATACCTAAGAAAAGTCGAAGGCCAGAGAAATAAAAGGCTTGAGGACTATTCTAGCAAAAACCAAATGGGCAGAGAGCCAAATTTACTGCCGTAAATAAGCAAGCTATTCAACAAATAGAAAAACAAAATTTGGTGGGTCTGGGCAGACTCGAACTGCCGACCTCACCCTTATCAGGGGTGCGCTCTAACCAAGCTGAGCTACAGACCCAATCAGATAATCGATAACCGATTCATCAAACATACTATTAAAGAACAACCTCATAAATGAGGTGTTTAACAAAATTCAGATAATTCGTGTGAACGCTTGCAGAGGTCAGTCTTCGTTTAAGGAGGTGATCCAGCCCCAGGTTCCCCTAGGGCTACCTTGTTACGACTTCACCCCAGTCATGAATCACTCCGTGGTGACCGTCCTCCCGAAGGTTAGACTAGCCACTTCTGGAGCAACCCACTCCCATGGTGTGACGGGCGGTGTGTACAAGGCCCGGGAACGTATTCACCGTGACATTCTGATTCACGATTACTAGCGATTCCGACTTCATGGAGTCGAGTTGCAGACTCCAATCCGGACTACGATGCATTTTCTCAGATTAGCTCCACCTCGCGAATTCGCAACCGTCTGTATGCACCATTGTAGCACGTGTGTAGCCCTGGCCGTAAGGGCCATGATGACTTGACGTCGTCCCCACCTTCCTCCGGTTTGTCACCGGCAGTCTCCCTAGAGTGCCCACCATTACGTGCTGGTAACTAAGGATAAGGGTTGCGCTCGTTGCGGGACTTAACCCAACATCTCACGACACGAGCTGACGACAGCCATGCAGCACCTGTCACTGCGTTCCCGAAGGCACCTTCCTATCTCTAAGAAGTTCGCAGGATGTCAAGGCCAGGTGGCGTTGTTGAATAAATAAAGCTCAGCCTGATCGAGCCTGTATCCAGGCCTTTTTCAGCTAGCTTTAACTGATATCGGCATCCCTAAACCGGTCATCCTGTTCAACACGCGAACGGAAACCTCTGCCTCCGTTTTTTGCTGAGGTAGTTCACGTGCTTTCATCTTTGAGCCGATAATGGTTTTATAGCGAAGCATAGCCAATTCAACCAAGGCTCTCAGGCCGTATCCGGTTAGCCCTTGCCACGCCATGCGACCTCGCTCTTTTATGATGGCTACTGCCTCGTTTCGTGTATTGTGCTGACTACTGTCAGGCACAGCATTTTTAGGTGGTGGAATCACGATTTTAGCAGCAGCTTGCTTCTGTTTAATTTGCTGATAAACCTTGTCGCTATCATAGGCTCCATCGGCCATGAAAACCTCAAATCCATCAACTTGATCCAGCAGATTAGGCAAAACTGAAGTATCACCTATCTCTTTTCCGGTAAGGTCACTTGCAACGACATGATGATTTTCATCGATGGCTAAATGCAGTTTTCGCCAAGTACGTTTAGGCTTCGTACCGTGTTTTTCCTGATTCCATTCATCCTTGCCATAAACCTTCAATCCTGTGCTATCTACCAGAAAGTGAGAACCAGGCTCACAGGTATCGATGAGCTTTTGCAATGATAAATTGATGCTTCGCTTACTGAGAGTGCTGTAATCAGGGACTTTAAGCTGTAACCCCATGAGCTTAACCAGAGATCTAGCAAAACCTTCAGTCTGCCTTAGCGGTAAGCTAAAAACCTGCCTGAGCATAAGGCAGGTCTCAATCGCCAGATCCGAGTATTGTGTCGGCGCACCTCGTTTTTGGATGGGCGCTGGCGTCCAGATAGTGATAGCTGCATCCGTAAACCAGACTAGAACTTACGCATTGACAGACATCCAAAAAAATTGCTAGATCAGCAAAAAAACAGTGGATGTCGTCGTGCGTAGAAAAATAACAAAACCAACAACAGCCAAGTGCGACCTCCCGAAGTATACGGGGTTTCTACTCTGTGAACCAAAATCAGCCACCTGTACCCGTCTTAGCGAATTGAGTGATATATCGCATGACAGTGTTAACCGCTTTCTCCAACGTGAAAACTTTGCTCCTGAAGATCTTTTTCTAGAAGCGTCAGCCAGGCTTATTCTTGAAGGTGGGACGCTATCGGTTGATGATACGGTGCTGGATAAACCTTATACCCATTACACGGCTTTAGTCGGTCATTACTACTCAGGAAAGCACCACAAAACCGTCAAGGGTATTAATCTCATCACGCTTTATTACACGGACATCAAAGGCTACAACTTGCCCGTTAATTTCCGTATTTACAATCCAGCCGATGGCAAAACTAAAAATGACTACTTTGTCGATATGCTGAAAGAAGTACTGGCATGGGGACTCGAACCTGCATGTGTTACCGGTGACTCTTGGTATAGCAGTATTGGAAACCTCAAAGCTGTGAAAAACAATGGTTTGGGTTTTATGTTCGCTGTTAAAAGCAACCGTACTGTCTCTGTGCAAAAGGGTAACTACCAACAGGTGCAGAGCCTGGAGATTCCCGAAGAAGGAAAAACTGTATGGCTACGTAACTTTGGTCATGTACGACTCTACCGGACGCGACTCAAAAACGAGCTGCGCCATTACGTTGTTTACACTCCTCATGTCGGAGCAGATCTATCTCCACGATCTGATTTTGATCAGCTGCACCAACATCATTGGGCGATCGAAGAGTATCACCGGGCATTAAAGCAACTCTGCAACATCGAGCGTTTTCAGGTGAGAGGGGAGCGACAGGTCCGGAATCATATTTTTGCGGCTATCTTTGGCTATACCTGTCTTCAGGCGATGAAAGTATCAGGGTCACTCAGAAGCGTCTATAGCGTCAGGAAAGAGGCCCTCAAAGAAGCTACCTGGGATTTCATAAAAAGCTTCTCCGAGGGGAAGGAATGGTTGAGGCCATTTTTTGCCGGACCTGTCAATGCGTAAGTTCTACAGACGGTAATATCACCTCTTTTTCGCAGTGCGTTATTATAATCAGACCAATTCGTCACTTTATAAGTCGATTTTTTGATCTTATGGCGACGAGCTTCGTTGTGTTTGTAAGGCATAGCGAGATGATGTCTGCAAAAAAAGGACATTAGGATACGAACCTTAGCCACTTATCGTCAATCAGGGCTATCCGGTGATTTATTCAACAACGCCACAGAGAGCCAAAACGTTCTTTCAGCGACTGTTTCTAGACACACAAGGATACGCTGTATTTCTTGGTGCACAAGAGATATAGCCAATATGTCACCACAAACAAAATGGACAGAGAGCCAATATTTGTAAGAGGCCTTGTTTATTTATCTCTGCACTTGGTTCAACTTGGTTCAGTGTCGTTATTCACAGACCACTTGTTGCAGATGTAATGCCAATCCTCAGCCTCGAGTGATTCAAGACTCTGTTGATATTCACTCTATATCAAAATAATTTGATATAGAGTTTACCCGCTGCTAGACTCGCTGTAACTCAACATATAATGACCAAACAAAGAGGGTGCTCCAATGACCGCAGCAGTAGCAACGGGTTTTACAGATTACCGTGTGGCTAACATTTCTCTGGCTGAATGGGGTCGTCGGGAAATTCAGATCGCTGAAGGTGAAATGCCAGCACTGATGGCCATTCGTAAAAAGTACAAAGCCGATCTGCCTCTTAAAGGCGCCCGTATTCTGGGCTGCATTCATATGACCATTCAAACAGCGGTGTTAATTGAAACACTGATAGAGCTGGGTGCCGATGTGCGCTGGTCATCCTGCAATATTTTTTCTACCCAAGATCATGCCGCTGCTGCCATTGCCGTCTCAGGCGTACCTGTCTTTGCCTGGAAAGGTGAAACCGAAGACGAATTTTGGTGGTGCATTGAGCAAACGATTCTGAAAGAAGGCGCCACCTGGAATGCCAACATGGTACTCGACGACGGTGGTGACCTGACGCTGATGCTCCATGACAAATACCCGCAATTGCTGGGTGCCATTCACGGTATTTCTGAAGAAACCACAACAGGTGTTCACCGACTGCTGGAAATGCTGGAAAAAGGCACACTGAAAGTCCCTGCCATCAATGTGAATGATGCGGTGACTAAAAGCAAAAATGATAATAAGTACGGTTGCCGTCATTCCCTCAATGATGCCATTAAGCGTGCGACGGATCATTTGTTAGCCGGTAAAAAAGCCCTGGTTGTGGGTTATGGGGACGTGGGTAAAGGCTCTGCTGCTTCTCTTCGCCAGGAAGGCATGATTGTTAAAGTCAGTGAGATTGACCCGATCTGTGCCATGCAGGCTTGCATGGATGGCTTTGAGGTTGTCTCTCCTTATATTGATGGTGTTAACGACGGCACTGAATCGTGTGTGAATAACAACCTTCTTGGCGCCACAGACTTGCTGGTAACCACCACGGGTAATGTCCATGTTTGTGATCGCCATATGTTGAAAGTGCTAAAAAATGGCTGTGTCGTTTGTAATATTGGGCATTTTGATACCGAAATTGATACCGGTTTTATGCGCGAGCACTGGCAGTGGGAAGAAGTTAAACCACAGGTACATAAAATCGTCAGAGATCAAGCAAGTAACGACCATTTATTATTACTGTCTGAAGGCCGTCTGGTGAACCTTGGCAATGCAACAGGCCACCCCTCACGTATTATGGACGGTTCTTTTGCCAATCAGGTGCTGGCGCAAATTCATCTGTACGAAGGCCGCTTTGCCGATTTTCCTGAAGATAAAAAGACGCTTTATGTTGATATTCTGCCGAAAAAGCTCGACGAAGAAGTCGCCAGCTACATGGTAGAAGGGTTTGATGGCGTAATCACAAAGCTCACTGCACAGCAGGCTGACTATATCAATGTTGCTGCTGACGGTCCTTTTAAAAACGACGACTATAAATACTAAGTTCTCTTCACAGGTCAGATAAACCCATCTGACCTGTGAGTGTAACAACAGCCAAAGACCAATGATTATGAGCAGCTCCTCACGTTTATCCTGTCCTGTCAGTTTTGAGTTTTTCCCGACAAAAACGCCGGAAGGTGCCGAGAAACTCAGGGTTGCAGCGCATACGCTATCAGAGTATCAACCCGAATTTTTTTCTGTTACCTACGGTGCAGGCGGTTCTACACGTGACCGTACACTGGATACAGTCATGTCAACCCAAACATTGACTGGCATTCCAACAGCACCCCACCTCTCCTGCGTCGGAGACAGTAAAGCACGCTTAAAAGAACTCTTGCTTGATTATAAAGACAAAGGGATTAAGCGTATTGTTGCACTCCGTGGTGACTTACCGTCAGGCATGGGCCGTTTTGTGGGAGAGCTACAATACGCCAATGAGTTGGTCGAATTCATTCGGCATGAAACCGGTGATTACTTTCATATTGAAGTAGCGGCTTATCCTGAGGTTCACCCTCAGGCTTATAGTATGGAAGACGATTTAAAGAATTTTGAGCGTAAAGTACACTCAGGTGCAAACTCTGCTATTACCCAGTATTTCTTTAACCCTGACAGCTATTTTTATTTTGTTGATCGTATACAGCGGATGGGACTTGAGATTCCTGTGGTCCCCGGCATTATGCCCATTACCAATTTTACACGGCTTGCACGATTCTCCGATGCATGTGGCGCAGAAATGCCCCGCTGGGTACGAAAGCAACTGGAAGCCTACGGTGATGATACGAAAAGTATTAAAGCGTTTGGAGAAGAGGTTATTACCCGGCTCTGTGAGCGTTTACTGGAAGGAGGCGCACCAGGGTTGCACTTCTATACCTTAAATATGGCCGCTCCCTGCCAGGCCGTGTGTAGCAACTTAAATATTCCCGCTAAACATGCTGTTCTTTAGCCCCTAAAAGACCGAAAACGCAACAAACCCCGGGCCATTGTGAGCACACAGACATCAACGGTAGCTCGGGGTTTTTCACGTCGGATGACACGAAAAGCCGCTTTCAGGCATCACTTGTCGAATAGGTCACCCAATTTTTTCGGCTCTCTGTCCATTTTGTTTGTGGTGACATATTGGCTATATCTCTTGTGCACCAAGGAATACAGCGTATCCTTGTGTGTCTAGAAACAGTCGCTGAAAGAACGTTTTGACGCTTAAAATACCATAGCAGCGTCGCTTAGTGACCTTCACTTTGTTGTTGAATCCTTCCACAAAACCACTGGTTTCTCTCTTCCTGAAATAGTTGCTGATTGGTTCTTTGTACTTCCGTAAGGTTTCTATGAAGCTGTCAAATTGACTAATGGATGACCGTTCCACTTCCGTCATCCAAGTATCCAACCGATCACTGGCTGCCTTCTTGCTTATCTGACTGTTGAAGATACCGGTAATCTTGCGACAGTGGCGATAGGCCGCTTTCAACTTGGTAGAGTGCTTGAACAGCTTTTGGCTCTCTGCCCATTTTGTTTTTGCTAGAATAGTCCTCAAGCCTTTTATTTCTCTGGCCTTCGACTTTTCTTAGGTATTTTCAAATGTCTCATATTTCCGCAGATTTTCTGGGCCTTAGCCACATTGAAATCCTCAGTGTTGATCTGAAAAGCGACGGTGCCTACATAACTGTGACCACCGATCACGATGACATTGATTGCCGAATCTGCGGCAAGCCTGTTCCGTTTACGGGCTATTCCGAGTCACGAACCATTCGTCATCTCCCCATTCTGGGCAAACCCTGCTATCTCATCATCCGGCCGAAGAAAGGTGTGTGTCCAGATTGTGATAAACACCCAACTACATGGCAAAAACTGGACTGGTGCCTCCCCAAAAGCCGCCATACCAAAGCTTATGAACAGCACCTTATGTTGGCGTTGGTCAATAGCACGGTGGCGGATGTAGCCATGAAAGAAGCAGTTGGTGAGAAGGTTGTTCGGGGTGTCATTGACCACTGGATCAATCAGGAGACCGACTGGCAGAGCGTGAAGAAGCTGGGATTGCTGGGTATTGATGAAATCGCCCTGAGAAAGGGCTACCAAGACTATCTGACCCTGATTACTTCCAGAGTGGATAACCAGGTTCACCTGATCGGCGTCATAGAGGGTCGGGAGAAGGCCAAAGTCAAAGCCTTCCTAAAATCAATAGCGGGCCGTTTGAAGCGCACGATTAAAGGAATCTGCTGTGATATGTACGATGGCTACGTGAATGCCGCCAGGGAAGCATTGCCGAAAGTACCCATCATGATTGACCGGTTTCATGTCGCCAAACTGTACCGGAAGGCGTTGGTTAAAATCAGACAATCTGAGCTGGCCAGACTTCGTAAGTTGCTCAGCACCGAGGATTACCAAGCCCTGAAGCCCTCTATTGCAATATTGCGCCGTAATGCCGAAATGATTAGCAAGGAAGAGCGGATGGAGCTAGAAAAGCTGTTCAAGCACTCTACCAAGTTGAAAGCGGCCTATCGCCACTGTCGCAAGATTACCGGTATCTTCAACAGTCAGATAAGCAAGAAGGCAGCCAGTGATCGGTTGGATACTTGGATGACGGAAGTGGAACGGTCATCCATTAGTCAATTTGACAGCTTCATAGAAACCTTACGGAAGTACAAAGAACCAATCAGCAACTATTTCAGGAAGAGAGAAACCAGTGGTTTTGTGGAAGGATTCAACAACAAAGTGAAGGTCACTAAGCGACGCTGCTATGGTATTTTAAGCGTAAAAACGTTCTTTCAGCGACTGTTTCTAGACACACAAGGATACGCTGTATTCCTTGGTGCACAAGAGATATAGCCAATATGTCACCACAAACAAAATGGACAGAGAGCCAGACTTAATTCATGGATAGGATTCGCCTCAGCCTTTGAAGGTGATTGCGTCCCCTTCGTCTAGTGGCCTAGGACACCGCCCTTTCACGGCGGTAACAGGGGTTCGAGTCCCCTAGGGGACGCCATATAAACTTTACTCTATTTTAATAACTCTCTTCATCATCTTCGTTTTCATCATTATATTCACTACCGCCATATTCATCACCCTCGTCTTCATCGTCGTCGTCTTCATCATCTTCATCTTCATCTTCATCCATTTCCTGACTAGCCATATCCCATAGCCCTTCAGCCGCATAACTGTTTGACGATGTCATCGTAAAAACGTCGTGATTCGGTACACACATAAACAAAAGCAGCAGACTAAACAGTAACTTTATACAAAGATGCAGAGATAAACGAACGGTCATTCAGTGCCCTCCAAAAATAAGGCTATCGCTTTTTAGTAGTTGATTTAAAAGCAAATACAGTGATACTAATGGTCTCTTCTAACTAGGCTATTACTCATCGTTTCGCCTTATTCTAAGGCTCAACTTGCCATGTTCATTACGGTCGTTAGAAAAGACCATTGCTACTATTCCATTTTTAGCAAAGTTCATGCGTCTTTCAAGAAAAGGTAAGGAAAAAAGCAGAGTGTCCTTCATCTGAACAGTCTGCCTGATCATTCAAGCAGCAATGGGTTTAACATTGTTCTCTGCTCGAAATGCCTGAATTTTAGCAATATAACTATTGTATTCCGGGGAACCATCATGAGAATAATTCAGGTTTTTAAATAAGCCTGTGAGTTTGATAAAGTAGTCACGGGCAATTTCCTTATCAGCAAAATCATAGGACTGGCGAATAAGGCTAGTCACCAGTTCAAAACAATCCTGCTGCCGCCTTATAGGGCAACTGCTGTCCACATCATCAAAAGCATCCTGCTGAAGGTACACCATATCCAGAAAGAGAGACTTTTGGAACGTCACGTAATCCTCCAATGTAACGCCCTCTTCACCCGTAACTTGCATCATTTGATGGATACTGTCGCCACGCACAAGCAAATCCTGCATATCTTTTACGTTGGTGATCCAACCAGGAGATAAGTTATCAGCATACCAGTCAGACAGTTGATCCAGATAACGGGACCACGAAATCAGTGGGTCGATAGCCGGATAAAAACGCTTGTAGGCGCGCTCGTAAGATAACCCCAGAAAGGTTTTCACCGTGCCAAGGGTGGCCTGTGTGACCGGTTCTTCAAAGTTACCCCCCGCAGGTGACACTGAACCCACCATGGTTAACGAGCCTTCAACACCTGATTCGTTAGTAATGACCCCACAACGCTCATAAACACCTTTAATAGCAGAGTCCATATACGCTGGGAACCCCTCTTCACCGGGGATTTCCTCCAACCGATTAGATGTCTCACGCATGGCCTGAGCCCAGCGGGACGTCGAATCGGCCAGCGCCAGAACGTTATAGCCCATTTGGCGATAGTATTCCCCCAGTGTTAAACCCGTGTAAATAGAGGCTTCACGAGCAGCAACGGGCATAGAAGAGGTATTACAAATAATGACCGTACGATCAATCAACGCCCCGCCGGTGGTAGGGTCCTGCAAGTGTGGAAACTCTTCAATTGTTTCTACTACCTCCCCCGCACGCTCACCACAAGCAGTAACAATCACGATATCAGAGTTCGAGTAGCGGGAGAATGAATGCTGCAGTACAGTTTTCCCAGACCCAAAAGGGCCGGGAATACAGCCAGTACCACCACGAGCGATGGGGAAGAAGGTATCAACAATCCGCTGGGTCGTAATAAGTGGCGTGTTTGGATACTGGCGCGCTGTTCTCCCTGTTTTCGACATGGTTTCCGAAATAGACTTCCGGACAGGCCAGCGCTGAACCATCGTGAGAGGTATTTCCTCACCTTGCGTGTTTTTTACACGTGCAACAACAGTGTCTACAGTGAAGTTTCCTTCCTGAATCCATACGACTTCCACTTCACCGTCAGTATCAAAGGGAATCATGATCTGGTGCGTAAAGCGTCCTTCTGGTGCCGTACCAAAGGGTTCTCCTGCATGCAATTTATCACCAATTTTTGCAGTCGCCGTAAATGCCCAATGCTGACTGCTATCCAGAGACTCCAGCTGCACACCTCTTTGGAGAAAACTCCCATGGAGTGCTGCGAGTCGCTCCAGCGGTTTTTGCAAACCATCATATATTTGGCCAAGAATGCCAGGGCCTAAATCAAGGGATAGCATCTGGCCGGTTTGAATGACTTTGTCACCTACCGCAACACCACGGGTTTCCTCATACACCTGAATATCGGCGGTATTGCCGCGAACCCGCAAAATCTCAGCCATCAACTGCTCATCAACACTGTCGTTGGCGCGACGACTGGGCAAAACATAAACCACCTCATTTTTCACCAGTGGCTTGTTGTTGCTACTTTCAATGGTGATAATATCACCCATGACCGCCATGACCTGGGCTGTTGCCTCAGTAGCCGATATTGTTGTTTGTTCGCTCATCAGTTCAACCTAATTATTTATTCAGAGCGATGCACGGGGGAGCTGTGCTGCAAACTCGCCCAGTGCATGCTCTGTTAAATCATTAAAACGGGTAATGGCCTGCTCTCCATCGTAGCTTGTCCATCGAGCAACCAGATTCCACCGCAACACATAAATAATGACAGCCTCAAAATCGAAACGATGGTTAGCACCCATTCGGTCGAGTTTATGCCATACAGCCGCCAGCAGTATTTCTTCGAGCCGGGTGTACGCCTTTTTATCAAGACACTCAACGGCGTCCAGAATCCAGGGAAAGGCATGCTGCAATCCCAGTGTCGGCGAATGCCAGTTTCTACGAATATAGGCGTACCGTGTGCCATAACTCCAATGTGGCACGGTGGGGGCAGGGGTTCCCTGCATTTTTCGACGAAGGGCAGCGACCACCGTACGCATGTCGAGACGCCAGTTCACCAGCTCGCGCAGCGAAGCGCTGCTAAGTTCCGCCAGCAGGCGGGGGGCTAGCTTAATCAACGCATCTTCTTTGACGTCATCACCTAAGTGACTCCAGTGCATCAGCTGCTCTACTTTGACCAGCATATCCCTGTCATACTGACCCAGCATGGATAACCGACGATCCAGCTGGATACGAGAAATAGGCGTAATCTTGCTTTCAAACAGCGCATCTATATGAGGCAATGATGTCAGCAGAGCGTAGTAACTGTTTTCGACCACAACTGACCTCCCTACTTAATAATGCCTTCCAACAATGCGCGAAACCGGGGTTGAAGGTGACGGAGAAGAACCGTAGAGACCGCTTCATCAGACAGCTCAACTTCAATATTTTTGTCCTTCAACCGGAAGGTAATCCCCGTTTGCTGATCACTGCCAACAGTAAATGTTACGCCTTGCTGAAGCATAGAACTGGCCTGATCCATCGAGAATTCGAGTAGCCCGCCTTCTTTCAGCAGTTCTGGGCTATCGCGTAACTCATCAACGCCAATAATCTTTTGTGGCAAGACAACGTTTACATGCTTTTCATCGCGTAGCGCATTTTCGCCAGCCACCTCGAGAATCATTTTTTCCAATAAGCGTTCGTTGTCCATTGTCGTGCTGACAACACCTCGAATCTGCTCTGAAAACTGATTCAATAAATAATCCTTGAGTTCAAGGATCGCGTTACGCTCTGCAAGCTGAAGGGCTTCCTGCCCCGCTTTAGTTATAAAGCGGGCCTCCTCACGGGCTTTGCTGACGATCGCCTCGGCTTGTTGCTCAGCCTCTTTGATCAGTTGATCAGCTGTTACCTGTGCCTCACTGACGAGCGCACCGGCTTGATCACGCCCCTTTTGTACACCCTGATTTTTGAGTTTCTCAATCAGTTCCTGAACGCCAACGGACACCGTTTTCCCTTCGGGGGTTATTGCAGCTGTCATGTCTCAATCCTGTTTCATTCGGGTTATTCCCCTGCGTTGGCTCGCAAGGAATACGTGTATTTCATCAGGCGGTAATGCCCTGAGCAATAACCAGTGCGAAGACAAAAGCAAAGACAGAAAAACCTTCTACTATCGCCGCAGGTGCAATAGACAGACCAAATACTTCGGGCTTATTTTTAGAGGCATTAATACAGGCAGCCACAGCATGCCCCTGATAGATAGCGGAATAAAGTAAAGCAAACCCGGTAAGAATACCGACACCAAAGATGCCTGGCGCACTGTGAGCCGTAATACCGATACCGTTGAGAATAAACATGATCACGATGCCATAAATGACCTGAGATGAAGGCATGGCAGAAACACCAATATACTTACCGTAGCCACTCTCTACATCCAGCATGGCACCACAGGCTGCCTGACCCGCCACAGAACAACCGATAGAGCTGCCTATGGCACCCAATCCAATGGGGGCAAAAACACCCAGCCACCCCAGGGCAATGATAAAATCTTCCATTGTCAGTCCTCTTTCTTACTAAATGTTTTGAAAGGGTAGCCTTCGTCAGACAGCCCCCAGTTACAAAATTCAATGACATTAAGACGCATACCGTGAACGACACCGCTCATCAGACAAAGTGTAAAATTCAGTACATGACCCAATAGCAGAATCAAACCGGCAGACAAGACACCCAATACCGGCGTTGTATGCATGGCTTCGGCAGCAAGGTTATTGAACGTCATGGCCAGTGATGCACCCGAAAGCCCGAGCGCAAACAGTCGCATGTAACTCAGCACGTCGCCAAAGGCACCGGTGACATTAAACAGAGCCAGCAGGCCATCCAATACTCGCCACACGATGTCTATGGCTTTTTCTACCGGACGGGTGCTGGTAAATAAGAAGATCAAAACAGCCCCCACTATCATCATGCCCGGGGCCAGACTGGCCTGCCAGAAAACAGGTAAGCTACCCATATAGCTGAGCCAATAGGTCAACCCGCCTGAAATCGCTAACGCCCAACCAACAGGGGCTAATGCATAAAGGCTTGAACGATTAACCCAGGCAGTAGCCAGATTGGCAATCAAAAGGTGCGCTACACCGATAGAGATAGACAACTTCATCATTGTGTCATAGTCGTGCAGATCAAAAATGGCAACGTTAGCCAGAACACTGCCCTCAGCCAGTGCAACACCAAAATAACTGTCCACCAATATCCCCCAAAAAATACCGAGACCTGACATAAAAAGCCCCATATTAAAGAGACGTTTACCGGTTTCAGAGACAGTCATTGTTTTGCGCAGGCTGAATAAAATCAATGCAAATACACTGCAATACAGCGCATCACTCATGATCATAGCGAAGAATAAAGAAAAGGAGTAAAACACGGCATTGCCCGGATCCCAGGCACGGTAGCTAGGCAACTGGAAAAAAGACAACGCATCAGCCCCACCCCCTGTCGATGGCGCGTTATCCAATTGCGTGGGTGGCGCGTCATCTTTTCCCGGTGGCTGAATGACGGCAGCAACACCATTCGCTGCTGTGAACGCCTCAACCGCAGTTTGTTCGCTGACGGGCACCCATCCCTGAACGAGAAAAAACTGATCCTCATCTTGTGTACTGTGACAAGCATGATCTAATTCTGCCTGATCGTGCCTGGCTGCCAGATTTTGGTTAAGAAGATAACACCAGCGTGTCAGTGACTCGCGCTCAGCATTGAGGTCTTCGAGAGAGTGTTCCGCCTCTTCTAACTGACGCTCCAGCGTACTGAGTGAATGCTTACCTACACGTGAACGCAGTACGGGCAGAAGACCTTCTTCAGGCTCCTGATCAGCAATGACAATCACATAGGCATCTTTATGATCCTGATGGATGATATCCCAAGGTCGCTTGATATCATCCAGTGTGTGCATTTTTCCCACAGGAATCACATAGAACCAGAGCCGCTGATGGCTAAGATCCGCAAGTTCAGGCAGAGTAAACTCACCCCAAGGACGTACTTCCCGAATACGTTCTTCGAGCTTATCGCGCGCATCTGCCTGCTCTCTGATACTGGCTTTATTGGCAAGCACACTCTTCACAATAGTATCAATACAATGCGTTTTTTTATCGTGAACCTGTCGTCGTTGCCGAGGGCAACGCTCAAGCCAAGTCAGTGCTTCTTTTGCTTCTGCCGGTTGAATAAACGCTCTCGCATCGCCGGGGGCAGGTATCAAATGCATGCAGCCAAGTGTCTGAAGCCCTTGCAGCACTCGAGCTTTATCACCTTCAGGCCCATACAGTGTGATTTTATTAAGTCGTTTTATCGCCATCGTTTTTCAGTGGTCCTTATCAACCCTGTCATCAACAGGACTAATCATGACTTACTGCCTCCTGGCTGCTTGTGTCAGAACCTTACCTTTGGACAGTTTGGCATTGACAACGCCGGCCCTGTCCAGATCTGACATATAAATTTGAATTTTCTGGATATTTTTTTTCGTTTGGGGAATCAGCACTTTTGAGAAAAGATTAACTCGCTGAGACGTGGTGCGTGTGGCTTTATCCAATGCCTGATATCGCAGTTGACGTACCTGTAACTCAATACGCAGCCGTACCATTTGCTGTAACAATTCCACCAAATAATCGACCCAGTGAGGCTTGGCTAAGTCACTGTAGGGTGTCAGGGTGATGTCAATGCGCTCTACCAACGGCACACGAGTACCCACTATATTTTCAGTCGTCAACTGGACATCGGTGACCCGCACCAGATTTTCAACAGGCACATCACCCCGAGCCAGCATAGGAAGCTGCTCTCTTACCAAACGCTCAATATCCCTTAGATGTTCACGGCTTTCTTTTAACGCTTCTTCGGCCTTTTTGCGTTCAATCATTAGCTGTTGCCGCTTAAGCTCTAGGGCAGGCAGGTAACGGTTAAACGTTTTCAGGCTACGCTTTTCCTTATTCAGCGCACTTTTATTAAGGGCTACCTTGGCCATGGTTACGCCCCGGCTGTTTCAACGACTTGTGAGGCACCGACCTGCGCTTTGATCGGCCAGTATTTTTCCAGCAGACTTTGTTTAACCAGCGTTTCTTCCGGTTCAAAACACTCCGCCATCATCTGCCAGCCAAGATCCAACGCCTCTTCTAAGGGCAGAACAACATCCAGTGCCATAAATTGTTTTTTAAACATCTCACCAAACTTAATGGTTTTCAGATCATAGTTGGACAACTCAAAGGCCATGGCCTGCTTCTGCTGTGCATTGACGGCATCAGAGTAGAAACGAATCATCGTGTTCATGATAGTACTGTGGTCATCACGGGTTTCTTTGCCCTGCACCATTTGCTTTAAACGTGAGAGCGAACCAAAAGGATCCAGCATGCCTTCATGCAGGTAAAACTGCCCCTCTGTAATATAGCCGGTATTATCAGGCACGGGGTGGGTGACATCATTTCCTGGCATAGTCGTCACGGCTAATATAGTTACAGAGCCTGCCCCTTTATAGTCACACGCCTTTTCGTAACGACGTGCCAGCTGTGAATATAGATCTCCCATATAACCGCGGTTGGCAGGGATCTTATCCATGGCCACACCAATCTCTTTCATCGCATCGGCATACGATGTCATATCCGTCAGTAGCACCAGCACTTTTTTGTTTTCTTTTACGGCAAAGTGTTCAGCAACGGCCAGCGCCATATCCGGTGTGAGCAACCGCTCAACAGTAGGGTCTGATGCCTGATTAGTGAACATCACCGTACGAGAAGACACACCCGCCTTTTCAAACTCGGTTTTAAAAAAGTGGTAGTCATCAAAAATAAGCCCCATACCACCAAAGACCACAACATCAGCCTCTGCTTCGATAGCAATTTGTGCCAGAAAACGGTTATACGGCTCACCGGCTGTAGAAAAGATGGGAATTTTCTGTGATTCAACGAGGGTATTAAATACGTCAATCATTGGCACATTTGTACGAACCATTCTGGAAGCCAACACCCGACGCACAGGGTTAACAGAAGGGCCATCGATTTCTACTTTGGGGTCTTGCTCCAAAGAAGGGCCGCCATCCAACGGTTCACCAGCACCATTAAAAATACGCCCCAAAATATTGGGCGAGTAGGTGGTTTTCATGGGTTCGCCCAAAAAGCACACCGATGCATGGGTGGATAACCCTTTGGTACCGCAAAAGACCTGCAGCGAGACTTCTTCGTGATCTATTTTAATAATCTGGGCCATAGAATAGCTTTGCCCATCCTGTTCAATCAGGGCAAGGTCGCCATAGTTTGCCTGAGCGTTACTTTGAGTGAGGCGCGGAACATGAACACGAATGAGGTCACCGACAATGCTGAGAATGTTGGTATACCGCAAGAGACTCTGGGGCATTTGAGCACCTCGTGTAAAACTGAAAATTCTTGTTCGGGTGTCTGTCACGCTTCGTCAGAATCACAGGGCGCCACAGATACCTTGAATAGGCTTGGGAGTTGCTGACAGTTAAACAAGGTTTCCAGATAACACAGCGTAATTGTCAGCAGCCCCTCCTTTCAAAAATGCGCTCGGACAATACCAGTGAAGATGATCCGAACAACTATTCAAAAGTGTGAAGCCTTGGTATTTGTGAGCTATCTTAGTCGCCCCTTTGATTTTCGCCAGTCTTTTATGGGGGAATACGGCTCCATTTTCAGAAAGGTCGTTGACTGCAGCACAGGAATAACAAGCGTTTCTTCGGTTTTCTGTTAAAAAATACGTAACTATTCAGCACCCCTTAAAGGCGCATATAGTGTTGACCAAGCGGTTTGAACCACTACATATTGATAAATGATACTTTAGTATTCGTTAATTAGGCCTGAAATTCTCGATAACAACGGAGTTCTAATGTGCCAATAGTCAATATCTAGTAGCTTGCCCATCTGGTTATCACAATATATAGGTGCTGAACAGTTACAAAAATACAATAAATGGGCACTTCGATTAAAAATACAAAAAAGCATTGTACTTCGTTTTAACCCAACCCAATTGAAAGACATTACTTAACTTTAAAAGCAATGTTCAGGCCAATCATTAACGACTATCAAACCAATCGTTCAATACTTAAACAACGCCACCCAAAATACCAATAAATTGTCAATATTACGTAAAGCTACGTATATTTAATTCTCCTCTATATGGTAGATTTTGCACCCTCAACAACATGAACACACTATTAACAACAAACAATAATATTACACATATTATCATCAACCATTTATTGATGATTAAAAAGCCAACAACAGGAATAATAAAAATGTTCTCTACATGTGTCAGCATGAAACCTAAAAAGATATTATCGGCAACAAAGCAGACTGGCACTTTCTGGCGTTAATTTAAAATAAATGCACCAAATAAAAGACATGCTAAAAAATAGTCAATAATCATTCAGGCTATCTGATGGCGTATAAGAATAAAGGTGTTAAGTGTGTAATGACACTGACATTTTCCCTGTAGATATAGAATAAAAAACATCCCGTATTATGGTGAAAAGGGGGCTACTGATGACTGTATCACTGAGTGAGCACAGTACTCACGTGGCGGGTCTGAAAGCCATTGACGACAAAGAGGGGTAGCACTATAGAAAAAATTATTATGACGATTTAAACAATGACTTGCCGATTTTTGGGGCATCATCATTCAGTGCTTTTGTCTGGTTGTGCCGAGTGCCGTCGCCCCCGTTTTTTTATATTATTATTGGATGATAGAATCCACGCAGGAAAGATCATGGGTAGAGTCGTTTCCCATATTTTATTTCTCTCTTTTTTATTCTCATACGCCTTAAAAACAGAGCGATTGTTCACTCGTATTGAAACTATAACCATTGATACCGGTAAAGGATTATTACTGATCAAGCCGTCCGTTACATCACTCCCTTCTTTATGTCAGCAGCAGGGGGTGCTGGCATGGCCTGTCTTGAATATGCCAGAAACACAACTGCCATCTTTATTAATGGCACATCAATTGAAGCAAACAGTGGTGTTTGATTATTCCTTAAAGGCCGGTTGCTTTTTAGGGTTTCAAAAAGGGGGGATTGTTTGGGTGCGTTAGACACACTCATGACAGCAGGGCTTACGCATCAATGGTTACTGTAAAATCTTAATGTCTAGTGGATTTACCTAGATATTGATCTGTATTCGTGATTATTATGCACTCTTAACCTTTTTTGAATGACAGTGGCTGTATATTACGGAGGGTTTACATCGAAAAAAAATTGATCAATTATTTGGGGTATATAAAAGTTGATCTGAGGCACTAAAAATGGACACCCTTCTATGCAATTTTTTGTGACTCGTACTGCTCAGGGCTGACATAGCCCAAAGTACTGTGTCGCCGCTTTCTATTGTAGTAGCCTTCGATGTATTCAAACACTGCCTGACGGGTATTTTCCCTATTCATCAGTGGATCATAGTGGATAGCTTCGATCTTCAAAGAGTGGAAAAAGCTCTCCACACAGGCATTAGCCCAGCAATCAGCTTTTCGGCTCATGCTTTGTGGCATCTTGTGTTTAGCAAGCAGCTTACGGAATTTAGAAGAGCAGTATTGGCTGCCTCTGTCGCTATGAAAGATGACGCCTTTTGGCCGCTTACGCCGCCATAGTGCCATTGTCAGGGCATCACAGATCAACGTAGATTTCATTGTGGTACTCATAGACCAGCCAATCACTTTACGAGAGTAAAGGTCAATAACAACAGCGAGGTACAGCCAGCCCTCAGAGGTCCGTAAATACGTGATGTCGCCAGCCCACTTCTGGTTTGGCTTTATTGCTGAAAAATCTCTCTTCAGCAAATTGGGCGCAATAGGTAGATTATGTTTACTGTCTGTTGTTGTGACCTGAAATTTCCTGGAAGCTTTGGGTACTAGTACTCCGTCCGGCAGAAGATGATAGTTTACTGAAGGCTATTCTAATAACTCCGAGTCCATAACACCGGAGTTATTATGACCATCAAATATCATGTTCGACTCAGCGAGGAAGAACGCTCAATACTTGAACGGCTTATCAAGCAGGAAAAGCCCAAAGTTGCACAACACAAAAAACGTAAAGCCAATATCCTTCTGGCTATCGATGAAAACCATGATCCACTGCAGCATGATCAGGTAGCCAAAGCTTTCCATGTTAGGCCGCTGACTATCACTCGCCTCAGGAAACGATTTGTTGAAGAAGGGCTTGATGTCGCTGTCAATGGAAAACTAAGCAGCCACGGTCGGGTACGTAAACTCGATGGCGAAGCCGAAGCTCACCTTATTGCCCTTACCTGCTCACCACCACCGGAAGGAGCCAGCCGATGGACGCTAAATTTACTGACAGATCGCATGATTGAGCTCAGATACGTCGAATCGATTTCCAGAAGCACAGTACATGAGGGACTAAAAAAAATGAGCTTAAGCCCTGGCAAAAAAAGGAATGGTGTATACCTGCGGAAGAAAGCGCCAACTTTGTGAGTGCGATGGAGGATATTCTTGAAGTCTATAAACGTCCTCTTGATCCAAGGCGTCCGCTTGTTTGCCTTGATGAAAGTAGCAAGCAGCATGTCAAGCAGCATGTCAAGCAGCATGTTAAAGAAGTCGTTAATCCAATGCCTGTTGAGCCTGGAAAACCGGAGCGTTATGACACAGAGTATGAACGTAATGGCGTCAGCAATCTGTTCATGATGTTTGAACCCTTGACAGGTTGGCGGCATGTTGAGGTGACTGATCGTAGGACAGCGATTAATTGGGCTCATCAAATCAAGTTTCTGGTCGATGTTCGCCACAAAGATGCAGAGAAAGTTATACTGGTTGGAGACAACTTGAACACGCATTCTCCCGCATCACTTTATAAAGCTTTTTCCCCAGAAGAAGCCCGCAGAATGATTGATAAGCTTGAGTTTCATTACACCCCAAAGCATGGCAGTTGGCTGGATATGGCCGAAATTGAGCTGAGTATACTGAGTCGCCAATGTCTGGATCGGCGTATCCCTACCCAAGATATTCTCCGGAGAGAAGTCAAAGCCTGGGAGGAGAAGCGCAACGCAAGAAAAGTGACCTGACCAAGAGGAATGCTCAACAAGGAGTCGGCGACCGGACTCAGAGCCGGAATAACGCTTCGTTCAACTTGTTGGGTATACGTCAAGCAGCAGCAAAGGACAGCTGTTTACAATTCACCGCCTTGTTCCACCACCTCACCCTGGATTTACTGAAAGGAAGTTTCTTTCAGTTGAAACGGAATTCAGCGGCGGGGGTGGATGGTGTAACTTGGCGATCCTATCAGCGGGAGCTGGATATCCGGCTGAAATCCTTGCACGAACGAGTGCACAGAGGCAGTTATCGACCACGTCCTGCTCGAAGGGTTTTCATCCTCAAAGCAGACGGGAGCGAGCGTCCCCTAAGTGTTCTATGTTTATAGAACTTACGCATTGACAGGTCCGGCAAAAAATGGCCTCAACCATTCCTTCCCCTCGGAGAAGCTTTTTATGAAATCCCAGGTAGCTTCTTTGAGGGCGTCTTTCCTGACGCTATAGACGCTTCTGAGTGACCCTGATACTTTCATCGCCTGAAGACAGGTATAGCCAAAGATAGCCGCAAAAATATGATTCCGGACCTGTCGCTCCCCTCTCACCTGAAAACGCTCGATGTTGCAGAGTTGCTTTAATGCCAGGTGATACTCTTCGATCGCCCAATGATGTTGGTGCAGCTGATCAAAATCAGATCGTGGAGATAGATCTGCTCCGACATGAGGAGTGTAAACAACATAATGGCGCAGCTCGTTTTTGAGTCGCGTCCGGTAGAGTCGTACATGACCAAAGTTACGTAGCCATACAGTTTTTCCTTCTTCGGGAATCTCCAGGCTCTGCACCTGTTGGTAGTTACCCTTTTGCACAGAGACAGTACGGTTGCTTTTAACAGCGAACATAAAATCCAAACCATTGTTTTTCACAGCTTTGAGGTTTCCAATACTGCTATACCAAGAGTCATCGGTAACACATGCAGGTTCGAGTCCCCATGCCAGTACTTCTTTCAGCATATCGACAAAGTAGTCATTTTTAGTTTTGCCATCGGCTGGATTGTAAATACGGAAATTAACGGGCAAGTTGTAGCCTTTGATGTCCGTGTAATAAAGCGTGATGAGATTAATACCCTTGACGGTTTTGTGGTGCTTTCCTGAGTAGTAATGACCGACTAAAGCCGTGTAATGGGTATAAGGTTTATCCAGCACCGTATCATCAACCGATAGCGTCCCACCTTCAAGAATAAGCCTTGCTGACGCTTCTAGAAAAAGATCTTCAGGAGCAAAGTTTTCACGTTGAACAAAGCGGTTAACACTGTCATGCGATATATCACTCAATTCGCTAAGGGAAGCAGCAATTAAGAAGTTACCAGTTTTGGAACGATCATAACGTTCCATTTTTTCAGCTCTGGGTTACGCAGAATATAAGGATTAATTTTTGCTAACCCAGATTTACAGAGCTTTACACCCTTTTCATAGGTTCTATCCAATAGTGCAACAATAGGACTGATGCATCTCCACGTCATGCTTTTTGTCCACTCAATAACCGCTGTTGCTGTATTCAATAAAGCTCCACCCCAGTGATTCTCCAAAAATGCCCAAGACCTTTCAATGGGATTGTACTTGCTGTGATAAGGAGGGTAGTAAACAAGGTGAATTTTTAACCCTGTTGCCTGAGCAAACATGACCATTCTGAAAAGAAACTGGGTTCTATGGCTGTTGTTTTCTGGGCCGTTGTCCGCGTAGATAACCAGCTCATCTATATGCTGATAGCTTTCTTTAATGTCCGACCACCACTGCTCCAGAGCATCACAGATAAAGTCACTGGTTTTATAAGAGACCCCGTAAAATACGCTGAGTTGGTCATTGTCCAGATTCAGAATACCAAAAGGAATCATTTTGTCTTTTTTCGCCATATCATGATCCAGCGCCTTGACGGCTGAGGAACCTCTATCTTTTCCACCCCGAGAACAATCTCCGAGATTGACCGTTGCTTTGCAGTCTATGCTGAGTTGTAAGACATTTTTTCTTTGGTCGGCCTCTTCCCTGACTCTGCGGATCTTGGCACAGATGGCATCGGTTTCCGGAATTTTTTTTCAGGCTTTGTTTTTGCAACCTTACGCAGCTTGTATCCCAAACGATTCAAGATATTATTGATAGTGCGCACTTGAGGAAGGGAATCGTTATCCCAGTCTTTTTCTTCTACCTAAATCCTGCAATACAAACTCCAACAGGCCAAACATACGCATTGATCAAATCCTCCTGACTCCGATTATCCTGCTGTCGAGAAAATACTGGCCTTTTCAGTGGATTTTCATCGCTCGAACCATCGTATTTTTATTCATCTTACTCCTATTCCTAATATCAGAGCGTAACAACACCTTCCGCATCAGCAGAATGTTTTTTCTAACCATCCGTTGTACGGCTATTTACAAACAGTCACCCACTGCCAGCCAAGCATCCCACTCCGTCTGGTAGAGATGCTCTTTGTTACTGGCAACGGTCAACTGTCTGCTACATGTTAACAATTTTCCAGCAACCCGTATCATATAGCATCGAATGCTTTCCGGCTCCCACTTCATCAGCTGACGATTTCCACTGACCAGAGCCATCCAGCGTGTCGTATTGTAGGCCAGTATTGCACATTGCATAAGCGCACTGTTTGCCATGAAATGATCGGTTTTGATCTGTCCAAGGGTCATCTGATTTTTGCACTCTTCAATCCAAGTTTCACAGGTAGCCCGCTTACCGTACGCTTTATGGATCTCCCACGGACTCAACAACTCAGTCGTCACGTAACAGAAGTAGTCGTACTCTGGCTGCGGATTTAACAGTTCGCCCTGCATATTTTCGGGCTTCCCTGGCTTTCTTTGTCGCACAGCCACGAAGCAGCGATTCCGGTCCCAGCTACCACAGCGGTGTTGAAACTCACACTGCTCCCAACCTGGCTGATTGATGACAGGCTGCCAGTCTTGCGGGATTAACAGTTTGTGCAGATTCTTCAATTTCACCTTGATGAGATAACGATGCCCCAGATCATCCAAATAAGTCAGTAGTGGGCCACCAAAGTAGCCACTGTCAGCCCTGAAAAAAATCTTCATATGAGAAGGCAGGGTGATCAGCAGTTGCTTCATAAACTCTATGGCGCCATTGGCGGTGTAGGCATCGCCACTTCGTAACCAGCCTTGCAATACTTCTTTAGTTTGAGCGCAAAAGGCCAATTGCGGGTGGTACGAAAGAGCCCCTCTTTTTTTCTCATTAAAGCCTTTCTTGGCGCCTTCCTGAAAACCGAAACAGGTTTTTACCGTAGAATCGAGGTCAATGGTGATCTGTTTACGTGCATAAATGGTAGATGTTCCTGAGCGCAACGCCTGTTTCCAAACCCTGCCCCTCATTGCGTGGACAGCGGTTTCCAGTTCAACGACGCTGGCAAAACTAAACAGCTTTAAAATGCGTCCAAATTGACTGTCACAAGGGATTCGTTGAAATTGGGTACATTCTCGAAGAGTGCTATCCTGCCAGACCGTGCACACTTTCATCAGACTTCTGGCACCTGCCAGAATGCCGGTGGTTACCATCAGAATGACATCTGACAGTTGGAAAGTGGCATTAGAGCCTCGTTGAATATTAATCCGTTTGTTTAGTAAGCCGGACAGCCCCATCCGATTCAGGAAGCGAAACGCAGGGATCAGTCCAGCCTGACTGGTGAGCGGCTTTTTAGCTTGGATGAAACGTACCTTCCGCTGTTTCAAACGTGCTTTTGACTTGTTTTTTTTGCTCATGGGAAAAGTGATGCTTTATTGAAACCAAAGCATCACTTAATCCCTTTATTCATAGGATATTGCAACAGTTATTTCGAGATCCTTTGCAGGATTTAGGTTCTATCAGTTTCTGCCGTACACTTTTTGCGGTCACCCGTGTATAGGCAAACGTATTGCGTAGCTGAGGGTCTGCCTGACTTTCCGGTTCTACAAGGCAGCGAATATCCTCTGCCAATTGTGGCGAGACATCTTCACTCTTTCGCTGCCCGGATGAAGCATAGTTTCCGTAACAGATCATCCCTGTGCATTTTTCATGCATACCCAGTTCTACGGTATGACGACCAAAACCAAACTCAGTTTCAGTGAGACGGGGGCTGCCATAGCAGAGTGTTTCAGCCACCTCAGCCACAAACAACCTGCGATCATGGCCTTTCAGTTTCTTTGCGGCGAGCTTAAGAAGACTCTTACATTCTGGGGCAACATCAATTGTGGTATTCATAGCGGCAAAGGCGAAAGGGAAGAAAGACTCACCATACTCCGGTAAACTGCTCTATGCCACTCCCCTAAGACGGGTACAGGTGGCTGATTTGGGTTCACAGAGTAGAAACCCCGTATACTTCGGGAGGTCGCACTTGGCTGTTGTTGGTTTTGTTATTTTTCTACGCACGACGACATCCACTGTTTTTTTGCTGATCTAGCAATTTTTTTGGATGTCTGTCAATGCGTAAGTTCTAGTTTAGAGGATAAAATTGTCCAACAGGCCGTAGTCAAGGTGTTGGAAGGGATTTATGAGGAAGATTTCCTTGGCTTTTCTTATGGGTTTCGCCCTATGAGAAGCCAGCACGACGCATTAGATGCGTTGACGGTGGGAATCAAGAGAACCTCGGTGAATTGGGTGCTGGATCTGGATATTCGGAAATTTTTCGACCAGGTCGACCATGATTGGCTCATCAGGTTTTTAGAGCACCGGGTGAAAGACAAGCGCATTATTCGCTTGATAAAACAGTGGATAAAGGTAGGGCATTATGAAGACGACGGTCGACATTCCCGAAGCGTAGTTGGGGTACCACGGCGTTGTTGAATAAATCACCGGATAGCCCTGATTGACGATAAGTGGCTAAGGTTCGTATCCTAATGTCCTTTTTTTGCAGACATCATCTCGCTATGCCTTACAAACACAACGAAGCTCGTCGCCATAAGATCAAAAAATCGACTTATAAAGTGACGAATTGGTCTGATTATAATAACGCACTGCGAAAAAGAGGTGATATTACCGTCTGGTTTACGGATGCAGCTATCACTATCTGGACGCCAGCGCCCATCCAAAAACGAGGTGCGCCGACACAATACTCGGATCTGGCGATTGAGACCTGCCTTATGCTCAGGCAGGTTTTTAGCTTACCGCTAAGGCAGACTGAAGGTTTTGCTAGATCTCTGGTTAAGCGCATGGGGTTACAGCTTAAAGTCCCTGATTACAGCACTCTCAGTAAGCGAAGCATCAATTTATCATTGCAAAAGCTCATCGATACCTGTGAGCCTGGTTCTCACTTTCTGGTAGATAGCACAGGATTGAAGGTTTATGGCAAGGATGAATGGAATCAGGAAAAACACGGTACGAATCCTAAACGTACTTGGCGAAAACTGCATTTAGCCATCGATGAAAATCATCATGTCGTTGCAAGTGACCTTACCGGAAAAGAGATACCTAAATCCTGCAATCCAAACCCGAACAGGTCAATCGCAGCAACTGATCAAGCCCTCCTGATTCTGATTATGCTACTATCGAGCAAATATTTACCTTTTCAGTGGATTTTAATCACATGAGCCGTCGTGTTTGGTTCATCTTACTGCTATTCCTGATATCAGGGCGCGATAACTCCTTCCGCATTAGCAGAATGTTTTTCTAATCATCCATTGTTCGCTATTTACAAACAGTCACCTACTGCTAGCCAAGCATCCCACTCCGTTTGGTAGAGATGCTCTTTGTTACTGGCAACGGTCAACTGCCTGTTACCTGTCAACAGTTTTCCGGCAACCCGTATCATATAGCAGCGAATGCTTTCCGGCTCCCACTTCATCAACTGACGATTCCCACTCATCAGTGCCATCCAACGTGTTGTATTGTAGGCCAGTATTGCACATTGCATAAGCGCACTGTTTGCCATGAAATGATCGGTTTTGATCTGCCCGAGAGCCATCTGGTTTTTGCACTCTTCGATCCAGGTTTCGCAGGTAGCCCGCTTGCCATACGCTTTATGGATCTCCCATGGACTCAACGACTCAGTAGTCACGTAGCAGAAGTAGTCGTACTCTGGCTTCGGGTCTAACAATTCGCACTGGGTGTTTTCTGGCTTCCCGATCTTTCTTTGCCGGACAGCCACGAAGCAACGAGCCCGGTCCCAGTCACCACAGCAGTGTTGAAACTCGCACCACTCCCACCCTGGCTGATGCACGACAGGTTGCCAGTCTTGCGGGATTAACAGTTTGTGTAGATTCTTCAGTTTGACCTTAACCAGATAACGATGTCCTAAATCCTCCAGATAGGTCAGTAATGGTCCACCAAAGTAGCCACTATCAGCCCTGAAAAAAATCTTCATGTGGGAAGGCAGAGTAACCAGCAACTGTTTCATAAACTCTATGGAGCCATTAGCAGTGTAGGCATCACCACTTCGTAACCAACCCTGCAGCACTTCTTTGGTTTCCGCGCAAAAGGCCAGCTGCGGGTGGTACGACAGCGCCCCTCTTTTTTTCTCGTTAAACCCTTTCTTTGCGCCTTCCTGAAAACCAAAACAGGTTTTTACCGTAGAATCGAGGTCAATGGTGACCTGTTTAAAAGCATAAACGGTAGATGTTCCTGAGCGCAGTGCCTGTTTCCAAACACTCTCCCTCATTTCGTGGACAGCGGTTTCCAGTTCAACGACGCTGGCAAAGTGGAACAGCTTTAAAATGCGTCCAAATTGACTGTCACAAGGAATGCGTTGAAAACGGGTGCATTCTCGGAGAACGCTATCCTGCCAGACCGTGCACACTTTCATCAGACTTTTGGCACCTGCCAGAATGCCGGTGGTTACCATCAGAATGACATCTGACAGTTGGAAAGTGGCATTAGAGCCTCGTTGAATATTAATCCGTTTGTCCAGTAGGTCGGCCAGCCCCATCCGGTTCAGGAAGCGAAACACAGGGATAAGTCCAGCCTGACTGGTAAGCGGCTTTTTAGCTTGAGTGAAATGTACCTTCCGCTGCTTCAAACGTGCTTTTGACTTGTTTTTTTTGCTCATTGAAAAAGTGATGCTTTATGAAACGAAAACATCATTTAATCTCTTTATTCACGGGTGATTGCAACTTTTATTTCGATATTATTTGCAGGATTTAGGAGATAGGTGATACTTCAGTTTTGCCTAATCTGCTGGATCAAGTTGATGGATTTGAGGTTTTCATGGCCGATGGAGCCTATGATAGCGACAAGGTTTATCAGCAAATTAAACAGAAGCAAGCTGCTGCTAAAATCGTGATTCCACCACCTAAAAATGCTGTGCCTGACAGTAGTCAGCACAATACACGAAACGAGGCAGTAGCCCTCATAAAAGAGCGAGGTCGCATGGCGTGGCAAGGGCTAACCGGATACGGCCTGAGAGCCTTGGTTGAATTGGCTATGCTTCGCTATAAAACCATTATCGGCTCAAAGATGAAAGCACGTGAACTACCTCAGCAAAAAACGGAGGCAGAGGTTTCCGTTCGCGTGTTGAACAGGATGACCGGTTTAGGGATGCCGATATCAGTTAAAGCTAGCTGAAAAAGGCCTGGATACAGGCTCGATCAGGCTGAGCTTTATTTATTCAACAACGCCGACCTGATGCAGAAAAGCTTTGGTATTGATCCTCTGAAATGCATTCTGTGTAATGCTCAAATGCTCTTTGTGGGTATTACCCGAGGTAAATCACAAAGAGAGCTGCATCAATACGCAGAAGAGCTTGCACTTGCGAAGCCTATTACCTGAGTCACGCCCTCAATCCGTCTGAAGTCCGTAATGAGAGAAAGAAACTGGCGTAGAGGAAGGGTTATCAATGATTTTTGGGGTAGCTCAGAAGTAGTTCTGGTTCTTACGACAGAAACCCAGTAGCCAGCCAAAATCAGCATTTTTTGATGGGTTTTTGGAGCTGCTCAGACTTGCAAATTCCTATGCATAAATTCCTATGCATAAATCAGCATTTTTTGATGGGTTTTTGGAGCTGCTCAGACTTGCAAATTCCTATGCATAAATTCCTATGCATAAATCAGCATTTTTTGATGGGTTTTTGGAGCTGCTCAGACTTGCAAATTCCTATGCATAAATTCCTATGCATTAAATTCCTATGCATAAATTCCTATGCATTTACCAGCTGTTAGTGATTACTTTGGTGTAGAAAGTCGTTGATTGGCGGCGGTCCAACCTTTATTGCCTTCTTTGTAATGCATCATGTTGGTATAGCCTTTGGCTGTCATAAAATCAGCGGCCCAATACCAGGCGGTACACTGAGGGCCTCCGCAATAAACCACGATGGGGTAGGTTTTTAATACAGGAAGGTGCTGTTCCAATGCCTGTAAATCAGCCAACGAATATGCCCCCGGTAAATGGCCTTTTTCAAATATTTCAGCACTATTCGCATCAATAATAAAAACCTGATGTGCATCCATGGCTTTTTTTAACTGGGGATAAATAATAGTGGGGTAACGAATGTTGTAAGCGGCCTGCCGGGATTTCTCAAGTTCAGCTTTATGAGCAGATTTTGGGTTTTGTTGCGTTTTATGAACTATTTGTAGGTTTTGTTCAGCCGTATGCGTTTTTTGTTGGGTTTGCTCAGCATTCGTTGATACAGAAATCACTAGCGCTAGCGGCAATAGAGGTAATGATTTATTCATCATATTAACCTTTCCTGAAGAAATAACAATGTCAGGAGTATAGGTACATTGGAGCGCTTTGCTATTTAAGCGGCAGTACTTAATAGCAAGCTCGGCACTCAGAGTCAGATACAACGGTCTATAATCTTTGGATCGCTGCCGTAAATGTTGTAATAAGCAGCCCATCGTTTAGGAATGTCTATGTCCGATAGTACCCTGGAAGCGTTGCCGAATGAGTCTGACGCTGCATCAAAACAGTGGACGCAGCGTGATACGGGTTGGATGCTGAATTTATTTGGTACTGCTATTGGGGCAGGCGTACTTTATTTACCCATCAGCGCAGGTGCGGGTGGTATTTGGCCGCTGGTGATTCTTAGTGTTCTTGCGGGTCCTATGGTATGGCTGGCACACCGTAATCTCGTGCGTTTTTGCCTGTCATCAAAAAACCCGCAGGCCAATATCACGGTAACCATGCATGAGCATTTTGGTGAAAAGGCAGGACACTGGTTAACCTGGGCCTACAGCTTATCGGTTTACCCTATTTTGTTGATGTATGCCATTGGCATGACCAATGTGGCGATCAGTTATATGGAAAACCAGCTGGGTATGGCGGCTCCGCCGAGGTTTTGGGTTTGTATCGGGCTGGTATCACTGCTAGTGATGTTAATGCATACGGGTGAAACTTGGATGCTCCGGGCTGTCAAAGCCATGGTTTACCCTTTGGTGATCACACTTGTCTGCATTTCGGCCTATCTGGTGCCCTACTGGAATATGTCGATGTTCCATCAGCCCTTTTCATTCAACGATATGCTGACCACCCTGTTCTTTACCACGCCCTTACTGATTTTTTCGTTCAACCACTCACCTTCATGCTCCGCTTTTGCACAAACCTATCGGATGGTGATGCCAGACAAAGCGCTGTGTGAGTATAAAACCCGGCAGATTCTCCAGCGCAATACATTGTTACTACTGGCCGTTATTCTCTTTTTTGTGTTCTCCTGTGTGTTAAGCCTGACGCCGGCTGAAATTAGCCAAGCTCGGCTGGACAATGTACCGGTGTTATCAGTGCTGGGCAGCCGTACGAGCAATGTATTGTTTTCATTATTAGTGCCACTGATTGCCTTCTTAGCGATTGTGAGCTCTTTTTTTGGTGTGTACCTGGGGGCATTTGAAGGTTTGCAGGGTGTATCTTCGCAGTTATGGTCAAAATATTGTCCCGAGCGGACAGTACATGCGTCAATAATCCGTAAGTGGGTGGTGGGTTTTATTCTTGTAACTTGTTGGGGCGCAGGCTATGCCAACTGGAGTGTGATTGGCATGATTGAAGCGTTGGTTGTCCCTATACTGGCAATGATCCTTTATGTAATGCCTGTGTATGCCTATTATCGGGTTAAATCTTTGAAAGGGTATCAAAATAAGTGGTTGGATTTCTTTATTATTTGCGTGGGAATCGTCGCCATTTGCGGTTTTTTGATTGAGAAAATCGTGAGTTAAAAAAATCCATAGATGTGCTGAAAAGGTGACACATCAAATAATTTTTTATCATGATGTGATGCAGTGCCATTTTTTAATCAGTATTAATTTATCTTTGATGTCACCTACCTTCGCTATACTTTTATCAATGGTTTATTGGTTAATGTCTTGGTGATTAATTGTTTATTTTATCAATACCAATAGCAGACTCGTAAAGTAATACCTGTGAAGAGGGTGTAAATGTATCAGGGAGTGATGCCTCGGTTAAGCATGAATTCTCACATGCTGAATCAAATGCAGCAGAGAGCAACGGCTTTACGCTATGAACTGGCAAACGCGACCAGGATGCTCGCACAAGTTAGTCACCCCTATCGTTATTGCGCAGCACATCTGCAACCTCAGGCCTATGTAGGGTCACCGCTTCAGAATCGACGTGTTGTTGCTTACCCTTCGTCAAATTATAGCTATGGCAACCCCGGTGCTTTTGGTGGAAGGATGGTCAGGGCTGTAGCACCCAATCATGGTTTCAGTCAATTCAGGTCACCTTATTCATCGTTGTACTACCCTCGCCCCATCAATACGTTTATGCCTCAGATACCATTGCCTCAACGGCAGGCATCCCCTGTTTTTGGCATGCCTATGATGAATAGGATGGGCTGGCCTGCTGTCCCTTCGCCTTATCTTGCTAATCAGCCCCCCCCACAAAGCAAGGATGATCCAGAAGAAGCGGAAGATGCTGAGAGTGATTTTTATGATGGAGGTTCAGTGGCTACAGATCGGTCAGAAGAGATTGCCAACCTCGCCGACGTGAGCGATGAAGAAGAAGAGCTTGAGGGTGATGAGCCTGTTGATACGAAGCCAGCAGTTACAGGAGATACTGACAGTGATGTAATCCAGACTCAGGTAAAACCCGACAATACATCAGGAAAAGTGGTTGATGTAGCGCGTGCTGATATTGCTGGAGTAGAAGAGGAAGCGAGTTCTGCTACAGAGCAGGGTGACAATCAATCAGGGAATCATCCAGTCCCCCCTGCTGAGAGTACTTTACTTGTGCCAGATGTGGACAACACTGCTTCAGAACCAACGCAAGCCTCTGTGGCTGCTGAGCAACGAGAAGCTCAAATGTCTGGCACGAATATACTCGATATGCCTATCCCCCCGCCAGGCTCACCTTTACTGGCTTCAACAGGAGGGCAAAGTGTTGCTGCTACAGAGAGTGCATCTATACCGCCTGTCAGTGAGAAAAAAGATGAGACAACCACGGAAGACCTTGAAACGAGAGTTAGAGAAAGTTTGAATACAGAACCTGTTTCTACAGATAACTTTAAGCACCACAAGTATAAAAGTGTGGGAAAAAGTCATGGTGCGGGATACCGTTTGAGTGATATGGCGTATTGGAAGGATGAGGGCCTATGGGAAGGAGGTGAAGAGCTACCCTTTGTGAAGAGCCAATCGAAGCGTGAAGCATTCGTTAAGCTGAGAAAAGTAGAAGGTGACGTACTAGCTTTCCAAAAAGAGTATGAAGGACTGATTGAATTTTTAGCTCATCCTGATGAGAAAGGAGCAGCTATGAAGAAGGCTTGGTATTACACGACAGTTAGTGTTCCACAGGATGATTATGGTAACACCAGTTATACTTCAAAAGAATTAAGATTGCTTGGAGACGGTGATTACAAAAAAGCAAGAGATAAATTAGTTGATAGGAATCCAGCTGTTAAACGTTATTTAGACAACAAACAAGAGTGCGCCCAAATGGCTGTTGTTGATACTGGAATTGATAGTGTGCGTCAAGGAGAACGAGAAGATATTTTGTCGATGGGGAAAGCAAAGATTAAATTGTTGTTTGAAGAGAGAGGTGTTGGCGGTTTGATGGAGGGGTTTGAGAGGAAATATAAGAGTGTATTTGATAATTATTCGTCAAGCGAATTTAATAGCGTCCTTCTTAAGGAACAGCAGAAGAAAGAAACAGATAACGACAGAGAGCTTCAGTTAATTAAAGAAGAAGTTAACCGTATGGAAACAAGTAATTATTCTTAAAACAGAATGACTGAAAATGATCTGAGAGAAAAAATGGCTAAATGAACGGACAGGTTGGTAAAAATAGATAAATTAAAAAAAGAAACGCAGGCGCTTAAAGAGGCTTTGAAGGATGTAGAGGGTGTTCAGCAGAGAATGAGAAGGATGTTGACGTCCTGTGGGTGAGTTTATCAGTGGTGAATTTTAGAGGATAATGAATTAAAAGAGTTGGTGGTTAAAAATACTAAGGGAAATTAATCTTATTTAAGGAGGAATGATTATGGATAGCGTGGGTGGTTTACCGGGGCCAATGAGCCAAGGACAGCTTAAAGAAACAATAAATAAGGCAAAGGTCATGATAGCTACCCTTCAAAAGTTGGTAGCTACCGCTGATAGTCAAGATTTATTGCAAGGAATGGAGCCAAAGGCTACAGCGGATGTTTCTGTATTAAGCCGTCAGGTGAGGCCTATGTCTGTAGAAACAAAAATGACTGTCACGACACCAAAGAGTGAACAGACAGAGAATAGTGTTAAGAGGCAACCTGCCTCCTCGACGTCTGCCCAGCCGACAGCTAATACTGAAACTGCTGCAATGACTGGAAAACCGGATTCTACGAGTGAGCCCGTGATAGATGATCCAACAATGTCTGCAGTTTCTTCGCAACAGGAGTCTCGTTCTCCAGAACAAGTACCTGAATCTGTTGTTGGTCAAAAACTACCTCCTTCTCCTAGTGATGTAGAGCAATATGGCCCGAGTGTAGTGAAGGAGGGAGTGGATTCACCAGATGCTTCATTGGTTAGCACTATTGGTAGCAAGTCAGCTCCCCCTCCACCAAAAGCTGGCTTATCTCCCTCAGAAGAAACAGACGGTCAAGCGCCCGTTTCTGCAGTGAGTGTAACTGCTGGCTCAAACGTATCGGTGGATCAGGCTGAGAGTGGCAATCCTATATCCCAACCCAATGATGAGGGGGGTGATGTTTCAATCAAGGAAGAGCAATCAACGAGCAGTGCTAAAAAAACTGCGGGGGATATTACGTTTAAAGAGGTGAAGTTGAGCGCTGACGATTTTGCAGCTTTTGCAAAAGAGATGAAGTTGCAGGAGAGGAGTTGGCTTTATAATATAATCGACACGCTTTCAGAGGCATTTCAGAGTATAGCCGACTTCTTTACAGGGCAAAGCTTCGATAAAGCAGATGAATCATTCATAATTAATTTTGAAAATAAAGCAAATAAAGCAAAAGAAGCAAAAGAGTCTGCTGAAACATGCCGTGAAAATGGTCAGGAGAGTAAAGCAAAGCTTTATGATCGTCAGGCAGTTAGCTATCAAAGCATGGCCGATTCACTCAAGCATCATAATGAGCAGCTTGATTTAATAGAGCAAACAAAGGGTGAAATAAAAGAAGCAAAAAATAATCTTCGAAGAGGTTTTGTCGATCAAGGTGACTACAGTACTCAAGAGGAGGCTCAGCAAGCTGCAAATAATAGGCTGAAAGAGTTAAAAGGGCAATTGGAGGATTTGAAAGACGTTGTTAAGATCAGCAAGAAACATAATAAAAAGATTGCGAAGCAAGCCAAGAGTGAATTGAAGTCAGTAAAGAAGGATGAAGTACCAGCTGATGCAGTACCTCAGCAACCAATTGATGATTCTGGCTATCCACGTCAATCATTTAGTCAGAGGATTTCATCAGGGGAAGATCCGGATAGTCGGGAGTCAAAGCAATAACCCAACAAAAATAAAAAATCAGCGCATAGTAACTATGCGCTGATTTAATAACAGAAATAGATTAATGCCCTTTTAGTGCAAAAATACCGTTCGCATTGCGCCAATAGCCCTGATAATCCAACCCATACCCAAAGATATACCGGTCTTCAATATCAAGCCCACAAAAGTCTGCTTTCAGCCCTGGTCTGGCTTTGCGATCATGCTGTTTATCAATCAATACAGCCGTTAACACGCGACGAGCACCCTGCTCCTTGCAGAAATCGACGATTGCTTCCAGAGTATGACCTTCATCAAGAATGTCATCAACAATGAGTACCGTACGGCCGGTCATATCCTGTGGTGGGCGAACCTTCCAATCCAGCGTACCGCCGGTAAGCTTGTCACGGTAGCGTGTGGCATGCACGTAAGACGCTTCTAGGGGGAACGGCATTTCAGTCAGCAGTTTACCGGTAAGAACCAAACCACCGTTCATCACACAGTAAACCAGAGGGTTGCTTTCAGAGAGGCTTTCAGTGATTTCCCGCCCCATCTTTTTAATGGCTACTTCTATTTGTTCGCCAGTATAAAGGCAGTCCGCTGCGTCCAGCACTTGCCGGATGTGATTGATATCAACAGACATTACACGAGAACCCCACGAGTCGTGTGAATAACCAGAGCTGTTGCTTACACTCGGTGTAAGCACATAACCCGAAAAAAAAAGAGCAAAAATACCCTGCCTTTGCACGAACTGCAAGTGGCAGCGATACGCTAACCATAAGTTGGAAAAACTTATGGGCACATTGTGAGACATTGTGGGAAAATAGGAAGGTTTAAGTGTATCTACTCTTTTAGGCACTGATAGAGGTCAGGCATGAGCGTTCAGGAAATTAAACATCCGCTAGTACAGCACAAACTCGGACTCATGCGTGGGCGAGATATCAGTACCAATGAATTTCGTACGCTGGCCAGCGAGGTGGGTACTCTGCTGACGTATGAAGCCACGAAAGACCTCCCATTGGAAGATTCGGTCATTTATGGTTGGGCGGGTGATGTGACTGTTCAGCAGATTAAAGGCAAGAAAATGACCATTGTCCCCATCCTTCGTGCTGGCCTTGGGATGATGAACGGGGTGTTGGAGCTGTTGCCTGGTGCTCGTGTCAGTGTGGTGGGTTTGTACCGGGATGAAGAAACCTTGGAGCCTGTACCATATTTTGAAAAGCTGGTCAGCAATATTGATGAACGTATTGCATTGATCCTTGACCCAATGCTGGCTACCGGGGGTTCCATGCTGGCCACCATTGAAATGCTGAAAAAAGCGGGTTGTACAGAAATTCGTTGTCTAGTATTGGTAGCAGCACCAGAAGGCATCGAAAAAATACAGGCAGCGCATCCTGACGTAACGATTTATACCGCCTCAGTCGATGAGTGTTTGAATGAAAAGGGCTACATCGTGCCAGGCCTTGGTGATGCAGGGGATAAAATTTTTGGAACCCGGTAACCATTGTTTCCGGTTAAAAGGCCAAAAGGCCTTTTTTTTTGAGCCTGAAAAAGACACGCTGAAAGAGAGATGAGAAGAGGGAATCCAGAATGAATAAGGAAGCAGGTGTGGCAGATAGCACACTCAAGCAAGCATTGATGGGCGGGCAAATGCTGTTTGTTGCCTTTGGTGCTCTAGTACTCGTTCCGCTGCTGACGGGGCTTGATGCCAATGTGGCATTTTTCACGGCCGGTGTCGGTACACTGATTTTTCAGCTAGTAACACGACGGCAGGTGCCTGTTTTTTTAGCTTCGTCGTTTGCTTTTATCGCACCCATTACCTTTAGTGTCCAAAGCTGGGGGATTGCGGCAACGATGGGAGGGTTAGTTTCTGCCGGCCTGTTTTATGTGGTGTTAAGTACCATTATACGATTGAGGGGGAGTCGTATTATCTATCGCTTGTTTCCACCGGTGGTTGTTGGTCCGGTTATCATGGTGATTGGTTTAGGGCTTGCGCCAGTGGCGGTAGGCATGGCGACATCAGGTATCGATGCGTCAGGAAAATTTAATGGCATCACCGATGAACAAGCGTTGTTATTGACCGGTTTGTCGCTGCTGGCAACGCTTCTGATAGCCACGTTAGCGGGGGGGATATTAAGATTGATTCCCATATTGTGTGGTATTGCTACAGGTTATGTGTCTGCTATGGTCATGGGCGTTATTGACTATACGCCTTTGATTAACAGTCCCTGGCTGATGATGCCTGCGTTTACGTTGCCTGAGTGGAATGTAAATGCCATGCTGTACATGATTCCTGTTGCCATCGCACCTGCCATTGAACATATTGGTGATATGTTAGCCATCAGCTCTGTGACCGGGAAAAAATATCTGGAGAAGCCCGGTTTGAAAAATACGTTGTTGGGTGATGGGTTAGCAACCTCTATGGCTGGCTTTGTTGGTGGGCCACCCAATACGACCTACTCCGAAGTGACCGGCGCTGTCATGCTGACTAAAGCGTTTAATCCAAAGGTGATGACATGGGCTGCCTGCATTGCTATTGCGGTGGCCTTTGTGGGGAAAGTGGGTGGTTTTCTTGCCACGATTCCGACCCCTGTTATGGGCGGTATTATGATGTTGTTGTTTGGCTCTATTGCTGTGGTGGGGCTAAATACTTTGATCAAAGCGCAGGTAGATTTAAGCAAACCCAGAAATCTGGTGATTGTATCCATTGTACTGGTGTTTGGTATTGGTGACATGGCGCTAACCGCTGGCGACTTTACGCTAAAAGGTGTGAGCCTGTGCGCCGTTACTGCGGTACTGCTGAATTTATTCTTACCGCATGCCGATAAAGAAGATCGGTTCACGTCAACAGAAGTGTAGTTGTTACCACGAGGCAGTTTGCTGAGCCATGTAACCTTGAGCCAGCTCTGTCTCGTGCAATAACATTTCTCCTTCAACAATATCCATAGCGATCGGTAATAGTTTACTCACACCGCTGAGTTCCATCAACGCCACAATAGCGCTGGAAGGCTGGCAAACGACAAGTGTACGTATAAAAGGCAGTTTCTGTCGGCTGTTATACAGTACTTTTAGACCGTCGCTGTTAATGCTTTCCAGCTGTGAGCATTCTAGCAGCAGGTGTTTCTGGCAGTTATAGATTGCCTGATCAATGGCTTTTTTCAAAACGATGGCATTCTTTGCATCAAGACGACCAGCCACTTCCAGAAGCAGGTAGTTGTGCTGTTCTTCAAAGCTGATAGTGATAGCCATGGCGCTGCTCCTTTAACGTTTTTTGAGTTGAGCAACGATAATAGGAAATACAGAAGGGAAAGGGTATGACAAGCTGGTTAGTAAAACTAACCAGCTTTATAGAGGGGTTAGCCTGCTTGGAAGTAGGTAGGTGATCCAGGACCTACAGGCAGGTTAAAGACAAACACCCATACGAAGAACAAGATGCTCCAGCCAATCAGGAAGAAGATGGTGTATGGCAGCATCGTAGCAATCAATGTTCCCAGCCCAAGGTCTTTCTTGTACCGTACGGCAAAGGTAACGATCAGACCAAAGTAATTCATCATAGGTGTAATGATATTCGTGACAGAGTCGCCGATGCGATACGCCGTTTGTATCACTTCAGGTGAGTAGCCGACCAGCATCAGCATGGGTACAAAGATGGGTGCTGTCACTGCCCACTGTGCAGAAGCACTGCCTAAAGAAAGGTTGACGACGGCGCACATTAGGATGAATAAAATAAACAGGCTTGGCCCCGTTAAACCAATATCTTGCAGAACTTCTGCACCGAGAACGGCAAGAATAGTGCCCAGGTTGGTCATCTTGAAGAAAGCAACAAACTGAGCTGCAAAGAAGACCAGTACGATGTACAGGCCCATGGTATTCATGCTTTTGCCCATGCAGTCAATGACCTCACGATCGTTTTTGATGCTACCAAGGCGTTGTTGCATAAATCACCGGATAGCCCTGATTGACGATAAGTGGCTAAGGTTCGTATCCTAATGTCCTTTTTTTGCAGACATCATCTCGCTATGCCTTACAAACACAACGAAGCTCGTCGCCATAAGATCAAAAAATCGACTTATAAAGTGACGAATTGGTCTGATTATAATAACGTACTGCGAAAAAGAGGTGATATTACCGTCTGGTTTACGGATGCAGCTATCACTATCTGGACGCCAGCGCCCATCCAAAAACGAGGTGCGCCGACACAATACTCGGATCTGGCGATTGAGACCTGCCTTATGCTCAGGCAGGTTTTTAGCTTACCGCTAAGGCAGACTGAAGGTTTTGCTAGATCTCTGGTTAAGCTCATGGGGTTACAGCTTAAAGTCCCTGATTACAGCACTCTCAGTAAGCGAAGCATCAATTTATCATTGCAAAAGCTCATCGATACCTGTGAGCCTGGTTCTCACTTTCTGGTAGATAGCACAGGATTGAAGGTTTATGGCAAGGATGAATGGAATCAGGAAAAACACGGTACGAAGCCTAACCGTACTTGGCGAAAACTGCATTTAGCCATCGATGAAAATCATCATGTCGTTGCAAGTGACCTTACCGGACAAGAGATAGGTGATACTTCAGTTTTGCCTAATCTGCTGGATCAAGTTGATGGATTTGAGGTTTTCATGGCCGATGGAGCCTATGATAGCGACAAGGTTTATCAGCACATTAAACAGAAGCAAGCTGCTGCTAAAATCGTGATTCCACCACCTAAAAATGCTGTGCCTGACAGTAGTCAGCACAATACACGAAACGAGGCAGTAGCCCTCATAAAAGAGCGAGGTCGCATGGCGTGGCAAGGGCTAACCGGATACGGCCTGAGAGCCTTGGTTGAATTGGCTATGCTTCGCTATAAAACCATTATCGGCTCAAAGATGAAAGCACGTGAACTACCTCAGCAAAAAACGGAGGCAGAGGTTTCCGTTCGCGTGTTGAACAGGATGACCGGTTTAGGGATGCCGATATCAGTTAAAGCTAGCTGAAAAAGGCCTGGATACAGGCTCGATCAGGCTGAGCTTTATTTATTCAACAACGCCACCCGACATCGATATCACATTACCTGAGATATCATTTGAAAGCATCAATAACCCCGTGCTGCTGGGGCTGATTGCACTGCTACCTATACTGGGCGCTGCCGGCTTTATTTACCGTCGGCGCAGGCAGGAAAATGCAGGGTTTGACGATGATGACCTGCTGGATTCTCTGGATTTAGCGGGTGGGCAAAGTGATGAGCCGGATGCAGATAATCAGGAAGCAGCTGAATCGGATGACCCGGTAACGATGGCAGATACGCATGTCAGTTATGGTCGCTTCAGTGAAGCCGCTCAGGTATTAAATGCGGCTATTAAAGCAACCCCTGAAGATGCGGCCTTACAGCTAAAACGCTTGGAAGTGCATGCAGATGCGAATGATCTTGAAGGGTTTAAAGAGAGTCTTGTTCAGTTGGAATCATTGGATCATCCAGATGCGATGAAGTCGGCAGAGGTGCTGAAGGTGCGCTTTGATAGTGATGCATTTTCAGAGAAAAAAACAGAAGCGTCAGTTGAAGCAGAAGATGGATTCCCGTCATTGGATGAACCCGATCTTGACCTTGATCTGGACGATGACAGTGATACCTCAGAAACAGATGCTCTGGCAATGGACAGTGAGTCAGGAGGTCTGGATTTTTCGATGGATGAGGATCTTGGGGTTGATGAACCCTCTGAGAATGAGCCCGCTGCCCCGGATGAAGCCAATAGTCTGGACTTTGATATGGGAGGGAGTTTTACGCCTGAGGAGGCACCGGTTGAGGCAGACGTTGAGCAGAGTGAGAGTCCACCCAGTTTGGATTTCAGTGCAGATGGCCTTGATTTTAACCCTGCAGCGCCTGATTCAGCCCCGGCAGAGGAAACCGTTGGTTTATCAACTGATTCAGGCGAAGCAGAAGCGGTCACTGATGATGATTTCGCATTCGATGATGACTTTGACAGTGATATGAGTTTTCTTTCCGGTGATGATGAAGTCGGCATGAAGCTTGATTTAGCGAGAGCGTATATTGATATGGGCGATAACGACGGTGCCTCGGATATTCTGGATGAAGTGATTGATCAGGGCTCACAGGAACAGCAGGCAGAAGCGAAAGAGTTGATGGAACAGTTGTAAAACAAATGGTTCTGACACTTTTTCCTCATCAACGCCTGTTTGCACCACCCAACATATTGCTGGTAAATTCCCAGCCTTTTCCTTGTTGAGTTATCCTATTTATGACACGTTTTGCCGCCAGTGTTCAGTATGATGGCGCGTCTTACCATGGGTGGCAACGCCTTAAGACAGGGCTGCCTACCGTACAGGAGGAGGTTGAAAAGGCACTTTCCAAAGTGGCCAATCATGAGGTCAGTGTAGTGTGTGCTGGCCGCACCGATGCGGGTGTTCACGGGTGTAACCAGATTATACATTTTGATTCTGATGCAAAACGGTCTGAGCGGGGTTGGACTTATGGTGCTAACACTAACTTACCGGATACCATCGCCGTCAATTGGGTGCAGCCTGTCTCTGATGATTTTCATGCGCGTTTTTCTGCACAATGGCGTCGTTATCGCTATGTGATTTATAACGACCCTATTCGACCTGCACATTTACCGAAAGGGCTTACCTGGAATTACCGCCCTCTGGATGAGAAACGTATGCAGCAAGCCGCTGAACACCTGGTAGGCGAGCATAATTTTAACGCCTACCGTGCGGTGCAGTGTCAGGCGAAAAATCCCGTCAGAAGTGTTAGTCACCTGAAGGTGAGCAGACATGGCCGTTTAATCGTGATAGATATTCAAGCCAATGCCTTTTTACATCATATGGTCCGAAACATTGCCGGTGTGTTAATGGCCATTGGTTGTGGTAAGCGCGAGCCTGTGTGGGCAAGGGACGTTCTGGAGACACAGGATCGCAAAGAAGGGGGCGTGACGGCAGCACCCTGGGGACTGTATTTTGTCGATGTTGGGTATGGCAATGAATTTGTACCACCAACAGCAGAGCTGGGGCCGTACTTTTTGACGACAGTGCTTTGAATGCTCATTCTTTTCTCACTTAGCGCTATGACCTGACTGTTTCGTAGCGTTGCTTTCCTCGTTTTTTATTGATTGTTCACTACCCTTCGCTTCTGAATCAATGGTGTTTTGTCACCGCTGTTTCCCCTATTTTTTGTCATCCAGACTAACGCTTTCGTTAGCCATTGTTTGAATCATTGAACGGATAGAGAGTCAAATGATGCAATGGCTAATAGTGGTTAAAAATTATTGGAGAGAAGTTTATGGATATTGGAAGGGCATCAAGTAGTGCAAGTGGAGGGCAGAATAGTTCCCATGCTCAGGGTACTGGAAATACTGCCGCTCCGCAGCCAGGGTTGCAGGCAGGTTCTCGCCAGCAGGGTGCCTTAGCTGGGAGAACAGCGTCAAACACAACGCCTGAAGCAAGTGCTAAATTGACACCCTTTCAAGATGAACTTGTAACTCGACTTTATAAGAATGGGTTAAGTGATGATGCTGTAAAAGCTTTAATTAAAATGGGGATCTTAAGAGGTAATGGGTTCTATAAATTTGTCAAGGGTAATGAAAATGAAAAACAAACAGTGATTGCACAAGCTTATGAGTGGGCAAAAAGAAAATTTCCTGATTCATATAAAGCGCCTTCCGCTGATGCCGTGTCACACACCGAGTTTTTGCCATTAAGGGAGAAAGAAGCGCAGCCAGTTAAGGCTGGGAAAAGTGATGCAATGTCCACTAATAAGACTCGTGTTGCGAACGTTGTTCGACAGGTAGCACCTACACAACCATTACCAACCGCTGTAAGAGAACTTGAATCTAGAGGTGCTGAGGGTGTTCAATCATCAAGTACTGCTCGATTGAAAACTACAGCAAAAGAAAAATCACAGAAAAAGAGAACTGATGGCATGTCCACTAATAAGGTTCATGTCACGGAAAGTGGTCAAAAGGCAGCGCCTGCAATACCGGTTTTCAAAGCACGACCAGTGGAATCCGCTGTAAGGGCGCTTGAAGCCAAAAGTGTTGAGGGAGTTCAATCATCAAGTACTGCTCGATTGAAAACTACAACACAAGAAAAAGAGCAGCAAAAGAGCGCTGATGAAAAAGTAGGAGCTCTTTCAGCTAGAGTGCCTGCTGTCAGGGGTGCTGAGGCTCTGCCGTTAACGGAAAGCTCTAAGACCAATGAAACGCCTGTTGCACTAGTACTCCATCCGACACCATTTGATAATCACAGATAACCGATCGGTCAGCTTTTTGTGTAAATGGTCGACAATGGTTAGCCGTCCTGTTATTTGAGTCAATTTTGAGTGGCAGGACAAAAAAATGGGTTATTTCACGCAAAGTGCCCCATTTCCCAATTTTTCATGGGAAAAAGTGCTGCTCTAATAGTCTGGTTTATGTTCTATGGAGGCTCTCAATCTACTCTGTATTATCAAGCTCTGGCATCTTTGGATACAGTCTCTTAAGTTTTATCCGAGCGTCTTCAGTGGTAAAACGCCACTGTGTAGTCACTTTTCTTGCGTTGCGCTTCTCCTCCCAGGCTTTGACTTCTCTCCGGAGAATATCTTGGGTAGGGATACGCCGATCCAGACATTGGCGACTCAGTATACTCAGCTCAATTTCGGCCATATCCAGCCAACTGCCATGCTTTGGGGTGTAATGAAACTCAAGCTTATCAATCATTCTGCGGGCTTCTTCTGGGGAAAAAGCTTTATCAAGTGATGCGGGAGAATGCGTGTTCAAGTTGTCTCCAACCAGTATAACTGTCTCTGCATCTTTGTGGCGAACATCGACCAGAAACTTGATTTGATGAGCCCAATCAATCGCTGTCCTACGATCAGTCACCTCAACATGCCGCCAACCTGTCAAGGGTTCAAACATCATGAACAGATTGCTGACGCCATTACGTTCATACTCTGTGTCATAACGCTCCGGTTTTCCAGGCTCAACAGGCATTGGATTAACGACTTCTTTAACATGCTGCTTGCTACTTTCATCAAGGCAAACAAGCGGACGCCTTGGATCAAGAGGACGTTTATAGACTTCAAGAATATCCTCCATCGCACTCACAAAGTTGGCGCTTTCTTCCGCAGGTATACACCATTCCTTTTTTTGCCAGGGCTTAAGCTCATTTTTTTTAGCCCCTCATGTACTGTGCTTCTGGAAATCGATTCGACGTATCTGAGCTCAATCATGCGATCTGTCAGTAAGTTTAGCGTCCATCGGCTGGCTCCTTCCGGTGGTGGTGAGCAGGTAAGGGCAATAAGGTGATCTTCGGCTTCGCCATCGAGTTTACGTACCCGACCGTGGCTGCTTAGTTTTCCATTGACAGCGACATCAAGCCCTTCTTCAACAAATCGTTGCCTGAGGCGAGTGATAGTAAGCGGCCTAACATGGAAAGCTTTGGCTACCTGATCATGCTGCAGTGGATCATGGTTTTCATCGATAGCCAGAAGGATATTGGCTTTACGTTTTTTGTGTTGTGCAACTTTGGGCTTTTCCTGCTTGATAAGCCGTGCAAGTATTGATCGTTCTTCCTCGCTGAGTCGAACATGATATTTGATGGTCATAATAACTCCGGTGTTATGGACTCGGAGTTATTAGAATAGCCTTCAGTAAACTATCATCTTCTGCCGGACGGAGTACTAGTGAGGGCGAAGGACTAGCGAAGCGCAAGGTTTATATCGTGAGGTATAGGCTGAAAGAAGCGTGGAACAAACCTGCGAGCTGACGAACAGAAATCAGATACGAGGCTGTTCAAGTAGGGGCGAGTTTGCCAAGCAAAACAAAGCCCTCTACTCACTCGGAAGCTTGAGCAGTATATCTGGCAGTTGTGCAGGGAAAGTGGTGTGTCTTACCCCGGGAGGTCTGTGTGGTGTCCAGAGTATTGGACTGAGATTATCGTAAGGTGATTTGACCGCTACACAGCAGTCAGCAGAGGGCATAGTAGCAAAGAGTTAGTGTTTGCGAAGGCCCGAACGGTACAGAGAGGCGAGTAGTTTATGTATTTCACTCAGTCCGAGAGACTGAAACTCGGCAAACACCGAGACCTGAGTCGATGGACACCGGCGGAACCGGCTGATATTCACTCAGGTAGTCGAGGATCTGATGGCAATGCATGATGACGAAAACCCGACCATGGGTTGCAATGATCGCATCATGGATCGTATTGCAGCCAGTAGTAATCTTAATCGAGCCTATCAACGGGTTAAACGTAACCAGGGAGCACCGGGAGTCGATGGAATGACGACTCAAGCTCTTCATGACTATTTAAAGAACTACGGAAGAACCGTTACAACCCTGCTTAAAGACGGTCTTTGGAGGCCTCAACCGGTAAGGCGGGTAGTGATACCAAAACCGCAGGGAGGGGAACGGAATCTGGGAATACCGACGGTACTGGATCGTTTAGTCCAGCAAGCCATGCAACAAGTACTGCAAACCGACTGGGAACCCCGTTTTTCAGCGTATAGCTACGGATTCAGGCCGGGAAGGTCTGGGCACCAAACGATTAGGCAAGCCCAGCGATACATTCAGTCTGGTTATGACTGGGTGGTGGATATCGACTTATCGAAATTCTTTGATAGGGTAAACCATGATCGTCTGATGGCGAAGCTGGCGGCCTACATGGACGACAAGGATATATTAAGGCTGATTCGGCGGTTTCTCAATGCTGGTGTCATGGAGAATGGTGTTATCCACTATCGACGGGAAGGAACACCGCAAGGTGGGCCGCTCTCGCCAGTATTGTCCAATATTGTGTTGGATGAATTGGATAAAGAGCTGGACAAGCGAGGTCTGCGGTACGTCAGGTATGCTGACGACTGTCGTGTTTTTGTTAAAAGCCGACGGGCAGCGCAGCGAGTCATGAATAGTCTGGTGAGGTTTATTGAAACCCGGATGAAGCTGAAAGTGAATCGAGATAAAAGTGCGGTAGCGCGGCCTTGGGAACGAACATTTCTGGGCTTCTCATTCACGCCAGAAGGAAAACTTGAACTTGCTGACAACAGCAAACGGCGTTTTAAGGTTGCTGTGAGGACGTTAACCAGAAAATCAGGGCGGTCGTTCAAGCAACGATTAACAGCCCTGAATCGTTACCTTCGTGGATGGCGGCAGTATTTTGGAATAACGGATACACAGGGACAATTAAGCTCGCTGGAGGCTTGGGTAAGAAGGCGTTTAAGATGTCTGATATGGTATCAGTGGCAAACGGCAAAACGACGTTTTAAAGGATTAAGGCGACTTGGAGTGTCGATCGCTTCAGCCAGTAAAGCCGTGGTATCAAGGAAGAAGTATTGGCGCATGAGTGCCTCACCTGCTCTGAGCAAAGCGTTTACTATTAAGCGTTTTGATCTGCTGGGACTGGAAAGATTACGTGTGGTTTAACTGGCCGAACCGCCCAGTGCGGACCCGCATGCTGGGTGGTGTGGGAGGAGTGGAGTCGCGAGGCTCCACCCTATCCCGATCCCGTTAATTTCCGTATTTACAATCCAGCCGATGGCAAAACTAAAAATGACTACTTTGTCGATATGCTGAAAGCAGTACTGGCATGGGGACTCGAACCTGCATGTGTGATCGGTGACTCTTGGTATAGCAGTATTGGAAACCTCAAAGCTGTGAAAAACAATGGTTTGGGTTTTATGTTCGCTGTTAAAAGCAACCGTACTGTCTCTGTGCAAAAGGGTAACTACCAACAGGTGCAGAGCCTGGAGATTCCCGAAGAAGGAAAAACTGTATGGCTACGTAACTTTGGTCATGTACGACTCTACCGGACGCGACTCAAAAACGAGCTGCGCCATTACGTTGTTTACACTCCTCATGTCGGAGCAGATCTATCTCCACGATCTGATTTTGATCAGCTGCACCAACATCATTGGGCGATCGAAGTGTACTGGTCTAATAGAACCGGACACTTTGATAAGAGATAATTTCTATCACTTGTTAAGGTGTCACAATGAGTCAAAAGCGAACCTATAAGCACTATCCAAAAGAGTTCAAAGAAGAGGCTGTTGCTCTTGTAATGGAGCAAGGCTATTCGGTGCTTGATGCAGCTAAATCACTAGGTATTGCCACCAGTTTGCTCTACAAATGGAAGGATCATATTCTGGCCCTAAAGGAGGGCAAAGTGTTGTCTGATGACGAGCGTGAAGAGCTTAAAAATCTGCGTAAAGAGGTAAACAAACTCCGCATGGAGAGGGAAGTGCTAAAAAAGGCCAGCGCCTTCTTTGCGAAAGAAATGAAGTGAAATTCGACTTCATTCAGAAGGCGTCAAACGATTACCCTGTTAACTTGCTATGTCGAGTGATGCAGGTGAGTACTTCAGCGTATTATGACTGGTCAAAGCAGCCAGGCAATGTCATCACGGCTGAAACACTGCACTTGTATCGACGAATCAAGCAGCTCTTCAAGCAAAGCAGGAATAGCTTGGGGAGCCGGGAAATGGTTAAGGCTCTGCGCAAAGAAGGCTTTCAGATAGGCCGTTACAGAGTTAGGACGTTAATGAGCCAGCTAGGCCTCAAAGTCAGGCAGCGCTTAGCCTATAAGGTTACCACTAAACGGAAACACAGTGATGCTGTTGCTGACAATCTACTCAATCAGAATTTTAACCCTGTAGGGCCAAATCAGGTATGGGCTGGTGATGTGACCTATTTAAAAACGGCTGAAGGCTGGATGTACCTTGCAATTGTGATGGATTTATTCTCTCGTCGGATCGTTGGCTGGCACATTGATAAAAGGATGACAACGGCTCTGGTTAGTACTGCCATTAGAACTTACGCATTGACAGGTCCGGCAAAAAATGGCCTCAACCATTCCTTTCCCTCGGAGAAGCTTTTTATGAAATCCCAGGTAGCTTCTTTGAGGGCGTCTTTCCTGACGCTATAGACGCTTCTGAGTGACCCTGATACTTTCATCGCCTGAAGACAGGTATAGCCAAAGATAGCCGCAAAAATATGATTCCGGACCTGTCGCTCCCCTCTCACCTGAAAACGCTCGATGTTGCAGAGTTGCTTTAATGCCCGGTGATACTCTTCGATCGCCCAATGATGTTGGTGCAGCTGATCAAAATCAGATCGTGGAGATAGATCTGCTCCGACATGAGGAGTGTAAACAACGTAATGGCGCAGCTCGTTTTTGAGTCGCGTCCGGTAGAGTCGTACATGACCAAAGTTACGTAGCCATACAGTTTTTCCTTCTTCGGTAATCTCCAGGCTCTGCACCTGTTGGTAGTTACCCTTTTGCACAGAGACAGTACGGTTGCTTTTAACAGCGAACATAAAACCCAAACCATTGTTTTTCACAGCTTTGAGGTTTCCAATACTGCTATACCAAGAGTCACCGGTAACACATGCAGATTCGAGTCCCCATGCCAGTACTTCTTTCAGCATATCGACAAAGTAGTCATTTTTAGTTTTGCCATCGGCTGGATTGTAAATACGGAAATTAACGGGCAAGTTGTAGCCTTTGATGTCCGTGTAATAAAGCGTGATGAGATTAATACCCTTGACGGTTTTGTGGTGCTTTCCTGAGTAGTAATGACCGACTAAAGCCGTGTAATGGGTATAAGGTTTATCCAGCACCGTATCATCAACCGATAGCGTCCCACCTTCAAGAATAAGCCTTGCTGACGCTTCTAGAAAAAGATCTTCAGGAGCAAAGTTTTCACGTTGGAGAAAGCGGTTAACACTGTCATGCGATATATCACTCAATTCGCTAAGACGGGTACAGGTGGCTGATTTGGGTTCACAGAGTAGAAACCCCGTATACTTCGGGAGGTCGCACTTGGCTGTTGTTGGTTTTGTTATTTTTCTACGCACGACGACATTCACTGTTTTTTTGCTGATCTAGCAATTTTTTTGGATGTCTGTCAATGCGTAAGTTCTATGCCATGATGAAAGCTTACAATACTCGTCAGCCGCCTGAAGGCTTAGTTTTTCATAGTGATAGAGGATCGCAGTATACCAGTAAGCGATACCGTAAACTGCTTTCTGGATATGGTATTCGTGCAAGCATGGGAGACGTTGGAGCGTGCTGGGACAATGCTGTCGTTGAGCGGTTTTTTGGAAGCTTAAAGCATGACTGGATTTTTAAGGTAGCTCAACCCACGCGGGAACATATGAAAAAAGATGTTGCGGCATACATGAAGTACTACAACCTTGATAGATTGCATACGGCAAATGATGATCGTTCTCCAATTGAGTATGAAATTTATTATCGTGAAAGTCAGGTAGGATGAAGTGTCGACAAAAGTCTCACAAAAATGTGTCCGGTTTTAGTTGACCAGTACATTTTTTGCCGGACCTGTCAATGCGTAAGTTCTATTTTAGTTACAATGGGACTATGCCCTCTCAAAAAATGTGGTGAGTATAATGATAAATCACATGCCTTTATTTCCTTTAAAGACTCTAAACAAGTTCATGCAATACAAACAAAAACGACACTTCTCTTTAGTGATGGAAAATCTATAGTCAGTAGACAAGCGAGTTCATTTATGGAAAGTAAAGGCATTTTGCCCGTGAGTATGAAACGCAGGGATATAGCCTCTATATCTATCGAGCCACTTATAGATGGAGAAACTGAGGTGTATTCGGCAGAATTTTTTGCCGAGAAACCTCCAGCCTCTGGAAGTTATGATGAGCGTGATTGTTGCGCTGAAGAATCTGATGAAGACTATGACACAGATGATCTGTAATAAACCCATAGACACATCCCCTAACCTGCTGGACAATAAGCCCGCGTGACTTTACACAATACTTAACAAACCTCGAGGGGATAAATGATGTCTTTCGCTGAGAGAGATGGTGTCATCTGGTTTGACGGTAAAATGGTGCCCTGGCGTGAGGCCAAGACCCATGTACTCACTCATACCCTGCACTATGGCATGGGGGTGTTTGAGGGCGTGCGTGCTTACAACACGCCGCAGGGTCCCAGTATCTTCCGTTTGCAGGAGCATACTGACCGCCTGTTCCGCAGCGCCCATATTCTTGGCATGAAGATCCCTTTCACCCCTGAGCAGATCAGCGAAGCTCAGCGGGCCGTCGTGCGGGAGAATGACCTGCACGAAGCCTACTTGCGGCCCATGTGCTTTTTGGGTTCTGAAGGCATGGGTATCCGTGCAGATAACCTCTCTGTACACTGCATTGTGGCTGCCTGGGAATGGCCGTCTTACATGTCACCTGAAGCGCTGGAAAAAGGCATTAAAATCCGTACGTCTTCTTACACCCGCCACCATGTAAACATTACCATGTGCAAGGCCAAGGCCAATGGTAACTACATGAACTCCATGCTGGCACTGAAAGAAGCATTAGACAGTGGCTGTGAAGAAGCATTGTTACTGGATAATGAAGGTTATGTGGCCGAAGGCAGTGGTGAGAATGTCTTTATCATTAAGAATGATGGTGTTATTTATACCCCCGAGCTGACTTCCTGTCTGGAGGGTATTACCCGCGATACCATCATTCGCTTTGCTAAAGATCTTGGGTATGAAGTGCGCGAAAAGCGTATTACTCGTGACGAAGTGTACACCGCACAAGAAGCCTTCTTTACGGGCACTGCCGCTGAAGTGCTGCCCATCTGTGAGCATGACGGCCGTCAAATAGGTTGTGGCAAGCGTGGGCCCATGACCGAAAAATTACAAAATATGTACTTTGAGCAGGTACGCGGCAAGCGTGACTTTATGCCCGAATGGCAAACGCCGGTGAGATAACGATTCTGCCTTTATGGGGGCGGCAAGGCATTGGCTTTGCCGTTTCTTGAAAAAAAACCCACGTCCAAAAGTTGATTTCGCCAAAATACCAGCCAAAATGCATTATGCGTATGGAAATCAGCCCGCTTATCGTATACCTTCGCCCCACTTTCACAACGAATTGCCCAATGCACATTTCCGGGCACTGCCGAGCCTGCTCAGTACTTTACCTCTCTTTGCCAGGTTCGCTATACAGGCGCTATTGCCACTTGACCCTGTTCATGTTGAGCAATTGCCATCACTGAGTCGGAGCCGAACAGGCACCTCTGACGGGCGGTAGCGTGCCTGAGTCTGTACTGAATATAGGGATAACCTCAAAACGTGAAATACCTCATTGTAGGCCCCTCATGGGTGGGGGATATGGTGATGGCGCAGTCGCTGTTTATCGCATTAAAACAGCAAACGCCAGAAGCAACGATTGATGTGCTGGCTCCCGCCTGGAGCAGCCCTATTTTACAGCGAATGCCTGAGGTCAGGCGCAGTATTGATATGCCATTAGGCCATGGCAAGCTTGAATTAGGTGTGCGTCGAAAGCTGGGGCAGTCTCTCAGAATTGAGCATTACGATCAGGCCATAGTGCTACCTAATTCGCTAAAGTCCGCTTTGATTCCTTTTTGGGCATCCATTGCTGTGCGTACCGGTTGGCGAGGAGAAATGCGATACGGCTTATTGAATGATATCCGTACGCTCGACAAGGCTCAGCGCCCGCTCATGGTAGACCGGTTTGTTGCACTGGCTTATCCAAAAGAAGCCACCACACCAGAACACCTGCCCAAGCCCGCACTGCACGTCGAAACGGCCAGCGTAGACAGTGCGTTGCACCGTTACCGCTTAAATACCGAGCGGCCTGTATTAGGACTATGCCCAGGTGCCGAGTTTGGGGTATCAAAACAGTGGCCTGCTGGCTATTACAGTGAAGTAGCACTGAATATGATCAAAGCGGGCTGGCAGGTTTGGTTATTTGGCTCGGATAAAGACCGGGCAGTTACCACTGAAATTGTCGGCTATATCCCCAAGCCCTTACAAGAACACTGCTGTAATCTGGCCGGTGAAACCACACTGGCCGATGCGGTAGATCTTCTTTCGCTGCCCGATGCCGTGGTGAGTAATGACTCGGGCTTAATGCACATTGCAGCGGCACTGTCGCGACCACTGGTTGCCGTATACGGATCAACCTCTGCCGCACATACACCGCCAATGAGTGATAACAGTCAGACATTATGGTTAGGGTTGGATTGCAGCCCCTGCTTTAAGCGGGAATGCCCCCTTGAACACCACGACTGCATGAAAAAACTTAGCCCTGATAGGGTCATGGCGGCATTAGCCCCGCAACTGGAGAAGACATCCTTGATTGTTAAAGGACATTACACGGAATGAAAGTTCTATTGATCAAAGTGTCCTCCATGGGCGATGTCATTCACAGTTTGCCAGCACTGACAGATGCGGCACAGGCCATTCCCGGCATTTCTTTTGATTGGGTCGTTGAAGAAGCCTTTGCCGAAATACCTGGCTGGCACCCGGCTGTAGATAAAATTATTCCTGTCGCTATTCGCCGGTGGCGCAAGTCGCCTCTAAATACACTGACCAGTGGTGAGTGGCGACGTTTTAAAGAACGCCTTAAGGCGCGCAAGTACGATGCCGTCATAGATGCACAGGGATTATTGAAAACCGCCTTTTTAACGAAACTGTCTTGCGGCCCTTCGTTTGGCTTGGATAAACGGTCTGCACGGGAACCGATTTCATCCCATTTTTACCGATACCCCCAGCAGGTATGCTGGGATCAGCATGCGGTTGAGCGGGTAAGACAGCTTTTTGCTCAGTCCCTCAATTATGCGATACCCGATCAAACAGGCCAGTTTGTACTGGAAAATGAGCGGTTTGACTGTGACAGTTATTCAGAAAAGCCTTATGTTGTTTTTATTCATGGCACAACACGTCATGATAAACACTGGCCCGAGCCTTACTGGAGCGCATTGGCCACCCGAGTGAACAATGCCGGCCTTAGAGTGCTACTCCCCTGGGGAAATGACAAAGAGAAAGCCAGAGCAGAGCGCATTGCTCAAGCGGCTAAAGACGCCAAGGTGTTGCCAAGAACCAGTCTGTCATGCTTGGCAGGGATTATCAGTTACGCCTCCGGTGTTGTTTCTGTCGATACAGGGCTGGGACATTTAACCGCTGCACTGGATAAACCGGCCGTTTCTCTTTACGGGCCGACCAGCCCATCGCGGATTGGCGCCTACGGTAAAGAGCAGATTCATTTAACACTGGACCATTGTCCAACGGGTGACTTTCCTGCTGTAGAGCCCGATATCTTTTCAGCCATGACGCCAGAGCTTGTATGGACACACCTGCAAACAACACTTTAACGTTTGCCTTATACCACTACTTTCCCCACGGTGGCTTACAGCGGGACTGCCTGAAAACAGTCCTGGCCTGTCAGGCGCTGGGTTACGCGGTCACGGTTTGTACTACGCAGTGGGAAGGGGAGCAGCCAGAAGGATTGACTGTCCACCAGCTGCCTGTAACAGGCACATCCAATCACCGGCGAATGGTTAATTTTCAAAAGGCCGTATTGGCAGCAAAAGCCCCTGACAGCTTACTGATTGGTTTTAACAAAATCGCTGGGTTGGATGTCTACTTTGCATCTGATACCTGTTACCGTGAAAAAGCCCTGACAGAGCGTGGTTATTTGTACCGCTTCATGCCACGCTACAAAGCTTACGAACAGTTAGAGCGCGCCGTTTTTGCGGCACCCTCCACCACCCATACGCTAGTGCTGACACAACAGCAGAAAGACGATTTTCAGACACATTATCAGACACCGGATGAACGATGCACGCTCCTACCACCGGGTATTGCAAAAAACCGTTTTATTGAAAACCGTCGATCGATAAGAGCGCGTATCCGAGGCTCTCTGAAGCTGAAGGAGGATCAGTTACTGTTACTATTGGTAGGCTCTAGCTTTAAAACGAAAGGACTGGATCGTGCCATACAGGCATTGGCCGCATTACCCAATGATCAGCAAAAGCGTGTCTCTCTGGTCATTGCCGGTGGCGGTAAACCGGATGCTTATCAACAGCAGGCTGAAAAACTGGGTGTATCACACTCATTAGTGTTTTTGGGTCCGAGGGATGATATCCAGCAACTGATGGTCACTGCTGATGTGCTGATGCACCCTGCGCGTACAGAAAGTGCGGGCATGGTGTTGGTCGAAGCACTGGCTGCTGGGCTGCCCATCGTGGTAACAGGCAATTGCGGCTACGCCAGCCATGTTGACCAAGCCGATGCAGGCATTGTGCTGCCAGAGCCTTACCAGCAAAAACAGCTGGATACGGCCCTTCAAATGATGCTAGATGCAAACAGCCTTTTGTACTGGCAGCAGCAAGCGCTTAATTATGCGGCAAACACAGACCTTTACAGCCTTCATCAACAAGCTGCAAAATTGATTGATCAACTTTACCAATCACAGCATTCATGACCTTGTTTTTACGCGACGATTTTAAGAAAGCCTGGCATGGCCAGAATATTTTCCAGTTGCTAAGCACCATGGAAGGAGAAACCTTTCGAGACCTCGAGGCTCGCCGTACATTCCGTTTTGAGTTTCAAGGTAAGGGCTTTTTTGCCAAGGTACACAAAGGGGTTGGCTGGAAAGAGATTGCAGAAAACTTGTTACGCTTTCGAAAACCCGTACTCGGTGCCCGCAATGAATGGGAGGCATTGAACAAGCTGCATAAGCTGGGTCTTGATACTATGACGGCTGTCGCCTTTGGCGAGACAGGTAGCAACCCGGCAAAACAGCAGTCTTTTCTGGTGACAGAAGAACTGAATAATATGCCAAGTCTGGAAGACTTGTGTGAACAGTGGAAAACAACCCCCCCCAGTTATCGCTTGAAATACGCCGTCGTTGATACGTTAGCTAAGATCTCTCGTAAAATGCACGACAACGGTATTAATCATAGAGATTATTATTTTTGTCACTTTCTGGTACCTTCAGACAGCTTTGAGGCGGTTGAATCCGCTCAATTGCAAACACTGCGCTTCTATCTGATTGACCTGCATCGCGCACAAATCCGTGGCACATTACCTGACCGATGGCGTATAAAAGATCTATCAGGTCTTTACTTTTCTGCAATGGATTATCGTTTTACCCAACGGGATATTTTTCGTTTTATACAAAAATATACAGGTTTGCCTCTAAGGGAAGCACTGCGTCAGCATAAAGCACTCTGGAAGCAATCAGACGAAAAAGCCCAAAAGCTGTATGCCCGAATGATTCGTAAAGCGGGACACCCCAATTACTAAGCACTCTTTTATGTCCAACAAACAATACACGGTAGCTCAACAATGGCAGGGAACGGTCGCGGGGAGCCACTTTGACAGTCTGGAAAAAATATTTCAATTAACCGGACAGGTCATAACCTCTGACGGTATGAGTGATGTGATTCTGGTTGAGATAGAAGGCACTCGATTTTATGTCAAGCGCTATACAGCCGGTGGGAGAAATCTGAGAAAGTACGTGGGACGAAGCCGGATAAAAGGGGAATGGGAGAACCTGCTGTATTTTAAATCTCTGGGTATTCCTACCGCTAACGTCGTCGCTTATGGTGAAGAGCGAGGCTCATTTTGGTTTACACGCGGGGCGATGGTTACGGAGGAAGTGAAACACACCTCTGACCTGCATAAGCTGGTAAAAACGAACAGCCCCCTACTCAGGAATCAACAGTGGGTAGCTCTGGTCATGGCACAAGTGGCACAACATACCCGACAACTGCACCAGCGCCGCTTTGTACATACTGATTTAAAGTGGCGTAATATTCTGGTCACTCTTAGTGAGACCCCCGTCATCTATTTTATTGATTGTCCTGCCGGCTATAATTGGCCTGCATGGTTTTATCAGGGTATGGTGCACCGGGGCTGCGTTAAAGATTTGGCCTGCCTGGATAAGCATGCAAAACAAGTGCTGAGCCGTACCCAGCGCCTGCGCTTTTATCGGTTATACAAAAGGATTACCCAGCTTCAGCCAGAACACAAACAAGAAATACAGCACATACTGAGTTTCTTTGAGGGCAGGGAATGACCGCATTGAATGAACGCTTGCGAGGGCTTCAGGATACCGCCCGGATGGAGGCACTACAGAGTTATGTTCAGCATCTGGTAGATAGTCATTCAGACCAAACAACACGCATTGCTGAACTGGCTGACCTTTATCCAAGGTATGATCGTTATTTGCCCGGGATCTTTCATGCGTTGAACAGGAAGGATGATCCAGCACTGGCAAAGCAGGTTTATCAGTATCGCCGAAAAAAGCTAAAAGCCGTACAAAATAGCTTACAGCAAAATAAGCACGTTAAAGTGCGTCAGACATGCCAGCGCTTCCAGGTGATAAACAGCAATAAAGACAGCAGTGCCCTCCGACACGTGCTGGCAGACCCTGATAATGCCATTCAACAGGGAGAGCTGTTAAAAGACTGTGCCGCTACCACCGTTAGCCGGCTGACTCTGGAGAATGACCAAACGGTCATCATCAAGCGCTACAACCCTAAAAGTACCTTGTACAGCCTAAGGCGCAGTATCATTGATTCTCGTGCGCGCGTTTGCTGGAAAGGGGCTCTACAATTAAAACTGTTGGGCATAGCCACCCCAGATAACCTGGCCATGCTAGAGCTGAGAAAAGGCCCTTGGGTGACGCACAGTTATTTGATCACAGAGTGCATTGAGGGTGAAACACTGGCGGCATTCTACGGTGAAGAACATGATCGTGTTCGCGGAGAAAAGATCTATCGAGAGATAAACGATATACTTTCCACGTTTCCACAAGTCTTGATGGCGCACGGTGATTTCAAGGCAACTAACTTTATTGTCGATAAAGAGCGTGTGTTGATGATTGACTTGGACTCCATAAGAACACACTTCAATCGCCGTATATTTAGCAAGACATACCTACGGGACATTGATCGCTTCGAGCATAACTGGGTTCACAACCCAAAAGCGCATGCCGTATTTAAACCATTAATCGCCAGTATCAGACAGTTATTCTGCTGATGACATTGCTATTTTTTGAGAGAGGTGGGTAAACTGATTTAAAACTATAAAAACAAACACTTAATGCTGTAGTGTGCTGGGAGAACCCCATGGATAAAGCACCTGCCCTGATCAGTATTGTGATCCCCACTTATAACTACGCACAGTATTTACCCCGCGCTATACAGTCTGTCTTTCGTCAGGCAAATGATAGTTTCGAGCTTATTGTTGTTGATGATGCCTCAACCGATAACACGGCAGAAGTCATCAGCGATATGGTGGTTGCCGGCTGCCCCGCTTTTCATTATCACAGGCTGTCCAAAAACCAGGGGGTTTCCGTTGCTCGCAATAAGGGTATATCCCTTGCCAGAGGGCAATACATTTATTTTCTGGACAGTGATGACCAGTTGCTTGACGGTGGATTGCAGCAATTTAAGCAAGCCATCAACGATACCCATGCTGCTGGGATGCTGGTTGCCCAGTATTTTTCTGTACAAACCAGCGGGCGAAAAAAAGCACGGTGTCTTTGGCAGTTTTCACCCTCAAAAGAAGAGAACTTCAAACGCTATTTACTAAATTAGAACTTACGCATTGACAGGTCCGGCAAAAAATGGCCTCAACCATTCCTTCCCCTCGGAGAAGCTTTTTATGAAATCCCAGGTAGCTTCTTTGAGGGCGTCTTTCCTGACGCTATAGACGCTTCTGAGTGACCCTGATACTTTCATCGCCTGAAGACAGGTATAGCCAAAGATAGCCGCAAAAATATGATTCCGGATCTGTCGCTCCCCTCTCACCTGAAAACGCTCGATGTTGCAGAGTTGCTTTAATGCCCGGTGATACTCTGCGATCGCCCAATGATGTTGGTGCAGCTGATCAAAATCAGATCGTGGAGATAGATCTGCTCCGACATGAGAAGTGTAAACAACGTAATGGCGCAGCTCGTTTTTGAGTCGCGTCCGGTAGAGTCGTACATGACCAAAGTTACGTAGCCATACAGTTTTTCCTTCTTCGGGAATCTCCAGGCTCTGCACCTGTGGGTAGTTACCCTTTTGCACAGAGACAGTACGGTTGCTTTTAACAGCGAACATAAAACCCAAACCATTGTTTTTCACAGCTTTGAGGTTTCCAATACTGCTATACCAAGAGTCACCGGTAACACATGCAGGTTCGAGTCCCCATGCCAGTACTTCTTTCAGCATATCGACAAAGTAGTCATTTTTAGTTTTGCCATCGGCTGGATTGTAAATACGAAAATTAACGGGCAAGTTGTAGCCTTTGATGTCCGTGTAATAAAGCGTGATGAGATTAATACCCTTGACGGTTTTGTGGTGCTTTCCTGAGTAGTAATGACCGACTAAAGCCGTGTAATGGGTATAAGGTTTATCCAGCACCGTATCATCAACCGATAGCGTCCCACCTTCAAGAATAAGCCTTGCTGACGCTTCTAGAAAAAGATCTTCAGGAGCAAAGTTTTCACGTTGGAGAAAGCGGTTAACACTGTCATGCGATATATCACTCAATTCGCTAAGACGGGTACAGGTGGCTGATTTGGGTTCACAGAGTAGAAACCCCGTATACTTCGGGAGGTCGCACTTGGCTGTTGTTGGTTTTGTTATTTTTCTACGCACGACGACATCCACTGTTTTTTTGCTGATCTAGCAATTTTTTTGGATGTCTGTCAATGCGTAAGTTCTATAAATGTAGAGAACTCATTGTTGTGCAGCTCTATTGTGTTTAAACGCAGCGTATTTGACAGCTATCATTTTCCTGAACATTTACGGCTTTATGAAGATGAACCCGTGTTCTCACACATGTTAGCCAATTACAGTGTTGCAAAGATTGACCAACCCGTGGCTCTGATTCACAAACATGAAGGCAGCCTGCGTCATAAGGTGCACCATGGTTTGGTAGAAGCGTCGGTCAATGAGACATTTAATGCCCAACGCCTGCCGGAAAAACTGATGGCTTACCGTGAGCCCTATTTGGGTTTGAAATACCTGGATCAGTTCAGAACACTGTTTTTAGCGGGTGAGTATGCGCTGGCACTGGATCAGTACACCAGCGGGTTCTCATACAACAAAAAAGCAGCATTAAGACCCACCTTTTTAAGAAAGGCCATTAAGTCCTGGCTTCGCAGGTAATGCATGTTTTATAGCAAAGGTTGTCAGTATGGCTGTTTGGGGGTACTGCTGGCTTTGGCGGTTATTGTCGCCTGTGCCGGTTATTACCTGATTGGCAGTCTACTGGTAGTAAGCCTCTATGTGCTGAGTGAGTTGCTCTGGTCTGATCATATCTATTATGACCGGACGCAAGATGATGATTATCAGTTTTCAGAGGGACGGTGTCTCACCGTATCACTGGAAAACAGCCGTGTGACGCTGCCTGAGGATTGTCTAACAGAAAACGAAACCGTATTTTTAGCCCTCACTTGTCAAAGCCAAGCGTTAGGTTATCTCTTCGACCCTTATATCATCATGGAAGTGGGAGATAAAAAAACCACGCAATACGTTGAGAGGGGCGTAAATGGTAAGCGGTACCTCAATATCAGCCACCTGTTATGTGATGGCGTACGCACTGTTCGTTTCTCTCCAAAACATTGTCGTTTCACCAATACATCAGCTGAGCTGATTGTTTTTAAAAACCCCCATCTGGCGAACAAAACACTGCTGGTTTTAGCGCCCCATGCAGATGATGCAGAGATCGCCGCCTTTAACCTCTACACTCAGCATGACAGCAGGGTTGTGACGATTACTGCCGGCGAGTCAGAACCATCAGTGGCTCTAAAACGCCTGACAAAAAATGCCGAAGATGCTCAATGCCTAAAGGGCAAGCTACGTGCCTGGGACAGTATTGCTGTCCCTCAGTGGGCAGGGGTTAAGCCTGAGCATGTTATGCAGTTAGGCTACCCAGATAACAGTTTGCAAACGTTACATGCTAACCAGCACACTCCGATAACGACTGAACATAAAGCTGTATTTCGCCAGTTTAATACGCACTCATTAGCAACAGACAATGCAACCTCGGTAAGTTGGAGCACGTTAAAACAGGATTTAACCGCAGTCGTCCGCCTATGGCAGCCCGATGTGATTGTGACCCCACACCCAACAATAGATGCCCACAGCGATCACCAGCTCACCACTCAGGCGATACAGGATGTTGTTGAGGATTTAGCACTGTCTGACACCACGTTCTTATATTATGTGAACCACTTGCCAGACACCGATCATTGGCCATTTGGCCCTCACGGCACGCTGGTTGCCCCCCCTCCTGGCCAACACAGTGTGCCGGCATTTTATTCATCGGTGGTTCCTCCAACCACTCAGGCTGATAAAGCCTGCAGTTTGGAAATGATGCACGATTTGCGAGGTAAGCGCTCTTTCAAGAAACAATTAAAAAGCCGACTACAGGAGGCACTGCTTGGCAGGCTCAGGCACCCCATGGGTGATGACCCTTATTTTCGTAAAGCAGTTCGCAGGAATGAACTGTTTATTGTTGATAAAAGGGCGCAATGAAATAGATGCGCGATAAGGATGGCTGGATGCTAACCATTACACAAAAGGTGTCTGAACACTTTGGGTTTTACTTGATATGTCTGGTATTGCTATCAGCTGCCTTGATTGATAACGATAAAACAGTCACCAATATCTACCGTGTGTGGGTCTGTTTACCGCTTTTATTGTGTGTCCGATGGTTAGACATAAAAGCATTTATTCACACACCGTTTACGACATTGTTTTTGTCACTGACACTATGGAGCGCATTGAGCCTGTTTTGGTCAGACTCTGATACCCTGAAAAATATGGCGATAAAGCTACTGACCACAACGGTGTTTTTATACGGTGTGTTTCTGGTGCATCGTTATCAGCGGGAAAAAACGCCATGGATTGAAAGTGTATTTATCGCTGCTGCTTGCATGCTGGGCGTTGCGATCCTAGTAAAGTTTGATGCATCCTCGGTCTTATATTATCTGTTTGATTCAAAAGCTGGATATGGTGTGTTTGGTAACATCAACGGGGTGGCCTGGTTTTTCAGTGCTGCCTTGTTGGTATCACCTAAATCCTGCAAATAATATCGAAATAAAAGTTGCAATCACCCGTGAATAAAGAGATTAAATGATGTTTTCGTTTCATAAAGCATCACTTTTTCAATGAGCAAAAAAAACAAGTCAAAAGCACGTTTGAAGCAGCGGAAGGTACATTTCACTCAAGCTAAAAAGCCGCTTACCAGTCAGGCTGGACTTATCCCTGTGTTTCGCTTCCTGAACCGGATGGGGCTGGCCGACCTACTGGACAAACGGATTAATATTCAACGAGGCTCTAATGCCACTTTCCAACTGTCAGATGTCATTCTGATGGTAACCACCGGCATTCTGGCAGGTGCCAAAAGTCTGATGAAAGTGTGCACGGTCTGGCAGGATAGCGTTCTCCGAGAATGCACCCGTTTTCAACGCATTCCTTGTGACAGTCAATTTGGACGCATTTTAAAGCTGTTCCACTTTGCCAGCGTCGTTGAACTGGAAACCGCTGTCCACGAAATGAGGGAGAGTGTTTGGAAACAGGCACTGCGCTCAGGAACATCTACCGTTTATGCTTTTAAACAGGTCACCATTGACCTCGATTCTACGGTAAAAACCTGTTTTGGTTTTCAGGAAGGCGCAAAGAAAGGGTTTAACGAGAAAAAAAGAGGGGCGCTGTCGTACCACCCGCAGCTGGCCTTTTGCGCGGAAACCAAAGAAGTGCTGCAGGGTTGGTTACGAAGTGGTGATGCCTACACTGCTAATGGCTCCATAGAGTTTATGAAACAGTTGCTGGTTACTCTGCCTTCCCACATGAAGATTTTTTTCAGGGCTGATAGTGGCTACTTTGGTGGACCATTACTGACCTATCTGGAGGATTTAGGACATCGTTATCTGGTTAAGGTCAAACTGAAGAATCTACACAAACTGTTAATCCCGCAAGACTGGCAACCTGTCGTGCATCAGCCAGGGTGGGAGTGGTGCGAGTTTCAACACTGCTGTGGTGACTGGGACCGGGCTCGTTGCTTCGTGGCTGTCCGGCAAAGAAAGATCGGGAAGCCAGAAAACACCCAGTGCGAATTGTTAGACCCGAAGCCAGAGTACGACTACTTCTGCTACGTGACTACTGAGTCGTTGAGTCCATGGGAGATCCATAAAGCGTATGGCAAGCGGGCTACCTGCGAAACCTGGATCGAAGAGTGCAAAAACCAGATGGCTCTCGGGCAGATCAAAACCGATCATTTCATGGCAAACAGTGCGCTTATGCAATGTGCAATACTGGCCTACAATACAACACGTTGGATGGCACTGATGAGTGGGAATCGTCAGTTGATGAAGTGGGAGCCGGAAAGCATTCGCTGCTATATGATACGGGTTGCCGGAAAACTGTTGACAGGTAACAGGCAGTTGACCGTTGCCAGTAACAAAGAGCATCTCTACCAAACGGAGTGGGATGCTTGGCTAGCAGTAGGTGACTGTTTGTAAATAGCGAACAATGGATGATTAGAAAAACATTCTGCTAATGCGGAAGGAGTTATCGCGCCCTGATATCAGGAATAGCAGTAAGATGAACCAAACACGACGGCTCATGTGATTAAAATCCACTGAAAAGGTAAATATTTGCTCGATAGTAGCATAATCAGAATCAGGAGGGCTTGATCAGTTGCTGCGATTGACCTGTTCGGGTTTGGATTGCAGGATTTAGGTATCATTTTATCAAGTGATTCACCAAAAAGGGAAAACACTGGCAATACTAGCCGTACCCTTTCTGTGTTACCTGCTTTTGCAAACGCGCTCTTTGGCGGCAGCGCTTAGTGTTGTGGCTGGGTTGGTATTCTTGATCGTTGCATCTATTAAAAAACCTTACCATCAGTGGGTCTACTGTTTGTTCATACTACTGTTGGTTGCCGCTATTGTAGGGCACTGCATGTATCCTGATAAACTACTGACGTTTTATCAGCAACTAGACGGCCCACGCGTAGACATCTATCAATCAGCCTACCAACGCATCACATCATCGTGGCAAACATTATGGTGGGGTGAAGGGCTGGCCGCCAACGCAAGAAACACCATAGCCAGTGGCGTACTCATGAATAACTGGCACTCAATCTACCTGAATACCGTGTTTTACACCTGGCTTATTGGCCTTGCACTTTTATTGGCCTGTGTAGGCTATCGGCTGCAATTGGTACTCCGCAAAAAAGCGGTGCTCTGCGCTTGGGATCTTGCTGTTGTTGGCGCACTTGTTGCTTTTTTGTTTGATGGGAATCGGCTTTATAGTTATCCCGGTGGTATTTTTATGAGTTTGGTTGTGCCGTTATTTATGGCAAATTTTTCTCAGAGGAAAAGTGTGATTAAATAGGTTATAGCCTTTTCACCCACTATATAATAATAAAGGGAGAAGCAAGGATGTTTTCTGAAAAGAGCGATGTTACTGTTGTCATTACCTGCTGCGGCAGGATCGATCTTCTGAAAGAAACGCTGAAAAGTTTTCTGAAGTACAACACATACCCCGTTAAACAGATCATCATTACCGAAGACGCTGGGGATAAGTCTGTTTATAGCGCTATACCCAATGAGTACAAAAACTCTTTCACCCTTATAGTCAATGAGAAAAAGCTAGGGCAGATACGCTCTATCGATAAAGCTTACGGGTTAGTAGATACCGATTATATTTTTCACTGCGAAGAGGACTGGCAATTTTATCGTAAGGGGTTTATAGAAGATTCCAAGGCTATATTGGAAAGCGACGATGCCATTTATCAAGTTTGGCTCCGCAGCTTTCAGCATGATATTCAGCGTGACTATCCTTTTCATAGCCTTGGGAAAGAGATAAAGGCTAATGGTGTTATAGCACACCGGTTACTGAGTAGTAGAGATAAATGGCAGGGTTTTTCATTCAATCCCGGCCTGCGCCGCCGCTCTGATTACCTTACCATTAATGGTGGTTATGCCTCTTTTTTAGGGGATGAACGTCAGGCGATTAACGTAGAAAGCGCACTGTCTCAACATATGAAAAGTCACAGCGCTTATGCAGCCATTCTAGAAAATGATGCAGTGGAGCATGTCGGCTATGCGCTTCATATTGCAAGCAAAAGAGAGAAATGGAAAAAGCTAAAGAAAAAAGCCAGCATTTTTATATCTGCTGTTATTATTTTTAATCTAGGCTGGTTGTCAGCCCGTATTTATTGACGTACATGAAACAAGACGTACCGTTGTTCAGTATTATTATTCCATCCTATAACTACGCAACTTACCTGCCCGACACTGTAAAATCGGTGCTTGGGCAAGCTGGGGATGATTATGAAGTCATTGTGATAAATGATGGTTCAACCGACCAAACCGATGAAACAGCAAAACAATTGCTTGAAGAAACGGGTAATGGGTTCCGGTATTATAGCCAACAAAATAAAGGGGTATCTGCTACACGAAACCGTGGTATTGAGCTGGCGCAAGGGGAATACCTCTACTTTTTAGACAGCGATGACACATTATCAAATGATGCACTTGCTACTTTTAGAGAAGCTATGGTTACATATGCGGAAGCCGATATGCTGGTTGCTCGCTACTTTTCTGTTGATGGCGCAGGAAAACGCAAAGAGCGATGTCTTTGGCCTTTAACAGATTCACAAGAAGAGAACTTTAAGGCCTATTTGCTGAATGTTGATAATTCGCTGTTATGCAGATCCATCATTTTCAGAAAATCTGTCTTTTCACATTACAACTTTCCGCAGCATTTACGGCTCTACGAAGATGAGCCAGTGTTTGCCACAATTCTAGCCAATTATACGGTTAAAAAAGTCGAAAAACCCGTTGCCTTAATTCAAAAGCATGAAGGTAGTCTTCGCCATCAGGTCTATCATGGGCTGGTTGAACAGTCTGTGGATGAAATTTTTGCGGAGTCACGAATTCCCGAACCCTTCATGAAATACCGCAACCCGTATCTCGGCCTGAAATACCTGGATCAGTTCCGTACCTTATTTTTAGCAAAAGCTTACAATGACGCATGGCAACAGTAGGCTAAGTTCCTGTTAACAGTTGAATGAGCTACACTTCTCATGCCTTCTGGTTTTCAGGCACAACGTTATGCAATTCGAGCTATTCAAGAATTTTATTGATGCCATTTCGACATTAACCCTTGAGCAATATGAAACCCTCAGCAGAGCAATGGCAGATGCTCAAATAGGTTCTGATGAAGCAGAAGAATCCACCGGTTCTGTCGCTATCGAGAACGAATACTCTTCAAATACTAAAAGCTCTACATCAGAACTTGAAACCTGCATTTTGTCTCACTTTGCAGAACAGCCAGTTTGCCCTAAGTGCCAAGGACATGATATTGGTCGATGGGGTTTTCAAAACGAGCGTCAGCGCTACCGTTGCAAGACATGTAAAGCTACTTTTAATGCTTTCTCTGGTACGCCTCTAGCAAGGCTTAGATACCCCGAAAAATGGAATAACTATCTAACCGGGATGACTTACTCTATGACATTGCGAGCCTCGGCTAGTGAATATGGTGTTAGTCTTGAAACAGCGTTCCGCTGGCGTCACCACTTCCTTGAGGTCATAAATAATGATCAGGCAGAAGAGCTCAGAGGCATTACAGAATTAGACGAAACTTTTTTCCGCGAGTCATTCAAAGGTCAGAGAAAAGGCCTGCCAAGGCCTACGCGAAAGCGTGGCAATGATCCCAACAAAGCGCGAAAGGTGCCGGTTTTAGTGGCTCGAGATCGTGAGAAGAACACTGTAGATGGCATACTCGAAAATGAAAGTGCTAATGAACTATGCCGTCATTTAAACGGGCGCATATCGATTGAAGGAACGGTCTGTGCCGATGCACACCTTGCCCACGAAAAGCTTGCTGAGAAACTTGGTTTTGAGTTCAAGGAGCTGGTTACTTCTGCTGGTCAGCATGTTATCGAAGGTATTTACCATATTCAGCATGTCAATGCTTACCACAGTAACTGAAAAACATGGATTGACGGTGTATTGCATGGTGTTGCTACCCGGTATCTACCACATTATCTGGCCTGGAGACGTGATCTGACTGCATCAGTCAAGTTAAATACTGACCAATTCGTCAGAAGAATTTCGGAACATTGGTGCTCCCAACTGTTAACAGGAACTTAGCCGCAACAGTATGTGAAAGCTTTGCCCTATAATAGAAGGGCAGCCCTTAGGCTTAACTTCTTGCGAAAAGCAATAAAAGCTTGGCTAAGAAAGTAAACAATGCATCACAAATTCAGCATTCAACTGCCTCCGTATTAACGAACGAGCCTTATCACTTTCATGAAATCCAGTATTCCCATGCCTGCTTTTGTAATCTGTATGGAACGAGAGCACGAGCGAAAGCAGCATATCCAAAAGCAATTAGAAAAATATACGATTGATTTTACATTCTCTAATGCTGTGGATGGAAGGCAGCTGACAGACGATGAAAAAAAAGCCGTCTATTCAGAAGATAAAGCGATGTCCGTTCGAGGAAGAAAACTGGCTGATTCAGAAATAGGCTGTTTTCTTAGCCATTATAACATTTGGCAAACAATGATTAAGGATGATATTGACTCCGCGCTAGTGATAGAGTCAGATGCAATCTTTTCTGATGAAGCTATAAAAAGCATTAATGCTGTTGATGAGCTGGATAATCATTGGGAACTTGTGATGGTGTTCTATCGGGAGTGCTTCCCTTCCTGTTGGGAGAGGAAAAAAATTACTGAAACAACAAAGCTGGTAAGGTTCGCCAATAAATGTGCTTGCACAACAGCTTACTTAGTGACATTGACAGGCGCTAAAAAACTCGTCTCTAATTCAATGCCAATATGTTTGCCTGTAGATGACTACATGACGGGTGGGTATGTCAATAAAGATTTAAACACGTTTGCTGTATATCCCCGTACTATCCATCTAACAGAAGATAATGAAGCGACGTCTACAATAAAGCAGGGGGTCTCAGACATTAGAAATGCACAAATTCGTAAAAAGTCAACAGTAAAAAGTCTGGAGAAGCGGGCACGATATTTTATGAAACAGCTCAAGCCTGGACCATGGCTGTAGAGCACAATACATTTTATACAGGAACATAATATGAGTGATTTTTCTACAGAGATGCTGCTCTTAAAAGAAAAACTCAATGAAATACTTAAATTAATCCCTAAAAACTCCGATGTAATATATTTGGATTACCCGCTCCACCTGAATGTTGGTGATATTCTTATCTTACTTGGAAGCCATAAATTCTTTAAAGCAAACAACTACAACATACTTCTTAAGCAAAGCGGAACAAACCTTAACATAAATACAATTAAAAAAATCATAGGAAAAGACACTACAATCATTTTACATGGCGGTGGAAACTTTGGTGATATATACCCTAAAGCTCAAGAATTAAGAGAAAGAGTTATTAAAAGCTTTCCTAACAATAAAATTGTTATATTCCCGCAAACTTCTCACTTCAACTCGACTAAAAAAGAAATTGAGTCTGCTAATATTTTAAAAAAACATGAAGACCTACATATTCTGGCAAGGGATAAATATAGCTTGAAAAGCATGCAAAACTTTAGTCGCTCTGTGTATTTGACACCAGATATTGCACACTACCTGTGGCCTTTGAAGAAAAATGGCTCCGGGACTGGCTTCTTAATTTTTCTTAGGAAAGATATTGAAAAGAATGATACTGCTGACCAAAAAGACTCTATAGATTGGGATGACATGACATCTCAAACAGACAAAGTTATTTCAAAATGGCTAAAATCATGTCAAAAAAGATTTCAAGGAAAAGTTCTTTCTAACTTTACTTATTTTCTCTGGGTAAAACATTGCAACAAAATACTTAGGCAATCAATTAACTACTTCTCTAAATATGAAATGATTACCACATCTAGATTACACGGACATATATTTAGTTGTTTATTATCAATACCTAATAACTGCATAGACAATAACTATGGAAAAAACTCAAAATACTACAACTGCTGGACTAAAGAAATAAAAGAAACATCTTTTGCCGAGAACCAATAAACAGGCTCTGTTCACAATAACTGTGGGTAGAGCCAATGTGAGGCTTCTTGATCTAACACACTTTCTTCTGAGAACTTATGAGTCTTTAAGAATCGTTTCCAGCCAAGATAGCGTGACAGGTATTTTGTTGCGACGCCTTTGAATAGCCCATTAATCCAACGTTTCAGCTCGCTATGATAGGCGTTTACTGTTTGAATATGATAAACAGCCTCTCGAACGTATTCCCCCACTGTTGTCACTAACTGTACCAGGGATACATGGAGTTTTTCAGCCAGTTTTTCATGGGACATATAGGCATCAGTGCAGAGCGTACTGCCTTCTTGTATTTGGCCTGCCAGTTGTGTTGACAGTTCATCAACGCTGACATGCTGAAGAACGGCATCTTTAATATGATGCTGCCGGTCACAAGCGACCATTACAGGAATCTTTTTTACTTTTTCTTTCGGCTTTTTTCCGACTTCCCCCCTTTTCTGTTTACGAGAGCCGTGGCCTCCACGCTTTCGTGCCGAGTCTCCCAAGACTCGCTCTCCTTTGCGGGATTCTCTGAAAAAGATTTCATCCATTTCACAAATGCCGGACAACTGACCTGTAGCATCTTGCTCGATAACCGCCATGAGCCTGTGCCGAAGGTGAAAGGAGGTATTCAAAGAGATCTCGCATTCTGCAGCAGCAGGCCGCAAGGTTACCCCTCCACTCATGCAGGATAAATAAGCATCCAGCTTATCCCGAACCCGCAAGTGCGCTAATGGTGTAAAGCTCAAAGCATTGCACGTGTGTTTACAGTCATTGCAACGATAGCGCTGATGACCCGAGCTTTGTCCCCAGCGGGTCATTGATTCAGAGTGACAACGGGGACATTGAGGATACTGGTCAAAGTAGGACTTGATACGTTCCAACAACTGACATTGAACTTCAGGGCTGACGCATCAATGGTGAACTAAGGTCCACTGTATAAGCCAAACTATATGCATTTCCTTTCTCGGTTGGTTCATTTCATGAAGTCAGTCCAGAATACCTTGGTTCAGTACATAGAAAATATTGATGATCCGCGCTGTACATCCATGTGCCTCCATAAACTCATAGATATTCTAGTCATTGCTATTTGTGCTGTTCTCTGTGGCGCAAACACTTGGGCTGCAATGGCTGAGTTTGGTGAGAGTAAGCAGGATTGGCTCGAAGGCTTTCTTGAACTGCCTCATGGTATTCCTTCTCATGATACGTTTTATCGCCTTTTCTGTTTGCTAGACCCTCTTGTTTTCGAAGAGTGCTTTACTCGCTGGATGGCTGCTACTGTAGGCAATATCGTTGGTAACGATGTTGATATTCTTCCCATTGACGGGAAATGTTTGCGGGGTTCACGAAGCAAGGCAAAAAAGGCCATTCATATGGTCAGCGCCTTCAGTACAGGTGCAGGAATGGTGTTATGTCAGCGACAAGTAGACAGTAAGTCTAACGAAATAACAGCAGTGCCTGAGTTGCTGAAGTCTATTTGTCTGAAGCACCGTCTTATCACTGCTGATGCGTTGAATTGCCAAAAGGAGATAGTTGACGTCTGTATCGAACAGGGAGGAAACTATGTACTGCCTGTCAAAGGTAACCAAGGCAAGTTTTATAAACAAATCAAACAGTACTTTGATCAGCAATACCACGATGCGCCATTACCTCGGCTCGGCTTCGATTACTCTGAAACCATAGAGAAAGGTCACGGCCGGTATGAATATAGAATGGGTTGGGTTAGCAGTGACTTGTCATCTATTCCAGAAGCTGAGAAGTGGGTAGGCCTCCAGCAGATAGGTGCGATCCAAAGAGACAGGCAGGTGGGCAGTAAAGTTACCATGGAAGTTCATTACTACATTATGAGCCAGCAACACAGCGCAGCTGAACTGCTGGATATAGCCCGCAAGCACTGGGAAGTATAGAATAAGCTACATTGGCGGCTGGATGTTGGCTTTCTGGAAGACCAAAATCAAACGACGACAGATAACGCAGCTGAGAACCTGTCGATATTAAATAGAATTGCTCTCAATACACATACTCAAAACGAGCAAACTAAAGGAAGTGTATTCCTTAAAAGGCTTAGTGCTGGTTGGGATAATAGGAAGCTGGCTCCACTACTAAGAACCATCGTTCAAACTTGATGCGTCAGCCCTGCATTGAACTTCTTGCGGGCTACTCAGTGAATAGTGGAACAGCGTGTTACATAACTGCTGACGTTGTTCTGGGGAAAGGGCTTTCACAGATGCCAGATACACCTGAAACTGATCATCTTGCATAACAATGGCTCCATGATATCGCCGAAACCAATATCAGGCAGTATAGTTTATGCTACCCACAATTATTTTGAACAGAGCCAATAAACAGATATGGAAAAATTAAACTTTAGCGCTAACAGTGATGTTACTTTGGTAATAACAAGCTGCGGTCGATTTGATCTATTAAAAAAAACACTTGATAGTTTTTTGTTTTTCAATACTTATACTTTAAAAGAAATAATAATAATTGAAGACTCTCTTAAAGAAGGCGTAGAGGCATACATCCCTGAAAGCAAACATATAAAGCTGATAAAAAACAAGATAAAACTAGGCCAGGTCAGATCCATTGATTCAGCATACTCTTATGTTACAACAAAATATATTTTCCATTGTGAAGATGACTGGGAGTTCTATCGAGGCGGCTTTATAGAAGACTCTATAAACATACTAGAAAACAAGGATAATATATATTTAGTTAAACTTAGAAGTTATTACCATGATATCCGTTACAGCTCGTTAAATCATATGGCTTATAATAGAAGAATCATAAATGGAACTTCAGTATTTAAAACAAAATGTAATTCACCATCTTGGAAAGGTTTTTCTTGGAATCCAGGGCTCAGAAGATTGTCAGACTATAAAAATATACAAGGAGGTTATGAGAGATTTATAACATCTGAGTATAGCGGAGCATCAGCAGAAAGTGATATATCAAGATATGTTGATAGCATAGGAAAAGAGTCAATTTATTTAGAAAATGACGCCGTTGCTCATATAGGAGATAAAAAACATGTTAGAAGTTCTCTTGAAAAAAAGAAAAGAAAGATAAGAAAGGCAAAAGAGTTAATAGGCGTGCTTGCATTTTCAACAATAATATTTTTACTAGGCTATTGTATGTAATCCTAAGGCAAAAAAAGTGTCAGGCCTTAACTCTTGAATGAATACCTTCGGCTAAGTTCCTGTTAACAGTTGAATGAGCTACACTTCTCATGCCTGCTGGTTTTCAGGCACAACGTTATGCAATTCGAGCTATTCAAGAATTTTATTGATGCCATTTCGACATTAACCCTTGAGCAATATGAAACCCTCAGCAGAGCAATGGCAGATGCTCAAATAGGTTCTGATGAAGCAGAAGAATCCACCGGTTCTGTCGCTATCGAGAACGAATACTCTTCACGGCGTTGTTGCATAAATAAAGCTCAGCCTGATCGAGCCTGTATCCAGGCCTTTTTCAGCTAGCTTTAACTGATATCGGCATCCCTAAACCGGTCATCCTGTTCAACACGCGAACGGAAACCTCTGCCTCCGTTTTTTGCTGAGGTAGTTCACGTGCTTTCATCTTTGAGCCGATAATGGTTTTATAGCGAAGCATAGCCAATTCAACCAAGGCTCTCAGGCCGTATCCGGTTAGCCCTTGCCACGCCATGCGACCTCGCTCTTTTATGAGGGCTACTGCCTCGTTTCGTGTATTGTGCTGACTACTGTCAGGCACAGCATTTTTAGGTGGTGGAATCACGATTTTAGCAGCAGCTTGCTTCGGTTTAATTTGCTGATAAACCTTGTCGCTATCATAGGCTCCATCGGCCATGAAAACCTCAAATCCATCAACTTGATCCAGCAGATTAGGCAAAACTGAAGTATCACCTATCTCTTTTCCGGTAAGGTCACTTGCAACGACATGATGATTTTTATCGATGGCTAAATGCAGTTTTCGCCAAGTACGTTTAGGCTTCGTACCGTGTTTTTCCTGATTCCATTCATCCTTGCCATAAACCTTCAATCCTGTGCTATCTACCAGAAAGTGAGAACCAGGCTCACAGGTATCGATGAGCTTTTGCAATGATAAATTGATGCTTCGCTTACTGAGAGTGCTGTAATCAGGGACTTTAAGCTGTAACCCCATGAGCTTAACCAGAGATCTAGCAAAACCTTCAGTCTGCCTTAGCGGTAAGCTAAAAACCTGCCTGAGCATAAGGCAGGTCTCAATCGCCAGATCCGAGTATTGTGTCGGCGCACCTCGTTTTTGGATGGGCGCTGGCGTCCAGATAGTGATAGCTTCATCCGTAAACCAGACGGTAATATCACCTCTTTTTCGCAGTGCGTTATTATAATCAGACCAATTCGTCACTTTATAAGTCGATTTTTTGATCTTATGGCGACGAGCTTCGTTGTGTTTGTAAGGCATAGCGAGATGATGTCTGCAAAAAAAGGACATTAGGATACGAACCTTAGCCACTTATCGTCAATCAGGGCTATCCGGTGATTTATTCAACAACGCCCCCATTTCCCAATTTTTCATGGGAAAAAGTGCTGCTCTAATAGCCTGGTTTATGTTCTATGGAGGCTCTCAATCTACTCTGTATTATCAAGCTCTGGCATCTTTGGATACAGTCTCTTAAGTTTTATCCGAGCGTCTTCAGTGGTAAAACGCCACTGTGTAGTCACTTTTCTTGCGTTGCGCTTCTCCTCCCAGGCTTTGACTTCTCTCCGGAGAATATCTTGGGTAGGGATACGCCGATCCAGACATTGGCGACTCAGTATACTCAGCTCAATTTCGGCCATATCCAGCCAACTGCCATGCTTTGGGGTGTAATGAAACTCAAGCTTATCAATCATTCTGCGGGCTTCTTCTGGGGAAAAAGCTTTATAAAGTGATGCGGGAGAATGCGTGTTCAAGTTGTCTCCAACCAGTATAACTTTCTCTGCATCTTTGTGGCGAACATCGACCAGAAACTTGATTTGATGAGCCCAATCAATCGCTGTCCTACGATCAGTCACCTCAACATGCCGCCAACCTGTCAAGGGTTCAAACATCATGAACAGATTGCTGACGCCATTACGTTCATACTCTGTGTCATAACGCTCCGGTTTTCCAGGCTCAACAGGCATTGGATTAACGACTTCTTTAACATGCTGCTTGCTACTTTCATCAAGGCAAACAAGCGGACGCCTTGGATCAAGAGGACGTTTATAGACTTCAAGAATATCCTCCATCGCACTCACAAAGTTGGCGCTTTCTTCCGCAGGTATACACCATTCCTTTTTTTGCCAGGGCTTAAGCTCATTTTTTTTAGCCCCTCATGTACTGTGCTTCTGGAAATCGATTCGACGTATCTGAGCTCAATCATGCGATCTGTCAGTAAGTTTAGCGTCCATCGGCTGGCTCCTTCCGGTGGTGGTGAGCAGGTAAGGGCAATAAGGTGAGCTTCGGCTTCGCCATCGAGTTTACGTACCCGACCGTGGCTGCTTAGTTTTCCATTGACAGCGACATCAAGCCCTTCTTCAACAAATCGTTGCCTGAGGCGAGTGATAGTCAGCGGCCTAACATGGAAAGCTTTGGCTACCTGATCATGCTGCAGTGGATCATGGTTTTCATCGATAGCCAGAAGGATATTGGCTTTACGTTTTTTGTGTTGTGCAACTTTGGGCTTTTCCTGCTTGAGAAGCCGTTCAAGTATTGATCGTTCTTCCTCGCTGAGTCGAACATGATATTTGATGGTCATAATAACTCCGGTGTTATGGACTCGGAGTTATTAGAATAGCCTTCAGTAAACTATCATCTTCTGCCGGACGGAGTACTAGCATGCCTAAACCGGATGCCTTTAGCGCAATGGCGGCTAATCTCAAAGATCGTTCAGTAACCGCTATACAATTTTGTAAATATTTTTATAAGGATTTGGCAAGCACACTGCGTAGCCACCCAGTAGAATGCTTTTTAGGCATGTTTGTTCTACCTATATCAGCCCCCATTCTTATTGGTGTTACAGCCCATCGAGCCTATAAGCTGGCACAGGGTCGAGATAAAGAGGCTGACAACAGAACCAACCCCCAGTTTGACGTCAATAATGGCGTAGATAGAGAGATGAGTCCTTCACCCAAAGCAGATCGGGATAAAGCGTATCTGGCAAGAACGCCAGAGGAAGAAAGGGTAGAAGATCTCGATCTTTTTCAGCGACTAAACCTCGATACTCCCCCTCAAAATGATGACACCTAATACTCTCATCACTGAATAACGCTCAGAAAAAAGAGCGTTGTATATTGCGCATCAAACACACTATTTCACCTGCCTGCATCAGTAGGCCAAAGGGGTATTACCGCTGAACACTGCCCCATTGAGGCATTAACTGCTGCTCAATCCCCAACTGACTCAAAATACGCGCCACGACAAAGTCAACCAGATCATTAATCGATTCAGGCTTATTGTAGAAACCTGGCGATGCTGGCAATACCACAACCCCCATCCGGGTCAATTTCAACATATTCTCCAGATGAATTTCAGACAGCGGCGCTTCTCGCGTCACAATGATCAATTTTCGGCGCTCTTTAAGGGCTACATCCGCTGCCCGTTCAATCAAATTATTACTCGCACCATAAGTGATCGCCGATAAAGTCCCTGCACTGCACGGGCAAATCACCATCTGGCTAGCGGCACCACTGCCTGAAGCCACCGGTGACATCCAGTCTTTGTCACTGAACACCCGAATTTGGCCAGGCTTCGACCCTGCGTGCTGCTCCAGGGTCTTTTGAATAGCATGAGCATCCCCCGACAAACGCATGGGCGTTTCGGTCTCCAACACCACCTGAGCAGCCTGAGACACCATAAAAAAGACCTGCTTATTCGCCGCTACCAGGCACTCTAACAGCCGAATACCGTACTGGGCACCAGAAGCGCCTGTCATAGCCAGCATTACTGTATCAGTCACGAACACTCCGAAACGCAATAAACAATCAACCCGCATTCTAGCAAACCATCCATACAACTGCTTGCAGCGGGCGACAGAAGATGACCTACAATCCTTGACCTCAACTTAAGTTGAGCAATTCAGATAGCTGCTTATTAAGCGTTTCGGGAATAAGTAACGTGATAAGCGATCAACACCTTCAGACACGCTGGTCTGAACTCTTCAAAGAGGGTAATGCCAGATTTACCCTCGTTTTTTCACTGGGCATTGTATTGCATGCTGTGGCGTTGTTGCATAAATAAAGCTCAGCCTGATCGAGCCTGTATCCAGGCCTTTTTCAGCGGCGTTGTTGAATAAATCACCGGATAGCCCTGATTGACGATAAGTGGCTAAGGTTCGTATCCTACTGTCCTTTTTTTGCAGACATCATCTCGCTATGCCTTACAAACACAACGAAGCTCGTCGCCATAAGATCAAAAAATCGACTTATAAAGTGACGAATTGGTCTGATTATAATAACGCACTGCGAAAAAGAGGTGATATTACCGTCTGGTTTACGGATGAAGCTATCACTATCTGGACGCCAGCGCCCATCCAAAAACGAGGTGCGCCGACACAATACTCGGATCTGGCGATTGAGACCTGCCTTATGCTCAGGCAGGTTTTTAGCTTACCGCTAAGGCAGACTGAAGGTTTTGCTAGATCTCTGGTTAAGCTCATGGGGTTACAGCTTAACGTCCCTGATTACAGCACTCTCAGTCAGCGAAGCATCAATTTATCATTGCAAAAGCTCATCGATACCTGTGAGCCTGGTTCTCACTTTCTGGTAGATAGCACAGGATTGAAGGTTTATGGCAAGGATGAATGGAATCAGGAAAAACACGGTACGAAGCCTAAACGTACTTGGCGAAAACTGCATTTAGCCATCGATAAAAATCATCATGTCGTTGCAAGTGACCTTACCGGAAAAGAGATAGGTGATACTTCAGTTTTGCCTAATCTGCTGGATCAAGTTGATGGATTTGAGGTTTTCATGGCCGATGGAGCCTATGATAGCGACAAGGTTTATCAGCAAATTAAACAGAAGCAAGCTGCTGCTAAAATCGTGATTCCACCACCTAAAAATGCTGTGCCTGACAGTAGTCAGCACAATACACGAAACGAGGCAGTAGCCCTCATAAAAGAGCGAGGTCGCATGGCGTGGCAAGGGCTAACCGGATACGGCCTGAGAGCCTTGGTTGAATTGGCTATGCTTCGCTATAAAACCATTATCGGCTCAAAGATGAAAGCACGTGAACTACCTCAGCAAAAAACGGAGGCAGAGGTTTCCGTTCGCGTGTTGCACAGGATGACCGGTTTAGGGATGCCGATATCAGTTAAAGCTAGCTGAAAAAGGGTTGTGTTGCAAACTGACACCAGCTGATGAAGGTGCTACTCTCTGATTCAAATTTTGCCGTTCAGCTGAGCTTTATTCCATGGATTTTTCCGGTCGCCACTATCCTGAGCATCTCATTCTCCAAACCATCCGTTGGTATTTACGCTACAGCCTGAGCTACCGGGATCTGGAAGAAATATTGGAAGAGCGTGGCGTTGAGATTGATCACACGACACCTTATCGCTGGGTGCAGAAGTATGCGCCTCAACTAGAAGCGGAACATCGTAAGCGTCGCAATCCCTGCGGGAAGTCGTGGCGGATGGATGAAACCTATATCAAGATCAAAGGGGAATGGGTCTATCTCTACCGAGCCGTTGATACTGAAGGCAATACCGTTGATTTTCTACTGACGAAGTACCGGGATAAGAAAGCGGCTACCCGCTTTTTCAAAAAGGCCATTCGTCTCAATGGTCAGCCAGAGAAGGTCTCCATCGATAAGAGCGGCTCCAATACCTTTGCGCTGAAGGATATCAATACCGCCCTGAAAGAAGAGAAGAAAAAGCAGATAGAGATTCGACAGAGCAAGTACCTGAATAACCTGGTAGAGCAAGATCACAGGGGTATTAAGCGCCTGACAAAACCAATGATGGGCTTTCACAGCTTCAAAACAGCCAAAAATACGCTGAAGGGTATAGAGCTATGCCATATGATCAGGAAAGGCCAATATAAGAAAACGGAAGCAGCGAATGACTGGGAGTATTTCTACTCCCTGGCAGTCTAACTATGTCCAGAGAATAGCTCCGCTCAACTGTCTCCCGTAGATGCAACACAACCTCTCAATCTACTCTGTATTATCAAGCTCTGGCATCTTTGGATACAGTCTCTTAAGTTTTATCCGAGCGTCTTCAGTGGTAAAACGCCACTGTGTAGTCGCTTTTCTTGCGTTGCGCTTCTCCTCCCAGGCTTTGACTTCTCTCCGGAGAATATCTTGGGTAGGGATACGCCGATCCAGACATTGGCGACTCAGTATACTCAGCTCAATTTCGGCCATCTCCAGCCAACTGCCATGCTTTGGGGTGTAATGAAACTCAAGCTTATCAATCATTCTGCGGGCTTCTTTTGGGGAAAAAGCTTTATAAAGTGATGCGGGAGAATGCGTGTTCAAGTTGTCTCCAACCAGTATAACTTTCTCTGCATCTTTGTGGCGAACATCGACCAGAAACTTGATTTGATGAGCCCAATCAATCGCTGTCCTACGATCAGTCACCTCAACATGCCGCCAACCTGTCAAGGGTTCAAACATCATGAACAGATTGCTGACGCCATTACGTTCATACTCTGTGTCATAACGCTCCGGTTTTCCAGGCTCAACAGGCATTGGATTAACGACTTCTTTAACATGCTGCTTGCTACTTTCATCAAGGCAAACAAGCGGACGCCTTGGATCAAGAGGACGTTTATAGACTGCAAGAATATCCTCCATCGCACTCACAAAGTTGGCGCTTTCTTCCGCAGGTATACACCATTCCTTTTTTTGCCAGGGCTTAAGCTCATTTTTTTTTTTTTTTTTTTAGCCCCTCATGTACTGTGCTTCTGGAAATCGATTCGACGTATCTGAGCTCAATCATGCGATCTGTCAGTAAGTTTAGCGTCCATCGGCTGGCTCCTTCCGGTGGTGGTGAGCAGGTAAGGGCAATACGGTGAGCTTCGGCTTCGCCATCGAGTTTACGTACCCGACCGTGGCTGCTTAGTTTTCCATTGACAGCGACATCAAGCCCTTCTTCAACAAATCGTTGCCTGAGGCGAGTGATAGTAAGCGGCCTAACATGGAAAGCTTTGGCTACCTGATCATGCTGCAGTGGGTCATGGTTTTCATCGATAGTCAGAAGGATATTGGCTTTACGTTTTTTGTGTTGTGCAACTTTGGGCTTTTCCTGCTTGATAAGCCGTTCAAGTATTGATCGTTCTTCCTCGCTGAGTCGAACATGATATTTGATGGTCATAATAACTCCGGTGTTATGGACTCGGAGTTATTAGAATAGCTTTCAGTAAACTATCATCTTCTGCCGGACGGAGTACTAGTACTCCATCCGACACCATTTGATAATCACAGATAACCGATCGGTCAGCTGTTTGTGTAAATGGTCGACAATGGTTAGCCGTCCTGTTATTTGAGTCAATTTTGAGTGGCAGGACAAAAAAATGGGTTATTTCACGCAAAGTGCCCCATTTCCCAATTTTTCATGGGAAAAAGTGCTGCTCTAATAGTCTGGTTTATGTTCTATGGAGGCTCTCAATCTACTCTGTATTATCAAGCTCTGGCATCTTTGGATACAGTCTCTTAAGTTTTATCCGAGCGTCTTCAGTGGTAAAACGCCACTGTGTAGTCACTTTTCTTGCGTTGCGCTTCTCCTCCCAGGCTTTGACTTCTCTCCGGAGAATATCTTGGGTAGGGATACGCCGATCCAGACATTGGCGACTCAGTATACTCAGCTCAATTTCGGCCATATCCAGCCAACTGCCATGCTTTGGGGTGTAATGAAACTCAAGCTTATCAATCATTCTGCGGGCTTCTTCTGGGGAAAAAGCTTTATAAAGTGATGCGGGAGAATGCGTGTTCAAGTTGTCTCCAACCAGTATAACTTTCTCTGCATCTTTGTGGCGAACATCGACCAGAAACTTGATTTGATGAGCCCAATCAATCGCTGTCCTACGATCAGTCACCTCAACATGCCGCCAACCTGTCAAGGGTTCAAACATCATGAACAGATTGCTGACGCCATTACGTTCATACTCTGTGTCATAACGCTCCGGTTTTCCAGGCTCAACAGGCATTGGATTAACGACTTCTTTAACATGCTGCTTGCTACTTTCATCAAGGCAAACAAGCGGACGCCTTGGATCAAGAGGACGTTTATAGACTTCAAGAATATCCTCCATCGCACTCACAAAGTTGGCGCTTTCTTCCGCAGGTATACACCATTCCTTTTTTTGCCAGGGCTTAAGCTCATTTTTTTTAGTCCCTCATGTACTGTGCTTCTGGAAATCGATTCGACGTATCTGAGCTCAATCATGCGATCTGTCAGTAAATTTAGCGTCCATCGGCTGGCTCCTTCCGGTGGTGGTGAGCAGGTAAGGGCAATAAGGTGAGCTTCGGCTTCGCCATCGAGTTTACGTACCCGACCGTGGCTGCTTAGTTTTCCATTGACAGCGACATCAAGCCCTTCTTCAACAAATCGTTTCCTGAGGCGAGTGATAGTAAGCGGCCTAACATGGAAAGCTTTGGCTACCTGATCATGCTGCAGTGGATCATGGTTTTCATCGATAGCCAGAAGGATATTGGCTTTACGTTTTTTGTGTTGTGCAACTTTGGGCTTTTCCTGCTTGATAAGCCGTTCAAGTATTGAGCGTTCTTCCTCGCTGAGTCGAACATGATATTTGATGGTCATAATAACTCCGGTGTTATGGACTCGGAGTTATTAGAATAGCCTTCAGTAAACTATCATCTTCTGCCGGACGGAGTACTAGTAACAAAAGTTGACAAATCTCCCATTAAAACGTAGGTTTCAAACATACGTTTGACTGACTGCTATACTGATATAAGAATCACAAAATACCCTAGAGGTAGTGTCATGCCTGAATACAAAGCCCCTCTGCGTGATCTTCGCTTCGTCCGTGATGAACTGCTGGGTTACGCCGATCACTATACCAATCTGCCCGGTGCAGACGATGCCACCCCTGATATGGTTGATGCCATTATGGAGGAAGGCGCCAAGTTCTGTGAGCAGGTGTTATCCCCCCTTAACCGTATTGGTGACCAACAAGGCTGCACCCAAAACGCTGATGGCTCCGTCAAAACCCCCGAAGGCTTTAAAGAAGCCTACCAGCAGTTTGTTGATGGTGGCTGGCCATCACTGGCCCACGATGTAAACTACGGAGGGCAAGGGTTACCAGCATCTCTGGGGTTGGTCATCAGTGAGCTAACGGGTGAAGCCAACTGGTCCTGGGCCATGTACCCAGGCTTAAGTCATGGTGCGATGAATACGCTGGAAGCCCACGGCACAGAAGAACAAAAACAAACCTACCTGACCAAGCTGATCTCCGGCGAATGGACTGGCACCATGTGTTTAACGGAAGCACATTGTGGTACGGACCTCGGTATGCTGCGAACGAAGGCAGATCCTCAAGAGGATGGCTCTTATACGATCAATGGCACCAAAATTTTTATCTCATCCGGTGAGCATGATCTGAGCGATAACATTGTTCATATTGTGCTGGCTCGTTTGCCCGATGCGCCTGAAGGCATAAAAGGTATCTCATTATTTATTGTTCCCCGCCAGTTGCCAGAAGGGCAGAACCTATCTGCTGAAAGCAATGGTGTATCATGCGGGTCTCTTGAGCATAAGATGGGGATTCATGGTAACTCTACCTGTGTCATGAACTTCGATAATGCCAAAGGGTTTTTGATTGGCCCGCCCAATAAAGGATTGAACTGCATGTTCACCTTTATGAATACCGCACGTATTGGCACTGGTTTACAAGGTTTGGCCCACGGAGAAGTCGCTTTTCAAGGCGCACTACGGTACGCCCGTGAAAGAATTCAAGGCCGCTCTTTAACCGGCCCCAAAAACCCTAACGCGCCTGCTGACTCCTTGATGGTTCACCCTGATGTACGCCGAATGTTACTCACCATGAAAGCCTTCACAGAAGGTAATCGAGCATTGGCTTACTACGCGGTTAAGCTTGCTGACACCGTTCATTACAGTGAGAACGAAGAAGAGCGTAAACGGGCTGATCTGGAGTTAGGCTTTTTAACCCCGATTGTAAAAGCCTTCTTTACCGAAACCGGTTTTGAATCGGCTAACCTTGGCCTTCAATGCTTTGGTGGCCACGGTTATATTGCTGAGTGGGGCATGGAGCAAAATGTCAGAGACAGCCGAATCTCCACACTGTATGAAGGCACCACAGGCATTCAGGCACTGGATTTGCTGGGCCGGAAAGTATTAATGAGTCAGGGGGAGTCACTCAAATGCTTCACCAAGGTTATTCATAAATTCTGCCAGAGCAATAGCGATAACGAACAGCTGCAGGAATTTATCGAACCACTCAAAGCCGTGAACAAAGAGTGGGGCGACCTCACCATGAAGGTCGGCATGAAAGCCATGCAGAACCGTGAAGAAGTGGGGGCGGCTTCTGTTGATTATCTGATGTATTCCGGCTATGCCTGTCTGGCCTACTTCTGGGCTGATATAGCGCGTGTTGCCCATGCAAAACTGGCCGAAGGCACGACAGAAGAAGGTTTCTATAAAGCTAAAATTCAAACTGCACGCTTCTTCTATGAGCGTTTACTCCCCCGAACACTGAATCACAAAGCCTGCATGGAGTCAGGGGCTGATAACCTGCTGAGCATGGCCGCAGAAGATTTTGGTGACATGTAAACCAAACCTGCTCTTCATTCAAAAAAACCAATGCCCTAACTATTTTGAACTAACCTATAAGAGCGACTTATGTCAAAAACAATATAAATACTCAGAAGAGTTATCAGGAAATATTATGTTATTTAGGTGTGCGGGTGTTTTGGTGATAACCTGCCTTTCAATCATTCTGTCTCCCCCTGCCATGACAGAAGAGCTTCACGAGTTTCAGGCGCTTGACCCTCCGCTTTCCAGTACTCAACCTGCCCCCGAGGCAGATGATGAAAGCGTGCCAGACGAACAGCCCTACTGCTATGAAGACAGCAATAATGACTGGTTGACCTGTTTATGGGGCGAGCCTTTTCGGGATCACCTCTATCTTGGCATGTGGTCCTATCACTTTTCGTCCGGTGATGACCAAGACGCTAATAACCAACTCATTGCCGCGTCTTACAAAGGGTATTACGCAGGCACCTTCTACAACACGTTCAGTGACCGGGTTTGGTCGTTAGGGGTTCAACGCCAATGGTTTCAACAAAATTACGGGGTTTTCGATGTTGAAGTCGGTTACCGCGCGGGCATGATGTACGGGTATAAAAAATACCTGAACCTTTTTGGTACACGCCTGTTCCCACTGTTTCAGGTAGTGGCTGATATTGACTATAACGGCTTTGGGGTGGAATTCTCCTGGGCAGGTGTTGTTGCCACTGTCGGCTTTCTTTACCGGTTCTAACCCAATTCGTTGTTTTTTTCAAACGATAGTTTAAAACGTACTTTTGAAAATTGCAGTGTCTGTTGTAAACTGTGTTTTACAGGTTTTCACAGAATAAATAACAGCAACAAGACCTCAGGAGTACTGGCTATGACAACGTATAATGCCCCCCTGCGTGATATGCGCTTTGTGATGTATGAGGTATTCAATGCTTGTGAAAAATGGCAGCAGTGGCCTGCCGTTCAAGAGATAATCGACGACAAAGAGACTGCCGACGCCATTCTCGAAGAAAGCGCAAAACTGGCTTCTCAGGTGGTTGCACCACTCAACCGCTCGGGTGATGAAGAAAGCTGTCAATGGCATGAAGGGTCTGTTACGACACCTGCCGGTTATCGTAGTGCTTATCAACAGTGCGCAGAAGGTGGATGGGTTGGTCTGGGGGGCAATCCCGAATACGGCGGCATGGGCATGCCTAAAATATTAGGTGCCCAGTTTGATGAAATGATGAGCAGTGCAAGCCTGGCGTTTATTCTCTATCCCAGCCTGACCTCGGGTGCTACCCTCGCATTAAATGCCCACGGCTCTGAAACACTGAAGGCGTTCTACCTGCCAAAAATGTACAGTGGCGAATGGGCGGGCTCCATGTGCCTGACAGAACCTCATGCGGGCACTGACCTCGGGATGATCAAAACCAAAGCCGTGCCGAATGAAGATGACAGTTACAACATTACCGGCACAAAAATATTTATTACCGGTGGCGAACATGACCTTACTGAAAATATCATTCATTTAGTGTTGGCCAAACTACTCGATGCACCGGCTGGTTCCAAAGGCATTTCACTTTTTTTAGTCCCTAAAATAAATCCAAAGAGCGATGGCACACTGGGTGAAGCCAACCACGTCAGCTGTGGCTCCCTTGAGCATAAAATGGGGATCAAGGCCTCCTCTACCTGTGTCATGAATTTTGACGGAGCAAAAGGGTATCTCGTGGGTGAGGTCAATAAAGGCCTCGCAACTATGTTCACCATGATGAACTATGAACGACTATTTGTCGGTATACAGGGGTTAGGCTGCAGTGAGATGTCTTACCAAAGTGCTGTTGCCTACGCAAAAGACCGGTTACAGGGGCGAGCTGCAACAGGCATTTCAGAAAAAGACAAGCCAGCTGACCCTTTACTCGTGCATGGGGATGTTCGTCGTATGCTGATGACCATGAAGGCCTTGAACGAAGGCGGTCGTGCATTTTCAACTTATGTAGCAATGCAACTGGACACCGCCAAGTACAGCGCAAACCCCGAAGAAACAGCTCAGGCTGAAAGGTTAGTCGCTTTACTCACTCCTGTTGCCAAAGCCTTTTTCACCGATGCAGGGCTTGAGGTCTGCTTAGCTGGGCAGCAGGTATTTGGTGGTCATGGCTATATCCGTGAATGGGGTCAGGAGCAGCTAGTCCGCGATGTGCGTATTACCCAGATTTATGAAGGCACCAACGGTATTCAGGCACTGGACTTGCTCGGTCGAAAAGTCGCTAAAAATGGTGGCGCCAGTGTAGAACGCTTTATTGCAGAGATTCGCCAGAGTTTAACCATCAGCAAGCAGAAAGAATTCACTACACCTCTGGCGAAAGCGGTCGACCGCCTGGAGAGCCTGACGCGTAATATACTGACACAGACAAAGGGTGATCCTAACGCTATCAGCTCAGCCTGTGTGGAATATCTACACGCATTTTCTTACGTTGCCTACGGTTGGATGTGGTTATTAATGGCTGACACAGCCCATAAGAAGCTACAACAAGAGCAGGGTGATCAATCTTTCTATCAAGCCAAACTCGGCACAGCTCAGTTTTATTTCCAGCGTTTATTACCCCGAGTGTATGCTTTGGCCGAAACAGCCGAGACAGGTTCTGAAACACTGTATGCCCTTTCAGAGGAACAGTTTTAAGCGCTTTATACAGCGTACCCCTGTAAAGCAATGTTAAAATTCAGGCGTTTGCCTGAATTTTAATCACCCTGAAAGGGACTGACAGTACATCACTGCTAGTACTCCATCCGACACCATTTGATAATCACAGATAACCGATCGGTCAGCTTTTTGTGTAAATGGTCGACAATGGTTAGCCGTCCTGTTATTTGAGTCAATTTTGAGTGGCAGGACAAAAAAATGGGTTATTTCACGCAAAGTGCCCCATTTCCCAATTTTTCATGGGAAAAAGTGCTGCTCTAATAGTCTGGTTTATGTTCTATGGAGGCTCTCAATCTACTCTGTATGATCAAGCTCTGGCATCTTTGGATACAGTCTCTTAAGTTTTATCCGAGCGTCTTCAGTGGTAAAACGCCACTGTGTAGTCGCTTTTCTTGCGTTGCGCTTCTCCTCCCAGGCTTTGACTTCTCTCCGGAGAATATCTTGGGTAGGGATACGCCGATCCAGACATTGGCGACTCAGTATACTCAGCTCAATTTCGGCCATATCCAGCCAACTGCCATGCTTTGGGGTGTAATGAAACTCAAGCTTATCAATCATTCTGCGGGCTTCTTTTGGGGAAAAAGCTTTATAAAGTGATGCGGGAGAATGCGTGTTCAAGTTGTCTCCAACCAGTATAACTTTCTCTGCATCTTTGTGGCGAACATCGACCAGAAACTTGATTTGATGAGCCCAATCAATCGCTGTCCTACGATCAGTCACCTCAACATGCCGCCAACCTGTCAAGGGTTCAAACATCATGAACAGATTGCTGACGCCATTACGTTCATACTCTGTGTCATAACGCTCCGGTTTTCCAGGCTCAACAGGCATTGGATTAACGACTTCTTTAACATGCTGCTTGCTACTTTCATCAAGGCAAACAAGCGGACGCCTTGGATCAAGAGGACGTTTATAGACTTCAAGAATATCCTCCATCGCACTCACAAAGTTGGCGCTTTCTTCCGCAGGTATACACCATTCCTTTTTTTGCCAGGGCTTAAGCTCATTTTTTTTAGCCCCTCATGTACTGTGCTTCTGGAAATCGATTCGACGTATCTGAGCTCAATCATGCGATCTGTCAGTAAGTTTAGCGTCCATCGGCTGGCTCCTTCCGGTGGTGGTGAGCAGGTAAGGGCAATAAGGTGAGCTTCGGCTTCGCCATCGAGTTTACGTACCCGACCGTGGCTGCTTAGTTTTCCATTGACAGCGACATCAAGCCCTTCTTCAACAAATCGTTGCCTGAGGCGAGTGATAGTAAGCGGCCTAACATGGAAAGCTTTGGCTACCTGATCATGCTGCAGTGGATCATGGTTTTCATCGATAGCCAGAAGGATATTGGCTTTACGTTTTGTGTGTTGTGCAACTTTGGGCTTTTCCTGCTTGATAAGCCGTTCAAGTATTGATCGTTCTTCCTCGCTGAGTCGAACATGATATTTGATGGTCATAATAACTCCGGTGTTATGAACTCGGAGTTATTAGAATAGCCTTCAGTAAACTATCATCTTCTGCCGGACGGAGTACTAGTACTCCGGACGCAATGTATTCGACCCTACAAAAGGCATTAGCCTATCTAAAAATACAGTGTTTTCCATAGTCTTTAGCCTGATTCACTGTCCACTCTCCTTTGGGTGTTTCACTAAGCTCATCACACCACTGCTCGCTCCCTACTTCAGGAGCACACCCCATTAAGAGCAGCAAAGAAAAAGCGATGAATACATATTTTTTCATGGTCACCCCTTGCCATAAGCAATCGATGCTATACCCATCGCCTTTCAAGATGCTACTTTGTTGTCTGCTTTCGCTCACCCCAGTCACTCACTGTTCGTAAGCTTCTGGGGCTTCGCTTAGTTGACGCTGCGTAGCATCTTGAAATCCAATGGGTATATGAAAGCCTAAAATCGATGGTTGTCTGGCACTTCAAGATTATTAATTTTTGTTTTTCTCAACACTTTCAACAGTAGGTTGCGGCAGCACCGTAACGCCGGATATAAAAGCATGGAGAAGTACTTTGATTTAAACAGCCAATAGTTTATACGGTTAAAAATACCCGAGCGACTGCCTATAAGTGCCAAAGCATGAATCGCATCAGCAGCATAATAAAGCTGGTTATCCATTTTCAGCACCATGCCCTGGTCAATATCAAAACCCCGGGCTGTTATTTTCTTCATAACAAGGCTATTGCTGCGTGCATCAACCAAGGTAAGCCGAGCAACTGTTTTACGAATTTGAACCATCTGGCAATAGTACTGACAGGCGGGACATTCCTTATCGTAAATCAGTAGTATCTCATCTTCAGGCATAGGTCTTACTGTGGGAGTAGGAAGTTGGAATTCATGTTTACTTGTAGTCTCAAACATCACGTTCAACTTATCAGGGTAGAATAAAGGCAGGGTTGTACTGTCAGAGCCCACGCTCTGAAAACAAGACCTGCCTTTAAAAAGAGTTTATACATAGACACCCTGATCAATCCTTCTGATTTGAATAACCTTCACAACCCAGGCTAGTGATATGGCCACCAATAATAACTGGCACTGGAAGTTTTGCGTGAAGTCGGCAATATAAAAAATAGGGTCTTGAAAAAATAGGGTCTTGAGAGCGGATAATATTGAGCGTTAAAATCACCGTGCTAAAGGCGATGCCTGATAGCCCAACGACTAAGGCAAATTCTCGGTTACTTTTGTCCTCTGATTTTCTATGAAAAGCAGTAAAACCATCTTTCACTACAGGAAAATAGACGGCAAGTGCCATAAATGACCATGCAGGAAGCGCCGCTATATCGCTGAACTCTGCTCCCAGCAAACCGACAATTGTCGCATACAACCCCACAGGTATAATCAAGTAAAGCATATCAATCGTCGCAAGCCACATCACCTCAGCATACAGTTTTGTCTGTGTATTCCAGGTAATATCCGTCGCTTTTTTGATAAATATTCTTTCTTCCGCTGACATGATAATTGTCTCCATGGATTTATAATTACCTAAATCCTGCAATCCAAACCCGAACAGGTCAATCGCAGCAACTGATCAAGCCCTCCTGATTCTGATTATGCTACTATCGAGCAAATATTTACCTTTTCAGTGGATTTTAATCACATGAGCCGTCGTGTTTGGTTCATCTTACTGCTATTCCTGATATCAGGGCGCGATAACTCCTTCCGCATTAGCAGAATGTTTTTCTAATCATCCATTGTTCGCTATTTACAAACAGTCACCTACTGCTAGCCAAGCATCCCACTCCGTTTGGTAGAGATGCTCTTTGTTACTGGCAACGGTCAACTGCCTGTTACCTGTCAACAGTTTTCCGGCAACCCGTATCATATAGCAGCGAATGCTTTCCGGCTCCCACTTCATCAACTGACGATTCCCACTCATCAGTGCCATCCAACGTGTTGTATTGTAGGCCAGTATTGCACATTGCATAAGCGCACTGTTTGCCATGAAATGATCGGTTTTGATCTGCCCGAGAGCCATCTGGTTTTTGCACTCTTCGATCCAGGTTTCGCAGGTAGCCCGCTTGCCATACGCTTTATGGATCTCCCATGGACTCAACGACTCAGTAGTCACGTAGCAGAAGTAGTCGTACTCTGGCTTCGGGTCTAACAATTCGCACTGGGTGTTTTCTGGCTTCCCGATCTTTCTTTGCCGGACAGCCACGAAGCAACGAGCCCGGTCCCAGTCACCACAGCAGTGTTGAAACTCGCACCACTCCCACCCTGGCTGATGCACGACAGGTTGCCAGTCTTGCGGGATTAACAGTTTGTGTAGATTCTTCAGTTTGACCTTAACCAGATAACGATGTCCTAAATCCTCCAGATAGGTCAGTAATGGTCCACCAAAGTAGCCACTATCAGCCCTGAAAAAAATCTTCATGTGGGAAGGCAGAGTAACCAGCAACTGTTTCATAAACTCTATGGAGCCATTAGCAGTGTAGGCATCACCACTTCGTAACCAACCCTGCAGCACTTCTTTGGTTTCCGCGCAAAAGGCCAGCTGCGGGTGGTACGACAGCGCCCCTCTTTTTTTCTCGTTAAACCCTTTCTTTGCGCCTTCCTGAAAACCAAAACAGGTTTTTACCGTAGAATCGAGGTCAATGGTGACCTGTTTAAAAGCATAAACGGTAGATGTTCCTGAGCGCAGTGCCTGTTTCCAAACACTCTCCCTCATTTCGTGGACAGCGGTTTCCAGTTCAACGACGCTGGCAAAGTGGAACAGCTTTAAAATGCGTCCAAATTGACTGTCACAAGGAATGCGTTGAAAACGGGTGCATTCTCGGAGAACGCTATCCTGCCAGACCGTGCACACTTTCATCAGACTTTTGGCACCTGCCAGAATGCCGGTGGTTACCATCAGAATGACATCTGACAGTTGGAAAGTGGCATTAGAGCCTCGTTGAATATTAATCCGTTTGTCCAGTAGGTCGGCCAGCCCCATCCGGTTCAGGAAGCGAAACACAGGGATAAGTCCAGCCTGACTGGTAAGCGGCTTTTTAGCTTGAGTGAAATGTACCTTCCGCTGCTTCAAACGTGCTTTTGACTTGTTTTTTTTGCTCATTGAAAAAGTGATGCTTTATGAAACGAAAACATCATTTAATCTCTTTATTCACGGGTGATTGCAACTTTTATTTCGATATTATTTGCAGGATTTAGGAATTATTCTATTTTTACTGAGAGTAACATATCCTTGTTAGCCCATGCTTTTCTCCTTGTTTCAAAGCACCTCCCTCGCTACCGCCCAGCAAGTGCATAGCGAGTGAAAACCTGACCTATGTTCATACAGGTCTACCCTCTATAAAAGCATCACTCTCATTTCAACCCATTTCCGCCCGATTTTACAATAAAAACAGTGTGTTATTTCCTATTTTCTTGTTTAAGGCTAATAAAAGCACTCTGGATATACACGCCGACAAGGCGAGAAAATAAACTCTTTCCAGCCCAGAGCTGGCTTTTTCTAGGGGTTAGGCGTTATCTTGTTTTATTATGGCCCGCAACCAATCTGACTTAGCTGCTTTTTCTCTTCATTTAATCCGTAACCCCATGGTAGGCCTGTATTGATTTTTGGCGTCTATCGTACTTTACAGAGGTGCAATAACCCCCATGTCTGAATGGCGGAAAGACTCCGACCCCCAAGCGGCCCAAGAGGCATCGCGCTATGAAACGCCGATTCCCAGCCGTCAGTTTATCATGCAGTTTCTTGAGCAGAGGGGCGCACCAGCCAGCCATAGAGTATTTTGCCAAGAAATGACCGTGACTGAGGAAGGACAGCAGGAAGCGCTGATGTTCCGCCTGAAAGCGATGGTGCGTGACGGGCAGTTACTGCAAAACCGCAAAGGGGCCTTTGCCCTGATCAACAAACTCGATTTAATTAAAGGCCGCGTGCAAGGCAACCGTGAAGGGTTTGGTTTTTTAATTCCTGATGAAGGCGGCGATGACCTTTACCTCTCTGCCCGAGAAATGCGACAACTGTTTGATGGTGACCGAGCCCTGGTGCGCGAGGTAGGTGTTGATCGCCGGGGTCGAAAAGAAGGTCAGGTGGTTGAGGTTATTGAACGCAACACCGTACAAATTGTTGGGCGTTACTTTGAAGAATCGGGGGCTGCGCATGTAGTGCCTGAAAATTCTCGCATTAGTCGAGATGTGATCGTGAAAGCCGGGCCACTCATGCCTGTCTCTGGTCAGTACGTGTTGCTCGAAATTATCGAGCAACCTGGGCGGCGCGCGCAGCCTATTGGGTTAGTCAAAGAGATACTGGGGGATCGCTCTGATGCTGGTATGGAAGTCGAGGTAGCGTTACGCACCCACGACATTCCTCATACCTGGCCAGAAGCCGTTGAAAAACAAGCCAGTCAATTTGCTCATGATGTGTTAGCGCGCGACAAAAAAGACCGCGTCGATTTAAGAGACACACCCTTCGTGACGATTGATGGGGAAGATGCCCGCGATTTTGACGATGCGGTGTTCTGTCAGAAAAAGCGTGGCGGCGGCTGGCGACTGTATGTGGCCATTGCTGATGTATCCCACTATGTAAAAGTCGGATCTGCGCTGGATAACGAAGCCAAAGAACGGGGTACCTCAGTGTATTTCCCGGGCCATGTTGTCCCCATGTTGCCAGAAGTACTGTCTAATGGATTGTGCTCCCTAAACCCTGAGGTTGACCGACTGGCGATGGTCTGCGAAATGACCATCAGCGCCCAGGGCAAACTCTCTGGCTATACCTTTTATGAAGGACTGATTCGCTCTCATGCACGGTTAACTTATACCCAACTATGGAATATGCTGGCGACACCGGTGAGTGAAGAAGGCAAAACGTTACGACAGCAACGTGAAGCTGTTGCTCCCCATGTAGACGAGCTCTACAAGCTTTACCATGCGCTTCGCAGCGTTCGGGATACACGCGGTGCCATTGATTTTGACTCCGTTGAAACACGCATTGTCTTTGGTCAGAACCGAAAAATCGATCGCATTGTGCCTACCGAGCGTAACGATGCCCACAAGCTCATTGAGGAATGCATGTTATGTGCCAACGTCTGTGCTGCCCGCTTTCTTGATAAGCACGGGGTACCGGGTCTTTTCAGGGTTCACGAAGGCCCCAGGATGGAAAAACGCCTGAATCTGAATAATTTTCTGGGCAGCTTGGGTTTGTCGGTGCCATCTGGAAAAATCAAACCAAAAGATTTGCAGGCCTTACTATCGACGGTGAAAGACCGGCCAGATATGCACGTGATTCAAACCGTAGTATTGCGCTCGATGAGTCAGGCTGTGTATACCGCCGATAATCAAGGGCACTTCGGTTTGGCCTTCAGCGCTTATGCGCACTTTACCTCTCCCATTCGTCGCTACCCTGATTTAATGGTGCACCGCGCCATTCGTCATATTATTCGCTCAGACGTTGATAGCCGCAGTGTAAAACGTGTGGGTGCTGCGATAATGAGCAAGAAAAGCATCTACCCTTACGATGCGGGTGCCGTTGAAGAGCTGGGTGTACATTGTTCTCGTACCGAACGCCGTGCCGATGAAGCCACACGCGACGCCATGGACTGGTTGAAATGCGAGTATATGCAACAGCACTTAGGGCAAACCTTTAAAGGGGTTATTGCCTCGGTGACCGGTTTTGGTTTGTTTATCGAGCTGAAAGATATTTTTGTGGAAGGGTTGCTCCACATCAGTAATCTACCCGGTGACTACTACCAGTTTGATCCTATTCATCATCGCTTGCAGGGTGAACGTACAGGTAAGCGATACGGGCTGGGTGACGAAATAGAAATCACTGTCGCCCGTGTGAATATGGACGACAAAAAAATTGATTTTGATTTGTCAGCAGCACTCGGGGGTTCTCCCAGTCGCCCTAAAAAGAGTAGCAGCCGAAATCGCCGAGTGCCCGGAGAAGTCAATAGTCATTCTAAATCAGCGGCTGCAAAAGCGCAATTATTGCGCGATGCTCGTGCTGCAAAAGCGGCTGATGATGATAAAGACGGAGGAAAAGGTAAGCGACGTGGTGGCTCTTCCTCTGGCAAAAAGAAAAAGCCTGTTCGAACGGAAAAGAAAAAAACCGCCGCTAAAAAAAAGCAGGGAGGCAAAAAGAAAGCAAGTAAACCGGCTGTAAAAGCCGACGGCTCTAAACAAAAAGGCAATCAAAAGACTGGAGAAGAAAGGCCTGTACGCAAGCCTCGAAGAAGGAAGGCTAAGAGCTAGACCCTTATTGATCTTAGTTCTCAGGATTTTTGCCTGAATTTGATCTGACAGACACGTCTTAAAAATCGGTGACTGTCAGATCAGGTATGAACTACTACAATTAATGACAACTCAGTAAAATCTCAGCTACCTAAAAGCTCTTACCACTCACCCATCCCTCCTTGCTCTGGCTATACTTTTTTTCTGTTCTTCCGCTTCTTTTGCACGGCGCTCTTTTCCGCTACCACTTCCGCCGCCACCTTTTTTCTTCTCAGACTTTTTCTTATGTGAACCTCTCTTTTTACCACTATGGTGATGTTCACTCCTTGGAAGAACCATTGCACCTCCCACCACGGGCCCCGCAACCTTCACCACCCCTATTATTGCAGCTGCTTTTTTCTCCTCCTTCAGTCGACGCTTGCTTTCTTCTAAATCCTCTTCAACCGATGTTAAATCACCAATCATAGTCCGTATACTGAATTTTTCATGAGCTTTCTTCCACTTATGACTGCTGGGCTTATACCCATTGTCTTTACACAATTTATCCAATGTCTTTTCGGTTTCTTTCTTTCTTTCTTTCTTTCTTTCTTCGATCATAGTCTGGATGAGTGGTTTTATCCCTACGAATCCGTTTTTCTTCTTCTTTTTTTCTTTCTGCTATTTCATCTTTTATCTCTTTGTTTTTATCTTTTAGAACTTTCTTCCCTTCTTTCGTTAAGAAACACATCATTACTACATTCACTTGGCCAAAATGCTTTGGGCGAGTCACCCCAGAACAGAACACTATATTTGGAGGATCTTTCTCATCAGCACTTTCTTCTTCATTTATAATTTCCCCATGAATTTTTTGATAACGATACTGCCACTTTTCAAGACTACCTCCTTCCAAATACCTTGCTATTCTTTTACAATAAGTATCATCTCTTAAACTCCAGGATTCCCTGAACATCTCTTCCGCCTTCTGAGGATCAAAACATTTTTCAGATTTAGAAAAAATAGCCTCAAATATGAATTCTGCACCCTGCCTATGGCAGCCTACCGTCACTGCTCAAAAAACATTGGCAAGTCAAGGCTCTGAGGTCAACGTACTGGCTGACCCAATTGTGTAAGCTACCTTTTATGCAGCTCCCTCAAGCCTTACATACCGAACCTGTCAGTGATGAGCTTCGGTCGTTCATTCAAAAACTACTCGAGCAAATCGAGCAGCAGCGTTTGATTATTGAAAAGCAACAGCAGGAAATTGCTGGACTGAAGGATGAAATCCGTCACTTGAAAAAGCTTAAGGGCAAGCCACGCATACGCCCGAACAAGCAAGAAAAACCTCAGGATAATGATACTGAGGAGCAGGACACAACAGAAACAGATACAACCGATACCTCCGGCAAAAAACCTCCACCTAAAGCAAAACGGCAGAATAACCAGCACCGAGGCGAGACGGCAGCGCCAAAACGACAGATTAACCAAGAGAAAATCTGCTTTCTCGATGGCGTTCAGCCAGGATGGCGTAACAAGGGCTACCGTGATTTTTACTTCACAGAGCTTTCCCGGGCGTTCTCTACCATTCGATACCGACGAGAATGTTGGCAGACTTCCTGTGGGGATTTTCTGACAGCGCCACTGCCACCCCATGTAAAAAGCCATTTTGGCGATCAGCTTAGAAGCCAGGTTCTGGATTTGTACCACTCTTGTGGAGTGACCCAGCCGTTGCTACTGGGCTGGCTGCACGATAATGGCTGCCGGATATCAGAGGGTTCTCTCAATAGCCTGCTCACCGAAAGGCATGACCCTTTCCATCAGGAAAAGGAAGAGATACTTGAAGCGGCGATAGCTTGTTCCCGCTATCTGCAAGTGGATGACACGGGGGCGAGACACAAGGGGAAAAACGGCTACTGCACAGTAATTACCAACGATCTCTTTACTTGTTTCTCCAGCACAGACAGCAAAAGCAGGATCACTTTCCTCGGCCTGTTGCAGGGTCGTCGTAAATCCCATGTACTTAATACGACAGCCATTGAGTATATAAAGCAGGTTCGTATGGCTGATCAGTGGGTTCGGTGTCTGGAAGCATTTGGAGAGGTTCACTTTCTGAATGAAGCGTCCTGGCAAGCCTTTCTGGATGATCTGAACCTGAAGGCGCCTCAACACAGGCGGTTAGCAACAGAAGGCGTTCTCAAGGCTGGACTGGTTGAAAATGGATTTCCACCCACCATGATCATTCACAGTGATGGAGCCCGGCAGTTTGATACCGTCTTTCATCACAGTGGCTGTTGGTACCATGCCAGCAGGCCTATAGCCAAGCTGATTCCGGCTAATGCAAAGGAAAGAGGCGCCCGAGACTGGATGGAGGGCGTATTCTGGCAAATCTATGATGATTTGATGGAATACAGACAATATCCTGACCGCCACAGAAAAGAGGCTATCCGTAAGGGATTTGATGACTGGGTGACCACACCGGTTGATTACCCTGAACTTCGAGTCATTCTCGGCAAGTTGATGGTAATAAAAGAGTCTCTGTTAAGGGTGCTTGACTGCCCCTGGCGTCCATTGCACAACAACCTGAGCGAACGACAGATCAGGGAGTATGTTAAAAGGCGGAAAGTCAGTGGAGGAACGCGCAGCGCCCTTGGCCAGAAATGTAGGGATACTTTTGCAAGCCTGAAAAAAACGTGTAGGCAGCATGGCATTTCATTCTCAAAATACTTGCTGGACAGACTCTCTGGTGAGAGACGAGTGCCCCGAATTGCCGAGCTGATCAGAAGCGCAGTAAGTGCGGATAGTCATGCTGTTGCCAGTGGATTTTGAGCAGTTACAGCCTACCAAACAGGTGATCACTGAGCGTATCATCCTTGGCTAAGCGAACTGTATTTTCACGGCTTAAAGTAATGGTTTGAATATTATTTTGAAACTCACCGCATATAACGATTGTTCTAGTACTCCATCCGACACCATTTGATAATCACAGATAACCGATCGGTCAGCTGTTTGTGTAAATGGTCGACAATGGTTAGCCGTCCTGTTATTTGAGTCAATTTTGAGTGGCAGGACAAAAAAATGGGTTATTTCACGCAAAGTGCCACATTTCCCAATTTTTCATGGGAAAAAGTGCTGCTCTAATAGCCTGGTTTATGTTCTATGGAGGCTCTCAATCTACTCTGTATTATCAAGCTCTGGCATCTTTGGATACAGTCTCTTAAGTTTTATCCGAGCGTCTTCAGTGGTAAAACGCCACTGTGTAGTCACTTTTCTTGCGTTGCGCTTCTCCTCCCAGGCTTTGACTTCTCTCCGGAGAATATCTTGGGTAGGGATACGCCGATCCAGACATTGGCGACTCAGTATACTCAGCTCAATTTCGGCCATATCCAGCCAGCTGCCATGCTTTGGGGTGTAATGAAACTCAAGCTTATCAATCATTCTGCGGGCTTCTTCTGGGGAAAAAGCTTTATAAAGTGATGCGGGAGAATGCGTGTTCAAGTTGTCTCCAACCAGTATAACTTTCTCTGCATCTTTGTGGCGAACATCGACCAGAAACTTGATTTGATGAGCCCAATCAATCGCTGTCCTACGATCAGTCACCTCAACATGCCGCCAACCTGTCAAGGGTTCAAACATCATGAACAGATTGCTGACGCCATTACGTTCATACTCTGTGTCATAACGCTCCGGTTTTCCAGGCTCAACAGGCATTGGATTAACGACTTCTTTAACATGCTGCTTGCTACTTTCATCAAGGCAAACAAGCGGACGCCTTGGATCAAGAGGACGTTTATAGACTTCAAGAATATCCTCCATCGCACTCACAAAGTTGGCGCTTTCTTCCGCAGGTATACACCATTCCTTTTTTTGCCAGGGCTTAAGCTCATTTTGTTTAGCCCCTCATGTACTGTGCTTCTGGAAATCGATTCGACGTATCTGAGCTCAATCATGCGATCTGTCAGTAAGTTTAGCGTCCATCGGCTGGCTCCTTCCGGTGGTGGTGAGCAGGTAAGGGCAATAAGGTGAGCTTCGGCTTCGCCATCGAGTTTACGTACCCGACCGTGGCTGCTTAGTTTTCCATTGACAGCGACATCAAGCCCTTCTTCAACAAATCGTTGCCTGAGGCGAGTGATAGTAAGCGGCCTAACATGGAAAGCTTTGGCTACCTGATCATGCTGCAGTGGATCATGGTTTTCATCGATAGCCAGAAGGATATTGGCTTTACGTTTTTTGTGTTGTGCAACTTTGGGCTTTTCCTGCTTGATAAGCCGTTCAAGTATTGATCGTTCTTCCTCGCTGAGTCGAACATGATATTTGATGGTCATAATAACTCCGGTGTTATGGACTCGGAGTTATTAGAATAGCCTTCAGTAAACTATCATCTTCTGCCGGACGGAGTACTAGTACCCTTTTCGTACTTTGAAGCAAGCCTATTTACTGTGTGATGAAACACTACTTTAAGGTATTTTACACGACCTCCATCATCTATAGGTATTTCCTCTACTTTTGTTGGCTCTATATAATGTGGATATCTCTTTTTATTAGGTGCCATAAAAAAACGAAGTTGACCTTTATAAGAAGAAGGATCTCTACACACCCTTTCATAATACCATACAACTCGCTTCTCAATATAAAGAGTAACAACAATCTCTATTTTGCCATCACCTTCATTCATATCATCATCAAAAGAATCAGCATCAGATTCAGAACTTTCTGAATCTTCACTACTGCTATATTCAGAAGAATCACCACTATAAAATGCTTGACATGAAGGTAACCCAGCATTACTGAAAGACACTAGAAGCATGCTCAAAAAACAGCACCAAATGAAAAAAAACATGACCTGCTTCATTTTTCTTCCTTTAAGAACTTTCAAGAAAATTGTATTTACCCTTATAATTTCATAAAATAGTTAACAATTAACTCCTTTGGAAATAAAATGCTCTCTCCAACAATTTAATGACTACAATCATACATCCAAGTTTATAAACTGTATTCGAAACCTTACTACCAAAAGCAATACCATATTTCTACTATCAAAAATTAGAACTCTACTTCAGCCATCTCAAAAAATTCACTGATACAGAACGATCGTCTTTTTTTCAGTAGGGACTCAATTCCAAAATTAAATAACCCGAGTACTGAGTTCATTTGATATAACAGGAATGTTAGCTCTGAAGGGCGTTGTTGCATAAATAAAGCTCAGCCTGATCGAGCCTGTATCCAGGCCTTTTTCAGCTAGCTTTAACTGATATCGGCATCCCTAAACCGGTCATCCTGTTCAACACGCGAACGGAAACCTCTGCCTCCGTTTTTTGCTGAGGTAGTTCACGTGCTTTCATCTTTGAGCCGATAATGGTTTTATAGCGAAGCATAGCCAATTCAACCAAGGCTCTCAGGCCGTATCCGGTTAGCCCTTGCCACGCCATGCGACCTCGCTCTTTTATGAGGGCTACTGCCTCGTTTCGTGTATTGTGCTGACTACTGTCAGGCACAGCATTTTTAGGTGGTGGAATCACGATTTTAGCAGCAGCTTGCTTCTGTTTAATTTGCTGATAAACCTTGTCGCTATCATAGGCTCCATCGGCCATGAAAACCTCAAATCCATCAACTTGATCCAGCAGATTAGGCAAAACTGAAGTATCACCTATCTCTTTTCCGGGAAGGTCACTTGCAACGACATGATGATTTTTATCGATGGTAGAACTTACGCATTGACAGACATCCAAAAAAATTGCTAGATCAGCAAAAAAACAGTGGATGTCGTCGTGCGTAGAAAAATAACAAAACCAACAACAGCCAAGTGCGACCTCCCGAAGTATACGGGGTTTCTACTCTGTGAACCCAAATCAGCCACCTGTACCCGTCTTAGCGAATTGAGTGATATATCGCATGACAGTGTTAACCGCTTTCTCCAACGTGAAAACTTTGCTCCTGAAAATCTTTTTCTAGAAGCGTCAGCAAGGCTTATTCTTGAAGGTGGGACGCTATCGGTTGATGATACGGTGCTGGATAAACCTTATACCCATTACACGGCTTTAGTCGGTCATTACTACTCAGGAAAGCACCACAAAACCGTCAAGGGTATTAATCTCATCACGCTTTATTACACGGACATCAAAGGCTACAACTTGCCCGTTAATTTCCGTATTTACAATCCAGCCGATGGCAAAACTAAAAATAACTACTTTGTCGATATGCTGACAGAAGTACTGGCATGGGGACTCGAACCTGCATGTGTTACCGGTGACTCTTGGTATAGCAGTATTGGAAACCTCAAAGCTGTGAAAAACAATGGTTTGGGTTTTATGTTCGCTGTTAAAAGCAACCGTACTGTCTCTGTGCAAAAGGGTAACTACCAACAGGTGCAGAGCCTGGAGATTCCCGAAGAAAGAAAAACTGTATGGCTACGTAACTTTGGTCATGTACGACTCTACCGGACGCGACTCAAAAACGAGCTGCGCCATTACGTTGTTTACACTCCTCATGTCGGAGCAGATCTATCTCCACGATCTGATTTTGATCAGCTGCACCAACATCATTGGGCGATCGAAGAGTATCACCGGGCATTAAAGCAACTCTGCAACATCGAGCGTTTTCAGGTGAGAGGGGAGCGACAGGTCCGGAATCATATTTTTGCGGCTATCTTTGGCTATACCTGTCTTCAGGCGATGAAAGTATCAGGGTCACTCAGAAGCGTCTATAGCGTCAGGAAAGACGCCCTCAAAGAAGCTACCTGGGATTTCATAAAAAGTTTCTCCGAGGGGAAGGAATGGTTGAGGCCATTTTTTGCCGGACCTGTCAATGCGTAAGTTCTAGATGGCTAAATGCAGTTTTCGCCAAGTACGTTTAGGCTTCGTACCGTGTTTTTCCTGATTCCATTCATCCTTGCCATAAACCTTCAATCCTGTGCTATCTACCAGAAAGTGAGAACCAGGCTCACAGGTATCGATGAGCTTTTGCAATGATAAATTGATGCTTCGCTTACTGAGAGTGCTGTAATCAGGGACTTTAAGCTGTAACCCCATGAGCTTAACCAGAGATCTAGCAAAACCTTCAGTCTGCCTTAGCGGTAAGCTAAAAACCTGCCTGAGCATAAGGCAGGTCTCAATCGCCAGATCCGAGTATTGTGTCGGCGCACCTCGTTTTTGGATGGGCGCTGGCGTCCAGATAGTGATAGCTTCATCCGTAAACCAGACGGTAATATCACCTCTTTTTCGCAGTGCGTTATTATAATCAGACCAATTCGTCACTTTATAAGTCGATTTTTTGATCTTATGGCGACGAGCTTCGTTGTGTTTGTAAGGCATAGCGAGATGATGTCTGCAAAAAAAGGACATTAGGATACGAACCTTAGCCACTTATCGTCAATCAGGGCTATCCGGTGATTTATTCAACAACGCCCCTTCTATGCAATTTTTTCTGACTCATATTGCTCTGGGCTGACATAGCCCAGTATATATGCGGCGGGGCAGGCATTGCTTGAGTTTGGGAACTCTATGGCTGATTTGAGTCAGGTAAAGGACTGGTCATTTCGCGGTGCTGATAATGGGAAGCTAACAACAAAAACCTATCTTTATAGCGATGACAAACTCAGTAATCACCTGAATGTGATGAAAACAGTAACGACAGCACGGTATGATGGTGGGGTTATTCGTCGTTATCTGGATGTAACGCCAGGTAGCGCTTCAACGCCGTCAGCGGCGAGCGAGAGTGACATCAGTCAGCCACTATCGCCAACCGTCGGTGAATATGCACCCACATCGATCGAAGAGCATAACCAGAGGACGCAGAAAAGGTTCAGTCTGTATACCGCTTATAAGGAAAATACTCCCGGTTACGCTTTTGGTTATGAGAACCTGGCCTGAGGGAATACACAGGCCATCGGTCAAGGCTAAAGCAGCTCTTCGGGTGGGTGCTCGGTGGTGAGCGAGTCCCCTACCAGAGCCTGAAGGTCAGGAATCAGGAAGGAGTCGTCTTCACAGGCAAAACTGATGCTGGTACCACTGGCACCGGCGCGACCGGTACGACCAATACGGTGCACATAGTCGTCCAGCTCTTCGGGCAGATGGTAGTTAATCACATGGCTGATGCCTTCAATGTGAATGCCCCGACCCGCCACATCGGTCGCCACCAGTACGGTGATGCGGCCACTGCGAAAGTTCTCAAGGGTTCGCAGACGTTTGTTCTGAGGCACTTCGCCAGAAATCTGCTCGGCTTTGATCCCCGTTCTTTGCAGCTTTTCTGTTAAACGGCGGGTTTGATCCCGTCGGTTGGTGAAAACAATGACCCGCTCCAGGTGCTGTTTGGTGATCAGGTTCACCAGTAGCGGGTATTTTTGCTCAGTAGTGACAATATAAAGCTTTTGGTCAATGCGGTCAGTGGCCACGGTATCAGGTTCAATTTCTACCTTGACCGGCTGCCATGTCCATTGTTCACCCAGTCGCAGCACTTCATCGGTAAACGTGGCTGAGAATAACAATGTTTGGCGGTCGCCCGGGAGCGGTGTCATGCGCACAATGCGGCGTACCTGTGGAATGAAACCCATATCCAGCATACGGTCCGCTTCATCAATGATCATGGTTTCAACAAGATCAAGGTGCAGATCCCGGCGGTCGCAGTAGTCAATCAGGCGGCCTGGGGTGGCAACGAGAATATCAACATAGTTTTCACTCAGGCGCTTGCGCTGTTTGTCATAGTCCATCCCCCCAACCACGGTCACCACATGCAAAGGCAGGTGTTTGGTCAGCTCTTCGGCATCTTTGCCAATTTGCAGAGCCAGCTCTCGCGTGGGGGCGATCACCACAGCACGGGGTTCACCCAGATAACGTTTGTCCGGTGCGGGTACTTCAATCAGTTGCTTGATGGTGCTGATAAGAAAAGCCGCTGTTTTGCCGGTACCAGTTTGTGCCTTACCGATAGCATCTCGCCCGGCAATCGTGCTGCCGAGGACTTCAGCCTGAATAGGAGTGCAGTACTTGAATCCCTGATCATAGATAGCATGCATCAGCCCTTCAGGCAGTTCAAAATCATGAAACCGGGTTTTGCCGGTTTCAGGGGCTACCGTAAACTGGCTGGGATCCCAGGGCGTTGGCGGCGTTCGGTGAGAAGGGTTGTGATGAGGCTTATGGGTTTTGTGGTTTCTGTTACGTTTGCTTTTGGGCGCGCCAGCAGTTTGCCCTGTTGAGGTTGAACCTTTAGGCGCACTCTGGCGCTGAGGGGCTTTTTTACCCGACTCTGTGGTGGTAGAAGAGGCGTCTTTTTTTCTACCAAACATGCCTAGAAAACCGCTCAATGATGTAGTCTCTTTCCTTTATCGTCAGTACATCGACACAGTGACAGACTCTGGGCAACCAGATCGGATTACTGACAATTTGATTGAATTGTAGCCAAGTATTTCCTATGACCGGAAACTTTTCACCATGATACGGGTTTGAGCACCATCATGGAATAAGGAGGATTCCTTGAGAGCAGGCGTTGATGGCAAACAGGGTGACACTATTAGACATAGTCTGGGGTCTGATCGTCAGGTTCCTGAGTTCGTTTGCGCAGGCTGGATTCACCGCTGGGCTGTTTCTTGTTCACACGGCGAAGTTTGCGTTTGTGCTTTTTTTGCAGGTCTTTATAAAAGCGGTTCCACAGCATAGGCGCGATATCTTCTGCCCTGACCTTGAACATATGCGCAAAAAAAGTCGACTCTTCAGCGAACTTACTGACTTTCGCTGTGGCGGAGTCTTTGGGCTTCACGGCATCAGACTCATTGGCATACAGTGACAATAATTGTCGTAACGGATTGATCTGCATAGGCTACTTTACTTCCTTCTATACAAACGCTGTTATTGTAGTGGGTATTTCACTATTGCTGTATTAGACCTTGGTCGAAGGCGTAAGTTTCAGAGGGTTACAGGCATTTATGAGGTTTTTTATAAATAATCAAAATAAAAGACCTTAATTTTAAGGTCTTTTATAATAAGAAGAGTGGGTTGTTATTTATGCCACGATGTCTTTACTGAAGTTTTTCTCACAATAATGGCAACGCAACTGGATGCCATCGGGTTTCTGCGTCAGTCGAAAATGGCTGCGCACAGGTTCATTGTGGGAGATACAGTTGGAATTGGGGCACTCAAATACACCCCTCAATGTTTCAGGAATGGCCATGGCAAACTTACCGACCACCTGATAATCGTCAATCACATTGATCGTGGCCGTGGGGGCAAAGATAGCCAGCTCATTGGCTTCTTCTTCTGTAAAGAGGCGGTCGGCGACTTTAATAATGTCTTTCTTGCCCTGCAGTTTACTGGGCAGGTTGAAACCCACCGTAATGCGGGCATCCCCGTCAAGCAGGTGCAGGCGGTCGAGCACTTTTACACCCTGTCCTGCCGGGATGTGGTCAATGACAGTGCCTTTGCAGATGGCTTCAACCAGTAATTTGTTATCAATCATGTGTCTGCCCCTTTACAGTTGCTGGTTGAGGATGAGGGCAAGCAGTGCCTGACGAGCATACACCCCGTTCTGCGCTTGCTGAAAATAGTACGCATGGGGCGTATTGTCGACATCCGTACTGATTTCATCGACTCTGGGCAAGGGGTGTAAGACTTTCAAATGGTCCTGCGCCTTTTCAAGAGACTCTGCTGTTAAAATATACCGTGCAGCAATGTGTTTGAATTCTGTTTCATCAAACCGCTCTTTCTGAATGCGCGTCATATAAATAATGTCTGCTTCAAGAGCGATCTCCTCAAGAGAGTTCGCTTGTTTGTAGGTGCATTGTTTTGCGTCCAGCTCATCAAGAATGTAGTCGGGCATGGCCAGAGCTTCAGGTGCCAAAAAGGTAAATTCAGCATTAAACAGTGACAGCGCCTGAGCGAGAGAATGAACGGTACGTCCGTATTTAAGATCGCCGACAAAAGCAATTTTCAGGTTATCGAGCTTTCCCTGGCACTCCTGAATACTGAATAGATCCAGCAGGGTCTGTGTCGGATGCTGGTTAGCCCCGTCACCGCCATTGACCACCGGTACTGTTGAGAACTCAGAGGCCAGACGAGCCGCTCCTTCCTGAGGGTGACGCATCACAATCGCATCGGTATAGGAGCTGATGACCTTGATGGAGTCTGAGAGCGTTTCCCCTTTTTTGGCTAATGAAGTATTGCCCGCATCGGCAAAGCCAATAAATGTGCCCTCAAGCCTCTGAATAGCCGTTTCAAACGAGAGGCGGGTACGGGTAGAGGCCTCAAAAAAGCAGCTGGCAATCACCTTGTTTTTCAACAATGCGCTGTCTGGCGAATGTTTCAGTTTGGCTGCGGTTGCCAGAATCAGCTCAATATCGTCCCGACAAAGGTCGGAGATGGAAATCATGTCTCTTTTAAATAACCGGTTGCTCATAAAACCCTCCTGTAACTGGTTACCACTGTAGCGAGTGGGTGTTTAATTAGCCAAAAAAAAGCCCCTGTTGGAGGGGCTTGTAACAATATAGAACTTACGCATTGACAGACATCCAAAAAAATTGCTAGATCAGCAAAAAAACAGTGGATGTCGTCGTGCGTAGAAAAATAACAAAACCAACAACAGCCAAGTGCGACCTCCCGAAGTATACGGGGTTTCTACTCTGTGAACCCAAATCAGCCACCTGTACCCGTCTTAGCGAATTGAGTGATATATCGCATGACAGTGTTAACCGCTTTCTCCAACGTGAAAACTTTGCTCCTGAAGGCGTTGTTGCATAAATAAAGCTCAGCCTGATCGAGCCTGTATCCAGGCCTTTTTCAGCTAGCTTTAACTGATATCGGCATCCCTAAACCGGTCATCCTGTTCAACACGCGAACGGAAACCTCTGCCTCCGTTTTTTGCTGAGGTAGTTCACGTGCTTTCATCTTTGAGCCGATAATGGTTTTATAGCGAAGCATAGCCAATTCAACCAAGGCTCTCAGGCCGTATCCGGTTAGCCCTTGCCACGCCATGCGACCTCGCTCTTTTATGAGGGCTACTGCCTCGTTTCGTGTATTGTGCTGACTACTGTCAGGCACAGCATTTTTAGGTGGTGGAATCACGATTTTAGCAGCAGCTTGCTTCGGTTTAATTTGCTGATAAACCTTGTCGCTATCATAGGCTCCATCGGCCATGAAAACCTCAAATCCATCAACTTGATCCAGCAGATTAGGCAAAACTGAAGTATCACCTATCTCTTTTCCGGTAAGGTCACTTGCAACGACATGATGATTTTTATCGATGGCTAAATGCAGTTTTCGCCAAGTACGTTTAGGCTTCGTACCGTGTTTTTCCTGATTCCATTCATCCTTGCCATAAACCTTCAATCCTGTGCTATCTACCAGAAAGTGAGAACCAGGCTCACAGGTATCGATGAGCTTTTGCAATGATAAATTGATGCTTCGCTTACTGAGAGTGCTGTAATCAGGGACTTTAAGCTGTAACCCCATGAGCTTAACCAGAGATCTAGCAAAACCTTCAGTCTGCCTTAGCGGTAAGCTAAAAACCTGCCTGAGCATAAGGCAGGTCTCAATCGCCAGATCCGAGTATTGTGTCGGCGCACCTCGTTTTTGGATGGGCGCTGGCGTCCAGATAGTGATAGCTTCATCCGTAAACCAGACGGTAATATCACCTCTTTTTCGCAGTGCGTTATTATAATCAGACCAATTCGTCACTTTATAAGTCGATTTTTTGATCTTATGGCGACGAGCTTCGTTGTGTTTGTAAGGCATAGCGAGATGATGTCTGCAAAAAAAGGACATTAGGATACGAACCTTAGCCACTTATCGTCAATCAGGGCTATCCGGTGATTTATTCAACAACGCCCCTTTTCATAGGTTCTATCCAATAGTGCAACAATAGGACTGATGCATCTCCATGTCATGCTTTTTGTCCACTCAATAACCGCTGTTGCTGTATTCAATAAAGCTCCACCCCAGTGATTCTCCAGAAATGCCCAAGACCTTTCAATGGGATTGTACTTGCTGTGATAAGGAGGGTAGTAAACAAGGTGAATTTTTAACCCTGTTGCCTGAGCAAACATGACCATTCTGAAAAGAAACTGGGTTCTATGGCTGTTGTTTTCTGGGCCGTTGTCCGCGTAGATAACCAGCTCATCTATATGCTGATAGCATTTCTTTAATGCCCGACCACCACTGCTCCAGAGCATCACAGATAAAGTCACTGGTTTTATAAGAGACCCCGTAAAATACGCTGAGTTGGTCATTGTCCAGATTCAGAATACCAAAAGGAATCATTTTGTCTTTTTTCGCCATATCATGATCCAGCGCCTTGACGGCTGAGGAACCTCTATCTTTTCCACCCCGAAAAAAATCTCCGAGATTGACCGTTGCTTTGCAGTCTATGCTGAGTTGTAAGACATTTTTTCTTTGGTCGGCCTCTTCCCTGACTCTGCGGATATTGGCAAAGATGGCATCGGTTTCCGGAATTGTTTTTCAGGCTTTGTTTTTTCAACCTTACGCAGCTTGTATCCCAAACGATTCAAGATATTATTGATAGTGCGCACTTGAGGAAGGGAATCGTTATCCCAGTCTTTTTCTTCTATCAGTTTCTGCCGTACACTTTTTGCTGTCACCCGTGTATAGGCAAACGTATTGCGTAGCTGAGGGTCTGCCTGACTTTCCGGTTCTACAAGGCAGCGAATATCCTCTGCCAATTGTGGCGAGACATCTTCACTCTTTCGCTTCCCGGATGAAGCATAGTTTCCGTAACAGATCATCCCTGTGCATTTTTCATGCATACCCAGTTCTACGGTATGACGACCAAAACCAAACTCAGTTTCAGTGAGACGGGGGCTGCCATAGCAGAGTGTTTCAGCCACCTCAGCCACAAACAACCTGCGATCATGGCCTTTCAGTTTCTTTGCGGCGAGCTTAAGAAGACTCTTACATTCTGGAGCAACATCAATTGTGGTATTCATAGCGGCAAAGGCGAAAGGGAAGAAAGACTCACCATACTCCGGTAAACTTCTCTATGCCACTCCCCTAAGTCTGTGTTATCAAAAGGAAAGTTGAATTCATCCAAGTTAATTTACCCGCCTTATAAGGGAGGGCTTAAAGGACTGGTTGTTTGTTTCTTAACAGGTGGCAAGTAGTTATAGAGCATAGTTCACGTTTCAGGCGTGGGGGGACAGCTTTTCATTTGTAGCGACCTCCTTATTTCGCTACTATCGGCGTCTTCTATCGTGCCCAATAACGCGTCACCACAGTGATAGGGTTTGCTGGGCAATATCCCCGTTAGCAGGACAGTCATTTTTAATGATTAATGTAATTTATCCGGGCACCTTCGACCCTATTACCAAAGGCCATATGGATCTGGTTGAACGGGCCGCACGACTTTTTGACAGAGTAGTGATCGCTGTTGCAGAGAGTCCCAAGAAAAAGCCGGTCTTTGATCTGGCAGAGCGGGTTAAGCTGGCTGAAGAGGTCGCCGGGCACCTTGATAATGTCGAAGTGGTTGGGTTCAATTCTTTACTGGCCGATTTTCTCGCTGACCAAAAAGCCACCGCGATTTTAAGAGGCCTGCGTGCGGTCTCTGACTTTGAGTATGAATTTCAGATGGCCAACATGAACCGCGTGCTGGCCCCTCAGGTAGAAAGCCTGTTCTTAACACCGGCTGAACAATACTCCTATATTTCGTCCACACTGGTGCGTGAGATTTCATCCCTGGGTGGTGATGTCTCAAAGTTCGTCGCGCCCTGTGTACAAACAGCGCTGAAAGATAAATTCGGGCAGTAATGCTGGAGGTCTGAGATGGCATTGGTGATTACAGATGACTGTATTAACTGTGATGTCTGTGAACCGAAGTGTCCACACAGTGCCATTTCACCGGGCGATGACATCTATATCATCGACCCGGCGTTGTGCACAGAGTGTGTGGGGCATTTTGATGAGCCACAGTGCCAGCAGGCATGTCCGGTAGATTGTATACCGCTCGATCCCGAGCACTCAGAAACGCATGATGAGTTGATGGCAAAGTACGAGATCATTACTGCCGCGGCTTGATGCGTCAGCATTGCTATTAGCTGATGCGTCTGAGTTCTCCGAGAGTACCATCATCCCCATAGGTGATTTCAAAGGTGCCATAAATCCCCTCTCGCGTGACATGCTGGACGAGGATATCGTAAGGAATACTCATGGACTGTCCTTCATTGGTTCTCACCTGTACCCGATGTTTGAGTCCTTTATAGAACTGAAGGACTTGCTCTGATGTAAGGCTGATGGAAAACGTCGCTTTTGGCATGGGGATGATCCTTTTTTTTTACGCTCCTGCTCTTACTGTAAAACATCCTCTCCCAAGGGATCAAAATTTCAGGAAGTTCATTATCACTTTTGCCATCAATACACTTTCCACGGGTTCTTTGAGGGAGGCTAATCCTTTATTGCCAATATCTTCAGGAATGGTTGAGCCTTTTCGTTTTTTAATTAATTCTTCCATGTAAGAGGCTGAAAATTCAGGGTGCCCCTGAACACTCAGGCAATGGTTATTATATTGCAGGAGAAAGTTCGGGCAGAAATCACTGCTGGCAATGACTTCTGCCTGTTCTGGCAGTGTGATGACCTGATCCTGATGCATCGCGTACAGAGCCAGTGTTTTCTGGCAGGGCTGCATCCATGGTTTTTGTGCTACAACGGTGTTGTGTGAAAGACCGGCTCCCCAGCCCTTTGGCGACTTTATTACTTTCCCCCCTAAAGCTTGAGCAATAATTTGGTGCCCAAAACAAATACCAATCAGTTTGCGTTTTTCACGGCAGAGTTGCTGGATAAAGTGTTCAAGAGGCGGGATCCATGGGTGGTCTTCATAAGTACCACATTTGCTGCCTGTAATGAGATAGGCGTCACAGGTATCTGTTGTTGGGGGAAGTTGTCCTTTGTGTGCAGCAAATACATCAAATGTGAGTGATTGGCTCACTGGGTTGAACAACGCTTCAAATTGTTCAGGATAGCTGGGGTATAGGTGAGCCACTTCAGGGGATACCGTGTCACACTCTAAGATGCCTAGCCGCATGGGGAGAGCCTTCTTTTATTTGTTGATTGTGTTTTGATGTAACGAGGGAGCTTTTTTTAAGGTAACTATTCAGCACCCAGCAATGGCTTATGATTATAGTTTTGTACTGCCATAAGCAGTGCCTCAAAAGCATTAAGCCCTTGCTTCTTTGCAGATGATAAGTAACTACGGACTCTTGTGAACCACTCTCCTCCGTCTTCACTCCTGAAGCAACCTGATATCTTCTGCTTTAATTTTGCCATGCGGACATCCCGCTCGCTGCCATTATGGTCGAACGGTATTTTGAAGTTAGTCATAAATCGTAGGGATTCTTCCTGATAGTTTAATAACCGTTTGAACAGGTTGTACGCTTGCGTGTTTTTGGTTTTCTTTTTTCCAAGCCGTTGTCGTCGTCTTTCCATGACAGCGGCCTCCTTCTCTAAAGCGCGCTGCGCCAAGCGGGTGAAGATACGATCAATCCGTACTCTAATGGTTGTCGGCATTTCAGTTAAGCCTATGCGCTTAAAGCCTTTACAAAGATGCCAGGCTAATCTCAATACTTTAATCATTCGACCGGCCAAGTAATTGCCGTCATGGTCCAGAACGGCTTGTAATGCTCGTAAGTGATGCGCGTTGCACAGCGTATGAGTCACTGCATAATGAAAATAGGGTTTCCAATGGTCATGTACCAGCACACCAGTAAACAGCAATAGAACACCCATTGCATCCATAGCTTCACGCCCACGTTTTTTTGATAGATAGTACAGAGACCAACGATCATCGCGAAACAGATGAAGCCACCACAGTTTACCATCAACCCGCATTCCTGTTTCATCAGCCCCTGCCACTTCTGACCCCAGTAGCGCGGCTTTAATGCCTTCTTCTGTTGACTCCAGTTGCTTCCAAGCTATTTTTTGGAAGTTGCAGATCGTCCCTGTGCTGATTGGCAAAGAAAACATATCAGCAAAAAGCTCAGCGGCTCTACCGTAGGGGATCATTTGGTACTGACAGAAATAGACAGACATTGCTCGCGTCACAGGACCATACTGTACGTAACTGTTAACGCCTTCAGGGAAGGTGGCTTGATTGCGATGGCCGCAAGGGCACACCTTCTCTTCAGCAAGGTGCGCCGCCACAGTAAAGCTACCGGGGTTACCAGGCTCAAAGACTTGTCTCTCTCTATATTTGATGACTTTCTCATCATTCAATGCAATACCGCACAATTTACAGTCATTGACCTTGTGGTACTGCGTGTGATCAGGTTTCTCAGTAGCACGTAGGCAATGGCCTTTGTGTTTTTTCTGACCTCCGGCCTTTAGACCTGAAGACTGCCTTAAGCTTTGAGGGTTAGGGGAGTCAGATTCATCGTTATCATTGGCATTCGGTTTTTGGTAGCCATCTGATGAGGGAGGCTTGCTACTGTTGCTACTGTTCTTTGAAACCTTTTCTTCCAGATCACGACAGCGCTCTTCTAATGCCACAAGCTGAGATTGGAGGTGGTTGATAGCCCCCAATAGCAAAGCGATGGTCTGAGTGTCTGGAGATGGCATAGTCACTAAAAGACAGGCCGCTCAATCTATTTGAATACTCAAAGCATTGATCAAAATCGAAAAAAATCAAGTCTAAGTTGAGAGGGGCTGAACAGTTACTTTTTAAGAATAATACCAATCGCCTGTTCTAAGGGGAGTGGCATAGAGAAGTTTACCGAAGTATGGTGAGTCTTTCTTCCCTTTCGCCTTTGCCGCTATGAATACCACAATTGATGTTGCCCCAGAATGTAAGAGTCTTCTTAAGCTCGCCGCAAAGAAACTGAAAGGCCATGATCGCAGGTTGTTTGTGGCTGAGGTGACTGAAACACTCTGCTATGGCAGCCCCCGTCTCACTGAAACTGAGTTTGGTTTTGGTCGTCATACCGTAGAACGGGGTATGCATGAAAAATGCACAGGGATGATCTGTTACGGAAACTATGCTTCATCCGGGAAGCGAAAGAGTGAAGATGTCTCGCCACAATTGGCAGAGGATATTCGCTGCCTTGTAGAACCGGAAAGTCAGGCAGACCCTCAGCTACGCAATACGTTTGCCTATACACGGGTGACAGCAAAAAGTGTACGGCAGAAACTGATAGAAGAAAAAGACTGGGATAACGATTCCCTTCCTCAAGTGCGCACTATCAATAATATCTTGAATCGTTTGGGATACAAGCTGCGTAAGGTTGAAAAAACAAAGCCTGAAAAAAAATTCCGGAAACCGATGCCATCTTTGCCAATATCCGCAGAGTCAGGGAAGAGGCCGACCAAAGAAAAAATGTCTTACAACTCAGCATAGACTGCAAAGCAACGGTCAATCTCGGAGATTTTTCTCGGGGTGGAAAAGATAGAGGTTCCTCAGCCGTCAAGGCGCTGGATCATGATATGGCGAAAAAAGACAAAATGATTCCTTTTGGTATTCTGAATCTGGACAATGACCAACTCAGCGTATTTTACGGGGTCTCTTATAAAACCAGTGACTTTATCTGTGATGCTCTGGAGCAGTGGTGGTCGGGCATTAAAGAAAGCTATCAGCATATAGATGAGCTGGTTATCTAAGCGGACAACGGCCCAGAAAACACCAGCCATAGAACCCAGTTTCTTTTCAGAATGGTCATGTTTGCTCAGGCAACAGGGTTAAAAATTCACCTTGTTTACTACCCTCCTTATCACAGCAAGTACAATCCCATTGAAAGGTCTTGGGCATTTCTGGAGGATCACTGGGGTGGAGCTTTATTGAATACAGCAACAGCGGTTATTGAGTGGACAAAAAGCATGACGTGGAGATGCATCAGTCCTATTGTTGCACTATTGGATAGAACCTATGAAAAGGGTGTAAAGCTCTGTAAATCTGGGTTAGCAAAAATTAATCCTTATATTCTGCGTAACCCAGAGCTGAAAAAATGGAACGTTATGATCGTTCCAAAACTGGTAACTTCTTAATTGCTGCTTCCCTAACTACTGTAATGAGCATGGTAAGTGAGGTAGTCGAACAATACTCTCAGGGAGTAATAGGCACAGCTAACGATAAGTTCAGAAAGGGGCTAGTACTCCATCCGACACCATTTGATAATCACAGATAACCGATCGGTCAGCTTTTTGTGTAAATGGTCGACAATGGTTAGCCGTCCTGTTATTTGAGTCAATTTTGAGTGGCACCTAAATCCTGCAATCCAAACCCGAACAGGTCAATCGCAGCAACTGATCAAGCCCTCCTGATTCTGATTATGCTACTATCGAGCAAATATTTACCTTTTCAGTGGATTTTAATCACATGAGCCGTCGTGTTTGGTTCATCTTACTGCTATTCCTGATATCAGGGCGCGATAACTCCTTCCGCATTAGCAGAATGTTTTTCTAATCATCCATTGTTCGCTATTTACAAACAGTCACCTACTGCTAGCCAAGCATCCCACTCCGTTTGGTAGAGATGCTCTTTGTTACTGGCAACGGTCAACTGCCTGTTACCTGTCAACAGTTTTCCGGCAACCCGTATCATATAGCAGCGAATGCTTTCCGGCTCCCACTTCATCAACTGACGATTCCCACTCATCAGTGCCATCCAACGTGTTGTATTGTAGGCCAGTATTGCACATTGCATAAGCGCACTGTTTGCCATGAAATGATCGGTTTTGATCTGCCCGAGAGCCATCTGGTTTTTGCACTCTTCGATCCAGGTTTCGCAGGTAGCCCGCTTGCCATACGCTTTATGGATCTCCCATGGACTCAACGACTCAGTAGTCACGTAGCAGAAGTAGTCGTACTCTGGCTTCGGGTCTAACAATTCGCACTGGGTGTTTTCTGGCTTCCCGATCTTTCTTTGCCGGACAGCCACGAAGCAACGAGCCCGGTCCCAGTCACCACAGCAGTGTTGAAACTCGCACCACTCCCACCCTGGCTGATGCACGACAGGTTGCCAGTCTTGCGGGATTAACAGTTTGTGTAGATTCTTCAGTTTGACCTTAACCAGATAACGATGTCCTAAATCCTCCAGATAGGTCAGTAATGGTCCACCAAAGTAGCCACTATCAGCCCTGAAAAAAATCTTCATGTGGGAAGGCAGAGTAACCAGCAACTGTTTCATAAACTCTATGGAGCCATTAGCAGTGTAGGCATCACCACTTCGTAACCAACCCTGCAGCACTTCTTTGGTTTCCGCGCAAAAGGCCAGCTGCGGGTGGTACGACAGCGCCCCTCTTTTTTTCTCGTTAAACCCTTTCTTTGCGCCTTCCTGAAAACCAAAACAGGTTTTTACCGTAGAATCGAGGTCAATGGTGACCTGTTTAAAAGCATAAACGGTAGATGTTCCTGAGCGCAGTGCCTGTTTCCAAACACTCTCCCTCATTTCGTGGACAGCGGTTTCCAGTTCAACGACGCTGGCAAAGTGGAACAGCTTTAAAATGCGTCCAAATTGACTGTCACAAGGAATGCGTTGAAAACGGGTGCATTCTCGGAGAACGCTATCCTGCCAGACCGTGCACACTTTCATCAGACTTTTGGCACCTGCCAGAATGCCGGTGGTTACCATCAGAATGACATCTGACAGTTGGAAAGTGGCATTAGAGCCTCGTTGAATATTAATCCGTTTGTCCAGTAGGTCGGCCAGCCCCATCCGGTTCAGGAAGCGAAACACAGGGATAAGTCCAGCCTGACTGGTAAGCGGCTTTTTAGCTTGAGTGAAATGTACCTTCCGCTGCTTCAAACGTGCTTTTGACTTGTTTTTTTTGCTCATTGAAAAAGTGATGCTTTATGAAACGAAAACATCATTTAATCTCTTTATTCACGGGTGATTGCAACTTTTATTTCGATATTATTTGCAGGATTTAGGTGGCAGGACAAAAAAATGGGTTATTTCACGCAAAGTGCCCCATTTCCCAATTGTTCATGGGAAAAAGTGCTGCTCTAATAGCCTGGTTTATGTTCTATGGAGGCTCTCCATCTACTCTGTATTATCAAGCTCTGGCATCTTTGGATACAGTCTCTTAAGTTTTATCCGAGCGTCTTCAGTGGTAAAACGCCACTGTGTAGTCACTTTTCTTGCGTTGCGCTTCTCCTCCCAGGCTTTGACTTCTCTCCGGAGAATATCTTGGGTAGGGATACGCCGATCCAGACATTGGCGACTCAGTATACTCAGCTCAATTTCGGCCATATCCAGCCAACTGCCATGCTTTGGGGTGTAATGAAACTCAAGCTTATCAATCATTCTGCGGGCTTCTTCTGGGGAAAAAGCTGTATAAAGTGATGCGGGAGAATGCGTGTTCAAGTTGTCTCCAACCAGTATAACTTTCTCTGCATCTTTGTGGCGAACATCGACCAGAAACTTGATTTGATGAGCCCAATCAATCACTGTCCTACGATCAGTCACCTCAACATGCCGCCAACCTGTCAAGGGTTCAAACATCATGAACAGATTGCTGACGCCATTACGTTCATACTCTGTGTCATAACGCTCCGGTTTTCCAGGCTCAACAGGCATTGGATTAACGACTTCTTTAACATGCTGCTTGCTACTTTCATCAAGGAAAACAAGCGGACGCCTTGGATCAAGAGGACGTTTATAGACTTCAAGAATATCCTCCATCGCACTCACAAAGTTGGCGCTTTCTTCCGCAGGTATACACCATTCCTTTTTTTGCCAGGGCTTAAGCTCATTTTTTTTAGCCCCTCATGTACTGTGCTTCTGGAAATCGATTCGACGTATCTGAGCTCAATCATGCGATTTGTCAGTAAATTGAGCGTCCATCGGCTGGCTCCTTCCGGTGGTGGTGAGCAGGTAAGGGCAATAAGGTGAGCTTCGGCTTCGCCATCGAGTTTACGTACCCGACCGTGGCTGCTTAGTTTTCCATTGACAGCGACATCAAGCCCTTCTTCAACAAATCGTTTCCTGAGGCGAGTGATAGTAAGCGGCCTAACATGGAAAGCTTTGGCTACCTGATCATGCTGCAGTGGATCATGGTTTTCATCGATAGCCAGAAGGATATTGGCTTTACGTTTTTTGTGTTGTGCAACTGTGGGCTTTTCCTGCTTGATAAGCCGTTCAAGTATTGATCGTTCTTCCTCGCTGAGTCGAACATGATATTTGATGGTCATAATAACTCCGGTGTTATGAACTCGGAGTTATTAGAATAGCCTTCAGTAAACTATCATCTTCTGTCGGACGGAGTACTAGGCCGCAGAAGTGAGAACAGGGTGGGAGACACCCTGTTCTCATGATAGCCTGTTACTGCCCATCCAATGGGATAGGCGGTGGCGCCATACCGTCGGGCATTTCCGTATCATGCGGCGATTGCATTTGCGCCATGACCTGATTAATAGACTCTCGAATACTGGCGATCATGGCTTTATAGCCTTCATCAAAACCTTGATAGAAAGCCAGTTGGGTACTGGGGACATCGCCTTGCGGTGTCATAACGGCGGGCTGTTTACCCTCTGGTGTGTCGCCGCTAAAGAAAAACTCCATAGAGGTAGGTACTGTCAGAGCAACTCTACCGCCAGCCATGTAACCGTCAATGTAGCGGGCTCTCAGGAAAGGGTTGTTATCACCCCCTGTACCTGACATACGAAACGACTCAGCTGCTTCACACCAGCGTTCACGGTATTCACTGGCGGGTTCGCTCTCGTCTGCACAGTTAAATTCAATGATGCCCAGTTCGGTGATGACTGACTCGTAGCCTGCGCGATAGCCCTGGTCGACAAGACTTTCCGTATGACCTTCAGGTTCATGGCGTTCTACGCTGCTGACTCTGGCCTGGCGAGCATCATCAATGCCGAGACGGAAGCCGCGAACGTACTGAGCTAAGGCATCGGCACCGAGATTGGGGCCATTGCTGCGGTCAAAAAGTGATTTGGCCTGACACCAGCTCCGTTTGAGAGGATTGTCGTTCTTCAATGCATCGCAGTTATAGGCTTCTTCTTGCATTTGTGAGGGCATGATACTGTCTTCTACGGCGGACAGTGAAGAGCTATTGTCATTTTTCTTGTCACAGCCTCCCAATAGGGAAAGTGCCGCGATTGCTATAGGTAGCAATAGTGCATAAGAGCGTTTTTGCATTGATTCCTCCCTCCCAATTGGGATTTTTGTTGTGTCGACTCAGACAATGAAGGATAACTATAGTTCACAAATTGAATAAAAAGGGTCAGCCGGTGATAAAAGTACACTGGCTGATGCTGATACGAATGAACAAACGCCATTTCTTGACGAGCAGAATTAGGATAGGATGACGGTTGCTATTTTTCCGTAGGCATGATGATCAGGTTTACGGCCCTTCTAATCTCTCTGAATGAAGTAGTTTATGTTCGGTTCTCGCAACGATGATGAGAAAGTCGCCAAACGGCGTACCTGGTCCTGGGGTAAACGTCATGAGCAGGATCAGTCTGATGAGACCGTTGAGGCGACGCCAGATACACCGGCTGACAGCAGTGAGTCAGACGCTCCGGGTGAAGTAAAAGTTGATGTTGATATCAACTCGCCGTCTCAGCCGTCACAAGAGCAACAGCCAGAAGAAAAGGTTGGTTTGTTTGCTCGTATGCGGCAAAAGTTTGAAAAGCATGGGGATGCGGCGGTTGCTGATTCAGCTGAAGTACCCCAGCCTGAGGTGAACCTTCAAGAAGAGAAAGCAAAAGCGACCAAAGAGCAGGCAGCCAGAGAACAGGCAGCCAGAGAACAGGCAGCCAAAGAGCAGGCGGCCAGAGAACAGTCTGCTAAAGAGCAAGCAGCCAGAGAGGAAGAAGAGGCCGTTCAGGCATCTACGGAAAAAAGCGACTTCTTCTCCCGTATGCGTAAAGGGTTGAATAAAACCCGTAACGTACTGGTTGAAGGTGTCACCGAACTCTTCATTGGTAAAAAAGAAATTGATGATGAATTGCTGGAGGAGCTGGAAACCCAATTGCTGCTGGCTGATGTTGGGGTAGAAGCCACCACGGCCATCATGGAGAACCTGACACATCGGGTGCAATATAAAGAGCTTGATGATGCAGATGCGCTGATCGCGGCTTTGAAAGCCGAGTTGGCCGGCCTTTTGGCCCCAGCAGAGAAGCCGTTGGTAATTGATACGCAGAAAAAACCCTATGTCATACTGGTTGTGGGCGTTAATGGTGTGGGTAAAACCACGACCATTGGCAAAATCGCCTGCCAGCTCCAGAAACAAGGTAAGTCTGTGATGTTAGCTGCGGGTGATACCTTCCGTGCCGCTGCTGTAGAACAGTTGCAGGTTTGGGGTGAGCGTAACCGTATTCCAGTGATTGCCCAGCATACCGGTGCGGACAGTGCGTCCGTTCTTTATGATGCTTTTGAAGCAGCGAAAGCGCGGGGTGTCGATGTATTGCTCGCTGATACTGCAGGTCGGCTGCAGAATAAAGACCACCTGATGGAAGAACTCAAAAAAGTGAAGCGGGTGCTTGGTAAGCTTGATGATTCTTCGCCCCATGAGGTGATGCTGGTGCTGGATGCTGGCACCGGACAGAATGCTTTGAGTCAGGGGAAATTATTCCATGAAGCGGTTGGCCTGACCGGTATGGCGCTCACTAAGCTGGACGGCACGGCAAAAGGTGGGGTCATTTTTGCTTTGTCACGCCAAATGCAGCTGCCTATTCGGTATCTGGGAGTGGGTGAGCAAATTGATGACTTGCAGCCTTTTGAAGCAAAAGCTTTCGTTGATGCGCTTTTTGACACCAGTAAATTATAAAATCACGGAGCGATGAATGATCCGTTTTGAGAATGTCAGCAAGCGATACTCCGGCGATCATACCGGGCTGGATGATTTGAGTTTCCACATCCAGCGGGGAGAGTTTGCTTTCTTAACGGGGCATTCAGGTGCTGGCAAAAGTACATTAATGAAACTGGTGATGCTTATGGAGCGGGCGTCATCAGGGCGGATACAGGTGGGCGGGCATCAGCTGCAATCGTTAAAGCGCAGTCAGATCCCGTATTTTCGCCGTAATATAGGTGTGGTTTTTCAGGATCATCAGCTCCTGTTTGATCGAACAATTTTTGATAATGTGGCATTACCTTTATTGATTGGGGGCCATTCTCATCAGGATTGTGCTGGCCGAGTCCGGGCAGCACTGGACATGGTGGGCTTGCTCAATCGTGAAAAGGCGTATCCGCCAGAGCTCTCAGGTGGTCAACAACAACGTGTCGGTTTGGCCCGTGCGGTAGTGAACAAGCCGGCATTGATTTTAGCCGATGAACCGACAGGCAATCTGGACCCACAACTGTCTGAAGAAATTATGCAATTATTCGAAACATTCAATCAGGTGGGAGTGACTGTGCTGGTGGCCAGTCACGATTTGGCGCTGGTCGCCCAAATGCGGCGCCGGGTTATCACGCTTGATGGCGGTCGTTTGGTAAACGATCAGGAGGTTGAATGAGTCTGTTTCCTGAAAAAGGAAGTAAAAATAAGAAAAAAACGAGTACGGGCGCTAAAGAGTCACACGCTCCTCAGGAGGTGGCGCGAGGCGCTGAAAAGCAGGCGTCTGGTGTGATGTCATTTGGCTATCTGATGAGCCTGCACCGGTATATGTCATTAGAGGCGGTAAAACGTCTTTGGGAAACCCCTGTCTCCAGTCTGATGAGTTGCCTGATGATTGCGATGGCATTTGTGTTGCCAGTGCTTTTTGACTTATCTGTAGCAACTGTTCAGCAACTGGGTGAAGGCTGGAGTGGTCAGTCAAAGATTTCGTTGTACTTGGAAAGTGGGGTCAGCAGCCGTCAGTTAGCGAATATCAGAGCGCAATTGGCAAAAAAACCATCGATCAAAGATGTTACCTATATATCACCTGAACAGGGGATGGAGAGCTTTCAGAAGCAGGCTGGAATACAGGGTATTGTTGCTGAATTAGGAGAAAACCCCTTACCTGGGGTTTTAGCGCTGTGTATGGATGATGGGTTGTCCTATGCAAAGCTATCGGTGCTGGCTGATGGCCTTAAAAGACTGAAGGGCGTTGAACAGGTGAGGCTCGATAAAAAATGGGTACAGCGATTATTGGCTATTGCGGATGTTCTTCAGCAAGTGACAGTGATTTTATCATTGCTATTGGGGTTCACTATTTGGTTAGCCATTAGCAATACGGTGGGGCTTGGTATAGAAGCGCGAAAAACGGAAATTCGGGTTGTTAGGCTGGTAGGGGGTACCGACGGTTTTATTATGTTGCCCTTTTTATACAGTGGCATTATCTACGGTGTTGCGGGTGCTTTTCTGGCGGTAGTCATTGTCTGGGTGGCCTTGCTACTCATAGAGCCGTCTGTTTTAGCATTAGCGGGACTTTATGGGAGTCAGTTTGAATTGCAAGGGGCTGGATTTTCCCTCTTTTTTGCACTAGCTTTGTTTGGGGCTGTACTGGGTTTGCTAGGTGCTATGACGAGTTGCCGTAAGCATTTAAAGCGCTTTGAGCCCGGCTAGGTGTCGTAAAATCCTAAAAAAACAGGTAAATTCTGTAGAACCAATGCTCTTGCGGTTTGGTAAGATAACGATTATAAGGAACTTTTAGTCTTCTTTGTGGGTCAGGAGAGATACAGAAATTTTGTCGGAGTCAGTTATGGGAACCGGATTACAGCCAGTTGATATGTTAGTCCCTGGTGGCAACCTCGATGCCTACATTCAGGGCGTAAGCCGTATCGCTGTGCTGTCTGTTGAGCAAGAGCGCAAGCTGGCTGAGCGTCTCTACTTGGATAATGATCTTGAAGCGGCGCGGCAGTTGGTTATGTCGCATTTGCGGTTTGTTATACATATTGCCAAGAGCTATTCCGGCTATGGGTTGTCAATGTCGGACCTTATTCAGGAAGGGAATGTTGGCTTGATGAAGGCTGTTAAGCGTTTTAATCCGGAAGTGGGTGTGCGTTTGATCTCTTTTGCCGTTCATTGGGTCAAAGCAGAAATTCACGAGTTTATCTTGCGGAACTGGCGAATCGTCAAAGTTGCCACGACCAAAGCGCAACGTAAATTGTTTTTTAATCTGCGAAGCGCTAAAAAAAGGCTAGCCTGGCTAAACAATACTGAAGTTGATGCGGTTGCGAAAGACTTGGGTGTTGAGGCGCGCGTCG